>OZ010600.1:90631239-90791239 GCA_963932145.1 Acanthosepion lycidas
TGTAAATTGTCAATAATACTGACTTTCTTGCAATCATGGTTTCTACCAAGATGGCTTTGTCAGGCAACAAGTAATTTTCTTTTGGTGAATATCATTTTTCCAAAAAATTAAATTCATAATTATATATATATATATATATATTATATATTTCATTGAATATGACAGACGAGGTGCTTTTATTTATTTTTTTATACAATTTCTCATGCGATCTAATAATTGTTTTCTTTTCAGATGATAAATTATATAAAAACTGTCCAAATGTTCTTTTTTATCCGAGCGCTTTCAGCTATACATTTTGCCATTTTCAAGAATTAAATATTTTAACAGTTAAATAAGAAATAGTTTGTTGTATGTATGTTTTATAAAATGTTTTCATTTTTCAAAATACAGTCAAGATTTATATAATTTATCATCCAAAAAGAAAAAATATTATTAGGTTGCATGAGAAATTGTATAAAAAAAAACTAAATAAAAAAGCACTTGTCTGTTGTATTCAATGAAATGTGCATGAAAGAAGGATTGCTGCCTAAATACACAAATATATATATATGAAGATGATGAGACAAAGTGGAAAATATATTAATGGTGCGTTTCACCTGAGCATCTGCTCTCTTTGGCTTCCTCAGGTTAGAATGAAAGAAAGGTAAAATTGTGTCTCTTGGGATCTCTGAGGATAAGTAGTGATTATAAATCAAAATAAATTACCTTATGACCACCAATGTCCAAACTCAAGAGAGTGTCTGTCCACCTGTTTGTTTGTGTTACCTATATCAGAGATGCTTGGTGTTGTTGAATTTTAAATCAGTTCAATAGACAGTGCTTTTTATTGTATATCCATACCTACATCCAGGCATGTACATCTATTAGAGCCTTTTTTCATGTATACTTGTACATAGATGTACACATATACATGCTTACTCATATATAACTGTGTATACATATACACACAAATACACAATATAGAGCCTTTTGTTATGTATAATAGTATACATATATACATACATTCATAGGTATACCTGTACATACAGATACATGCCCATAGCCAAATCGAGCAACATTACCATTCCTTGCCCGCTTAGACATACAAGAATCATTACAAACTTATAGAGTTATCTACAGTTTTAATGCAAGTGATACATGACTGACCAATGAGAACTGACCCAAACAAAATCGAAAATACCAAAGTTCTGACTTACCCCGTACATCTGGCCATTTAACCCCCTCAGACTGCAGCCCACTTGATTATTATGTGTGGGGCACAGTTGAGCAAGAGACCAACAAAACTCCTTGTAACACCAAAGATGAATTGAAGGCAAGGATTATGGCAGCATTCACCAACTTAAACAAGGAAACCGCCCAGAAGAGTTGTAGGAGATTCCAAAGTCATCTGGAGGCTGTGGTTGAAGCCAATGGTGTTTTTATTGAATAGATTCACTCTTTAGTATTTCAAGATATTTTTGTGTAATTTTGGTAAATATATCCGTTATTTTTATTTTTACATAATTTAGATGATTTTAATTTATCCATAGCACCCTGTATGTTTTCAGTATTATTAATAATTAGACATTTATCCCCCCCCACAGGTAAATAAGGACTGATGCATTTTTATGAATTTTCCAGTAGAATCTACCAAATATATCTGTCATTTGAAAAGTGATTGATAACTTCTAAAGACTCAGAAGTAAGAACAGTCATTGTAAATTCAACATTTTTACGAAGTCGTCTGGCAGCAGTGGTTGAAGCCATTGGGAATTTTACTGAATAACTTTACTCTTTAGCATTTCAATATATTTTTGTGTAATTTTGGTAAATATATCTGTTAAAATGACATCAGTGTTATTTTCTTTTTTGTGTCATTTAGGCGACAATTTATCTATCGCATCCCGTATATCTGTTAAAATGAGATGTCTGTGTTATGTCATTTCTGCATCATTTAGACGACAATTTATCCATCGCACCCTGTATATCTGTTAAAATGAGATGTCGGTGTTATTGTCATTTTTATGTCATTTAGACCTTTCGCACCTTGTACATGTTTGACTAATATACTGTGTAATAAAAATTTTTAAGAAATTTTTTACGTCTACTGATTGATTCATTCATGTTCTATTGCTTATCAACAACTTTGTAGGTTATTTAAAGCCAGAAAATATTTTTAGATAATAAAGTTTTAGTGATACAAGCCTTACTAATTAATCTAATTTGCACGTCAGTAAATATAATGAACCTAACTGGAATTGGAACTCAGCTCTCCAGTTAACAATTCTAAGCCATTACACATTACACCAGCTGGTATTCCCAAGTGGTCACCCATCAAAACTGCTTAACTTCAGTTATTGTATGAGAACCAGTGTTTCAATAAGATATGGCCGTAAGCCATTTATACAACCAGAACATCCAAGCTTACAGCACTTTGTATTTTCAAATGGTTACTCATCTAACTACTGACCAGGCTCAATATTGCTTAACTTTGGTGATAGTACAGAAACCAGTGTTTCAATGTGATATGACCATAAGCCCAAATTTTGTCAGGGGATTTGCAGTTAATTTAAACGAACCTCCAAATAAATAGTAACTTTCGGTCTCCCATAATGTTCTTGTGGGTACCTCATTATGGTGTAATGGTTAACAAGTTTTTCTTGCATTCCATTACTACTGAGTAGTGAATTGGATCCTCACTGAGTACTTTTCAATGATGGCCTTGTGTCATAACAAACCTAAACTCAGTAAATAAGAATTTGTTTGGTTCCTGATTTCATGACAGCTCCAAACATAAAATTGACTCAGCATAGATATATTATTATCTATCAATCGAAGGTGTTGAGCCAAAAACTCTAACACTGAAGTTGTTGAGTTAATCAACAGGTTTACCTGCCGACCATAATTAGCCCAGTTTTCATACCTATCTAGAGGAGGCAACAACATGTCACCTGGAAAGTTAGCAGGGTCCAACCATTAACCCTTCATCTAGCATCTTTGAAACAAAGCATTGACTGGCCTCACTCAGACAATGCCATATTTAAACTATTCAAAGGTCTGTTCAAAATATTTGACACCTGCTTTAATTAAACATATCATTTATCATTACTATTACTATTTCAGTTCATTGGTGTTGAATCACTTGGCAAGCTTGAAGTAGCTCCCATCATTAATATATACATATATATATATATATATATATATATATATATATATATATCATATAAAGTATATAATATATAATCTATTAGGGAACATTTTTTTTTACTGATTCACATTTAATATCAGAGTTTATTATCTTATTACCATCATTTTATTGGTCCCTGTCAAGGTTATAGGGGTAGCAGTTTTATATTAGAATGTCTATACATGCAAGATATTTTAGGAGAGTTCTCTTCTGTGCTAAACATCAGAGCATGCTAATAACTAGGGACAGTGCAAACTACCCCTGAATTCCCCCAACTCAATCCTGATTGGGGGTACCAGGTAGTCCTTTGTGACCTTTGCTATCTTATCAGCATTTGCTTTTTCTTTCTTACCTACAGTTATGTATGTTACAAATTTCATCTTCACAAGGTGCTCTATGATTATGACCTCATGCCAGACTATGCTAAGCTTAGTAAATATATAATAGGAACAGTTACAATAATGTGATGGTTAGCAAGCTCAGGTTCCATAATTATCTAATTTAGTCCATTTTCTCTACACTTAGTGGGGTCATATTTTGCCCCCATGCTTGGCAGAGGTTAGTACAAGTTGTACATTTGTTGGAGAAATGATTATTCGTAAGTTATTGAAAATGATATCAGAAAATTACTAGACTCTACTTGCCATTATTGTATATTATATATATATATATAATATTAAATAATATTAATATTATTAAATGTGAATCAGTAAAAAAAATGTTCCCTAATATATTATATATTATATATATATATATATATATATATATATACAGTGTAACCCGGATATAAGAGACCCGGATATACGAGACCCGGATATAAGAGAAACCCGGACATAAGAGAGATTGTATCTGGTCCCAAATTAAAGCCGTACTTACCTAAACAAAATAGACCAAACCCGGATATAAGAGACTTCTTCTCCGGTCCCGGCAACTCTCTTATATCCGGGTTACACTGTATATATAACATAAAGAAACACATAGCGCATACTGCAGTAATAGTGATCACATGTTGTATTATTCAGATGATGTTTATATCAAGACTGACACACATATAGAAATTATCTTTTGGCAAAGTTTAACAAATATACCCACAAAAAGAAGGCGTATACAATGTCATTTTGGCACACTATTTTTTTTTGCTGGTATTTTTGTTCAATTTTAACAAAAGAGGTTATTTGCTGCCAGTGTCACAGTCTAGCTGTAAACATCATCTAAATAAATGCCACATGTGCTCTCTCTTATTGCAATATGTTTAACATGTTTCTTTTATGCCAAATATTCCATAAATACTAATTTGCTGTTACCACCAGGGAGAATGGAATCAGCAAATAAAATTTGAGAAAGGCTTAACTCCATTTCTCCCTGTACTCTGTTGCATCTCAATACTGGCAAACTGCAATGCTTGTCAAAAGAAATGCATGGGTGAGGTGATTCAGAATTTAGGTAAGCCCCTCTCTCATAAGAATCTTACCATTCCTGGCAGCAGCAACAAAAACTTGTCATTGCTATAATCAATCCTGACAAGCATCAATCACATACTGCTGCTTGACATGATTTATGTCAAACCTGACATGTTCTAAACAAAGGGTATCAAGTGACAAAAGGTCTAAAATGTGATGAATTTGAATGAAGAACACGACAAACTGCATATTTGAGGTCAACAATGATTCTCAAAGATGCTTCCAAAAACAACTAAAAAGCAATGAAAACAAATATTTGTTTATAAAAAATGGTAATCATCATTTCAAAGTAGAAACACTAATCAATTATTAATGAAGAAAATATGATTGGGTTATCAGCATAGTTGAGTTGAGTTGAAGAGTCCGATACACAACATTGGTACGTAGGTAGATACAACTATTTATTAATAAGTATAGTCAGGTCTCAGTTTTCGCAGGATCTGAATTCATGTATTTAGTTGACATAGTGGGTGAAAGGTCTTTACTTTTCATGGAAGGTGGAAAATTTGGATGTTTATAGTTTTTATGAAGAATGAATGGTTTGGGCTTTTATAGAAGATGAATGATTTTTAGCTATTCTGGAGCATTAAAGGACTTCATTATTTACACTATTTACATGCAGTCTATTGTCCTCATCTTTTTTGTTGATATCACAATGTTTCAGCCATTGTGCCCTCCGATCTTCATCAGGAATTCTGAACTGAACACTTTATTTAATCTATGAGGGTGGACTGTTCTCATTCCACTATGTCTACATCCTACACGACAATAAATAGCCTAGTGGATTAAGGAGTTGGTTTGTGAATTTGATGGCAGTAAATTCAATCACTGGACTGGGCAGTGTGTACTTGGACTCAGTAGAAACATGGCAAGCAATAACTGAGCAGTTCTAAAAATAAGAACTAGACAAGACATCAGTTGAGCATATATTTACTTATGCAATGGTTAGTAAGCTATTTTAAATGTTTGACCCTCCTTATTATATCCGATTAAATAGACACTAACCATAAAGTGATGGTTAACAAGCCAGTCTAAAAAGAAAGAACATTTCTGCTGTAGTGAATTTGATCCTCATTTGGGCCTGGCTTCTACTGGCTCTGTGCCTAAGTTTTAGTAAATATCTGCACTTAACTTTAGGTCATCTGATGTAGAGTGATGATTAGAAAAGTAGTCTTGTTGACTATTCATTTTATAGAAACTATCTCATGTGTTGGCTATTGTGGAATGTCAGGGCTTCCTTACTTTGCCCAATTCAGCAGTAGCAGTGAAAGAAGTAATCAGCAGTGTATAACTGGAAATACTAGAAGCCATAAAAATGCTGACAGAACTATATTCAGCCTCTATTCCACTCTTCCTTTTCAGCGACTTCTATCTTCAAGGCCAGCAAGAAAGGCTAATCTCAACTCTTGCTGGATGGCCCTGTCTTGGCAGCTTGAATTCAGATTTCTCATTCCTTGTGGGAAGTGGCAGAGACACCTACCCAAAAGAAAAAAATTACTCAGAACCCTTACTGCAGAAAACTTATAGCAGTCGTAGTATTTTCACTCTAATTTCTCATTCCTCCCATGGAAACACGTAGATAAATCTCTCTCTACAAAACATCATTTTTGTTAACTGAGAAACTTAACTCTATTTTTCATGCAAAATATCACTATTTTGCACTCTCCTTTCAACCAGAAATATAAGCTGTTGAACAGTTATTTCAAGACTTTGGTTTTTTTCACTCATCTCTCATTGCTGAGCGCGCACACACACACACACACAACTGGGAAAAATTCCTACAATTTGTCTAATGAATTTCAACTTCACAAGGTGCTCTATGATTATGACCTCATGCCAGACTATGCTAAGTTTAGTAAATATATAATAGGGACAGTTACCATAAAGTGATGGTTAACAAGCTAAAGTTCCATAATTATCTAATTTAGTCCCTTTTCTCTACAATTGGTGGGGTTATATTTTGCTCCCATGCTTGGCAGAGCTTAGTACAAGTTGTACATTTGTTGGAGAAATGATTATTAGTAAGTTATTGAAAATGATACCAGAGTATTAATAGACTCTACTTGCCATAATTGTAATGCTCATCTGTACCCAATCTACCGTACCAGTCTGCCAGTAGGCTTCCTCATATCTACACCTGTTCAATTATTATGTAAGCTGTTGTAGTATTGTATAGAAATGGTTCTGCGATCTTTACAATTGTTGACAAATTCAAGCAATGTAACTGCATCAAATTTTGCGTGAAGCTTGGTAAATCTTTTACTGAGACCCTGAAAATAATCTGATTTTTGGTGAACATTCTTTACATGAAACACAGATTTTATTTTCTGGGACATGTGCATTTCAAGTCCAGTTGAATTTCAGTTTAAGATGATGCATATGAGCAACACCCAATTACCAGCCCAAAAAAATAAATGTAAAAAAAAAACATTTGTGAACTCATCCTTGTAGGACGATCGCTAAATAATCCATCAAATTCTTTTTCCCAATTTATTTTATTAAAGTAATGATGGCATTTTTTATGCTCTAGTCCAAGAACTTTCAAATAAAACCTCAACTTGAATTTTTTAATGAAGCATTATAAATTATCAACAACTTTTGACAAGTATTTTCTTCATCTTAACTTTACCTACTTTTCTTTTGGCTGTCTTAGTAGTAATATTATGTAGAATTTTTATTAGCTGATGCATTGCCAACAAATATTAGCTTTTGATTAGCTTTTCTTTCATCTTAATTTCAATTTTTGCCAATTCCTTTTGTAACTATTCAGGCCATCATTCAGCTTGCATACAAATAAATAATGAAAATCTAGGGATACAAAAGGCAATCATCTCCCTTTAGTCGAGATTAAGTCATATGGATCCTATAAAGGCCACTTAGTGACATCAATAGCAAAAGTGGCAGTCAGTCAGCTTTCTGGAGTCAAGGCACACATGTTTGTTCTGCTTGGACTTCTGCCAGGGCCAGCCAGCTGCCGCATGGTGCAGCTTGCAAGCCCATGGTGTCATTTTCCTATGGAAATATATCTTCACCAGGTATAGTAACTATCTCCAGCTCACAGTCCTCATGATGGGAAAAAACCCAAGACTCACTATTTCCATGTTTGCAGAATATGTGCTCACTAAGGAGGTAGCAGATAAATCCAGCCCACACTAATGTGGAATCCTAAGTATGGCTTCTCCAAAAATATAAAAAAAATCTCCATATTATATGTGACCCTATTTTTCATCCTCTTTTCATTCTGCTTGTTGTTTAAATATGTGTTATATTTTCTCTATATGGGACACATGTAAATATGTATATATAATTTTGTGTATGACTTAGCAGTATAAAACTGTCTCTGAAAACAAAGCATGTCTGTCATTTCTTATCCTTTCAGCTGTTCCGTCCCATCCTTGAAATAAGGTGTTATTATATTGTAGATATGATAATGCCAGTAATGGGGGAAATGCAAATAGAAGAATAAATCTTTTTTCCATAGCATAACTGAGTCAACTAAATGTAACATGGTATTATTTATCTCCATTAACTGGTGACTTACCTGGCATGTGATATTATTATCGCCTATTAGAAATAAAGAATAAGCTCTTAATGGGGAACTATGCAAAAAAGGTATATTCCCTACTTACATTTCTCCTGTTACGAACATTATTATATTTATGAAGGGGGTAATTCAAAGAGTCATGAATTGTTCTCACAATTTCAATGCCAGAAAATGCTAGAGTTGTAAATCAAAAGGGTCAAATATAAATATCACAACTCACAATACACAAACTGTCTTCTTCCTATACAAAGAGCGCCAACTAATTGTGTCATCCAAGGTAGAGTTCCTTTATTGTGTTTGGTCAAGACCTACTAAAATCACCCTGATCAGGATTCCGAAATAAATAAAAAAAAACACTAGTCCAAAATTGATAGTTTGCAAAATATTCTTTAACAATAGTCATGTAAGTTTCTAACAGAATGCTTTTGTGGCCTTGTAGCAAACTATATCAAGTTATTTAATAAACTTGATATCTATAAATATATATATTTAATATAATATTTTTGTCTATTCTCATTGTATTCTAAGGCACCAGATCCCATTGCCTACACAATGAAACATACCAAAGCAATTTATCAAGTTTACTTGTTTTTCTACTGATGTGTGCCTCTGATGTTTTAGCCCAGATAAAAGCTAATATTTCAAATGCTGATTTTCAAGATCCTAATAATTTGAACCCTCCGCCCCCGACCCTCACACTTTCAGTTGCATACTCATCTTGAAAATCAACATTCATGATCTTGACTTTTTGTATGGTTTTGAACACCTATGACTAAAGCCAGTGACAAATAATACACAACTACTTTACAAATAATACACAACTACTTTACCCACCAAGCAGACCTCTGTAGTGTATTTGGTATTTTTTTCTACCTACATTTATTTATATAAATTACAAATGAAACTAAACACAACTGATTATTAAAATATGAAAAATTTTTTGCGGATTCCGACGTCATTCGGGGGTCTTTTTATTTTTTTTTCTCCAAATCCATGTATTAGGTTGGTGCAAAAATAATGACGTAATAATGTCGTTTTTTGACCTATTTTTTAACGTCAAATAACGACATTATGTCATTATTTTTGCACCAACCTAATATTTGTTTTTCTTTTCTCCTTCTGTCTCGAAAAAAAAACAAAAAAACATAAAGATTCACTATTCATAATGTTAAATGTGCTAAATTCTTCAATCTCAAGTTGATGTTAAAAATTGCCGCAAAACATTTTTGATTTAAGATAGAGAATGATGTCTTTATTGTATTTTTAGATACATTGTTTGTATTTATTTTCATTTTTTTTAGTTGAATTGTTCATCTATATTGCATACGATCCATTATTGTACATAATTAGGTAAGAATAAAATCCGTATCTTAAATATCACCATCAAATTGAGATGTAGTGAAGTGGGATGCTGTATCAGAAATTTGGCGGGAGACACTTGCACCAGCCCTGATTTATTGTCTACTCGCGCCTAAAAATGCATTTTTCAATCTCGGTATATCTGGGGAAGGGAAGTAACTCTTTATCTACGTAACAGAGTAATTACCAAAATAATTTGGATTGCCTCCCTTAAATCGATACCCGATAAATTGTAATATTTTTTTTTTGTCAGTAATAATCAAATTCAAGTTCTATCTTATATTGGCTGTTCACCCTAACGCTCTTAAGAAAGACATGAGTCTACATTCTCCTGTTTTCTGATATATTGCCAAACATATAAAGAAAAGTTCTTATTGCCACAGTGATTAACCGTAACGAACATGGATGCTTCCCCCAAACGTTTGGGCCAAACAGTCTTAATCTTTTTAGGTCAAGGATCAGTTGTTATTATTCTAGTTCCTATTTTTGCATTCATATCACACACCTCATTCAGTAACCATCTGCCTGGAATAGCTCTTGAGCCTTATATTGGTGAACACTAGTAAAACAAACAAAGAAAAAAGAAAACGAAGAAATATATTATATAAATAACCTAGAGAATAGTTACTAAGGGTGTTGCACTCATTGTCAGCCTTAACGGGGATTAGTCAATCAGATTCATTTTGTTACAGGGGGGGGTTGATGTTTGTGATAGGCAAAAACAAAGAATTTATTTTTCAATATCAAAGGCTATTTTTTCCTAACATGAACTCAGAAGTTCAGAACTGTTATAAATAAAATATAATTATTAAAACAGAGTTATGCCCCTTTTATTTTACATTACTTTGTTTTAGGTTCTTCATCACCACATCCAAAACAATCAAAGATAGAATTACGAAGAAAAATAAATCCGACACTACTTCAGATGCCAGGATTTACCAGATAAAATGATTGCAATGTAAATACACTTACATTGGTGAAACATCTCGATGTCTAAAATTCTTATCTGTGAAGACAAGAGACCTGTGTTGGGCCAACCATTTAAACTCGCTTTTAGTTTTAAAAATAAACTAAACAGGAACAAGATTGGCCATAACTTTGATTTTACAAATGCCATTCTAATTTAAAAAAAAAGAACATAATTCTTTACATCAAAATACCCAGAAGAAGTCCTGATGAAAAATTTGCCAACTATAAACACACATCAAAAACACTATACAATACATCAACCTTTAAATCCATTTAACGTATACTACCATAACTAGTGTTGACATAAAACCGTACCCAGATCAACAGGCAGACAACCTCCAAACGCCTACTAGAGACACACACACACAAACATAAATATATACATTATCATCTAGAATTGTGATACACAAATAAATTATACACACAAATACTGCTTGACTAGTCAAATGCACATGAAGTTTCTTAACCAATGAAAATCAAACAACACAAAAAATTAAAATACCAGATTTTTTTTCCATATCTTATTCTTTAATGAAGTTTTAATAAATGCAAAAAATGTTAGATTTATAAATGTTTCCTTTTTGTTCTTTATCCTATCATTCTGTTAGATTCTGATCTATATTTGATTGGTATTTGTTGAAACTTGACTAATGCATGGAATAATAATGCAACACAAAATGTACTTAGAACAAATTGTATTGAAACAAAAAAGTGTACGCAATATTTACATATAGTCTTTTGTATATTCCTGGGAAGACCGTTCATGGAGAATGTGTTGACTGAGTCGCAGTCGGGCAGAGTCTCTGGTTGAATCTCTTGATTCCTTCCCTCTCTTCCCGGTACCAACCATATTTATATGGTCGGTACTCCACTATGCAAATTAGGTGGATCCTACCACAACAGTATTTGACCCCAATTTATTATGTTGTTGATATTGTTAAAGTTGGAATAATGCAAGACATGCAATCTTATAGTGGGTTATTCGGGGTTCGATTTGGGCCTTATTAGGATAAACCCACAATAAAGGATTAATGAAGGAGTAAGTTAAGTAAAAAAAAAAATCATGATAAACAATCAAGTATGGAGTATAACAATAATATTTTTTTTTATAAATATTAGTAAACAGTGGTTTTGTATTTTACAAAAACAGTAGTAACATTTGTAGATGGCACAAGGTTGGTATTTATAATTTAAGTAAAAATTAAATAAAAGTTTCATTTGGTAATAATGTGTCCTGTGAATGAGGAAAGGAAGTTGAATGTATGAGAGAAGAAAAGGGGGCAGTGAAAATGAGAGGTTTGAGGAGTGGTAGTGGTTGTTGAAGCCGAGATGCCTTTGTGAGTTTTGATGTGTCTGCTCACAGTTGTAAGTGTTCGTCTATCTGTGACTTCTCTGTTTGAATCTTTTGTTGTGATCTGTTTTTCTTATTCTCTTGTTTTGTATCTCTTAAACAGGAGTCTTTATATACTGTTGGTGAAGTTGAAAGAGGCTCCGATAAGTTGTTAATTATTTTACGTACATTTGTAGCATCCTGCTATCACTTTCTTATAAATGTCGGATTTTGTACATTTTTGTGCAAGAAACTGGATCAGAGAGCCTGTTCAGCTTAGTAAATACTTTCAGGAAATATCAGCTTCTAATTGGTCAATAAACACACAAATGGGCATTGCAATCTGTCCGCGTACAAATATTTTTCCAGCGCCTGACCAAGTCAAGTTTCCCGCCATTTGCTGTGATTCTGTCACGTGATTACATTATCTATAAATAGCAGACACAAGCTTGCTTTCTCTCTCTCCTTTCTTCATTTGCCTAAGAAGATGTGATCTTCAGGATTCTCGTCTAGACTCATGGGCGGTCAGACGTCAAAAGCATATTCACACATGCACGTACATACGAACTTTTCCAACCTACATTACAAACATACAGAAAATTTCCAAACATGCAACAAGAACTTTTCTCTCTGAAATATTCTTCTAAAACTACAGTTTATTCAGCATTTCTCAGCTTTATAATGAATTCAACTTTTGTGAGTTTAGATAAAAATATTCACAGTCTAACAGACATAACTCCAACAGATCTTTAACTTCTACGCATGTACATCAACACACAAATAAATACAAATGTTATGTTTTAAAACCATTTTGTTCCTTCTTGTATTTCATGCTTTGTGGTATCTTACATTTAATATAAATTGTGTTGTCATGTTATTCACACAGCCATAAACAGACACCTACATTTGTCCATTCTTATTACCAAGTCACTACATTATGGTAACTCCGATATCTGAAACACGGCAAGAGAAACAACTAGACCACATCACGCTCATTTCTCGCTGGTCAACATATATATTTAATTAGAACTGTAATTCAACCAACCTCAACTGGAAGTTATGAGTGGAGCCTATTGCACAAAACACAAAATATCCCATTACACTTCAAGCCACAAAAGAAGTAACTTTGTGTTTCTGCTGACTATAAGCTGTTGTTACTGCTGTAACTGAATAGTAAGGAGCCCATTATTGAATTCATTGAAATAAATGACTTGAAACAAGTAATGACAGGAAGCTTGAAAAATTGCATCTTTAAAATAAGCATTAATTAATGTTTATAATTAAAAGAGTAATTATAAACAGTATAAGTATTGAAAAAATGCTTTCTTATCAGGCAGCAATTTCAATCTATTCTTTAGTGTAATAAAACGGACAGAAAATGAATCAATTGATGTCTCAATAAACTTAACAGTGTTGTAGTAGTAGGTAAATTTTAATAAATAAAAATATTTCTTAAATCTTCTGAAAAGTATTACCTACTTATCATTTCTTTAACACCTCATTCACATTAACACCAGTATTTTGAAGGACAGGCCAATCAGTTAACTGCATTTTTGAAATCAGATATGTTGATAAGCAAAGCAAAAGATCAAAGACCCTGTATCAAAGTGAAGGACAATCCTGCCTACATGCACTTACTGCACTCGCCAACCACTTAACAACAAGTATAAACCCAGGAAAAGAGGGCTTCATGATCAGTTCTCTCTACCCTTTCACCAGAAAGTCAGACATGTTGATCCACTCCTCTAACCACCAAAGTACTAATCAGACCTACCAACTGATACAAAGAAGTAGAAGTTCTCTCTTTATCTCTCTGTTCCAACGTACCACAAGCTACAAACTCTTTTGCATAAAAAGGATACAGCTTATATTCGTAAAAAAGAAAATAAGTTTTCTAAAACATTGTTCAGACAGTGTTCTGTCATTTTGAATATAAAAACCAACCTTCAACACCAACCTCCACAGTGTAAACTCATTAGCAATTCTATGTGAGGGAGGGGCAAGAAAGGACTGAAACCTCCTCAGATTTTTGTCTAGCCACTACTTTTATATGCTATAATGTAGAAGTGTAGTTGATATATGAGTGAAATGAATGTTTTGTTAATGAATTTGATAGCTGCCATAACTGAACTCTAAAACTGCATTAACGCTTCAGAGATTAACTTGCTTGCTACCTTGTCATTGCTTCTCTTACCACTATTCCTTGGGAAAAACTGTGTGTTTTAATAGTATTTTATTTGATAAAGTAAAAAGTACCTGACGCCTCCTGCTATCCTCTACCTTTACAAGAGTCAGATGGAGTACTGTTGTAATATTTGGGTGGGAGCTGACCAGTCCTTACTTTCAAGTTTTGATATAGTTCTAAAGTGTCTCCAAGTCCTTGGGTATGACAAATTATTTTCCATCCATCCAACTTCTCTCTCACAGACAGGGTGTGTCAAACCTCTCACTGCTCTATCACTCCTTCCATGGAAAGTGCTCGGGCAAATTAGATTCTTTGGTTCCACCAGTCCTAACCTTTATGTAGCAAACCATATCCCATCAGTTAGAAGTAAGTTCCACTCAAACAGCCTCTTCCTGTGAACCACTGCTCTGTGGAACCAACTCCCCAGAGGGCAAGTCTAGGTTTAACCGTCATCTTCCCCCACACCTTTATCCATATAAACTACCCCTTAATGTAACCTTCTACCATTTTAAAAAAAATTAAATAATAAGATTTTTAAAAAAAAATTTTTTTTTACATTTATAAAAATTGCTATGGTGAAGCATGAGATTTTAAAAAATTCTACTCACAATCACTTGAAGTTTTGCTTTCTCTTCCCCCATTCACATTAATCTTAGCCCCCACCCAAGTGCCTTTCCACCACCTCAGGTGCAAGTGATCGATTGGTTAATGGTATAAAGAATGGAATCCATATCCTAAGGAAAGGCATTAATCCAATTCTCCCCACATATTATAGATATATAGACTTGTAAGGTAATCCATCTTTGGTGTTGCAGCGATTTTCCAAGCGTAGCTTAGATGTGGCACAACACCGAAAGTATGGGGCACCCAGTGAGGATCGAACTTACTACTCATTCATAATTGTGCTAGCGAGACAAGCTTAATCGGGTTAGCCTGATAAAAGACTCCAAGTTGGTTGTAGTGATTTTCCAAGCGTAGCTTAGATGTGGCACAAGGCCGAAATTAGCAGGCACCCAGTGAGAATCGAATTCACTACTCAGTCGTAACTGTTCTAGCGAGACAAGCTTGCTAACCATTAATCCACCTCGAGGTGCACGACTCCAAGTTGGTTGTATGTGGTGTTGTAAGCACCAGGAGTTACCTCCCCTTACACACTTGGCTGTTGAGAGAAGACCTACTTAGTGTAGGTGGCACTGACTATTTGCATATGAATGATACTAGGCAGGTATTTGCCAATAGTTAGCGTGAGTCTGGGACTGGGAGAGTTATATAACACCAGTGTTTCTCTCAGTCGAGAAAGGCACTCTCAACATGCAGATATGCAAAAACCAGATAAGACAAACACAGGTGTACAAACAGGTCATTCCTTGCAGATGATGCAATGAAACTTGGTATAATCTACATCTGAATTTTTGAGATGAGGAATTTAACTTTCATGCCTCTGAAAAAAAAAAATGGAGAGTAAAAAAGACAGTATTTCCTTTGACACCGCTATTATTTAGTACTACCTTCCCTCCCTTGACAAAGTTTATTTACAAGATTATAAAAATATGTGAAACAAGTACAATGAGATATTTATCATTTACCATTTTATAAATAACTATGAAAACAAGTTCTTTTATTCATAATTTTATAAAAATATCAATAAATTTCTATATGTAAGAAATGACCGAAAAATTTATAATTAGAGCTATTCGTCATTAACTATTTAAATTTTCATGTTTCATAAATTTATGAATAAAAAATGTATTTCTTGATAAACGATAAATATTGGATTTAGTTTGCATTTTTAGAAGGTTGTAAATGTGAAATTATTCTTCTAAATCAATTATCTAATAAATAAATGGTGCTTATAATTTTTATAAATTTATGAATAAAAAAATATTTTTATATTCAATAATAAATGATAAATATTGCATTGTATTCTGTTAGTTATATTTTAGGCTTAGGCTTCACATTTTTAGGGTTGACATTTTTAGGGTTTGCATTTTTAGTGTTCACATTTTTAGGGATTGCATTTTCAAGGTTCACATTTTTAGGGTCACATTGTTATGGTCTGCATTTTTACAGTTCACATTGTTAGGGTTCGCATTTTTAGAATGTTGTAAATATGAAATTATTCTTGTAAATAAACTATCTAATAAATAAATTGTTTAATATTTTTGTTGTAAATTCTCAAAGAAAAAAATATATAAATTCACTTTCAGGATTTATTAAAATCTTAATCATGACTTTTTAAAACAACAAACATTACCAAGGAGTGAAGGTAGTTTAAATAATAGCAGTGTCAAGGGAAAAACTGTCCTTTGCCACACTGTTTTATTGAGAACATGAAAGTTAAAGATTTTCGAATTATGAATTTACATACCTTTCCATTTGGATCAGTACACAGATCTTGGTTGTTAAATTCACATTTCGGCCATTGTACCTGCAGTCTTCTTCAGGTGACTGCCATTGTATTCAGTAAGCATCTTGAAATTTTGAGCCAAACACTTTATTCAGTTCATAGAGATAAATGCTCTGCTTTCCATGCTTAAGGGAGATAACTCATATCAGTTAATACTCACCAGGCTTAAGACCCTTTGTTTTGCTTGTTTAGTTTTCTACTGAACCAGAGTATGTAACTACCTAACCCAGGGATTGAACTCAATGCTTTAATGCACTAGGCTGCTGTGTGTCCGAGTCCCTGGGTTGGAAAGTGCTGAAAAGTCACAGTGGAAGAAACAAATTGCATAAACATGAGTCAAACTGCTATTGACCAATAGGAACTATTCCATAAGCATAGATCACTAATACTAGTCTCTATGGAAAGGCATATAAATGCTTGGAGACAAGATTCCCCCTTCCCCCACCATAAATAACTCATGCCTGATGCCCTAAGAGATGCCATGAAGAAGAATTATTTGGTATGGCACCTTGAAGAACTCATAGAACATGAAGGCTTACGGGGATATCATGTTGAAACACTAGTTCCTGTACAATCACTAGTTAAGCAAATATCCATAGCTTGGAATTGTTAATCAGAGCACTGAGTTCCAATTCCGGTTGGGTTCATTATATTTACTTACACACAAATACCTTTAGGAAAGGCATGAGTCTACCTCTTCAACTTCCAGCTATGGGTTAATTAGTAAGATTTGTATTACTAAACCATTATTACCCCACCTCCAAAAAAATAGCTTTACAATCTAAAAATATTTTTCTGGCATTAAATAACCTGGTTGATAAGCTGTAAAAAAATGAGTCAATCAATCACAGGACATAAGAAAGTCTCATGTCCAATTTGCCTGTAAGGGATAAAAGCCAGCTCTGGAGATACTGACTTTAAGTGTTACAGAATGTTAAGAAGTATGAAATGGAATAATGATTTTAGAAGCATATGACAGAATACATTTGTTTAGCAATAAAAGTAAGGTTATTGTTTATAAGATCTAAATTCACTAACTGAAATATACACTATGACAACTGTAGATTAAATTAAAAAGCAGTAATTGTTTTGAAATCTGTTATCACGATTCTGCACGATTCTATTTATCAAAGCCCAAAACAATAGTTGTTTATTAGCTACAGTTCACAATATGGATATGAGGATAAACTACATTCAACAGCAAGGCTTCTCATCATGAGGTTTTGAGGAGTGGGGAACTGCCTCTTAATTCTTGTTGCTCCCAGGTCCACCCTGGCCTTGGGGTGGTAGCACCTGTTAGCGTCCCAGCTATGAGCAAATACTTTACCCCTAAACTGGGGTCAAAACACTGTGAAAGTGTAAAAATAGGTTTTAATACCAGCAATATATTTTTGGAAAAAATTATTATCAGCAATATATTTAAAAAAAAAAATTACCAGCAATAAAAATCTTGTCGACATTAAGTAACACATTGAGGTTGACATAGGCATAGAACAAAACAAAAAAAAAATATGGATTTGGCTGTTGTTTTGAAATATTTGGGTTAAAGAATGTGGTGAAGTAAATACATGAATTGTTTTGAGAAAAATAAAAGAAAAAAATGAAAAATAAATAGAATTTAATTCAAACATTTGAGGAAATCAAACAGCCATGCGGGAAGCATATTTAAAATGAAGTAATTTAGAGTTTTTGGAAGCTTTTTGCATCACCAAATAATCAAAGGCATGGTGGAGTAATGGATAGTGGCTCAGATTAAAGAATCAGAGAGCTGAGTTCGAATTCCAGTCGAATCCATTACATTCATTTACGTGCTAATACCCTTGGGAAAGGTATGAATCCTCTTCTTCTACCCCCAGTTATGGGTAAATAGCAGGACAGACCGGGTTCTATAGCCTTGGATGGCAGCTGATTTACCACATGACACATAACTGACTGACTGAAACAATCAAAAGTCCAGTTGTGGGGGTAGGAATGTTTGAATGTCTTTTATCAAATTTGATGTTGGAAGAATAAAGTTGATAGCATAAGTAATGTAAACGAAGAGACAAAACAAGAAAAATTAAATGATTATGAAATAATTATTTTATTTAACTTAACAAGAAACAAAAGAACTGGGTTAATGACACAGATAGAATTATTTTATAAGTGACTGTCAAAAATGAATTGACAAAGATATGTGCCAAAATCATTAGAATCACGTGAATCTTGCTCTGAATATATAGCAAATGCTGTATCTTTTTGTATTATCTACTATTTTTTATTTTAGTCATTTCACTCCGAGAAAGGCAATAAAGCCACTAAGACACAACAGGTTACTAAGTGTGTAAGATTACTAGAAAAAGAAAAACCTTATTAAGGAGAAATAACGATATAACAACAGGAATTAAAAATGCAGAAAATAACGATTGACATTGCATTAAAATTTTTGAAGATCAAAGCAAGAAGCTGGAAGAGAGTTCCACAAGCAAAAATTGATCGAGAACAAAAGAATTTTAATCAGGAAGTCAGTAGATAACAAATGATCTTCAAAAATTTTAATGTAATGTCAAAGTTGACAAGAAAGTAAGAAGCTGGAAGAGAGTTCCACAAGTGAGAAGTGTGAGAGAGGAAACAGTTAGATTTAACCATAAGTTCTATGCTAACTATTTCAATAGAAAAAATAATGAGACCTAGCTGCCAATTTAGTAGTGCGCTTAAATTTATAAAGCCTAGGTACGAAATAGGACAACTCATCAGAAGAATTACCATGAAAATATTTATAGAAAAAGCACAAGGAAGCTATATTATGGCAATAGGAAAGTGACTGAAGCTGAAATGCAAGGTCAGGACCAATAATATTGCAGACTCTTCTTTGTATCCTATTAATAATATCTAAATACATAGCAGAAGCACCAGACCAGATATGACTAATATTTTGTTAATAGTCTTACTTTGGTTGTTTGTGATGTGATGCTTGATAAGTACACAAATTACACTAAGTTTCAATAATCTATGAGTCAGTATAGTGTTGTGACCAATATTTGTATTTCTATCAAATGATTTCTCTCTCTCCCACTGGATTATAGCTTAATAAAAGTAAATACACACTATACCAGCAATGTCTTTATTGTATCATTTTGTTTGGACCCCTGGAAATCATTACCCACATAACCAATCTCTACGGTCACCTGTTAACTGCAACTCTTTCATGATGTTATAAAATCTTACAGTAATTTCTATACTGCCCCACTCTTCACAGTTCCAGAAATCTACATTGAGGACCCTCCACATTTTTATCCACAGCAGGTTTCTCTGCATAATTGGTTACAGAAGCACAACCTTACACTGGGTTTAAGTCTTTATATCCTATGCTTGGTTTGACAAGAGATTGCTTGTCAATAGAAAGTCCAAACTGCAGGATACTAAATATGCTTAAAATGGTACTCGGACTTTTGGCTGACAGACATTTAACTGAATGGACATTTAGCCGAAAATCTAGTGGTGTACTGACCCTTCAAGTGACGCCATCTTTGTTGCCGAACAGATGATAGAAGTTTGTAAAAAAACTGACACAATTGTGAATTCAAACTAACATAGAATTCATGTATGAGAAACAGCATGTATTTTGTGAGGAATGTCTCTATTTATTAGGTTTAACTTAGTCTGGAACAAGGCCACTTTTAAGGAGCCCTAATTATTACTATTATTACCTTGTGTGCCTTCTCTTTAAATCTTACTATTTAAGATATTTACAAAACTCAACATTATAAATATTTTACAGACCGAACTAATTTTTGAGCTGTAGAATGTTTTTGTCAAAATACACAGAGAAATATAGAAACATTTACGTTTAGATGACCTGAACCTTTCCTTAAAATTTCATATTTAAAAAAAAAAATAAGGTCTGAGTGCTTCTATTGGTGTATTATTTTGTTCTTGCCTGTAAAATACTTGACCAAAAAAGTGGAGACATGATACTTGGACATTTGGCCAATGGCCGCCAGGTATGTAGCTAACGGACATTTAGCTGAAAATGTAGTGGCGTACTTACATGTATATCACACTCTTTATCGTAATGTGCTACATATATTTATATTTATTTACTGTATTCATTTATAATTTTTCATCTTTTCTGACAGGCTTTTTTTTATCTATTCTGTATATATTTTATTTTTACTTTAAATATTACTGTAAGGTGATAAGTATTTTGAGAAAAAGCATATTTTACTACAGCAAAAACCTTAAACTTTTACGATATAAAAGATCTTTCAATTTCACTTTTAATGTTCATAGCTTTTATCTTACTGTTAAATATGAATTTAAATAATTAGGTGCCACTTTTTAACCAAATACACTCAAATATTTTTAAAAATACTAATTTCAATCAACAAATATTGAAATAAGAAAACTTTTAACTTTAAATTTAAATTTAGTAATTGAATCACTTGAAATTCAGTGATAATTATTAGTCCTATTCTACGTTATAATACTGCTAATTAAAGCATTTAAAGTATTGCTTGTTACTATTTTTACTTGTACTTTTTTGGTGAAATGTCCTTTCAGCCAAATGTCCAGGCATGCTTAAAACAAGAATATTGGATCTGAAATGGGGCATGGTTTACAGAAGCACTTGAAGAAGGCCAGAGAGCATAATAGCCAAAACGTTGTGATAATAAGAACAAAGATGAGGATATTAGTCTATTAATTATGCTTCAGACTGATCATTACAGAAAAGAAAGAGGGGGATGATGTGACACTTGTTTTTACTTCCACTGATGACAACAGTTTGTAAACATACAACAGAGTTTTCCACTGACCGGTCAATGATGACCCCACATTGTGTCTTCATTCTTATTCTTGTCACTGTGTCATCAATTTTTGGTAAAAAATTACTTTGCCTGTTCCTGTGATCATAATTAACCAATCAGATTGCATTTTAAACAGATAGCAATCAGAGCCACCTTTTTTTCTGTATAAAATGAAAAGACGTTTAAAATGCAATTGGAGTCTTTAAGAATATTTCGAGTAACTTTACCAGTTTCACAGTTCTATGATTTTCAAAAGTTAAATTTGAGATGATGTGGCAATGCCATAATCTGGAGGCTCACTTCAGAATATGATCAATAATATTTTCTCTGCTCAAAAAGGATATTTAAAAATAGGGAAAATATTTATTAAACAATAAGCTTAAGATTAATAGATCTAAATTTTTCTTTCTTTTGGAGCTGATTTTTTTTTTTATAAATGTGATCAATTCTTGTCTGCTACTAGTCTTTCAGTAAACTTTTGACCAAGGTGTTTGATCAGTTGTTACATAAACAAAACTGAAATTCTCACACTTAATAATTCACATTTTTTGCATATTTATTCAAGTATATAATATTACAAAAATAATGCTTAGCGATATTGACACATAAAAAGAAATTATACAGGCTAAGTTTGTTTGCAAGCCTGAACAGCTTCCCTGCCTATTTCATGCAGTCAACCATTGTAAATTTATACAGAGAAAACAACATAAATCCATGTCACATACATCCACACAGATATAGATAACATTTTCTGTTTATCCTATACTAATGTAATTCATTCGGTTGTACTGTAAAAAAGATACATAAAATATTTTGTGAGGTTGTTCACAAAGAATCTTTGTAATTCATTTCTTTCAATTTGAAAGAAAAATGATATTCAAATAAAAATTATTGAAATTTGAAGATCCATGTTCAAAGATTCACTTAATTCTTTTATACACATATTCCACGGCACCAACATGGCAGTGGAAAAAAGAATAAATTGTTGGGCTTTTTAGTGATGCATGCAGGTGAGATGAAGAAACAATTTGATTAGGATCAAGACTTTGCTCAGGTCGATAATCATGGGACTTAATGGGTCTCTGAAAGGTATCTGCCAGGGAGATTGGTATGTAGGAAAAAAAATTGTCTATTTAGATCAAGCAACTTGCTTTTTTGACAAGCATATCGGACAAAATTTTTTTTTTTTAAAATATCGATTTTTATGTGATGAAAATATAAACTTGGTTTTCTTTATGTATTTTATTTTGACATTGTCCCATGTAAAATTTATTTCATGTTATAGATTTTTATATTATATTTGCTACAGTGTTAGCAACTACAATTGTTTACAAGTATGACTGCCCACTTGCCTTACATTTACTGCAATGGTGAATTTTCTGATTCTACATTTACTTTTGTGTGTCTTCAAGCAGTATAGCATAACTCTGATTTGTGTGTTCAAAATGGCCACACTTTTGTCAAGTTTCTCATTTCAACAATGAAGGCTAGATTTATCAGTACAGCAGTTTTGTGTTTGTTATTTCAACCTCAATTTCTGTGTCCTCCTGATTTAGTTTTCTTATCACAGACATTCAGTTATTTCAGAAAAATATAGCCATGGCATTAACCAAGGGCCAATCATATTTGACCTTTTCATGACCTCTATAATAATTATCAAAAACCCTTAGTACCACATTCAGAATTTGTTCAGGTCTTTGTGATAAACAGATAGAGTGGTTGTGAAAAATTCACAAGCTTAATCTAAGATCACAAGTGTTGGCTCCAATCTACAAGGGGAATGAAAAAAACATCACTCTCCCCAAATTTATAGATAAAATATACTGATGCATGCTGGGATTTCTTCTTAGCCAATAGGGTAACCACTTCTCGGTCTCATCTGCCATATTTTTTTTTTTTTGACTTGAAGTCAGAACATTGCAATCACTTGTGTGTATCTCTTTTGTGTGTTAATACAGTTGTTAGTTTATGAAAATTTTGCCTTATTTCCGTTGCTTTGCCTACTTTTGTCTTCTTTCATATATTGTTTGCTTAGTATTCATTTTTATGCCTGTTTTTTTTCTTTCTTTTCTTATTGCAAACATTGTCAATTCTGTTTGTTGGGCAGTTGTGCCATTTTTTTACATTTAACCATGGCCAATTTTACTCTAAAAGTTCAATCTATGTTGTTTGCAAGAGAGAAAGAAAATTAAAAAAAATTAACAAAAAAAATCTCTAAGCAAAACAGTGACATAAATTGATTTTAATATACAAAATGTAATGTAACAAAACTTGAGAATTTTAAAAAATCTGGATATATAAATAATGAGCTGTATAAAAATATTTAAGGTGGATATATATGTGTGTGTGTGTGTGTGTGTATATATATATATATATATATATATATATACAGTGCTGTTCGATAAAAGTGTAAAAGTGACTCACCTGATTTTTTTTACTAAATGTTCTCTTCTCCAATGAAACGAAAGTTGAGCTAAATTCAAAGGATAAGCGATCTAAAATCCGAAGAAGAAACTTTGAAAGCTCTTTGAATTTAGCAGTAAGTACTGTCAAGCATCCGTTCAGTATAATGTTCTGGGGATGCTTTTCTTTTCATGGAACTGGTTTCTTAAAACCTATTGAAAAGACCTTCAGGAGCGAGCAGTACAAGAGAATTTTAGAGTCTTGTCTGCTCCCTTCTGCTGAAAGGGTGCAAATCGACCCCAACAAGCTCATTTTTATGCTGGGTAATGTTCCCTGTCACAAATAAAAATTGATGAAGGAATACTTTGATGAGAAGCAGGTGAGTGTTATGACATGGGCGCCCCAATCTCCTGACCTCAACCACATAGAAAACTTATGGAGCTTGTTGCTCACCTGCTTTCTCGAGAGCCTGTACTTTAATACTCCATAAGTTTTCTATGGGGTTGAGGTCAGGAGATTTGAGATTTAGCTCAACTTTCATTTCATCGGAGAAGAGAACATTTAGTAAAAAAAAAATCAGGTGAGTCACTTTTATGGAACAGCACTATATATAGATATATATTATATGCACAGTGCTTAGTGGAAAGTGCTCAATATCCTTGATAGAGCTTAACATATTCTGTTATATGGATAGTAGTTTGTAACTTATTCAGTCCAAATGTTTTGGTTATTATTCAGGCCAAATGTTTCAGTTACAAACTATTATCCATGCAACTGAATATATATATTCTTATAACTCTTAGCGAGAAATAACACTAGTGAAACAACAATTGTTTTAAAATAAAAAAAAGATAGAAAGAAAAAAAAAAAAAAAAAAAAAGAAAAATCATTGTATACCACAACTAAAGATAGGAAAATATGTACAAAAAATTATAAAATATGTATATTAAATACTGTAAATGAATAACATAACTATCATAATATAATAAACAAGAAAAATATAAGAATAATGTATGATTAAAAATAAAAAACAATTGAGACTTTCCTTAACATCACTTTCATAGAGCCATGAAAAAAAGAAACACTCTGACTCTGACATCAGCATTCATCATTTAACATATATATATATATATATATATATATATATATATATATATATGAGATAACGATATATTATTTTAATATATCCAGAACAATTTTAGGGATAAGAAGTATGACAAAATGAAAAATGTTTTTGTGTGACATGTTTCATTCTTTAAGACTTCAAACTAAATTTATATTTACGTTGATGCAACTACACATGTGCACAAACAAGAAACACTTAGAATTTTAAAATAATTCTTTTTTAATATTTGTTTTGGGTATATAATCTAGACAATTTCATTTATTTTTTTTTTCTTTTAGTTTGTTATGTTTTTATCACTTTTGTTATTAAATATCCAACATTGTGATAACAGAAAATCTGCCAAGAATGGTGAAACCTAAGAACCTGGATACAAATTTACTAAGGATAATGCAGCAATTAAGGCACTTTCTAAATATTTTCGCCTTAGTTAATTTTTTCTCTTTTAATTAGAGTAGCATTCTTAAACTCCAAATTGGGGTCAATCACATTATAGTGAGCAACTAATGTATTTAACGTGTTGTTTTGTAAAAGATCCCTTTTGTGTTCATATAATGTTTTAAATTCCTTGAGGTTTCTCCGATGTATTCTTTATGACAATTATTACAGGTAATAGAGTAAATTCCTCTTTCCAGTTTTAGCTTATTGTTTTGTTTACTATTAATTCTTTTACTGCTTTAGACATAGCTGTGACAAATTTTATGTTGAGTTTAGGCAATTTCTTTTCAATTGTAGTTGTGATAGAGTTGGTGGGTAGAATAATATATTTTGATTCATTGGGTTTGTCAGCAAGGACACATTAAGACACATAAAAAAATATTTAAATTTAAAATTCTCAGCACCTCTCTTTCATTCACAAGCATGCATAGTTGTATCAACGGAAACATAAACTTAGGCCAATCAAGTCCTAAAAGATAAAACGAGTCACACAAAATCCTTTTCATACACACACACACATATATATATTATATATATATATATATATACACACACATGCACACAATAAAATTGGGATCATGATATATTGTCTTCACTAGAAATTTCGTTTGATTGCTCTGTGCTTTCTGTCACCTCCACGAAATGTTCATATTTGATGTTTTTGCCAGAATGTCTCCAAATTATGCTGAAAGAAAAAAACAAAACAAAAGTAAGTTCATACAGCAAATTCATTTCAAAGTATTTCTTGGCTTTCAATAGAAAAGAAAAACATGAAGGTTGAAATGTTTTACTCTGTGTTTTATCATAAATTATATCTTCATTAATTTCTACCTGCCTTTCTGCGATGAGGAGTTATTATTTACATTTGGATTAATATCCTCATTTTTGTTGTTATTATCATTTGATCATTGTACCCTTCTTCAGGTGTCTGACAATTTAGGTAACCTTCATGAAATTTCTAGCTTCAGGACTGTCCCATAAGACAATGGCCTAGTGGATTAAAGCAAAGTGCAATCTTTGAGCTGAGTAGTACAGACTCAGTGGAAATGAGCAATATCTGAACAGGACTAGAAATGTATAAGATGAGAGATCCCTAGATATGGACAGTGGAACAAGAACAATATCCTCATAGATTAAATGAAGAGTTCAGTATGAAATTTATCAAATTTTACCTGTATCAACAGACGAAGGTCAGAGAGCACAATAGCACGAACACATTGTGATAATAACAACAAAGATGAGGATATTAGTAAAAATGTAAATAATGTCTTCCTTTGAACATTCTATTTCAGCAATGAGAAGAATTCAACGCAGATCTGGAGTTCAAACAAAATCACGCAAAGAATTATAACTTTTAAAACTCGAAACAATATATAAAAGATGTTGAATGATATGTCTTTTCAAATATGTGCCTCAAGTACTTTCTGAGGGTTAGTGAGTAAAAATACATTTAGTGTAAATGTATCCAACAAAACATTTACTGTTTATTCAACTTAGAAGAATGCAGTTTTAATAATTTATTTTAATTTAAAAAAATATTACCACATTTGAAAATATACAAAACAAGATTTTATTATATTAAACACACACTTGCTGACTTGTATTTATGTCATATTTATATGTTGATACAAGTCGTATTTATATGTCGATACAAGTCAACAAATGAATGAGTGAGTGAGTGAATAAAATCTTGCTTTCTTTTTATGCTGTATCACTCTCTTCAGAACAAAGGCAAACATGACAATTCACATCTTCCTATCCAGTGTAACTCTAAGCAATGCTTGACTCTTTACCATCCCGGCTTTGCCAACCATTGACACAAACATGTCAGGTAGGTAACTTGATATTATTCTCTGTCCCACCTACCTCCAATATGTCCTGTGGGTATTAAATTCTTTGAACCCTCTTTCATTAATACATATCCCAGAAATTTAATTTATCTCTTATTTATTCTAACTATAAACTTCTTTGTTCCTATTTTCCTTAAGATTTCCTTGTTGATAATATGTTCAATCCATTCTCAGCATCCTTCTGTAAAACCTCATCTCTGTTGCTTCACGTCTCATTGACATATGTGAGAAAAATGTCCGACATCCACTGCCATATAGGAGATGCAATTCAACACTCTTTTTGTTTCTAGTGATATCAAAAGGCCAATATCAAGTGTCATTTCAGTCTGTTACATTCATTTTCATTTCAACGTACTTGGAAAAGAATGAAGCCATGTTGCTCTCTCCAAGTTATTCCATGAAAAGCCATTCAACAATATATCTCAATCAGTGACAGCATTTCACATATAATAAAGAAAAGGAATCTGCGGAAAGCCATGATCACTTACATTGTGAAGGGACATGGCATTGGCAATTCACACATAAAGAAAAGGAATCCGTGGAGAGCCATGATTACCGACATCCTAAAGAGACATGACATTGGCAATTCACAGATAATAAAGAAAAGGAATCTGTGGAGAGCTTTGATCACCTACATCCAGAAGGGACATGGCATTGGCAATTCACAGATAATAAAGAAAAGGAATCTGTGGAGAGCCATGATTGCTTACACTGTGAAGGAACATAGCATTGGCAAGTCATAGATAATAAATAAAGGATTCTGTGGAGATCCATGATTGCCTACTTCCTGAAGGGACATTGCAATGGCAGATAGTAAAGAAAAGGAATCTGTGGAGAGCCAAGATCACTTACATGCTGAAAGGAAAATGGCATTTCACAGATAATAAAGAAAAGGAATCTGTGGAGAGCCATGATCACCTACATCCAGAAGGGACATGGCATTGGTAATTCACAGATAATAAAGAAAAGGAATCTGTGGAGAGCCATGATCACCTACATCCAGAAGGGACATGGCATTGGCAATTCACAGATAATAAAGAAAAGGAATCTGTGGAGAGCCATGATCACCTACATCCAGAAGGAACATGGCATTGGCAATTCACAGATAATAAAGAAAATGAATCTGTGGAGAGCCATGATCACCTACATCCAGAAGGGACATTTCATTAAGTAAATAAAAAAAGAAGGAAATACAATTTTGAAAAACAATTCACTGCCATAAATGCCCATGTGAATAAATAAAAATACAATAAATAAATGTAGTAGGGAGGCGGCTTGGTAAATAAAGTCTGCTAACAACACTGCTTCTCTTGCTTTCAGTATATTCTCTCTGTGTTGAATTCTCCATGCCATCCTCTCTCTGTGTCCCAGATATTTTAGCTCTCTCCTGATTTTAAATCCCAATGTTCCAATATTTCCTATAAAACTTCCTAATTACTCACATGTTCAGTAAATGGTATTCTCAACATTTGTCAGTAGAACCACATCACTGTTGCTTCAAGTCTCTTCTTCATTTGTGAAAAGATTGTCCACTGCCATAAGAAATTACATATTACAGAGCAATTCAATATGTTTTCCTTTGTTTGTAACTGTAATGGTAATAGTAAGGAAACATTTGGCATTCATTGACTGTGTTTGGGTTAAATTTATAAAATCTTTGTCTTAAAAGAATGTTTCAGGAAAACAGATTTTTCAAGTCCATTAGCTGTTATTGCTCTTTCCAGTATTGATGATGCCGGGGGTGGGGGGTTTGGGGTACTTCCTAACCTTTTATTTGAAATAATGTGAAATCTTGATTGTGTCAATATTTTTAAATGCTCAAGTGATGTGGTATCTGTTATTTGGTATAGTTCTTTGTATGTGAATCTGTCGCACCAATCCACAATACTCAAAGCCTTTTTTCACCATTGGTCTCAGGAAGCAGTTGTTTCCAGCTGACAATTTAGATATTTCTGGACAGGTTTCATGGTAGTCTAATTTAAATGGGTGAAAAGTGAAGACTAGATAGTCTCCCTTAGACAAGCACAGGATCGTTGTCCATATTCACTTTATGTGACTATTTACTTGTGTATCTTCTTAGCATGTGAATGTCCTTTGTTGGGTGTAAGCCTTTCCCAGATTATTATGGTGTGGAATGAGCCAGTACCCTACAGTGCTGCCCCAATGTGCGTTGATAGAGGCAGATATGAAACCCTTGGGAAACCATATCTCTTTTCAATTCAGTATCACCTAAGGGTATTTGCACATAAATGGATGTAACAAGGTCAGGCTTAGAACTTTTTGAATGTCTCTTGTAAGCATCAGCGAACAAAACGCATTATGGTTAAGGGGGACCCTATTAAAAAATAGCCAAAATTGTCTTGTTTTTCCAACTCTTTCTGGGTAAAGCTTAGAATTTTTTGAATGACCCTCATATACACAAGCTTGCATGATAGATTATCCAGAAATGATCTAGTTCTCTGTTATAACGAGTCATCAAACTGTGCCCCTAATCTACCCATCTTGGTACAATGAGAGAATGATGACTGGTTTCAGGTGTTATTGTCTTCCAGTCTCAAAGAGACAGTAGGAACAACAGTTAGAAGAGCTGTTATTTTATCAATATGGCCTTGTGCCAGACTAAGTTTACTACACTGAGTTAATTTGTCATTTTAATTACTTACAAAACCAGTATAACTCCGATAAACGCAATTCCAGCTGAAACATAAAATGAGATTCCAGGGTTGATGTCAACCGTTGCTGCATAGAGGGTGTTGAATGTGAGTGAAGCCAACACAGTAATAATGCTCTCACTGGAAGCTACAATTGCAAATAGCTGACCTGAAAATCAAAAAAAGAAAATGGCTCACAAATTTGTTGAATGTTGAAAGTTTGACTAATTTACAGATTAACACTTTAGCCAAGTCATAAAAAAAAAAATGTGAAAACAATACTTTCAGGATTAAAATGATTTAAGAATTTTTTTTTTTTTTTAAATAAATACGTTTTTGTTGTATTTTAATCCAGAACATGAAATATTTGTACAGAAACAAAAAATTTTGTTCAAAATATCTGTGAAGTGATAAGTCTTTTAATTATTATAATTTTTTATGACAATTCTTCTGCTAGTTTTAAACTTTCACTTTTTTTTATTTATTCCAAAGATGCTAGGAGAGAAAAAAAGATAACCGTGAATAAAAAAAAAATAGATATGAGGAGAACTGGATGGTGCACTGGTTGAATCACTGTTAAAAGAGTGCCTTGATTGCAAGGTCATCTTTGCACTCTGGCTCTTACATTTCCCTATTCCTGGCAGAACTTCTATTACCACAGTGTGCGACATCTATTATAAAAGTGATGGAAACAAAAAAATTTTAATGAAATTGGCTAGATCTGTCTATATTTCCGAGATGAGTTATTGTATTTATTTACATTGTTCGAACTGTTGTCCTCATCTTTATTGCCATATTCACCACATTTTGGCCATTGTATGCTCCAGCCTTCTTCAGGTAATTGGAATTGAATGAATACAATATGAGAACCAGTAATACGGTGTGCTAGAGAAAAGCAATAATAACAACAAAATTGCAATATGAGCTCCTAAAAAAATGACATTACTGAGACATTAAGTTTATAAGTCCAAAAAAATTCATACACTGACGTCCTCAAGGATGCTTGACCCCCAGTAGATAAAAGTGTTGGTTGGATCCAATGACTTGAGTCAAAGAGTTATGAGTTCAATACCTGGCTACTGCAGTGTTGAACAAAAAATTGGTGAGTGGAATTAAAAGATATCTGGAAGTAGCATGGCACATGTAACAATCTACCCAGGTGGCCAAAATAAAGAGGAAGAAGGGTTCATTTTCCTCTCCCACTGTGTTAAAAATAGTACGGTCATGATAATTGCTGGAGTAATTATTATGTAAGAAGTATGGGTTACCTCCCTTCAAAAAACACTGACAGTTATCCAACAACAGCAATTGCAAAAATATATTTTAATAACTCTCTTAAAAAAAAAAAAAAAAAAATGACTGTAAAATATTAATTTTCAAATTATATGTTGTTGCTTCTGGCTCAGTTAGTTTAAAATCTCTTTCAAATGTTTGTTTCTCAGAAAATTAATTTCAATGAAAAGCAACAAAAACAAACCCTGACATACAAAACCAAAAAATTGAACACCAGTTTTCATGCAAAATTCGATTATTTGCTTTGGAAATCAAAGCATTTTGGAATAAATGAGTGGAGGTCTTGTTCAAACATGATACATAACAAGTGTTGAATCTGTTTAACAGGAAAATTCTTTCTGCCTGAATTTCTGAAATGAGGAGTTATCATTACTTACACTATTTATATTCGGACTATTATCCTCATCTTTGTTGTTCTTATCACATTTTGGTCATTGTATCCTCCAGCAATCCTCAGACATATATAGATGTGGTTAACCTACAGGGAATTCTGAACTGAACCCTTTATTTAATCTCCATGAGTAGCCTGTTCCCATTCCACTGCCCATGTCTAGGGATATCTTGTCTAGTTCTTATTTTTATTTAATACTTCTCAGTTATTGGTTGCTTGTTTCCATTGAGTCCAAGTATACACTGCCTGATCTAGGAATTGAACTCACAATCACTATGTCACCAAATTCAAAATCCAACACTTTAATCCTCTAGGTCATTGTCTGTTAGGGTCATTGTACTCATCTTTGTTGTTGTTATCGCAATGTTTCGTCTTTTGTACGCTATGGCCTTCATCAGATGCATGTCAATCAAGATTGTTTTCGTTCCATTATCCATGTCTAGGTAATTATTTTTGTTATTTTTTTTTTTACTATTGCTCACCTATTACAAGGCCCATCAGCCACTCAAGGTAGAATTAGTTTATATGGTTATGTAGGAAAGATAATGGTTAACCCTAGACTTGAAGAGGTTAAGATTGTAGTCCTCTTGGGAGTCTATTCTACAAAGTAGTGGTTTTAGGTATATGTTCTTATTTAGTACTAGTCAGTTACTCAGTTACAGATTATCTCATTTCCACCAAGTCTAAGTCAACACTAGCTGGACCAAGTATTGAATTCCCAATCACTATTTTACCAAATTTATGATTGTCCCATGGGCCGCTAGACTAGTTGTCCATGGGACAATCCTGAGTCTAGAACTTGGAGTGTTAAACCTGCTGTTGCTGCTACTGTTTTAAGCATTGCTGTCATGTCTCTTTCTTTATTTGCAACCCAGGAGGCCAAGTACTTTGTGGCCCTCATTATTGTATCAACATTTGCTTTTTTTCTACCTTCATTTATATCACAAATTAAACTAAGCATAACTATGAAAGAATGAAAAATTTTTGCAGATTATGACATTATTCTGGAGTCTTTTTTATTTTCATCCAAATCCATGAATTTGTTTTGCTCATGCTAAGTCTTGAAAAAAAAAAAAACACTATGTAAAATTCACTATTTTTTATCTATAATGTTGAATGTGTTAAAATTATTCAACTTTTAAAAAAGGAAAAATCTCAAGTTGATGTCAAAAGTTGCCACAAACCATTGTTGATTTATTAAAGATGGAATGATCTATTATGATATGTCTCTAATTATTTAAGATGGAATGATCTATTATGACAGGTCTCTAATTAGTATTTATGATGGAATGATCTATTAACACATGTCTCTAATTATTTAAGATGGAATGATCTATTATGACATGTCTCTAATTTGTATTTAGACACATTGTATTGAGTTTCAATTTTTCTAGTTGAATTGTTCACCTATATTGCATATGATCCATTATTGTACATAATTAGGTTACAATAAAACTTGTATGACTACTACCTTATGAAAATTGAGATATAGTAGAGAGATGACCGATATAGATTCAGCCCTGAATAAAAGATTCAGTTCCAAACACCTTGAAGGTTACCCATAGTGACAGGTGTCTGATGAAGGTCACCCATAGTGACAGGTGTCTGATGAAGGTCACCCATAGTGACAGGTGTCTGATGAAGGTTAGAGGAGACAAAATGTTGTGATAATAACAACAAAAATGAGGAGAATATTTCAAGTGGTTTTTTTTTTTTTGCTCCACTGAAAACAGACACATACCATCTTACCCCAAGCCTTGAAGAGGTGCTGAAAAATTCTCAGCCTAACTTCTGAATATTTGACTAAATATAGGATTTAATTTTTTTTTTTTTTTCGTGGAGGAATCATTCTTGGCTAGTCTGGGAATTTTTTCAGCACCCCCTCATAAATCAGGACTGCCTTATATCAATCTCATATTAGTAATTTCATTCAGTTTATGTACTTCCTTATTCTGGTTTCAGAAGTAGTTTTGTTCATGCTTTCTTCTCTTGCTGTTTTCAGTGCAACAACAGAAACAGATCAACTGGTTGTAACAAAAATAAAAATAAATCTTTTTCTTTTCTTTCTTTCTTTCCATCTTTTTCTTTTCTTTCTTTCTTTCCATCTTCACTTCATTTGTCTTCAATATTTATCTCAATTGTACACCTGCTGAGAAAATCAAATAATGAACACCTTTCACACTTTCTTCTCTCTATACACCATTACCACTTCCCATAATTCTTTTGTTCATACCTCCACATACCACCCAAGTCTCAAATATTTTTCCGCGAATCAAGTGCCCCAACTAGTACACATTTCTTTATACACGTATCTATCCTTTAAATATAAATTCCAATGATTCAGACTGCATTTGTCAAATCATTACAGACCTGAAAATTATTTTGCTAATAAATTAGGCAGCATAGATTGGTTTTCATTAAAACTTAATGCAAATTACAAAGTAAAAGAAATAAGTGCAGTTGGAAAGGCTACATTAATTTTTCAATAAAAATTAGACAAACATTCTTTAGCTTGCATTATTTACATTATTCAGACTGTTATCCTAATCTTCATTGCCATATTCACAACGTTTCACCCATTGTATACTCTGGCCTTCTTCTAGTGACTGGAATTTCAAACTGAACCCTTTATCTTGTCCACTGGGGTAGATTGTTCTAGTTCCACATGCTATGCCTTTTCCAGATGTCTCAGTTATTTTCCTCTAATTCAACTCTCCAAGAGTTTTTGGTTCACCACTGTTGTGGTCTGGTATTGAACTCCCAACTGTTTGGGTCTAGTCACTGGATCTAACCAATGTCTTTATCCAATGGGCCATGTGGTCCTTGAGGATAAAGAAGGCTGGAGCATACAACAACTGAAATGTTGTGAATATGATAATGAAGATGTCTCATCTCAGAGATATAGACAGATATTCTTTAGCTATAATCACAAAAAGAGACCTAGTTTGTAACAGAAGACTGACATAGAAAAAAGTTGCATGGCACTGATTTATTTTCTTTAGGTAGGGAAAAAAAAAAAGTTTTTTTTTTACCTTGTTCTGTATTTTCAACAATAGAAGATAGCAAGGATCTGACAACAGCAGAAGGGAAACCTTGAAACATTTTCACAAAGGGAACTGAAATTGAATTTCTAAGCATTAAATATAGAAAATAATTAGCTTCAAGAGAAAAAAATAATTTTTTTTCAATTTTGTGAATTTTGGAAATAATAACCATCAGGTTAATATATATATATATATATATATATATATATATATATATATATATATATATATATATATATATATATATAAATGAATATAAAATATCACACATTGAGTGGTGGTGAAATAAGATGTGGTACTCAATGTATAACAATTTTCAACTGCCAATTAGGTTGTGTGGAAAAAAAAGGTATATTCATTATGAGTTATTTATTAGAATTTTAATATATATATATATATATATAGAAACAGGTTTGGTTAAATAATATAGAAATAATTTTAATACCCTGAAGATGGTCTCAGATGAAATTGAAAGTATTTGGGAAAATAAAAACTATTTTAAAGAAAATTTTGGTATTTTTCTTAATCAATTTTCTAAGGCTACCAAGAAATTACTCCACAAACTTGAAAGAATCACAACATGAACTAATCGACATGACATGTCTAAAATTATTTGACCAAACCTGTTTGAATGAATAAAAAAAAAATTTTTTTTAAATAATATATATATATATATATATATATGCATGCACACGCACACACATACATACATACATACATACATACTGGGTGTAACAGCAGACTTGCCCAAATCATGTAACAGCATAACTGTCCATCCCAAAAAAAGTGTTTAATATCTAAAAAAACACTAAACTAATTGAGTTTCTTTTTCCCAAGTTTTCAGATGAGACTTTTAACCATCTTCATACCATTTGTCATAAGAATCACGGAAAAATCCTTTGAGTTATTCAGCTAAAAAGAGAATAGGATAAAATCATTTTGCATTAGCCCCAATGTTTTCCCAACTGAGAAATGATGAGAGGAAAAAGATCATTCTGGCTTTCAGTAATGGTACCAACATTCATGTTCTGGTTTCCATCTTCAAAGTCCATTCAAGAACCATCAAAAGAACAGTGTTACACCAGGACAGAAAGTTAGAAGGTTAGAGAGAGCAAAGATCATCTTGAATAAGTTTGAAAATGATCCTGGAATAAAATATATATATATATATATATATATATATATATATATATACACATATATAATTATTTATTTAAAAATATGATTCCAACACGCTACATAAGAGTTCTCATGTTTCAAAACAAGAGCCGAAAACTTCAATATAATTATTTCAATTAAATTGAATTAAAGTAAGCTCTGTTCCATCTTCAAGTGAAATTTTTTTGGAATAACTTATTTCTGAAATTTACGTGTTTTAATAGCAGATTCATTATTGAAATCAAAATTTCCATTTCCCCCCCCAAAAAAAAAAAACGGAAAAAAAATCAATAAACTAATTTACAAGTATGCACATAAAAGCAGACGGAAAAGAAAAATTTTTTTAAGTTTAAGCAGTCAATTGCTGATACCTTCTGATGAGTGAACGCAGGGTTTCCTGGAGCACCAATCCACAAAATTCTGGTCACTGAAGGTAACACCAATCAACTAAGTGACAAACTTTTTACTTTTTCAAAAATGGAAGCTAAAAGTTTCAAAATTTAATTTTGTAATTAAATTAAAAACATTAGTTCCATTTCATCCTCAAGCGAATTTTAGACTCCAAATATCTCTATATATATCTTACTGTTCTTTCTTTTTATTTATATATATATATATATATATATATATATATATATATATATATTATATATATATAGATAGACAGATAGGTAGGCAGATTAGTAACACAATATTTTTATAAATATTTTAAAATTATGAAATTTTACTAATAATGGTACTATTGCATATATGCAGTCACAATTTCTTAAGGAAAGTTTAATTAATGGCCTTTTAGACTTCCTCCGTATGAATAGGAGTTCACTTTTTGAAAAAAAAAAGGTGGGGTGTCATCATGATTTTAGAGATACTTAGGTGGGGGAAGGCCAAAAACAGGTTGGGAACCAATGTCCTAGCCTTTTTAGCTTTTAATAAGGTCTGTTTTTTTAACTACTCCACCAACACCCTGTAAAAAAAAAAAAAAAAAAAAAAACAATAAAAAAATCACGAGTCCCCAACAAACACCGACAAGAGAAAAAATAAATCAAATTATACTGACCACAAAATACAAGCCAGAGGACATGGCTTGATCCGAAAAGAATGCATCCAAAGGCTTTTGATAAAATTCCAAGTACAGCCCAAAAGGAGTCATTGACAGAGAAGCATCTTTTGAACAATGGGAAAAGTATGACAAGGGGTAGGGCTTTCATACAGTTGTCCAGGCCAAGATAATAGCTGATAAATGTCTTAGAGAATGATAATGGTGGATGAAGTAAGTATAAAAGACTTAGGTCAATGTCACCTGCAGAAAAAAGAAGGACAATGCTATAGAATGAAATGAAAAATATATACATATATAAATATATAATATATATATATTAAATAAATAACAAAATAATATATTTTATTTATTTAATAAATTAATATATTAAAATCTATTAAAAATCTATATTAAATATGACAAAATAATTTACACAAAAGTAGGGGTTGTACTCAGGGACTGTGCGCATTACAGATCCAACAGGGTGTACCAAGCCTGATTGGGGGCTTCAGGCAGTGCTTTGTGATCCCTATCAACATTTGCTTTTTTACCTATATTTATATATGTTACAAATTAAATTAAGAACAACTGACTATTAAACGATCAAAAGTTTTCACGGATTTTGACGCCATTCTGAGGTCTTTTTTTGTCCAAATCCATGAATTTGTTTTGTTCATGCTAAGACTCAAAAAAAAAAAAAACACTATATAAAATTCAATTCATATTTTTAATTCATAACGTTGGATGTGTTAAAATTATTCAACTTTTTAACAAGAAAAATCTTAAGTTGATGTTAAAAATTACTGCAAAACATTTTTGATTTATTTAAAATGGAATGATTTACGTCTTTAATTTGTGTTTAGATACATTGTATTTCCAATTTATTTTTGTTGAATTATTCACATCTATTGGATATGATCCATTATTACACATAATTTGGTTAGAATAAAATTTGTATTATATATGAATAATAACTTATGAAAATTGAGATACATTAGGGTGGAGGGTCCTGTATCAAAGGTTGGTGGAGGAGAGGGGGAACAAGGCCTTTGCATCAGCCGAGTTTAAACTAAACACAGGTAATTTTGGGGAAGAGGTCTAAAATATTTGGTGACCAGTTGCACTATACACAGATAATTTTTTTTCTGGAGAGGTTAAAGTTCATACTAAAAATCTGTCAGTTGCATTATACATGAAATTAAGTATTATACACTAGTTTAAAAGGTAAATAAGGAACAGGTAAATGTCTATAATGAAGCTAAAATAAAAGTGAATGCATTAAATTTATAAACATTGTCTTATTAGTTCCTAATGTAATAAAATAACAGAGATCAGGATATTAGTTTAAAATAATTCTGGAATACGTTTTATCTTTGGTACATATCAGGGATACTTTGACAGGCAGGAGGTCAATTATAATCTACATAGATTAGCCATTGGCATCAGTCAGTATTAGTTGGGCGATCATGTATCTTTTGATACATGAATGACAAGGCAGATTTTTTCCTGCAGTAGGTTCCCATTACTTTCTGTAGTAGAATGGTTGCCAACCAAGACTAAAGAACCCAGTCTGTCCTGCTATTCACACCCATAGCTGGTGGGAGAAGAGATGAATTCATACCTTTCCCAAGGGTATTTGTGAATAAGTGAATCTAATGAACTAACTTAAATAGATTTTAAAAATCATTTTCTCTTGTTCATATGAGTGACTGTATTGTTTTAGTTGTTGCTATAACATTTTGTTCAATGCATTCTTTAGTCATAAAAACAGATTGGAAAGATAGATGAAAGATGAGAAAACTGAAACAAGCTGAGTATATTTGTCTAGCAGAAAAATGTATATCTAAAACCAATGTACATTTCATTGTTTAGCAAGAAAAGGAGTATAGAACCCAATATTTAAAAGGCAGAGTTACCCATGTCACACAAGTTACAAAGATTGTTTAATACAGATTGTGTCAAGCACAGCACAGAGCCATGTTTTGGTTTTTATAACTACTTCCTTTGCACACCCGCAGATTGACACAAATAATTTTGTGGTAGAAACAATGAGAGTGCAAGAAAGAAAAAGAAATAAAACAAATTTATTTACATTTATTTGGGTTATTCTGTTGTGGAAACAATATGAGGGTTCAATAAAAAAAAGAAATAAATAAAATTTATATTTATTTGGGTGATTCTGTCGTGGAAACGACATGAGGGTGCTAGAAAGAAAAAGAAATAAAGCAAATTTATTTATATTTGTTTGGGTGATTCCTTTGTGGAAACAATATGACGGTGCAAGAAAAAAAAAGAAAATTTATATTTGTTTGGGGGATTCTGTTGTGGAAATAATATAAGGGTGCATTCTGTTGTGGAAACAATGTGAGCGTGCAAGAAAGAAAGAAAAAGAAATAAAGCAAATTTATATGTTTTTGGGTGATTCTGTTGTGGAAAAATATGATGTGCTAGAAAGAAAAAGAAATAATTGAAATTGATTTATAGTTGGGTGATTCTGTTCTGGAAACAATACGAGGTTGCAAGTAAGAAAAAGAAATGAAGCAAATTTGTTTATATTTGTTTGAGTGAATTTATTATTATTTGTTTGGGTGATTCTATTGTGGAAACAATATGAGGGTGAAAGAAAGAAAAAGTAATAACGCAAATTTATATTTGAGTGATTCTGTTGTGGAAACAATATGAGGTTGCAAGAAAGAAAAAGAAATAAGGAAAATTTATTTCTATTTGAGTAATTTTGTTTTCAAAGCAATATCAAGATTACTGAAACAAGATATAAAGCAAATGTATTTATATTTGTTTGGGTGATTCTATTGTGGAAACAATATGAGGATGTTAGAAAAAGAAATAGGGGAAATTTATATTTGTTTGGGTGATTCTGTTATGGAAACAATATGAGGGTGCAAGAAAGAAAAAGAAATAAAGTAAATTTATTTATATTGAGTAATTTTGGAGGAATTAATTTAATTTTCAGGATTACTGAAACAAGATATAAAGAGAAATTTATTTATATTTGTTTCGGTGATTCTGTTGTGGAAACAATATGAGGGTGTTAGAAAAAGAAATAGGGGAAATTTATATTTGTTTGGGTGATTCTGTTGTGGAAACAATATGAGGGTGCAAGAACGAAAAGAAATAAATCAAATATATTCATATTTGTGTGATTCTCTTCTGGAAAAAATATGAGTGTGCAAGAAAGAAAAAGAAATAAAGCAAATTTATTTGTATTTGTTTGGGTGATTCTGTTGTGATAACAATATGAGGGTGCAAGAAAGAAAAAGAAATAAAACAAATTCATATTTGTTTCGATGATTCTGTTGTGTAAACAATATCAGGGTGGTAGAAAGAAAAAGAAAGCAAATTTATATGTGGGTGATTCTGTTGTCAGAACAATATGAGGCTGGCAGAAAGAAAAAGGAATAAAGCAAATTTATATGTCAGTGATTTTGTTGTGGAAACAATATGAGGGTGCAATAAAAAAAAGAAATAAAGCGAATTTATTCATATTAAGTAATTTTGTTGTGGAAGCAATATCAGGATTACTGAAACAAGATATAAAGAGAAATTTATTCATATTTGTCTGGGGGATTCTGTTGTGGAAACAATATGAGGGTGCAAGAAGGAAAGAGAAATAAATCAAATATATTCATATTTGTGTGATTCTGTTGTGCAAACAATATGAGTGCACAAGAAAGAAAAAGAAAGCAAATTTATTTATAGTCGTTTGGGTGATTCTGTTGTGGGAACAATATGAGGGTGGTAGAAAGAAAAAGAAATAAAGCAAATTCATATCTGTTTGTATTATTCTGTTGTGGAAACAATATGAGGGTGCAAGAAAGAAAAAGAAATAAAGCAAATTTATTTCTATTTGGGTGATTCTGTTGTGGAAAAAATGAAGGTGGTAGAAAGAAAAAGAAATAAAGCAAATTCATTTCTATTTGGGTGATTCTGTTGTGGAAAAATGAAGGTGGTAGAAAGAAAAAGAAATAAAGCAAATTCATTTCTATTTGGGTGATTCTGTTGTGGAAAAATGAAGGTGGTAGAAAGAAAAAGAAATAAAGCAAATTCATATTTGTGTGATTCTGTTGCGAAAACAATATGAGGGTGCAAGAAAGAAAAAGAAATAAAGCAAATTTATTTGCATTTGTTTGGGTGATTCTGTTGTGGAAACTATATGAGGTTGGTAGAAAGAAAAAGAAATAAAGAAAATTTATATGTGGGTGATTCTGTTGTGGGAACAATATGAGTGTGCAAGAAAGAAAAAGAAAGAAAACAAATTTATTTGTATTTGTTTCTGTGATTCTGTTGTGGAAACAATATGAAGGTGGTAGAAAGAAAAAGAAATAAAGCAAATTTATATTTGTTTGGGTGATTCAGTTGTGGGAACAATATGGGGGGGGGGTAGAAAGAAAAAGAAATAAAGCAAATTGTGGGTGATTCTGTTGTGGGAACAATATGAGTCTGCAAGAAAGAAATAAAGCAAATTCATATTTGTTTGGGTGATTCTGTTGTGGGGACAATATGAGTGTGCAAGAAAGAAAAAGAAAAAAAGCAATTTCATTTGTATTTGTTTGGGTGTTTCTCTTGTGGAAACAATATGAGGTTGGTAGAAAGAAAAAGAAATAAAGCAAATTTATATGTGGGTGATTCTGTTGTGGGAACAATATGAGGGTGCAAGAAAGAAAAAAAATAAAGTAAATTTATTTCTATTTCGGTGATTATGCTGTGGAAAAAATGAGGGTGGTAGAAAAAAAAAGAAATAAAGAAAATTCATATTTCTGTGATTCTGTTGCGAAAACAATATGAGGGTGCAAGAAAGAAAAAGAAATAAAGCAAATTTATTTGCATTTGTTTGGGTGATTCTGTTGTGGAAACAATATCAGGTTGGTAGAAAGAAAAAGAAATAAAGCAAATTTATATGTGGGTGATTCTGTTGTGGGAACAATATGAGGGTGCCAGAAAGAAAAAGAAATGAAGCCAAATCATATTTGTTTGGGTGATTCAGTTGTGGAAACAATATGAGGGTGGTAGAAAGAAAAAGAAATAAAGCAAATTGTGGGTGATTCTGTTGTGGGAACAATATGAGTCTGCAAGAAAGAAAAAGAAAGAAAGCAAATTCATTTGTATTTGTTTGGGTGTTTCTGTTGTGCGAACAATATGAGGGTGGTAGAAAGAAAAAGAAACAAAGTAAATTTATATGTGGGTGATTCTGTTGTGGGAACAATATGAGGGTGCAAGAAAGAAAAAGAAATAAAGCAAATTTATATTTGTTTGGGTGATTCTGTTGTGGAAACAATATGAGGGTGCAAGAAGGAAATAGAAATAAATCAAATTTATTCATATTTGTTTGCATGATTCTGGACACAATATGAGTGTGCAAGAAAGAAAAAGAAGGAAAGCAAATTTATTTTTATTTGGGCAATTCTGTTGTTGGAACAAGATGACTGCGCAAGAAATAAAAGAAATAAAGCAAATTCATTTGTATTTGTTTGGGTGATTCTGTTGTGGAAACAATATGAGGGTGATAGAAAGAAAAAGAAATAAAGCAAATTTATATGTGGTCGATTCTGTTCTGGGAACAATATGAGGGTGCAAGAAAGAAAAAGAAATAAAGCAAATTCATATTTGTTTGGGTGATTCTGTTCTGGGAACAACATGAGGGTGCAAGAAAGAAAAAGAAATAAAGCAAATTTATATTTGTTTGGGTGATTCTGTTGTGGGAACAATATGAGGGTGCAAGAAGGAAAAAGAAGTAAAGCAAATTTATATTTGTTTGGGTGATTCTGTTGTGGGAACAACATGAGGGTGCAAGAAAGAAAAAGAAATAAAGCAAATTTATATTTGTTTGGGTGATTCTGTTCTGGGAACAACATGAGGGTGCAAGAAAGAAAAAGAAATAAAGCAAATTTATATTTGTTTGGGTGATTCTGTTCTGGGAACAACATGAGGGTGCAAGAAAGAAAAAGAAATAAAGCAAATTTATATTTGTTTGGGTGATTCTGTTGTGGGAACAATATGAGGGTGCAAGAAGGAAAAAGAAGTAAAGCAAATTTATATTTGTTTGGGTGATTCTGTTCTGGGAACAACATGAGGGTGCAAGAAAGAAAAAGAAATAAAGCAAATTTATATTTGTTTGGGTGATTCTGTTCTGGGAACAACATGAGGGTGCAAGAAAGAAAAAGAAATAAAGCAAATTCATATTTGTTTGGGTGATTCTGTTCTGGGAACAACATGAGGGTGCAAGAAAGAAAAAGAAATAAAGCAAATTTATATTTGTTTGGGTGATTCTGTTGTGGGAACAATATGAGGGTGCAAGAAGGAAAAAGAAGTAAAGCAAATTTATATTTGTTTGGGTGATTCTGTTGTGGGAACAACATGAGGGTGCAAGAAAGAAAAAGAAATAAAGCAAATTTATATTTGTTTGGGTGATTCTGTTCTGGGAACAACATGAGGGTGCAAGAAAGAAAAAGAAATAAAGCAAATTTATATTTGTTTGGGTGATTCTGTTCTGGGAACAACATGAGGGTGCAAGAAAGAAAAAGAAATAAAGCAAATTTATATTTGTTTGGGTGATTCTGTTGTGGGAACAATATGAGGGTGCAAGAAGGAAAAAGAAGTAAAGCAAATTTATATTTGTTTGGGTGATTCTGTTGTGGGAACAACATGAGGGTGCAAGAAAGAAAAAGAAATAAAGCAAATTTATATTTGTTTGGGTGATTCTGTTCTGGGAACAACATGAGGGTGCAAGAAAGAAAAAGAAATAAAGCAAATTTATATTTGTTTGGGTGATTCTGTTCTGGGAACAACATGAGGGTGCAAGAAAGAAAAAGAAATAAAGCAAATTTATATTTGTTTGGGTGATTCTGTTGTGGGAACAATATGAGGGTGCAAGAAGGAAAAAGAAGTAAAGCAAATTTATATGTGGGTGATTCTGTTGTGGGAACAATATGAGGGTGCAAGAAAGAAAAAAAATAAAGTAAATTTATTTCTATTTCGGTGATTATGCTGTGGAAAAAATGAGGGTGGTAGAAAAAAAAAGAAATAAAGAAAATTCATATTTCTGTGATTCTGTTGCGAAAACAATATGAGGGTGCAAGAAAGAAAAAGAAATAAAGCAAATTTATTTGCATTTGTTTGGGTGATTCTGTTGTGGAAACAATATCAGGTTGGTAGAAAGAAAAAGAAATAAAGCAAATTTATATGTGGGTGATTCTGTTGTGGGAACAATATGAGGGTGCCAGAAAGAAAAAGAAATGAAGCCAAATCATATTTGTTTGGCTGATTCAGTTGTGGAAACAATATGAGGGTGGTAGAAAGAAAAAGAAATAAAGCAAATTGTGGGTGATTCTGTTGTGGGAACAATATGAGTCTGCAAGAAAGAAAAAGAAAGAAAGCAAATTCATTTGTATTTGTTTGGGTGTTTCTGTTGTGCGAACAATATGAGGGTGGTAGAAAGAAAAAGAAACAAAGTAAATTTATATGTGGGTGATTCTGTTGTGGGAACAATATGAGGGTGCAAGAAAGAAAAAGAAATAAAGCAAATTTATATTTGTTTGGGTGATTCTGTTGTGGAAACAATATGAGGGTGCAAGAAGGAAATAGAAATAAATCAAATTTATTCATATTTGTTTGCATGATTCTGGACACAATATGAGTGTGCAGGAAAGAAAAAGAAGGAAAGCAAATTTATTTTTATTTGGGCAATTCTGTTGTTGGAACAAGATGACTGCGCAAGAAATAAAAGAAATAAAGCAAATTCATTTGTATTTGTTTGGGTGATTCTGTTGTGGAAACAATATGAGGGTGATAGAAAGAAAAAGAAATAAAGCAAATTTATATGTGGTCGATTCTGTTCTGGGAACAATATGAGGGTGCAAGAAAGAAAAAGAAATAAAGCAAATTCATATTTGTTTGGGTGATTCTGTTCTGGGAACAACATGAGGGTGCAAGAAAGAAAAAGAAATAAAGCAAATTTATATTTGTTTGGGTGATTCTGTTGTGGGAACAATATGAGGGTGCAAGAAGGAAAAAGAAGTAAAGCAAATTTATATTTGTTTGGGTGATTCTGTTGTGGGAACAACATGAGGGTGCAAGAAAGAAAAAGAAATAAAGCAAATTTATATTTGTTTGGGTGATTCTGTTCTGGGAACAACATGAGGGTGCAAGAAAGAAAAAGAAATAAAGCAAATTTATATTTGTTTGGGTGATTCTGTTCTGGGAATAACATGAGGGTGCAAGAAAGAAAAAGAAATAAAGCAAATTTATATTTGTTTGGGTGATTCTGTTGTGGGAACAATATGAGGGTGCAAGAAGGAAAAAGAAATAAAGCAAATTTATATTTGTTTGGGTGATTCTGTTCTGGGAACAACATGAGGGTGCAAGAAAGAAAAAGAAATAAAGCAAATTCATATTTGTTTGGGTGATTCTGTTCTGGGAACAACATGAGGGTGCAAGAAAGAAAAAGAAATAAAGCAAATTCATATTTGTTTGGGTGATTCTGTTGTGGGAACAACATGAGGGTGCAAGAAGGAAAAAGAAGTAAAGCAAATTTATATTTGTTTGGGTGATTCTGTTGTGGGAACAACATGAGGGTGCAAGAAAGAAAAAGAAATAAAGCAAATTTATATTTGTTTGGGTGATTCTGTTCTGGGAACAACATGAGGGTGCAAGAAAGAAAAAGAAATAAAGCAAATTTATATTTGTTTGGGTGATTCTGTTCTGGGAACAACATGAGGGTGCAAGAAAGAAAAAGAAATAAAGCAAATTTATATTTGTTTGGGTGATTCTGTTGTGGGAACAATATGAGGGTGCAAGAAGGAAAAAGAAGTAAAGCAAATTTATATTTGTTTGGGTGATTCTGTTGTGGGAACAACATGAGGGTGCAAGAAAGAAAAAGAAATAAAGCAAATTTATATTTGTTTGGGTGATTCTGTTCTGGGAACAACATGAGGGTGCAAGAAAGAAAAAGAAATAAAGCAAATTTATATTTGTTTGGGTGATTCTGTTCTGGGAACAACATGAGGGTGCAAGAAAGAAAAAGAAATAAAGCAAATTTATATTTGTTTGGGTGATTCTGTTGTGGGAACAATATGAGGGTGCAAGAAGGAAAAAGAAGTAAAGCAAATTTATATTTGTTTGGGTGATTCTGTTCTGGGAACAACATGAGGGTGCAAGAAAGAAAAAGAAATAAAGCAAATTTATATTTGTTTGGGTGATTCTGTTCTGGGAACAACATGAGGGTGCAAGAAAGAAAAAGAAATAAAGCAAATTTATATTTGTTTGGGTGATTCTGTTGTGGGAACAATATGAGGGTGCAAGAAGGAAAAAGAAGTAAAGCAAATTTATATTTGTTTGGGTGATTCTGTTCTGGGAACAACATGAGGGTGCAAGAAAGAAAAAGAAATAAAGCAAATTTATATTTGTTTGGGTGATTCTGTTGTGGGAACAATATGAGGGTGCAAGAAGGAAAAAGAAGTAAAGCAAATTTATATTTGTTTGGGTGATTCTGTTGTGGGAACAACATGAGGGTGCAAGAAAGAAAAAGAAATAAAGCAAATTTATATTTGTTTGGGTGATTCTGTTCTGGGAACAACATGAGGGTGCAAGAAAGAAAAAGAAATAAAGCAAATTTATATTTGTTTGGGTGATTCTGTTCTGGGAACAACATGAGGGTGCAAGAAAGAAAAAGAAATAAAGCAAATTCATATTTGTTTGGGTGATTCTGTTCTGGGAACAACATGAGGGTGCAAGAAAGAAAAAGAAATAAAGCAAATTTATATTTTTTGGTTGATTCTCTTGTGGAAACAAACAGAGGGTTCTAGAAAGAAAAAGATATAAAGGAAATTTATTCATAATTGTTTGGTTGATTCTGTTGTGGGAACATTATGAGGCTGCAAGAAGGAAAAATGAAAGAAAGAAAACTTATATGTTGTAGAAGCAATATCATGATTACTGAAGTGAATTTATTTATATTTAGTTGTGATTTAGCTGTGTGAGCAATATGTGAATGAAAGAAAGGGTAAGATATAAAGCCAATTTATCTATAATTTGGTTATTTTGTTGTAGAACCAATATGAAAATGTAGGAAAGACAAAGGAATAAAGCGAATTTATTGATATATGTTTGTGTGATTTTGTTGTGAAAGTAAAACGAGGAGGTATAAAAGAAGATATAAAACCAAATTATTTATGTTTCTTTCAGTGAATTTCATGTAGAAACAATATCAAGATGTAGGAAAGACAAATGTATAAAGCAAATTTATTAATATCTTTTTGGGGGATTTTACTGTAGAAATTATATGAGGAAGCAGAAAAAAAAAGGTATTAAGTCAATTTATACTTGGCTGATTCTGTTGCAGAAGCAATATCATGCATAAAAGAAGAGATAAAGTGAATTTAATTACATTTATTTGGGTGATTTTGTTGTAGAAACAATATAAAAATATAGAAAGGATGAATGTATAAAGGAAATTTATTTATATTAGGGTGATTTTATGTAAGAAATATGAGGATGCAGAAAAAAGATATAAAATCAATTCATTTATATTTAGGTGATTTTGTTGTGAAAGCAATATGACAATGCAGGACAAAAGGAGATATAAAGGCAATTTATTTATATTTGTTTGGATGTTTTCCTTATGGAGTCAATATAAGGAGCAGAGGAAGCAAATGATATCACCAATTTTTTTAATGATTTCACCTCAAGTAAGGCAATAAAGCCACTAAGGCATAGTGGGTTACTGAATGTTAGGGAATAAAAGAAAAAATACTATTAAGAAGTGAGGACAATAAAAGAACAAGAATTAAGAAAACAGAAGATAATGATTGATATTGCATTTAAATTTTTGAAGATCAAAGTTGACTAGGAGGCAAGAAGCTAGAAGTGAGTTCCACAACTGAGAAGTGCAATAGAAGAAACTATTAAAATAGAACTTATGGTGCATCTAGCCATTTCAACTGTAAAATAATGAGATCTAGTACTGCACTTAAATTCATAAAGTCAAAGTACCATAGAAGAAGTTTATCCAAACAATTACCATGAAACTATTTATAGAAAAGGCACAGGAAAGCTACATTATGGTGGTGAGAAAGTGGCTGAAGTTGAGATGCCAGGTCAAGGCCAATAACATTGCAGATTCTTTGTTGCAAAAAACACTATTATGAGCAGGGAAATCAGAATATAAAAAGAGAATTTGAGTGTTTTTTGGTGGGGTGCTGTAGTGGCAATAAGAGTAATAGAAGTAGAAGATACAGAGCCATTTTTGTGGAGTAAGTATGAGGAACACTGAAAACCAAAAAAATATATTTCTTGGCTGGTTTTGCTGTGGGCACAATATGTAAAGTGGAGAAGCATAATTTTACTATTGAAATTGCTAAATGTAACTAATTTCTATGCTAATAGTTTTCTCTTTTGCACTTATCACTTGTTGAACTTCTGATTCTTTCTTTCTTGTCAAGAAATCTTCAAAAAATTAAATGCAACATCAATCATCATCTTCTGTCTCTTTGAATCCTATCCTTTTATTGTCCTTTCTCTTCTCAATAACATTTTGTTATTTTCTTTAACTCTCAGTAAAACCTTGCATCTTAGTGGCTTTATTGCCTTGCTTGGAGTGAAATCACCAAAAACGCAGAAAATATATATACGGTCATTTTATATTTCATTCAGCTATGGTGGTAATAAGATGTGTAAGAAAAGCAAAAATAGATCCCAGATTTATATGTTTGGGTGATTTTGTTTGTTGGTGGTAACTGAGGAACTGATAAAACTGAAGATATAGAATCAATTTATTTGTATTTGGTCTAGTTTTTTTCTTGAGGGGACAGTATCAGGAGGAGGGAAAGCAAAAGATAATATCTATATTTGGGTGATTTTACTGTACTATGAGAAGCAGAGAAAGCAGACACTATAGAGCCAATTTATTTTGGGGTGAATTTTATGTTGAGACAATATTAGAAGGAAAATTACCAAATTATATTTGTTTGGGTGATTGTGAAGTCAATGTGAGGAAAATGGAGAGCAGTTGATACATTGCTAATTTATATCTATGCAATCCTATTGTAGAAGCAATATCAGGTGAGGAAAAAGATAGAGACAATTTTTGTCTTGGGTGATTTTGTTGAAGTGGCAATAAGAGTAACAGGGAAAGCAGAAGATACAAAGACGATTTTTTATAGTTGTTTCTGTGAGTCGGTTCTGGAGGCAGTATGTGAAAAAGAAAGCTGAAGATATATTGCCAGTTTATACTTGGATGATTTTGCTGTGGAGGCAACATGGGCAATGAAAGCAAAATTTCTGTTGCTAATTTATTTCTACTAGGGTGATTTCATTGTGGAGGCAACATGAGGAGCAAAGCAAAAATGTTGCTAATTCATATCTACTTGGGTGATTTCATTGTGGAGGCAACATGAGGAGCAAAGCAAAACATATTGCTAATTCATATCTGCTTGGGTGATTTCATTGTGTAGGCAAAATGATGTGCAGGGAAAGCAAAAGATATGTTGCTAATTCATATCTACTTAGGTGATTTAATTGTGGAGGCCACATGATGAGCAGGGAAAGTAGAAAGAGCCAACAATATGAGATTAAGAGTAAGCAGATATATCTATTTATATTAGGGTGATTTTGCTGTTGGAGTACTATGAGAAGCAGTGAAAGCAGATTTAGAGACAATTTGGAGTGATTTTGTTGTGCAGGCAATATAACATGGAAGGAAAGCTGAACATATATTGCAAATTTATATTTGCTTGGGTGAGCTTTTTGTGGAGGCTATATGATAAAGATGGAGAGCAGAATGTATATTGCTAATTTATATCTGTGTGATCTTGATCTAGATTGTTTTTCTTGGGTGATTTTGTTATTGGAGCACAAAGACTAGAAGGGAAATCAGAAGTTTTTATTTGGAGATTTTGTTGAGAAAAGAGAAAACTGAAAATATAAGACCAAACTATATTTGGTTGATTTTGTCGTAAAGACAGTGTGAAGAGCTAGCAATGCTGAAGATATATTGTAAATTTGAATATATTTTCATACATGGTTTTTATATTTGTTTGGGTGATTTTTTTGTAGTGACAACATTAAAATCAAGTAAAGCGGAAGACATATGTCACTAATCTGCTTGGGTGATTTTGTTATGGAGGCAATATGAGGGTCAAGAAATTATAGGGCCAATTTATTTTTGGTGATTTTGTAGAAGTGTTAACATGAGTAACAGAGAAAGCAGAAACTATATCACTAATTTATCTAGGTTTTCGGAATTTGTTGTATAGACAATATGAAGAACAAGAAAAGCATTAAGCATTGAACCAATATATTTTTTAAATGGCATGGAAAATACATGGTATATCATTAAATTATCTATTTGGTTAAGTCATAAGTAATTTCTGTTTTGAAGAACCAATTGTAATGATGTACACCCTTGTGCAAATTAATTAAAACAAAACAAATAATTCCATTATTATTTACTTTTTTCATATTTTTCGAATGAAACATACCCAGTGCACATGTTAGTACTCCATATGTCCATTCTATGATGTCATTCCTTGCAGATTGACCATAGATTCTCGATTGGATTTAAATCAGGAGAGTTTCTGAGCCAGTCGATAATACTTGGATTAGCTCACTAATAAGTCTTCCCAGTGTGTTCAAGCAGTGTTACAATTTTCATACGCTTCCTTGGTGTAATGTCCATCACAGACAATGGCTGTAGGACAACTAATCAACAGTCAAGACAATAGTGTCTGGGCATGATGAAAATCTGATGCAATCACAGATGATGCAATATTTTTCAAGGTCAAACAAATTTCATCATATACCTCGAAAGTAGATTCATATTACTACACACTACTGCAAATGACCTAATCTGAGGAAAAAATAGAAATCAATTACACCCTGTACTTTGATTAGCTTACTGGTAAGGCTTGCTAGTGTATTTGTGCAGTGTTACAATTTTCATACACTTCCTTGGAGTAACATCCATTGCAGACAATGGCCATAGGACAACTAATCGACAGTCAAGACAATAGTGTCTGGGCATTATGAAAATCTAATGCAATCACAGATAACACAATATTTTTCAAGGTCAAACAAATTTCATCATACACCCCGAAAATAGATTCATATTACTGCACACCACTGCCATTGACCTAATCTGAGGAAAAAATAGAAATCAATTACATCCTGTCACTTCAGTGGGTCTAAAACTGACTGTATGGTGAAAGGAAGGAAACTAAAGTGGTTGTTTCAATTTATTTTCACAAGGTTGTATGTCTCATCATAATTACTAATTATACATGTTAGTTAAGAATAAATTTGGAGCACACTAACATGTTCAGAGCAATCTCTACAACTGACCACACCCAGAAAACTGAGCACCATGAAAGAAAGCTAAAGTTCTGCATGTAGAGAGAGTGTCAGGTATGATTCATTTCAAGTTCTTAAAATGCATTGAAATGTTAAATGCACATGTCCAGTAGCTGCAAGATAAAATCTTGTAAATAAATTTTACAGCGACATGATACATGTGTTGCTGTATGTTGCCATTACTTCTTACTGCTTTTTTGGTCCAGAGACTTTGTTTATATATTCTTCAAAGGGATCATGAAGCATATTTTTTATTGTTGGTGGTAATGTGACCGAATGGTTAAAAAATGTTAAATATTTATTTTTTTTAAAGGATTTATTTATTAACTAGAAAGATGCACAAATCCACTGACTCAGAAATCATTTTTTTTGTCATTTGGTATTTGATTGTTTTGATACTTACTGCTGTCCTTACTCCACAAATACCCCTTCTAAGATTTAGAGTTGAGAGAGAGAGAGAGAGACATTAATGAGTGTATTATCAATTATATTATGTATGTTTTGTAATGTTTAGGCCTGCCGGATTTGGTCACTCTCTGTGTTGAATGTTTCTTGTTGAGATGAAAAGAAATGAGATTTCTTTGTGTGTATGTGTGATAGAAAAAAAGAGGCAAGGGAGAAAGTGAGGAAGAAAGTCTAAGTGGCATGTAGCTTGGTGAGGAAGACAGGTGAATGAGTAAGGGAATTTCTTTTACATGTTTAAGTTACTACATAACTGATTCCATCCTTATAGGAGAGCTGATAGATTGTTTGGCAAGACAACATTGGTAAGTTTGTAATTTTTGACAGTTTCTGATGACCAATTCAACTTAAGACTTCTCTCTGACCATTAAAAAAAAAAAAAAAAAAAAAAATCACCAAAAGCCTGACAAAGCATTTTGAAACTGTAGCAGATTACTGAACTTCAAAATTTAATACAGCATGTTGGCTGAATTTTTCTGCTATTGTAAAGTTTGCAGAGCTATTCCACAATATTAGAAACAATGGTGTAATTAATGAACAAGAGTAGTGTAAAGCCTATTGGCAAATTGATTCAGTAGGCTGCATTCCATACAATTTAAAAACTTTCTAACATCACTTCATATATTAATTTTTGATGTTAATTATAATTAACTAGTAATTACCAAAGAATATTGACTGAACAAGTTTGTTTTTTTGCCACATCTTATATGTAGATTAGATAAAAAGACCACTTACCAGCAGTGCTAAACATTAAAATACAAATAACCAGCGTTCCAAGTGCCAAAATCAAATTTTGGTTTCTACCTCTGGCTTTGCAGAAGAACTTGAAAGCACTCCGATATCCCTCCAAACTGAAAATATCACTAATAATCTCCTGGCTTGTTAAGACTTTCGCAGGAGTGATGTCTTTAATGACAAAAATTGTATACGACAAGGCAACACAATTAAGACCAAATATAATCCCAAAGACAACAACGAAACCAAAGTTATCCAGAAGCACGCCTACCAGGATGACGCCAAGAGTTCCAGAAAAAAATGTCATTGATTCCAAAATTCCCATTCGGACAGTCCTAGCTTTTATTTCTGTTGTGTGGCTCACATAGCTGTAAATTCCCATAATCAAAGAAGTGAATCCTCCACAAAGGCCACTCAGTAACGGTCCAATTAGTATGTATGAAAGATTAATATGAACATAGATAGCATTTATCAAATAGATAATGCTACACAAAAACTGTCCGATGATTGGCAACAGGATTGTCCATTTCCGGCTGACTGTGTCTCCAATGCGTCCAAGTTTCATTGCTGAGAAAATAGAAGGTACTAATAAGGCCAAGTTTTGGTACAGGATCCAGTGTGAAGTGTTTTTCTGTACATTATTCTCCTCGGACTTGTAAGTGATGCTTGATAAATTATTGCAGATGGTTTCATTGTAGTTTTGTGAACAAAATTTTAAGTATATCAAGGCTTGTATGGCTGGAAACTGTAGAAACAGTGTCAACATGTAAATGAACAGGATGGGTTCAACTAAGTGATCAGGTTTTTTGAAACATGCCATCCTGTTTGAAAGCTTTTTGAAAGAGACTACAATGAAGGAAGAGCACTTTAGGCAGCAATCCTAGAAGAAAAAAAAGAAACAAAAATTATCAAAAAAATAAAAAAAAAAAACCCAAAAACAAAACTAAAAAAAAATTACAATAGTAGATTGATGTAATGAATATGCATACACCTGGGTTCCCCCTCACGGTAATATGATTGGTTGGTGTGGAGGTACAGGGACGACGCCTATTGACTACACCTATTGCCTACCACTACGACGAGGACCAGTCATTACGGTTACCTGCTAGATTGTCCTACCTGGTTACAGTAGTCAACAACCACTTTACTACTTCAAACAAATATATCTCTTTCCGGGACATATCATAGATATTTGGCAATTTGACAGCATATAATTTCCCTTCTACTTAAAAAAAAAAAAAAAAAAAAAAAGAAAAAAGTTTGTCATATTTTGAGAAATAGAACTTTTTAGCACCCATAAAATACTGATAATTGCACCCCACTTATAAGGTATTGTGCTTAAATGGACATTGCACTTACCAGATATCAGAGGAAATCAGGTGCAGAGGATGGACTGGGGTTATTCCTGGCCACCAAATGTAGAAGTACATGACTTCATACCTGCATCCAGTATTGCCAGCATGAAAATGAGAATTATAGAGTCTGCCCAAAAGATGTCTACACACTTCAGGAAAGGAAAAACTTGTCTTTTGTAGTTTTGGCAAATTGTGATAACACTGTTCACTGTACCACTATATTTTCTCGAGAGATTGCATTACATTGGGAGCTCTTAGACAAGAAATTGAAAATGCATGTGTAGCAATCCTACTGGACAATTTGGCCAACTTTTTCCAAGTAGTAATTCGCCATACTAATAAATGTCTGGAAGCTAAAGACCACAATTTTGATCATTTCTTGTGATTGTAGAGCCCAAAAGTAACTTGTATTAATCTAATAAATTTAGTATTACAATATCTATAGAATTTCATCCTTTCCTGAAGTGTGTATACATTTTTTGGTAGACTCTCTATGTATGTATGATCGACTCTCCCGTCAAGATTCGACGTATGAGGGTCAAGCAGATCAGTTTCCAGGAAACCGACAGCCCGACACCGGCACATGAGATTTGATTATAGTGGTGAAGGCCTCGTGCAGGACCATCCACACTTTTTGGAGGGACGAATACAGAGACCTGGTGCACCGAAAGCCACAAGGTTCCCAAACGACCCTCCGCAGGTTTTGAATTCAGAGTTGTCCTTCTCTTAGACCAGTTGCCATCCAAGGCTATAGAACTCAGTCTGTCCTGCTATTTTACCCATAGCTGGAGGGAGAAGAAGAGGATTCATACCTTTCCCAAGGGTATTAGCACGTAAGTGAATGTAATGGATTCAACTGGAATTCGAACTCGGCTCTCCGATTCCTCAATCCAAGCCGATATCCATTACTCCACCGTGTGTATATATGTCACACACACACAAATAGATAATATAAATAAATGTACATGTAAGTATACAAATACATATATCATTTGGTGTAAGAAAAATTTCTCAATGCTACATAACAGAGGTATCCGTCATAATTATATATATATATATATATATATATATATATATATATATATATATATATATATACATAAACACACACATATAGTAATGATACAATATAGTAATCGATATGGATTTTCCAGGAGGATATAGATCCAGAGAGAGCTCTATATCAAAAGAAAGAGCAAAATTATTATTATTATTAATTAAAGAATATCAAACACTTAAGATCCCATAGGTAATAATTTTTATTTCATGACAGCTCTAAAAAAGCAGCTCACAATTTTCAAGACCTTACAAACAAATCACAAATGAAATGAAAAATACTTCAAGTTAAAATCAAGAGATATTGTTAGCTTATTTAGAGAGTCGGAAAAGACATAGAATGTTGACCTATTTTGATATACTGACCTCAGTATGTCATTTGAGGAAAGTGGAAGAGCATAAAGTGTAGTTAGTTCAGTGTGAATTGGAAACAATCCAGTCTGGTTCTGTCAAGACCAAAATTCCAATGTTGATATATTTCATTCAACAAATTATTTGTAAATATTATTAAAAGAGAACTTTTTAAAGATTTTGAAATTAGTGAAAAAATTTTCATAAGCTTTTTATATAATTAACCAAAAAAAATTAAATTAAAATAGCTAAAAGATTTGAATTAAATGATTATTAATTATATTCTGAGAAACATATATATATATTGTATACCTAGAGTCCTGAACTTTTATATCCTAAATCTATTTATTAATATTTAGCAGGATATGAATGTACTTTCAAGTAAGGAAACATTAGATTGGGGTTAATCCCCTGTATTTCGTTCAACAAATTCTCTGATTCAAAACATTTTTTAAAAGTTTTTTGAAATTAGAGAAATTTTTTTTTTAAAATGAAAGGTAAATTAGTATAAGCTTTTTGTATAATTAACCAAGAAATTTAAGTTAAAAAGCCTAAGAGAATTGAATTAAATGATTAATTATATTCAGAGAAACATATTTATAAAGGTTATATACCTAGAGTCATAAACTTTTATATCCTAGATGTATTTATTAAGATTTGGCATATATACACACACATTTATATTTTTTCTTCACCCAGAATACATACACTGCAACAAGGATAGTCATAATGAACATATCACTAGTATAAAGAAGTAAACATAATAAATCGATAACATGCATGGTTAACAATAATTTCAGTTAGCACCATACATTCGCATATTTATATATATATATATGTCTAAGCACAAATTACAGATCAATAATCCTATCAGTTTTCATCTGTCCATATATACATATACACATACATCTATGTATTTCTATCTAAGCACAATATTCTCAGAAACGCACCTATATGTATCAAGAAACCCAAAATATTCCCATACACAAACATATGCATACATATATATACATATTCACACACGCAAATCCATATTCCATTAACCATACATATTAGAATATATACACACACATATATATATATATCACAACCATAAATGTCAGATTGCAATAAATATTTCTATGTGAACATATACTATAACATTAGAGTAATGTAGATACAGATAGGAATTTATATAATCAAGGAAAAAGGGTACTTTTCTATTTTTAAGGCAGTGTTTGTGCCTGCATTTTGATACGAGTTCACTTTGAAGGTTAAGTAAATTCTCCTGGTTTTTATATTTAATTATAAGTATTTTCTTCAGCAGACAAAGCTTACATTGGCCCATGAAGTTCTTAGGAGTTTGAGCTCTGGATATGAATTTCCACTCTAATTGCAGTGTGAGACCATTGTCAATAAGATCCCAATAATATCTGGATAAAGCTGTTTGGTTTTTGAGAGACCTATTGCTGAAGGAGTGTCTGTGATTATATAATCATTGCTTCCAGTTTCCTGCAGATATTCCAATGTAGGTCTTCTTCAAGTCTACATTTTCTAGGGAAAATCGTTGCTTCATATACCACATTTTTAGACCTGCATTTACCTCCAAAAGGACACGCAATTGTCCTTCTGCAATTGCATGTGGATTTAATATCCATTACTTCACTGTTATGAAATTTATTTAGCAGCTTACTATCGCAGGCTGAGTTGATTTTCTCAACATTGTTAACTCAAGAGTAACGAATTTTAAGTTATTTTCTATTAAAAATTTTTGATAAAGGATTCTTGCCATCAAAATGTTTATCGATTAATTTTAAGAAGAAATGACTTATATTAATATTGGAAAGTTTGCAGTAGGGTGGGTTGAACCATATGACTTTCCTTTTCCTGTTTTTAGAATTTTATCATCTATCAATAAACTAAAGTTGCCAACAAGCATAATGTTGCTGACACCTTTGAGTGAAATTAACAATAAGGATTCTGCAATTGAGAAGACTTGAAAAGGAATGCAGTAGAAAGGGAAGTAATATTAATAATGCAGAGTGCAAAAGGTTAAGTATTTAAATTTCTAAGAACTGAAAAATTAAAAAATCATTTATCACTTTTCTTAAAAAATTCTTTTGAATTCTTCTTGCATCCAAATTATATTATTTTATTTTCATTTTATAAAACAATTTAAATATTTTCAGTTAAAATTTAATTTTTATTGGCTACTGGAGCAAAAAATAAAGATAAGAAATAAATCAATTTTATTAATTCAATATAGAAATGGTTAAAATAACAATGTTATAAAAAGTTAAAAATGTATGAAAATTAATTAAAAAGAAAGTTAGAATATAAAAATAATGTTTTTAAAATAATTGTTAAGTTTTTAAGCTTTCCCCAAAAAATTAATGTTAATAAAATTTGCTGCAATCAAGATGATGTAAAGAAACAAAAAAAAAATCTTTAATTTGATGAAATTATAGAAATTAGTAAATTTAATTATTTCTTTAAATTAACTTTATTAAAAATTATTTTAAAATTTGAAGCCATTAATAACTTTGAGAAAGAAACTCGAAATTTACCTTTTTTCCTTTATAGAAGAAAAAGAAGGAAAAAACATTTATTAATCAAAAACTGCAAAATATATAGGAAATAATCTTTTAAAACTTAATGACCATAATAAATTAAAAATTTCAGAACAATGTTGCAAATCAAATTTATCTTAATTTAGAATATTGAATTTTAAGGTACTATAATATTCCACAGTATTTATACACTGAGTGTAATGGAATAATTTTATTTAAAACATTATTTTTTTGTCAGTATAATAATAAATAAAATAATATTAATAAAATAGGAAAGTTAAAATTGTATAAAATAATATAATAAATAATATATATAATATATAAATATGTAAATATATATTATAATAATATATATAATAATATTAATAAAATAGGAAAGTTAAAATTGTATAAAAATTAATAAAATAAAATTAGAATATAAAAATTATTGAAAAATAATAAAAATTTGCACAAGGAAAAATAATAATTAATCAAACATAGGAAGTTACTAAAATGTTTTTTTAAAAATATAAAAGAAAAAATACATCTAAATGAAGACATTTACTTTATATATATATATATATATATAAAATGAATAAAACATTAATTTGCAAAAGCTTGCGAAATAGAGGCTCCAATTTTGTGTTGTTAAAAACACGCAATATTAAAATTTGCAAAAAGGCACAGTTTAATCAAATAGCTATATCTTTGAATTTTGAACTGCTAGGGATAAAGTCTCTACAACCAAAGTTATTTTTTTTATCCTTTTTTGGAGCCTGAAACTAGATATAAAAACAAAAAGATTTTGTTTGCCAAGGTGGAAAAGATACAATCATCTCAGGTGTATAAAATGTTATATCCAGGAACTCACTAGAAAAAGAAGAAAAATAATAATAATAATAATCTTCAAAATTTGAGATTTGAAAGTGTTTAAAAAACCTAAATATTTGGTCACAAAAACAACAATACCTGAGATAGGTAATCCTTTCTCATGTTTTGAACTTGAGCACTATGCAAGTAAAAAGTTTTTATTGTGTTGAAAAGAGAAAATTGATTTATATGAACTGTATACAAGACCAGTTATTCTGCCTTGACTATTGTGAGGCACACAAGAAATATTTTGTGCAAGGCCTATTTTGAATTTTGTACAATTTGTGAAAATAATTTTTGCTATTGTAAGAAATACTCATTTCTTTTCAAATTTTACTTTCAATAAGTCTTGTCTTTTTTTGTTATCCACCCTGAAAAGTCCTCTTAAGATACCCAATATTTTACATAACATTGGTTAATTTCTTTTGTCTTCAAAAGGATAATTTTCTTTTTATAAGACAATACAAAAAACTAATAATTTTATCAGTTATCCATTGCATTTTCTCAACAAAAAATAACTCATACCCACATATTTTGTCATATAGCGAAAAAAAATGTTAATTAAAAATCATGAAAATAGACTTTTTTTAATAGGTTGTCATAAAAATACACCAGGTTTTTAAAATAAATTATCAGTATTTTTTTAAAATTAAATAAAACATTCCAACCACCTGAAGAAGGCCAGAGCGTACAACGGTCAAAATGTTGTAATAAATATGACGACAAAGATATGGACAATAGTCCGAATAATGTAAATAGTGTACATAATACCTCATCTCAGAAATATAGACAGATACTAGATAAAATCCTTGTTTACTCACACTGAATATATAAGCTTTAAAGTGTTCATAACCAATTATACATCCAGCACAAGTTAGAATTTTAAACATTCAGTATTTTAAAAACAAGCCAAAAGCCTTAACTTTTACACTTTCTTTAACCTTATGGAAAATTCAGTTTTTTAATGCCCATTAAGAAATAGATAAAGCTTTGTTTGCATAACACTTAATAAACCAGAATTTTTAATAGAAAATGCAGCAGATGTTGTAACAAATAAGGATTTGGAGATTTAAAAAAAAAAAAAAAATTTCTAAAAGATTTGAGTGATTATTAAATTTTTTTATACAAAATAATCCCTTACACCTAGTGTATAAAGAGCTTGGAAGAATAATGGTATATATGATTCAACAGTTTTAATTTAAAGTAACTTATATTTGCGATATATATTTGTTTTTTATTCCATTTTATAATTAATTATTGGTATTTGGCGGAGGTGGGGTATCTTTGGATTTTACTATTAAAAAATTAATAGGTGTTTTGAAATGCACACAAATCATTTAATAACAATCAATTGTCTTACACAATAAAAACATTTAAACAGTTTAATTGAATAAACATGATGTCCCAAAAGTCATTAGGACACATTGAACCTGAACCCCTCTCATGTGTTTTCATTCTTATTTGAGTTATCTAAAGTTGATGGGTTTATTACAAAAGTTTCAATTGGTTTTGGAAACTACAAAAGCCTTTAAAAGGAAGAAAATTTTGTCCAGGAATCAAGCAAAAACACACATTGGATGAGTTATGACTAAAATCTTTTTCTTTAAAAAAAATCAACAGAATTATTAAGGAACATATCTTTTTTATACCATCATCATCAACACTACTACTACTTTTAAGTGTCATATTTCTTCAGGATGTGGCTGATCATGTCTCCACAATTTCCTGTATTTTGTAGCTCTTAGTAAAGTTTGTCTTTTTACCATCTCTCCTAATCCCCGTTCTGCTAACCATTTGCACAAACTCATTAAGTATATTATCTGTTGCTTTCCTCTGTCCCTTTTACCTTCAATGTCCTATGAGTGTTAAATTCTCCAAGCCCTCTTTCCTCATTATATGTCAGAGAAATTTCAATTGTCTCTTTTTGATTTGAAGTGACCTTTTTGTTTCCATTATTCCCTAAAACTTCCTCATTATTCACACACTCCATTTATGTCATGCTCAGCATCCTTCTGCAGAACCATATCTCTGTTGACTAAAAGTCACTTCTTTATCTGTGAGGAGATTGTCCATCATTCACTGCCATATAGAAAGACCAATATTACATAACAGTAGTGTTTATTATTTTTGTTGTCAATTTTGAAGAATAAAGAAAAATGGATGAATTCACTTTCACGTTTACGTTTTATTCCAGTTCTAATCATCACACTTTTTAAAACAATAAACATTGTTGAAAAGTGAAGATAGTTAAAAAAAAAAAAAAAAAGTGGTGTCAATAGAAAAAAACATCTTTTTGACATTCCATTTTATTGCAGATATGTTCATCCATGTTTGCCAAATGTCATATAACCTGCAAGGGAGCAAATTCAATGATAATCTTCTTCCATCTTTTTTCTCTTGAAGGTTAACTCAATGACTCACACAATTGTTTAGTTAATTATAAAATGATCAGTCACCAATTTTTCAGAGAAAGCCAAATGTCATAAGTTAGATAATCTGATAGAGACTTGAAATAAAATTCAAGTTTCACTCAACTACCGTATTTGACGGCATAAAAGACACACTTTTTTTTTTACTAAAAATATCTTTTAAAACACCCCTGCGTCTTATATGCCATATGTAGGTTTAAAATTCGCAATAGTCAGCAGAAATTAGCTACCTGACAACTCCTATTAGCTTAGACTTTAGAGTAACTTTTATATACCTATTGTCATTATTTAAAAGGCTGTTATGTAGATTAAAAATGTTATCATTGATAATATTCATTATATTAATTTCATCACGTTTAATATTAGTACTTTGTTTCAGTAAAATTATATGCAATAAATTCAAATTATATATTTGTAAAATATATTTGTTTCATTAATATTTTTCTTGTGATAACTTCCATTTGCATTGGTATGAATACAATCAGAATTTTTATATCCTAATTATTCCATTAAGACGTTTACAAGATGCAGGTTGTACAGATCATATAATGGAAAATTTTTAACTGAATTTTAATGGTAACTGTATTTTTTTGCTCAATTCTAATAATTGCTTAATTTTTATTTTGTTTTCATATCTTTGGATGTAACAAAGTTTTTATAGGTTTGTGTTCTTTTTTTCTTATTATTTTTCACTTAATTGTAATCATGGCTTGTTTAACCAAAATAACACCTCATAAATATAGCCTAGGCTGTACCATTTACTACTAATTTTACTAATTACTAATTGTTTTTGATTTGCCCAGCTGAAATTGGGGTGCGTCTTATATCCCGTCAAATACGGTGATTGTCAAGCACAACTGCTAAATAAAAAAGGGTCTGTTACAAACGTTCAATAAAACTGTTTTAGGTCAAATGACAGCTGCTGGATTTGATCTTGTTAAATATTATAAACTCATGCGACTTATAAATTAGCATATTACAACACTAAGATTTTTAGTTAATAAGTGAATAAAATAAAGATATTTGGCTATTTAAGGATATCCAAAGGAATTTGAAACTATTCTTTAAATAAGGAATCACAGAAAAATATAAAATTTTGAGGAAATATCTAGACAAGTAGCTTGACACTTGGGGCAATACTGCTTTGGGTTCCTCAGTAAATTCAATAAAATAAAAAACTCAAGACAGATTTAATGTCTCCATTTTCCCAGTCATAAAATAAGTTGAAATTTTGTTATATCCTTTCTAACATAGACAACTCAGATTTTTTTTCACATGCTTACTGCAACAAAACACGTGTATGTTGCAGCATGCCATGTCTGATTCGCATCCACATTCATTCCATTGTTTTCACACAGATGACATTCTGTAAGGATTCCAACATCCAAGGTAGGAATTTCTTATAGTAACTAACAAAAAACAGAGATAAAATGATAGAAGGGTTCAAATATCCAAGATGACAATGTCTAATGGTAATAATACTTTAAGTTTCTTGTGAATCATTACTTTTGATGCATTTTAATTAAAAAACTGAAGGATGGACCAAAACTGCAACAAAAAACAGAACAAAGATATGCTTAAAATAATTTGTGGAATTTATCTTGCATAACTGATTTTTTCTTTTTTTTTTAACCAAGTCATGGCAATTTTAAAAGGTTTCACTACAATGATCCTTTTCAGTTCACTGAAAAATGTAAGATGCTAAAATATCAATTTTCATATGCAGTTTTGCATGGCAATCCATACCACAATTACCACCTTGATGGTTTTGCAAAATATAATTAAGCATGGAAAACTTTTTGATAAATGAAAATTAACATTTATTTAAACTAATTTGACTTCTTTTATGTGCTGTGTCCTTTCAGGACTTCGGCAATCATGGCTCTCCACAACTACCCTTTGTATCTCTAAGCAACATATGATTCTTTACCACCCTTCTTTTGTACTTGTTCTGTCAGCTAGTCACAGAAACTCATTGAGTACTTGCTGTTTCACACTGTCTCTTTCTTGCCTTCAATATGACCTGTGACTGTCAAATTCTCCAAGTCCTCTTTCCTTATTATATATCCCAGAAATATCTCATTTTTTTTTAAGGTTGTAAGACAGAATTGAGGTATATATTTTCCTGTTTAGTCTTGAAGTTAACACATGATTCAGGTTAATACATTTAGTTTAGTTCAGTCACAATACTGAATGATTAAATATTAATATTCTTTGAAGAAACAACAGTAAAATTTTATCTTTAAAATTCTCTGATAATTTTAAAACAGAATTTTTTGCTATTTCAGTCAATGCTAAATTTACATTTGAAATAATGTTTTAAGTTGGAATTTATACAAATTTCCCTTAGCTTTTTATTTTAAAGTTAAAATGCTTAACTTATTTATATTTAGTCAACCCCCATAAGGTCAGGTTGTGACATAATATCAGCTGATAAATTTTTTCAGAAATTGTTTCAAAGGCAGAAATCCATTTTTTTTTAATTCGAATTAGCTGAATTTTATTTTGTTTGATTTGATAATCTACTTTAATCATGCACGAGAAATGTTATCCAGCCACATGGTACAAAATTTCCAACATGATTACACTTACACACACACACACACACACACACCCACTGAGAACTTTGTGGATCCCAACACTGGAGTCACTGAGTTCAAGCAATGTGGCATTGTGCCTAAGCTAAATTTAAGGCCATGAGTGGACCCACCAAAAGATTTATGAATACCTGGTGGTATTTATGTGGGCTCAAAGGTTTGGTGATTTGTCTTTTTTCAAATTCTGGCATCAAGTTGCCACGGAACTTTATCTGTTGTGAAAATATTTATTTTTGAGGTTTTTTGGTGAATTATGATCTTACCTTTACAGTGATAAAGAAAAACAGGGAAAATGTTTTAAAATGTATGTTTGATGTTCTGAACACGATGCACAGGAGATAAGGAACAGGTAAAAGTAATCAGAGAAATAGTCACTGGGAAAAACATGGCAGAGGGGGTTGCAAAAGTCTAATAGCGCCAAATTTCCTTTAAACTTCATGCAGTCGAGTGTTCTAAACACGAGAACAACTTTTCTTCTTTGTGTTCAGGAATTAACAAATAAAATTTTTGTAATTGTGTAATATTAGGTTGGTGCAAAAATAATGACGTAATAATGTCGTTTTTTTGAGGTATTTTTTAACGTCAAAAAAACGACATTATTACGTCATTATTTTTGCACCAACCTAATAAATGCTTTCCTTTAAAAATTTTATACAGTGGTTAAGTTTTATTTTGTAATTTGTGCTTATGACTTGCTATTCCTATTAGCTAAGTTTTTGTATTTGGCACAAGAACTTAAACTTTTTTATAAAAAAAAGGTTTCACTACAATGATCCTTTTCAGTTCACTGAAAAATGTAAAATAAAATTTTTATACATCAGCAATGCCGATGGGAGGCAGGAAGGGATCTTTCTTTCAGGTGACTAACAGAAGAAAGTTTCATTTTGGAGGTATTTTAAAATTAACATGCCATTCCTTGCCCCAGTTAACAACAGACTGTAGGTCATTTTTGAGATCAGCTGACAATTTGAACTTATTGAAGTCATCAGACTTATACTATTGGGACAGGAATAAAATTCAGTTGGATTTTAGCGCAAATGTCATAAAAAGTAAAACTAAAACAATACAACGATTTCAATTAAAATCCATAAATAATAGTTCACAAAGTGGTACAACGTTTGAGAATCCAATAACAGAAATATTGAGATTATAATTACTTAAAAAGTAAAACAAATAAATTTCTTTATAAATTTTAAACACGCCCAACAACGATGACGACTTAGGTATCTCCACTAATTCGTCGAAAAAGAGCATATCACGATGAAAAAAAGGTCCCAAACGTGATGAAAAAAAATGTTATCGTCTAAATGTTTTTAAGTTTATGTTAAACAAAACAAAAGCCAAGGCATTTTTTGATTATTTTATTAAATTTTTTCATCCCTTTGAAAACATTCGAAATTTTGATTAAAAAAAACAACAAATCTTGTTTCTCTTATCAGCGGAATTAAACATATATCTTTTTTGTTGGTGTTGTTGGTCATGTTAAAAAGTTTTCTTTTTAAGTTAAAAAGAAAACTTTTTTTAAAATGTTAAAAACGTTTTATTTCTAAGGATAACAATAATAAAAAAAAAAAGCCTTTACAACACCATGGTTTTTCCATCAATCATGGCCTTTCCCTTTTAGTTTTTTATACTCGCTGAAGGCAGGAGAATAATCGACCGAAACATTGTTACTGACCATAATCCCCAACCAAAACAAAATTAAAAATTTCAATGATGAAATGAAAATATATTTCCATATAAAAAAAACAATGGATATTATTGTTAATTTTTAACCGCTAAAAAACAATTTTCAGTTTTCAAAACAAAAAAAAGTATAAAACGAAATAAAGCAAAAAGAAAAAAGAAAAAAAAAGAAAGAAAACTACTGTTCGAAAAATACAATATAATTTTATTAATTTTATTTTTATGTCAGTTATTATTTTTATTTATTTATCTGTCATAAAAAATCATAAATAAGAGTTTATTATTTATTCATTTATTTATTTTTCTATGAAACAGAATTTTTTTCTAGTAAAAGTAAAAGTAAAAGAAAATTCTTAAAGAAAAGAAAATGCATGGACCAAGTTTTTTTTTAATTTATGGAATGATATTTTAATTTGAGGACCCAAATAAACGATGGCGACACTTGGGAAAATTAATGAAGAATTCACAATTTTTTTTCTAGTTGTCACATTTGATAGCCGTTTTATTTGGCGTGTATTACTTTTTTTGAAAAAACTTAGAATATGAAGCTAGTTAAAAATGTAAAACACGCGTAAATATAAAGGGAGTTAACTCAGTGTGAAATAGACGATAAATCCGCAATAAGAGAAAAGCAAATTAAATTCCCCCCCCCCCAAAAAAAAGCTTATTTTATGGGAAGACGATAAGGAACAATACAATTCTTTTGTTTGTCTTTCTCGAATATTTATCTGTGGACATTATTAAAAAAATTATTTGAGGATTTATGAAAGATGAATTAAAAATAACATGGCCACCGAAGTTATCAGTTTTCCTCTTTTTTTAAAATACATTTTTTTACGTTACCCTTTAAAGATCTAGGGTTGAAAATTAACAATAACATTTTTCTCCCTGACACCGACATTTTTCATTCTTTCTCTCTAATTTTGATGAAAATAAACAATTTTGTTTGACACAAGAGAAAAAAGTAAAAATAAGAAATAATGTAATGGAAACATAAACAAAAATCCTTCCTTTTGCAAATTAGTTTGTTTTTGTTTTTTTATGAAATCGGCTTTTTTTCCTCAAAGAAATTAAAACTTTTTCAAATCAATTTATATTTCTGATCGAACAGAAGTGAAAAAAGTTTAAGAAAAAAGTTTTTTCTGATATCAATTTTCAAATAATTTTTAATTTATCTAATTCAATAAATATTTATTAATTTTTCTGTTTTAAAACAATACAAAATACACTAAGAGTTTAAAAAATAAATTTCTAATGACACTTTAAAAAAGGTAAAGCTTCTTAGTTAAGTTAAAAAAAAACAGTTTTTCACTTACCATATTAAAAAACGTCCGCAAGTTGCCGATTAGAAAAGTAAAAAACGACTGACTATTAGAAAAACAAACTGATAAATGACAAGGCCAGTCGTTGAATCGTTATTTATTTTGTTTTTAGTGAGTGTGACCAGTTTGAAAAATTACAAACATCAAGTGGTGAGGTCTAGGTTGGTTAACATTTCTCCAAGTTGACATTTTCGTTTTGTAAAATGAGATTCTTTTTCCTATTTTTCAAGATAACTTGATGCGTTGTCTTATCACCAATTTAGATGTTTTTGTAGCTCGGTCAAGTAAAAAACTGAGTTTAGACTAAAAAAGACAGGAGGCTTTCTCTTCCTGTTCCTCTCCTGTCGAACTCTCTGCCACCGGGCGGAGAGGAACCCAGACGAGGCTATACCGAAGGGCAGTCTCGTTTGGGGAGGTACACAAACCCAACCCCGTGTATAAGGGATCTACGGGCAATTTTTGCCCGAGCCCACGGGCTCGGAATGCCCCACGTTAAAAACTGGCCTTGTGTCACATTTTGTTGCCTTGTGGGGAGGTTGGTAAACAAAGACCTACCAGACCCACTTGAGTAGAGTGTCGACGGGTGGGGTCTGCGTATTGTTTTCCCTTCGTTACACATATGGGATTTTCGCTTTAAACTTGTTTTTGTATTTCTTTTTAGAGTCAGTATATCCGAAGGGCCACAAATACGATGCAAGCTTATGGTGTTTAAAGTGGGAATCCAACACAGGCCTATAGTCCGGCTGTATCCCAACAAAACTTCCCTTACTCATCAGGCGCCAAGGATTCACTTTTAAATTAATCATGGCCCCATTCCGAGGTACTATTTGGGACCCCCCCCCCCACTCTGATACTGGACAATTGCGTAAAGACAAGCTGTGAGGCGCACCTGTCTTGTGAGGTTCGAATTTACGATTACCGGCCTGTGAAATTAATCGATTGATCGATCACTTCGTGGCTGGCGTCAAACTGAGATTAAGTAGTAAAAGTTTAAAGATTTATTTATGATAAATAATTTATCTTGAAGTGAAAGATAGGAAGTTGTAGAGAGCTAAAAATCGCCTGTGTCCTGAAGGGATACGGCAAAAAAGAAAAATTTTAAACAACTTTTTAAAGTAAACAACTTTAAAATTTAATAAATTTATAAATTGTTTTCGTAGCTCAGTCAAGCAAATAGACTAACTAAACTAAAAAGATGTGACAAGTTTGGGATTACACGCAAGCCGCTGGCGGGCCACCAGTGGGCCTCTAACGATTCACCAATGGTAACATTACCGAGACGAACATGCTGGCGGCCCGACAACGGGCCATCAGCGGTAAACACTAGTGGCATGCCACCCACTAGCAGATTGGTGGCTTGCGTGTCGGATAGGGGAAAGTTTTTAATAGATTTTTTTCCCCCAAAAGTACGCTCGAGAAAATTGGTTTTCTCTGATTGGTCAAATATTTCACATGGTGATATTTAAATTCTAACCAACAGACAGTTTGATTTAAGCGGCGTGTGTTGTATTGTGGAATCTTTTTAACATGCTTGTAATGTAGTGTCTGTTAGTGTTCTGTTATTGTATAGAAAATTAAGTTCGGGCGTATTTCAACATGGAATGTATATGGGTATGTAATTGTGTTAGGAGAAATAAGGTTTATTTCCTAAAAGTAAAATGATTCGATGATAAAGACAAAGAGGAAGCATGTTGTGATGATCTCTGAGGTCACTAGATGTTACAAGACAATTTTAGGCTTGTTGGATTACCGCTTCACCTGACGATAATCGCAGGCTGCGCAATATTTCATAGCCTCTTCTTCATCTTTTCCCTTTGACTTTCCGAGTGACAAGGCCTGTTTATTTTTGCTCCGACAGACACGAGGTATGTAAAAATTTCAGAGACGTAGACAAAAGCGTGTATATTGTACTGTTCATAACGGGTGGAGAATAGATCGACTTTGTTTCTATTTTTATTATAAAAATTTACTTGTAGAGATAGAATGGGAAAAGAGAGCACGTGGCCTCTTTTATTCCTGTGGTAAACTAGGGGAGGTTACTGAATAGAATAACCACACGAAGGTTGGTAATGAACGATAATACTTAGGACACGAACAACACATATAAGATTCGCCAGCGGCGCGTAGAAGTAGTCAACTGCTGGAAGTGTATTTATGTGAATGGGGACATTATGCTACACAACAACAATTCCGAAAGTTGAACAAGGCGAAAAAAAAAAAAAAAATCAAACCACTACGTGAAATTTAAAAGAACAAACATTTATTACAGTACATAAAAAAAAAACAAAGCAATATTTATTTACAAACATGAGCTTGCATCCAAATTTCCCTTTCTGTGCCTTATTCAAAAACTAAAGCTAGATAACAAATCAAACAATACACATGACAAATAAAGATTACAATTTTTGAAAATGAAAAAAACAAATTTTGAGAAACTCAAGCAAAAAATTAGATAAGACAGAAAAAACAAAATGTGTACTTACTCAATTTCTAAGACGGAAAAGGAATATTCCAGCACGAAGGGAGCTTTGATATGTTTCAAATGGTTGATGTCACGGGGACTTTTACATTTTTCGTTTACAGAAAAGCTAAATTTCAAATTTCAACTAAAAATTATTCACTGGAAGCAGTTCAAATAGATTTTCCTCCTGGATCCTGAATCTACTTTCCGGTTAGTTTTATTCTCCATTCGTCTTGGGTTCCTTCCTCGTAGAGAGATTTATGACCCCATTCTCCTTTGCCACTTCCTTCTGTCTTGAAATCTGAGCGCTTTCTGATCTTATCTGTTTGTGACACTGAGATCCCCAGAGGTTGATCAAACAAAAAGGGGAAATAAAAAAGGAAGAGGAAAAAGTCGACTAACGGGATGGTAATTGTTGAAACTCGCAGGAAGATGGACTGAAAAGTTGAGGAGAAAATTAATAATTGTTGTGTCGTAAATAGGAAAGGTTGGCACACATAGAAAATAAGAAGTAGTTTATTCCAGAGAATAATATGGTACACGGTTGAGAACACAGACTAAATGTAATAAACTGTTAATCGTTAACTATTCGGTATTTATCCGAGATCTCCCGACAAGGCGATATGTGGCACATGGTCGGTTTTTAACTTAGGGCTTTCCGAACGCGTACGCTTAGGCAAAAATTTCCCAAAGACCCCGCATACACGGTGTTGGGTTGGCTGTCTACCTCCCCAGAAGAGACACTTCCCGTAGGCATAGCCAGGTCTGAGCTCTCTGCCCGAAGGCAGAGAGTCGACAACAGAGTAACGATTAATCGCTGACTCCTCCCTCTCTGTAAGAGAAAGTGCTATTTAAATAGTCTTAGACCAGCCCATCTTGAGGTGTTCAGCTACTCCACAACATCTCCCTTTTTGAATTGATTACTTCCTCTGGAAGTTGTACTTTTTCCTTTTCGGGTTTATCTCTATAGTCCCTGTAAATTTTATTTTCCGTTTACTCGAACGCTTCTCCTAGGGGGCTACTAAGGGCCTCAGTTTGTCGAATAAGTTATAAATAACCTTCGTCGGTTCTTCCTTTTGGTTATTTATATAACCCGAGAGCCTTTTCTTCATCTGGTTGTGATGTCTCTTAATGGTCTTTTTTGGGTCTTTAATTGTCCCGATACGTTTATCAATGACACCAGCACTCCAAATTTCTTTCTCGTTTCTGCACTCTTTGAAAAAAAAAATTCTCCTGGTATATATGCTTTTGTACTTGATTTTTTTTCCTTTATTGTTTTTTTTTATTTCCCTTTGGCAACAGTTTATTTACACAGATCTTATTTTTATCGCGAACATTAACTCTGCAGGCCAGGACTTAATACTCGAGTTTGGTGTCGCAGGATATACCCTTAAAATTGTAGGATATCGTCAACAGATTCGTTTCCGTCTAACTTTTTTAATGCTCACTTGAAAATGTCTACAAATCTTTCTCCCTGCTCATTAGATCGCAGGTGATGTGGTAGGTTGTGATGTTTACAATCGAAAAGACTTTGCAAAAGTCTTTGACTTCTTTTGTCGTGAATTGTGTGCTATTATCCGACACAATCGTATACCCAATCTGGCAAAGAGTTCATGTAAAAATTTAATTGTAACATTGCACGTATGGGTCTTTAATTTCATCACCTCTGGCCATTTTGAAAAACTATCAACCTCAAATAATATTGTCCCTTCATTGGACCTGCAAAATCTATATGCAGTCTCTCCGTCTTTGGCCAAGGGGTAAATTTCACCGGTGGCGCTTTTGGTGCCATCGCACAACCTTTGCATGATTTTACATTTTTTTCTCTATGTCTTTGTCCGTATTCGGCCAAAAAATATAGCTTGTGATTAAAACTTTCGTCCTCGATATACCGAGGTGACTGGTATGGAAGTTTTTTAAGCGTTCCTGGTATCACCATTCGTTCGACGTACATCAAAAATCCATCACAGATAGAAAAATCTTTTCACCATCATTCTTTTTGTACTGTTGATCCATAATTTGCTTCTTTTCCTCTGTGATATATTTGTCTATTTTTGCTTTGTTCCTGATCACTTCGAGCGTCACAGGTAATTCTCGTATGGTGCTGCACAGTACGCTTTTTATTTCTATTCTTAGGGCTGTTATCAGTTTCCTCACATGGTTCACATAGTTTGGGGATTAACCTGGATACCTCCCCGCCGCATACCCTAAGCTCTTTTACAGAAGGAACTCCGTCTTAAAATTATAATTTAATAATATTCCCCACCTCTGAAGTGGATTTGCAGTACGTGTAGGAATTCCTTTTATGGGACCAAAAACAGACAATAACGGTCTATGGACAGTTTGAAGCGTAAAAATTCTTCCATGAATGAATCTATGGAACATTTTTTACAGCAAAAATTATCCCTAAAGCCTCTTTTTCGATTTGGCTGAGCCCTTTTACAGATAAGTATAGAGCCCTCAACGCATGTGCAATCGCTTTTACTTGGCCATTGCTTTCTTTGTGTAATATTACGGCTCCTAAACCCCAAATTACTAGCGTCACGTGCAACAATAATATTCTTATTTGGAACGTAATGCTCTAGACTAAAGTCTGACGTTAATATTTTTTTAAATTTCTTTAGAAGGACTCTGACATTCAGTACTCCAGTTCCATTTAGAATCTTTTTTTTAAAATAATTTCTTTACACGTACATATTTGGGATAAAATGACCGTAGTAATTTGCTAGACTCAAGAAAGCCTGTAATGTCGACACATTTGTTGGGGGAGGGACGGTCTTTATCGCACTCGACCTTGATGGGGTCTGGTTTTTCTGCATTTCGCATCTATAACCTGTCCCAAATACTTAATTTTAGATTTTAAAAATTCACATATATCCAAACTAAGTTTCAAGCCATATTGTTTTATTTTTTCAAAAACTTCTTTAACATGTTCGGCATGTTGTTCTCGGCTCTCACTCTGAATTAAGACCTTGTCAAAGTAAGCTATTGCAAAGTCAACGTCATTAAATAACGTATCAATGATTTGCTGCAAATGCCTGGTGCGACCTTTATCCCGAATGGCAGTTTGTTGAATCTATACAGACCCATATGCGTATTTAAATACTTCGCACATTTTTTGTCGACATGAATCTGGAGGTACGCCTCAGACATATCAAGATTTGAAAACACTTTACCACCATTTAATTTCGCGAATATGTCTTCAAAACTTGGCATAGGGTAATTATATGTACACAAAAAATAGGCGTCACATTCTCGTTAAATTTAAATGTTGCTTTAGATTTTGTGCACCTGCCAAAACCCCCAGGAAAAAATTTCAGGAAATTTTATCTTTAATTCTTTTTTTAAATTTTTTCCACACTGTTTGAATTAACACTGACACTATAGCAGAAGGAATTAATTGGTTGGTTAAAAAGATCGAATGACTCAATCCAATCCATACCGAACAAGTTCTGAGTTCGTTTCATAACGAATCCTTTTAATTTTATAGTTTTGCCAATAAATGTCACGTTTGTGTAAGATTCTCCTTCAAAATTTAGTTTATTTCCTGTAATACCATGAGCAATTCTTTTCGTCGTCAATAAAGTTGGTCTGCTAATTTTTTTTTTCCAAGTTTGTTCATTTATCAATATTAGATCTGAACTGGTGTCCAATTGAAAATTAATATTTTTATTGTTCATCTCTACATTTACAAACTTTCTTTTCATTTTTATTTCTTTATTTTCCATTGTAGTTGAGTTAACTGTATTTTTCATTTTCCACCCCTTTTTACTTTTAGGTTTTCTGCAATGCGTAAGGTTGTGTCCTTTTTTGCCACAATTAAAGCATTTCTTTTCCTTCTAAATAGACATTCCTTGTCATAATAAATCCGTTCACAGTCATAATAAGGATTTATTATGCGGGCACAATTTTCTTCATGCTGTCTTTATGCTCAACTGCATGAAATTTTGACACGTCGCGTTTTTTTCTATCCTTGCTGGGTCGTGTGGAGGATTTTCTATTCGTTCACATTCTTCTGCGACGATTTGCAGACTGATTTTTGGATTTTGTTCTAATTTAGACAAAATTCTGGTTCCAATATCACCATCTTCTGGAGCCGTCAGTTCTTGTAAAAAAATCAGGCACTTAAACATATCAGGAGTAAGGTCTTTTAATTCAGACTTTTCACAATTTCTACTGACAATCCCAGTAAAAGTCGAGTAATCTTCACCACTTTACTTTTTAAAATACGCAGCAAAAGTTACTTCCTCTTCAGGACTGTATTAAAATTCGCCAACGAAATTTATCACCGAATCCCGAAAAAAAAGAATTTGCATTGCCTTACTCTTTTTCCTTATTTAACCATAACAATACAAACATTTTTTCAAACCGTTCGTTTTGTTTCTCGAAGCGTTCCTGGTCCAAACGTCGTTGTTCCTCCAACCATTTATATTGTTTCTGCTGGATTTTAATGGATTCCACCTCCAACCGTTCATTTTGACATTGTTGGAGTCTCAAGAATTCCACCTCCAACCATTCAATTTCACGCTGTTGGATTTTCATGAATTCCATCTCCAACCGTTCATTTTGACGCTGTTGGATTTTCACGAATTCCACCTCCAGCCGTTCATTTTGACGGTGTTATATATTTCACGAATTTCAACTCCAACCGTTCATTTTGATGCTGTTGGATTTTCACGAATTCCACCTCCAAATGTTCATTTTTGACGCTGCTGGACATTTCACGAATTCCATCTCCAACCGTTCATTTTGATGCTGTTGGATTTTCACGAATTCCACCTGCAGCCGTTCATTTCGACGCTGTTATATATTTCACGAATTCTATCCCCAACCGTTCATTTTGACGGTGTCGGATATTTCACGAATTTCACCTCCAACTGTTCATTTTGACGCTGTTGGATTTTCTTGAATTCCACCTCGAACCGTTCATTTTGATGCTGTTGGATTTTCACGAATTCCATCTCCAACCGTTCATTTTGATACTGTCGGATTTTCATGAATTCCACCTTCAACCATTCTTTTTGATGCTGTTGGATATTTCACAAATTCTACCCACAACTGTTCATTTTGACGCTGTTGGATATTTCACAAATTTCACCTCCAACCGTTCGTTTTGACTCTGTTGGATTTTCACGAATACCACCTCCAGCCGTTCATTTTGACGCTGTTATATATTTCACGAATTCCACCTCCAACAGTTCATTTTGACGGTGTAGGATATTTCACGAATTCCATCTCCAACCGTTCATTTTGATGCTGTTGGATATTTCACGAATTCCATTTCCAACCATTCAATTTGACGGTGTGGGATTTTCATGAAATCCATCTCCAACCATTCATTTTGATGCGGTTGAATTTTCACGAATTCCACCTCCAACTGTTCATTTTGACGCTGTTGGATTTTCACGAATTCCACCTCCAGCCGTTCATTTTGACGGTGTTATATATTTCACGAATTTCACCTCTAACCGTTCATTTTGATGCTGTTGGACATTTCAAGAATTTCACCTCCAACGGTTCATTTTGACGCAGTTGGATTTTCACGAAATCCACCTCCAAATATTCATTTTTGACGCTGCTGGACATTTCACTAATTCCATCTCCAACCGTTCATTTTGATGCTGTTGGATTTTCACGAATTACACCTGCAGCCGTTCATTTCGACGCTGTTATATATTTCACGAATTCTATCCCCAACCGTTCATCTCGACGGTGTCGGATAATTCACGAATTTCACCTCCAACTGTTCATTTTGACGCTGCTGGACATTTCACGAATTCCATCTCCAACCGTTCATTTTGATACTGTCGGATTTTCATGAATTCCACCTTCAACCATTCTTTTTGATGATGTTGGATATTTCACAAATTCTACCCCCAACTGTTCATTTTGACGCTGTTGGATATTTGACAAATTTCGCCTCCAACCATTCGTTTTGACGCCGTTGGATTTTCACGAATTCCACCTCCAGCCGTTCATTTTGACGCTGTTATATATTTCACGAATTCCACCTCCAACAGTTCATTTTGACGCTGTAGGATATTTCACGAATTCCATCTCCAACCGTTCATTTTGATGCTGTTGGAGATTTCACGAATTCCATTTCCAACCATTCAATTTGACGGTGTTGGATTTTCAGGAAATCTATCTCCAACCATTCATTTTCATGCGGTTGGATTTTCACGAATTCCACCTCCAACTGTTCATTTTGACGCTGTTGGATTTTCACGAATTCCACCTCCAGCCGTTCATTTTGACGGTGTTATATATTTCACGAATTTCACCTCTAACCGTTCATTTTGATGCTGTTGGACATTTCAAGAATTTCACCTCCAACGGTTCATTTTGACGGAGTTGGATTTTCACGAAATCAACCTCCAAATATTCATTTTTGACGCTGCTGGACATTTCACTAATTCCATCTCCAACCGTTCATTTTGATGCTGTTGGATTTTCACGAATTACACCTGCAGCCGTTCATTTCGACGCTGTTATATATTTCACGAATTCTATCCCCAACCGTTCATCTCGACGGTGTCGGATATTTCACGAATTTCAAATCCAACTGTTCATTTTGACGCTGCTGGACATTTCACGAATTCCATCTCCAGCCGTTCATTTTGATACTGTCGGATTTTCATGAATTCCACCTTCAACCATTCTTTTTGATGATGTTGGATATTTCACAAATTCTACCCCCAACTGTTCATTTTGACGCTGTTGGATATTTGACAAATTTCGCCTCCAACCGTTCGTTTTGACGCCGTTGGATTTTCACGAATTCCACCTCCAGCCGTTCATTTTGACGCTGTTATATATTTCACGAATTCCACCTCCAACAGTTCATTTTGACGCTGTAGGATATTTCACGAATTCCATCACCAACCGTTCATTTTGATGCTGTTGGAGATTTCACGAATTCCATTTCCAACCATTCAATTTGACGGTGTTGGATTTTCAGGAAATCTATCTCCAACCATTAATTTTCATGCGGTTGGATTTTCACGAATTCCACCTCCAACTGTTCATTTTGACGCTGTTGGATTTTCACGAATTCCACCTCCAGCCGTTCATTTTGACGGTGTTATATATTTCACGAATTTCACCTCTAACCGTTCATTTTGATGCTGTTGGACATTTCAAGAATTTCACCTCCAACCGTTCATTTTGACGGTGTCGGATATTTCACGAATTTCACCTCCAACTGTTCATTTTGACGCTGTTGGACATTTCACGAATTCCATCTCCAACCGTTCATTTTGATACTGTCGGATTTTCATGAATTCCACCTTCAACTATTCTTTTTGATGCTGTTGGATATTTCACAAATTCTACCTCCAACTGTTCATTTTGACGCTGTTGGATATTTCAAAAATTCACCTCCAACCGTTCGTTTTGACGCTGTTGGATTTTCACGAATTCCACCTCCAGGCGTTTATTTTGACGCTGTTATATATTTCACGAATTCCACCTCCAACAGTTCATTTTGACGCTGTAGGATATTTCACGAATTCTATTTCCAAACATTCAATTTGACGGTGTTGGATTTTCACGAATTCCACCTCCAACTGTTCATTTTAACGTTGTTGGATTTTCACGAATTCCACCTCCAGCCGTTCATTTTGACGGTGTTATATATTTCACGAATTTCACCTCTAACCGTTCATTTTGACGCTGTTGGACATTTCACGAATTCCATCTCCAACCGTTCATTTTGATACTGTCGGATTTTCATGAATTCCACCTTCAACTATTCTTTTTGATGCTGTTGGATATTTCACAAATTCTACCTCCAACTGTTCATTTTGACGCTGTTGGATATTTCAAAAATTTCACCTCCAACCGTTCGTTTTGACGCTGTTGGATTTTCACGAATTCCACCTCCAGGCGTTTATTTTGACGCTGTTATATATTTCACGAATTCCACCTCCAGCCGTTCATTTTGACGGTGTTATATATTTCACGAATTTCACCTCTGACCGTTCATTTTGATGCTGTTGGACATTTCAAGAATTTCACCTCCAACGGTTCATTTTGACGCAGTTGGATTTTCACGAATTCCACCTCCAAATGTTCATTTTTGAAGCTGCTGGACATTTCACTAATTCCATCTCCAACCGTTCATTTTGATGCTGTTGGATTTTCAAGAATCCCACCAGCAGCCGTTCATTTCGACGCTGTTATATATTTCACGAATTCTATCCCCAACCGTTCATTTTGACGGTGTCGGATATTTCACGAATTTCACCTCCAACTGTTCATTTTGACGCTGTTGGACATTTCACGAATTCCATCTCCAACCGTTCATTTTGATACTGTCGGATTTTCATGAATTTCACCTTCAACTATTCTTTTTGATGCTGTTGGATATTTCACAAATTCTACCTCCAACTGTTCATTTTGACGCTGTTGGATATTTCACAAATTTCACCTCCAACCGTTCGTTTTGACGCTGTTGGATTTTCACGAATTCCACCTCCAGGCGTTTATTTTGACGCTGTTATATATTTCACGAATTCCACCTCCAACTGTTCATTTTGACGCTGTAGGATATTTCACGAATTCCATCTCCAACCGTTCATTTTGATGCTGTTGGATATTTCACGAATTCCATTTCCAACCATTCAATTTGACGGTGTTGGATTTTCATGAAATCCATCTCCAACCATTCATTTTGATGCGGTTGGATTTTCATGAATTCCACCTCCAGTCGTTCATTTTGACGCTGTCGGATATTTCACGAATTTCACATCCAACTGTTCATTTTGACGCTGTTAGTTATTTCAGGAATTTCATCTCCAACCGTTTATTTTGATGCTTTTAGATAATTCACGAATTTCACCTCCAAATGTTCATTCTGACGCTGTTGGACATTTCACGATTTCCAGCTCTAACCGTTCATTTTGACGCTGTTGGATATTTCACGAATTCCATCTCCCACCGTTAATTTTGACGCTGTTGGAGATTTCAGAATTCCATTTCCAACCGTTTATTTTGATACTTTTGGATATTTCACGAATTCCATCGCCAACCATTCAATTTGACGCTGTTGGATTTTCACGAATTCCACCTCCAGCCGTACATTTTGACGCTGTTATATATTTCACAAATTTCACCTCCAACCGTTCATTTTGATCCTGTTGGACATTTCACGAATTTAACCTCCAACCGTTCATTTTGACGTGTTGGATTTTCACGAATTCCACCTCCAAATATTCATTTTGATGCTGTTGGTTTTTCACGAATTCCACCTGCAGCCGTTAATTTTGACGCTGTTATATGTTTCACGAATTTAACCTCCAACTGTTCATTTTGACGCTGTTGGACATTTCACGAATTCCATCTCCAACCGTTTATTTTTATGCTGTTGGATATTTCACGAATTCCACCTCCAACTGTTCATTTTGACGCTGTAGGATATTTCACGAAATACATCTCCAACCATTCATTTTGATGTTGTTGGATTTTCATGAATTACACCTTCAAACATTCATTTTGATGCTGTTGGATATTTCACGAATTCCACCTCCAACTGTTCATTGTGACGCTGTTGGTTATTTCACGAATTCCATCTACAACCGTTCATTTTGATGCTGTTGGATATTTCAAAAATTCCATCTCCAACCGTTCATTTTGATGCTTTTGGATATTTCACAAATTCCACCTTCAACCGTTCATTTTGACGCTGTCAGATATTTCACGAATACCATCTCCAACCGTTCATTTTGACGCTGTTGGATATTTCAGGAATTCCACCTCCAACCGTTCATTTTCATGCTGTTGGATATTTCAAGAATTCCATCTCCAAATGTTCATTTTGACGCTGTTCGATATTTCACAAATTTAACCTCCAGCCGTTCATTTTGACGGTGTTATATATTTCACGAATTTCACCTCCAACCGTTCATTTTGATGCTGTTGGACATTTCACGAATTTCACCTCCAACCGTTCATTTTGACGTGTTGGATTTTCACGAATTCCACCTCCAAATGTTCATTTTGACGCTGTTGGACATTTCACGATTTCCAGCTCTAACCGTTCATTTTGACGCTGTTGGATATTTCAGGAATTCCACCTTCAACCGTTCATTTTCACGCTGTTAGATATTTCACGAATACCATCTCCAACCGTTCATTTTGATGCTGTTGGAAATTTCATTAATTACATCTCCTACCATTCATTTGAATGCTGTTGGATATTTCACAAATTCCATCTCCAACCGTTCATTTTGATGCTTTTGGATATTTCACGAATTCCACATTCAACCGTTCATTTTGACGCTGTTAGATATTTCACGAATACCATCTCCAACCGTTCATTTTGACACTGTTGCATTTTCATGAATTCCATCTCCAACGGTTCATTTTGATGTTGTTGGATTTTCATGAATTCCACCTCCAACCGTTCAATTTGACGCTGTTGGATTTTCATGAATTCCACTTCCAAATATTCATTTTGACGCCGTTGGTTTTTCACGAATTCCAGCTCTAACCGTTCATTTTGACGCCGTTAGATATTTCACGAATACCATCTCCAACTGTTCATGTTCATGCTTTTGGATATTTCACGAATTCCATCTCCAACCGTTGATTTTTATGCTGTTGGATATTTCACAAATTCCATCTCCAACCGTTCATTTTGATGATTTTGGATATTTCACGAATTCCACCTCCAACGGTTTATTTTGATGCTGTTGGATATTTCACGAATTCCACATTCAACCGTTCATTTTGACACTGTTAGATATTTCACGAATACCATCTCCAACCGTTCATTTTGACACTGTTGGGTATTTCAGGAATTCCACCTCCAACTGTTCATTTTGATGCTGTTGGATATTTCACGAATTCCACCTCCAACCGTTCATTTTCATGCTGTTGGATATTTCAAGAATTCCATCTCCAAATGTTCATTTTGACGCTGTTCGATATTTCACAAATTTAACCTCCAGCCGTTCATTTTGACGGTGTTATATATTTCACGAATTTCACCTCCAACCGTTCATTTTGATGCTGTTGGACATTTCACGAATTTCACCTCCAACCGTTCATTTTGACGTGTTGGATTTTCACGAATTCCACCTCCAAATGTTCATTTTGACGCTGTTGGACATTTCACGATTTCCAGCTCTAACCGTTCATTTTGACGCTGTTGGATATTTCAGGAATTCCACCTTCAACCGTTCATTTTCACGCTGTTAGATATTTCACGAATACCATCTCCAACCGTTCATTTTGATGCTGTTGGAAATTTCATTAATTACATCTCCTACCATTCATTTGAATGCTGTTGGATATTTCACAAATTCCATCTCCAACCGTTCATTTTGATGCTTTTGGATATTTCACGAATTCCACATTCAACCGTTCATTTTGACGCTGTTAGATATTTCACGAATACCATCTCCAACCGTTCATTTTGACACTGTTGCATTTTCATGAATTCCATCTCCAACGGTTCATTTTGATGTTGTTGGATTTTCATGAATTCCACCTCCAACCGTTCAATTTGACGCTGTTGGATTTTCATGAATTCCACTTCCAAATATTCATTTTGACGCCGTTGGTTTTTCACGAATTCCAGCTCTAACCGTTCATTTTGACGCCGTTAGATATTTCACGAATACCATCTCCAACTGTTCATGTTCATGCTTTTGGATATTTCACGAATTCCATCTCCAACCGTTGATTTTTATGCTGTTGGATATTTCACAAATTCCATCTCCAACCGTTCATTTTGACACTGTTGGGTATTTCAGGAATTCCACCTCCAACTGTTCATTTTGATGCTGTTGGATATTTCACGAATTCCATCTCCAACCATTTATTTTGATGCTGTTGTATATTTCACAAATTGCATCTCCAACCATTCATTTTGATGATTTTGGCTATTTCACAAATTCCACCTCCAACTGTTCATTTTGATGCTGTTGGATATTTCACGAATTCCACCTTCAACCTTTCATTTTGACGCTGTTAGATATTTCACCAATACCATCTCCAACCATTCATTTTGACACTGTTGGATATTTCAGGAATTCCACCTCCAACCATTCATTTTGTTGCTGTTGGATATTTCACAAATTACATCTACAACCGTTCATTTTCATGCTGTTGGATTTTCATGAATTCCACCTCCCACTGTTCATTTTGATGCTGTTGGATTTTCACGAATACCATCTCCAACCATTCATTTTGATGCAGTTGGATATATCATGAATTCCATTTCCTACCATTCATTTTGATGCTGTTGGATATTTCACAAATTCCATCTCCAACCGTTCATTTTGATGATTTTGGATATTTCACATATTCAACCTCCAACTGTTCAATTTGATGCTGTTGGATATTTCACGAATTACATCTCCAACCGTTCAATTTGACGCTGTTGGATTTTCATGAATTCCATCTCCAACCGTTCATTTTGATGCTGTTGGATTTTCATGAATTCCACCTCCAACCGTTCAATTTGACGCTGTTGGATTTTCATGAATTCCATCTCCACCTGTTCATTTTGATGCTGTTGGGTTTTCTTGAATTCCACCTCGAACCGTTCATTTTGATGCTGTTAGATATTTCACGAATACCATCTCCAACCAGTCATTTTGACGCTGTTGGATATTTCAGGAATTCCACCTCCAACCGTTCATTTTGTTGCTGTTGGATATTTCACAAATTACATCTACAACCGTTCATTTTCATGCTGTTGGATTTTCATGAATTCCACTTCCAACTGTTCATTTTGATGCTGCTGGATTTTCACGAATACCACCTCAAACCATTCATTTTGATGCAGTTGGATATTTCATGAATTCCATTTCCTACCATTCATTTTGATGCTGTTGGAAATTTCATTAATGCCATCTCCAACCATTCATTTCAATGTTGTTGGATATTTCACAAATTCCATCTCCAACCGTTCATTTTGATGATTTTGGATATTTCACAAATTCCACCAACTGTTCAATTTGATGCTGTTGGATATTTCACGAATTCCACCTCCAACTGTTCATTTTGATGCTGTTGGATATTTCACGAATTCCACCTTCAACCTTTCATTTTGACGCTGTTAGATATTTCACGAATACCATCTCCATCCATTCATTTTGACGCTGTTGGATATTTCAGGAATTCCACCTCCAAACGTTCATTTTGATGCTGTTGGATATTTCACAAATTACATCTACAACCGTTCATTTTCATGCTGTTGGATTTTCATGAATTCCACCTCCCACTGTTCATTTTGATGTTGTTGGAAATTTCACTAATTCCATCTCCAACCGTTCATTTCAATGCTGTTGGATATTTCACAAATTCAACCTCCAACTGTTCAATTTGATGCTGTTGGATATTTCACGAATTTCATCTCCAACCGTTCAATTTCACGCTGTTGGATTTTCATGAATTCCATCTCGAACTGTTCATTTTCACGCAGTTGGATATTTCACAAATTCCATCTCTAACCGTTCATTTTGATGCTGTTGGATTTTCATGAATTCCATCTCCAACCGTTCATTTTGATGCTGTTGGATTTTCATGAATTCCACCTCCAACCGTTCAATTTGACGCTGTTGGATTTTCATGAATTCCATCTCCACCTGTTCATTTTGATGCTGTTGGGTTTTCTTGAATTCCACCTCGAACCGTTCATTTTGATGCTGTTGGATTTTCATGAATTCCATCTCCAACCGTTGAATTTGATGCTGTTGGATTTTCATGAATCCCACCTCCAACTGTTCATTTTGATGCTGTTGGATTTTCATGAATTCCGTCTCCAACCGTTCATTTTGATGCTGTTGGATTTTCATGAATTCCTCTCCAACCGTTCATTTTGATGCTGTTGGATTTTAATGAATCCCACCTCCAACCGTTCATTTTGATGCTGTTGGATTTTCATGAATCCCACATCCAACTGTTCATTTTGAGGCTGTTGGATTTTCATGAATCCCATCTCCAACCGTTCATTTTGATGCTGTTGGATTTTCATGAATTCCGTCTCCAACCGTTCATTTTGATGCTGTTGGATTTTCATGAATAACCGTCTCCAACCGTTCATTTTGATGCTGTTGGATTTTCTTGAATTCCACCTCCAACCGTTCATTTTGATGCTGTTGGATTTTCATGAATCCCACCTCCAACCATTCATTTTGATGCTGTTGGATTTTCATGAATCCCACCTCCAACCGTTCATTTTGATGTTGTATTTTCATGAATCCCACCTCCAACCGTTCATTTTGATGCTATTTGATTTTCATGAATCCCACCTACAACCTTTCATTTTGATTCTGTTGTATTTTCATGAATTCCATCTCCAACCGTTGAATTTGATGCTGTTGGATTTTCTTGAATTCCACCTCCAACCGTTCATTTTGATGCTGTTGGATTTTCATGAATCCCACCTCCAACCATTCATTTTGATGCTGTTGGATTTTCTTAAATTCCACCTCCAACCATTCATTTTCATGCTGTTGGATTTTCTTGAATCCCACCTCCATCCATTCAGTTCGATGCTGTTGTATTTTCATGAATTCCATCTCTAACCGTTCATTTTGATGCTGTTGTATTTTCATGAATTCCATCTCCAACCGTTGAATTTGATGCTGTTGGATTTTCATGAATCCCACTTCCAACTGTTCATTTTGATGCTGTTGGATTTTCATGAATCCCACCTCTAACCGATCATTTTGATGCTGTTGGATTTTCATGAATTCCATCTCCAACCGTTCATTTCGATCCTGTTGGATTTTCATGAATTCCGTCTCAAACCATTCATTTTCACGCAGTTGGATATTTCACAAATTCCATCTCTAACCGTTCATTTTGATGCTGTTGGATTTTCATGAATTCCATCTCCAACTGTTCATTTTGATGCTGTTGGATTTTCATGAATCCCACCTCCAACCGTTCATTTTGATCCTGTTGGATTTTCATGAATTCCTCTCCAACCGTTCATTTTGATGCTGTTGGATTTTCATGAATTTCATTTCTAACCGTTCATTTTGATGCTGTTGGATTTTCATGAATTCCATCTCCAACCATTCATTTCGATGCTGTTGGATTTTCATGAATTCCATCTCCAACCGTTCAATTTCACACCGTTGGATTTTCATGACTTCTATCTCGAACTCTTCATTTTCACGCAGTTGGATATTTCACAAATTCCATCTCTAACCGTTCATTTTGATGCTGTTGGATTTTCATGAATTCCATCTCCAACTGTTCATTTTGATGCTGTTGTATTTTCATGAATCCCACCTCCAACCGTTCATTTTGATGCTGTTGGATTTTCATGAATTCCATCTCCAACCGTTCATTTTGATGCTGTTGGATTTTTATGAATTCCGTCTCCAACCGTTCATTTTGATCCTGTTGGATTTTCTTGAATTCCACCTTCAACCGTTCATTTTGATGCTGTTGGATTTTCATGAATCCCACTCCAACCGTTCATTTTGATGCTGTTGGATTTTCATGAATCCCACCTCCAACCGTTCATTTTGATGTTGTTGTATTTTCATGAATCCCACCTCCAACCGTTCATTTTGATGCTGTTGGATTTTCATGGATCCCACCTCCAACCATTCATTTTGATGCTGTTGGATTTTCATGAATTCCCTCTCCAACCGTTCATTTTGATGCTGTTGGATTTTCATGAATAACCGTCTCCAACCGTTCATTTTGATGCTGTTGGATTTTCTTGAATTCCACCTCCAACCGTTCATTTTGATGCTGTTGGATTTTCATGAATCCCACCTCCAACCATTCATTTTGATGCTGTTGGATTTTCATGAATCCCACCTCCAACCGTTCATTTTGATGTTGTATTTTCATGAATCCCACCTCCAACCGTTCATTTTGATGCTATTTGATTTTCATGAATCCCACCTCCAACCTTTCATTTTGATTCTGTTTTATTTTCATGAATTCCATCTCCAACCGTTGAATTTGATGCTGTTGGATTTTCATGAATCCCACCTCCAACTGTTCATTTTGATGCTGTTGGATTTTCATGAATCCCACCTCCAACCGTTCATTTTGATGCTGTTGGATTTTCTTAAATTCCACCTCCAACCATTCATTTTCATGCTGTTGGATTTTCTTGAATCCCACCTCCATCCATTCAGTTTGATGCTGTTGTATTTTCATGAATTCCATCTCTAACCGTTCATTTTGATGCTGTTGGATTTTCATGAATTCCATCTCCAACTGTTCATTTTGATGCTGTTGGATTTTCATGAATCCCACCTCCAACCGTTCATTTTGATCCTGTTGGATTTTCATGAATTCCTCTCCAACCGTTCATTTTGATGCTGTTGGATTTTAATGAATCCCACCTCCAACCGTTCATTTTGATGCTGTTGGATTTTCTTGAATCCCACATCCAACTGTTCATTTTGAGGCTGTTGGATTTTCATGAATCCCATCTCCAACCATTCATTTTGATGCTGTTGGATTTTCATGAATTCCATCTCCAACCATTCATTTTGATGCTGTTGGATTTTCATGAATAACCGTCTCCAACCGTTCATTTTGATGCTGTTGGATTTTCCTGAATTCCACCTCCAACCGTTCATTTTGATGCTGTTGGATTTTCATGAATCCCACCTCCAACCGTTCATTTTGATGCTATTTGATTTTCATGAATCCCACCTCCAACCATTCATTTTGATGTTGTTGTATTTTCATGAATTCCATCTCGAACCGTTGAATTTGATGCTGTTGGATTTTCATGAATCCCACCTCCAACTGTTCATTTTGATGCTGTTGGATTTTCATGAATCCCATCTCCAACAGTTCATTTTGATGCTGTTGGATTTTAATGAATCCCACCTCCAACCGTTCATTTTGATGCTGTTGGATTTTCTTGAATTCCACCTCCAACCATTCATTTTGATGCTGTTGGATTTTCATGAATCCCACCTCCAACCATTCATTTTGATTCTGTTGTATTTTCATGAATTCCATCTCCAACCGTTGAATTTGATGCTGTTGGATTTTCATGAATCCCACCACTAACCGTTCATTTTGATGCTGTTGGATTTTCATGAATTCCATCTCCAACCACTGATTTTGATGCTGTTGGATTTTCATGAATCCCACCTCCAACTTTTCATTTTGATGCTGTTGGATTTTCATGAATTCCATCTCCAACCGTTCATTTTGATGCTGTTGGATTTTCATGAATTCCATCTTCAACCGTTCATTTTGATGTTGTTGGATTTTCATGAATCCCACCTCCAACCATTCATTTTGATGCTGTTGGATTTTCATGAATCCCACCGCCAACCGTCCATTTTGATGTTTATTGTATTTTCATGAATCCCACCTCGAACCGTTCATTTTGATGCTGTTGGATTTTCATGAATCCCACCACTAACCGTTCATTTTGATGCTGTTGGATTTTCATGAATTCCATCTCCAACTGTTCATTTTCATGCTGTTGGATTTTCATGAATTCCACCTCCCACTGTTCATTTTGATGTTGTTGGAAATTTCACTAATTCCATCTCCAACCGTTCATTTCAATGCTGTTGGATATTTCACAAATTCAACCTCAACTGTTCAATTTGATGCTGTTGGATATTTCACGAATTTCATCTCCAACCGTTCAATCTCACGCTGTTGGATTTTCATGAATTCCATCTCGAACTGTTCATTTTCACGCAGTTGGATATTTCACAAATTCCATCTCTAACCGTTCATTTTGATGCTGTTGGATTTTCATGAATTCCATCTCCAACTGTTCATTTTGATGCTGTTGGATTTTCATGAATTCCATCTCCAACCGTTGAATTTGATGCTGTTGGATTTTCATGAATTCCACCTCCAACTGTTTATTTTGATGCTGTTTGATTTTCATGAATCCCATCTCCAACCGTTCATTTTGATGCTGTTGGATTTTCATGAATCCCATCTCCAACCGTTCATTTTGATGCTGTTGGATTTTCATGAATCCCATCTCCAACCGTTCATTTTGATGCTGTTGGATTTTCTTGAATTCCACTATTGCTCATTTTAAATCCTCCATTTTTCTTTGTAGAGACAAAATTTAACTGATCAATTTCCTACTCTTTTTTCCCCTAAAAATGTATGGAACAAATAAAAATTCTTACTTGTTTTTAGCACATCAATCTGTTATCCAGACTTATACTTAATCCGAGGTTGAATCATCACCAACATTTTACATGACTGTAAATTTTTTTAAACTTGAATCCTCGGTCAGTGGAAATTTTTAAATTCGAAGTTTTACACCAAAATTTTCCCTGTCAAATGTTGGTATCTTGCTGAAAATTTTAACAATCAAATCCCTCGTCACCAAATGTTGTGTTGTCAATTGGAAAGGTTGGAACACATATAGAAAATAAGAAGTAGTTTATTCCGGAGAATAATATGGTACACGGTTGAGAACACAGACTAATGTAATAAACTGTTAATCGTTAACTCCCCAGTATTTCTCCAAGACCTCCCCACAAGGTGGCATGTGACACAAGGTTGTTTTTTAATGTGGAGCTTTCCGAACACGTAACGCACGGTCACAAATTTCCGTTAGACTCCGCATGCATGGGGTCGGGTGGCTGTCTACCTCCCCCATAGGCATAGCCTTGTCTGAGTTCCTCTTCGCCCGAAGGCAGAGAGTTGACAAGCAGAGTTACGACTAACACCTTCCACTCAGTGAGTGCTGCTTAAATAGCCTTGTGGAGATATTCACCTACTCAAAACGAAATGCAACGAAAAATCATGTTTTTGAGTTAACTGCAAGGAGAATCAAACCCAAATTTAACTAGATGGAATTCAGTAAGATTGAACAAACCCAAGTCTATTCATTTTTCCCCACTTCCCATCAATAAAAATAGACGAGTATGGTATCTACAAAGGTGTCAGATAAAATGATGTATGTTGTTAATAAAGAAATCAAGGCGGTCACCAAAATAAATAACATTCATTATTCCTTCAGACAAAAGGGGCCAGGAAAACCCATCTGTTTTGAATCAGCCACCCAGCAGAAAAGTATTCACATAAAGATAAAAGCCAACTGGACGCATTCATCATTATAATATCTGTAATATTCATTCAGAGAAAATTTTATATCCAAACATTAATTTGGATTCCTTTGTATACAAGTGGTAAGGGAAAAAAAAAATATTTTGAAGTTACCATGGACAATGGCTGAGTGGTCTGTCTGATAATTAAAAATATACATAGACAGAGAAATGATAAACTTTCATTTTAAGAAGAGTGGAAATTATTTTTCTTTCTTTTTCAGTTCTTGGATGGTCTGGATGATTAAGTGATCCCAGCATGGAGCAAGCTAATGGAGAAGGATTAATGATTGAAAACCTCTTTTGTTTTGCCATGCCATTTGGAAGTTGGATTTGTCATTCCAGCCCAGGGAGTGGGCTGAAGTTGGCTGCTGAAAAAGTGAGGGAAGGAACAGAAGGAAGAGAAAGAAAGAGATTGACACCACCTATATGGGGTTATGGTGTGAGGTGAGGCATAAAGGAAATAGGAGTTAAGGAGTGGCTTGATCCCTCTGACCACTCCCAAATGGGGGCTGGATAATACCAAATTTGGAAAACCACTTGAGTAAGTGTATTTTTATATATGGAAATTTAGAAAAGGTTGATGCTTAGGGTGGAGTTGAACTCAGACCCTAGTCAACTTTACCCCTGCTGGACACAGGACTCTATATAAGTTTGAGATTTTGGACAGGTGAACAACACACAAAGACTTCCTGATGAAGAGGTTGTGCTGATCCTGAAGACCAGAACTAGTACTAAAACAAGCTGCAGAATCTGAAGGAGATTCCTGTATCATTTGATTACAACAACAAATGGGAAGGGTTAAAACTGCTGTATACAACAAATCACATATAAAACAAATCATTGTTACATTTTTAACCTGAGGATTCTTTATTCAAAAGCATTCTTGTTTTATTTTGTAGCTTCAGCTGTCAGACTAGTCCTCAATTCAATCTGTTTCATCAGCGATCTTCTCATACTCTGAGATCAAAGACCCAACATGGAAGAGGAGTGACTGGTCACGAACAGGCAAATGACAGCTAAATCTAGTGGAACCATACCACCATCATGATACCAGTGACAAATCAATTCACACCAATGAGTTAAGAATCCATTAAATGGTAACCATGGCAGTCAGTAGGAAATTGAGGCCTGACCAGTGAGGTTACATCCTGAAACAAATCCTTTTATTAGAAAACAGGAGGCTCACAGAGACCTTAATTTCAAAATTTACAAGGGTATGGGACCATGTCTCTGATTAGTCAGTAAATGCAATAATATATTTTTTTTCAAATTCAAAAAATGAATTTGTGGAAGAAAATCAACACACATATGTAGCCAAGTGAAATAGATTTGTGGAAGAAAATCACCAGGGGTTTTTCATATATTTGATATATTTTTCTTATATATTTGATATATTTTTCATATATTTTGACATTGTTTTGATTTCTAATCATAATTTAATCATTTAGAATCATGCATATTTAATTCCGGAGTCATCAGGGGACTTATGTATCAAATAGGAGTTTTTCTTATATTTGAACATTATTTTGATTTCTAATCATAATTTAATCATTTATAATCATATATATTTAATTCTGGAGTCATCAGGGGACTTATGTATCAAATAGGAGTTTTTCTTATATTTGAACATTATTTTGATTTCTAATCATAATTTAATCATTTATAATCATATATATTTAATTCTGGAGTCATCAGGGGACTTATGTATCAAATAGGAGTTTTTCTTATATTTGAACATTATTTTGATTTCTAATCATAATTTAATCATTTATAATCATATATATTTAATTCTAGAGTCATCAGGGGACTTATGTATCAAATAGGAGTTTTTCTTATATTTGAACATTATTTTGATTTCTAATCATAATTTAATCATTTATAATCATATATATTTAATTCTGGAGTCATCAGGGGACTTATGTATCAAATAGGAGTTTTTTTTATATTTGAACATTATTTTGATTTCTAATCATAATTTAATCATTTATAATCATATATATTTAATTCTGGAGTCATCAGGGGATTTATGTATCAAATAGGAGTTTTTCTTATATTTGAACATTATTTTGATTTCTAATCATAATTTAATCATTTATAATCATATATATTTAATTCCAGAGGCATCATTGTATGTGTGTCTAAAAATATGTATTCATATGCTAGGGTAGTCTGTTTTTTATTTGCATTTCCTTCAGGACATCCAATACTACATGTCAGTCTAGGCCAGAGAGCCCAGTCTACACTGCTATTTAACATACCTAATTCAGTAGACTAGACCAGAATTTGAACTTGCCATGCGAATTTCTCCTTCCAATTTTACAACTGTAAATGTCACCCATACATCCCTGTCAGAGTAGAACACATAGCAAACCATCAGGATAGGAGAAATCAGGTGATTTTTAGGGGAGTTTTAATATTAGAAAGAAGTTCAGTTTGTATGTTGTTAAATGTAGTATATAAACTTATATGGTGAGAAATGTAGCATATAAAATCATATGGTGGTAAATATGGTATATAAACTTATATGATGAGAAATATAGTATATAAACTTATATGGTTTATATAGTATATAAACTTAAGTTAGATCAGAGTTTCTCAACCTTTTTACCCTTGAGTAACCCTTAAAATCAATTACATGTTGCAAAGAAACCCTGCACAAAAACAAAATTATACACCATATTTTTCAATACGGTTCCTTCCAAATTGGTATTCATGTTAGTGTTAACTGGTTCAGAAAGAGGACAATATTGTACATTTAAAATGGTTTTGATTTATTATTTTTTTTAAATATCTTTGTCCAAAAGAAGGCTGTAACCTTATTTTCAGGCCTGAATAATACTTGAAAAGTCACAATGACTTTTGTAGATTAAGAAAAATTATAGATGTTTTTGAAAAAATCAGTGGGCTTGTTTTTTTAAATATGATTGACATTTATATGAATAAAAATGGTAATAAAAATCTATAGTTTTCTTTGTTTAACTGAAGATATACACGTAAACATATAATTCACCACCTGTTGTAGATAGGCACTCAAAATTTAGAGTAATTTTGTTTTTAATTATTTCATCCCAAGCAAGTCAATAAAACCATAACGATACAAGGGGGTTACTGAGAGTGAAAGAAAATGAGAAAACAAAAACAAAAAAACATTAAAGAACAGGAATTAAGAAAATAGAAGATAACAATTGACATTGAATTTACATTTTGGAAGGTCAAAGTTGACTGGAAAGCAAAAACCCAGAAAAACATTTCACAAGTGAGAAGTGCAAAAGAAGAAACTGTTTGCATAAAATTTACAGTTACATGTAGCAATTTCAAATGAAAAACGATGAGACCTAGCTGCCAATCTAGTACTGTGCTTAATTTTGTAATATCAAGGTACCAAAGAGGAAAGTTCATCAGGACAATTAGCATGAAAATATTTATAGAAAAGGTACAGAGAAGCTATGTTGTGATGATGGAAAAGTAAATGAAACCAAGATGCCAGATCAAGACCAATAGCATTGCAGATTCTTCTTTGTATTTTATCAAGAATCGCTAAATACAGAGCAGATGTAAAAGACCATATGTGGCAGTAATATTCCATGCATGGACGAATGGTAAACTGATAAATTTGTAATACAGATTCTGGCAAGACACAGTGAACAAACTTTTCTAATTTTTCTATCAGCAGACTTAGGAAAGTTGCTTCAAATAATTATTTCAAACTATAATACAGATTATTCAAATCATACTCTATAATATTCAGTTTACCAATGGTGAAGTAATGGATAACAGCTTGGATTGAGGAATCAGAGAGCCGAATTCGAATTCTACTCAAATCCATTACATTCACTTACATGCTAATACCTTGGGAAAGGTATGAATCCTCTTTTTCTCCCCCTCATCTATGGGTAAATAGCAAGACAGATCGGGTTCTGTAGGCTTGGATGGCAACTGGTCTACCGCAGAAAGAAATGGCAACCTACTGCAGGAAAAAATCTGCCTTATCAGTCACGTATCAAAAGATACATGATCGCATAAGTATGTATCATGTATGGCACCTAACTGACAAGGAGTAAATTAGACATTGGAAAATATAACAAGAGTATAATCAGGTGTGAATGCAACAGATGGTACAGGAGTTCCAGCAACATCCTGCCTAGAGAAAGCACAATTTTGAAAAAAATACCTTCAAATATCGAGATAAATACCTTCAAATATCGAGATAAATACCTTCAAATATCGAGATAAAGAAATTATATAAATAAATAAGACCTAAATAATCATAAGTTGGGTGTGAAAAATTCCCACCAAGATATTCATCACCAAATGTGCTGTGTATAAATTTAGACATTTGGAACTAAAAATATTGACATTGCCTCTAAAAAGAAGAAGGAATGAAATTAAGTGAAAGAACAACATAAATGTTTATCATCATTTAAATCTAAAATAATATTCTCTATATTTTAGTATCATGTCTAAATCTTTGTAGATTGGACATCAGAAGAAGACATAATGGAAGCATAACATAACATAACATATGCAGCAAGGAATGAAGGAAATGAAAAATATGAAGAATAATATAGATTATCATCATTTAAATCTAAAATAGGTGTAAGGCACTCAGTGAGGATATAAATCACCATTGTAGTCATGATCAGTGAAACTAAATTCCTAACCAGTTTTATATAGTTTTTACATAGCCTAGGTTCATCTGTCATGAGGCCACAAGTGTTGGGATCTCAATGATGATCAAATTCACTACTATTAGAATTGGTCAGCTGTGGTAGACTCAGTAATGATTACTATATATTGAGGCACTAAATGATTATACTATCATGAATTATAAGGATACCAGCAAAGCATTCATATACTTCAGTCTTGTTTAAAGATGTTTACTAAGTTTAGATCAGTCAGGCCACAAGTGGAGAAACCTGTCAGAATAAAGCTTTAGAAGATGCACTAGCAATTGTACTATCATAGTACTAATGAAGCATTGACACACTTCATTCTCATTTAAAGATTAGTTTTGATTAGTCTGGCACAAGTCCAGTACTTGATTTCACATATCCAAAGTCTCAGAAAACCTGTTATTTTTCATAATTTTTGTTCTATGAGTTGAGATAAAAGAACCTTATAACTGATAGTAGATCAAATCTAAGTTTTTAAACTTGCCCTTCATCTTCTGGCAATTGTTTGGCATCTGTTTGAAATTAATCTTATAAATTTATAATCACTGACAGCATTCTAAGTCTTTAATCTTATAAATAAATATGAGTTTGTCATGTTCATATCATTTTAGCTGCAGCCAATAATAACCTAAAAGATAATCCGACCATGGACCCTAGGCTTTAGGCTATACTAGCCTAAAGTATAATTTAGTCCTGGGCCATAGGCTGCAGCCTATATTAGCCTAAAGGATAATTCAGCCCTGGGTGTTAGACTATAGTCTATACTAGCCTAATGTATAATTCAGTCCTGGGCCCCAGGTTACAGCCTATACTAGCCTAAAGGATTATTTAACCCTGGGCCCTAGGTGGCAGGCTATACTAACCTAAAGGGTAATTTGACCCTAAACTGCAAGCTGTACTAGCCTAAAGGATATTTTGGCCTTGGGCCCTAAACTGCAGGCTATACTAGTCTAAGGGATAATCAGGTCCTGCTCATATCTATAAAAACAATGACAATATGATACTAAGCAATCAAGGAGAAATGAAGATATGTTTAGATTTGTTTTTAAGTCAGCCATAAAACTCTTGTAGTTTGACTCATAGAGCACTCACTGCAGATAAATGGGCATTTTAAAGAGAGAGGGTTTATGAGAAAATCTCACTGCTTTATTTCTGATCTGTGCTATTTACTAATCATCATATAATAATAGTCTGAGTTGTTGCAATGAAAAGAAATTGAAGTTGAAATAAAAGTATTTGATAATGGCTGATAAGGCTAAATTTGATAAAAAATAAAAACCACAATAGCTAATGTTTTGCCTAAAACATTCCAGAGTTGAAGACATTGGAATTTAGGATGACCAATTAAAAATAAGATCAATCAAGCACAGAATAAAATGAGGATCCTGAATAGATAAAAAAAAATGTCCAGTAATTCTCCTTGTAAAGCTCATATGACCCTGGCTATATAAGCACAAAATTCAAGGACCCATTCTTTCTAATTTCCTTTATCATGCTATTCAGAGAGCACAAAGGGAGTCTTCTCCCTTCACCACAAGCCCTGCTCAGTGGCATCACTAAAAAAAGCTATCTGTGAGTCAAAAGAGACTGTTTCTTCAACAATGACTGTTGACAATATACCCAAATGCATTTTCTCTTAAGCTAAGTCTTAAGATAAACTCTTACATTGACTGTAAACATGTCTTTTTTCTTTATTTCTCTTTTTCTATTTATATTTTTACATACAGACTTTTATTGTTATGTTCAGAAGCTGTCACATGCATGACTTGGCTCTAACCCTCCATAAAACTTGGGTTGGGGTATATCCTGGTGTATTATCATGGATATAATCACCACAAAGAAGACAATAGAAAATGGTATCTCTTCATGAATAACATAATAAAAACACTTAAGGAAATAAGAAAATAAAATATAAAAGAGTATATACAGAATGTCCCAAAATAATATATACACTCTTTAAATATTAATAGTTATTAGGTTGGTGCAAAAATAATGACGTAATAATGTCATTTTTTGACGTTAAAAAATACGTCAAAAAACGACATTATTATGTCATTATTTTTGCACCAACCTAATAATAATACATTACTGTGATGTGAGAACTTATATGAATGAAAATATGTAAAACAGATGGATTGGAAGAAGAGGGACAGTTGAATACCCACCTAGATCACCAGATTTGACATCCTTGGATTTTCTTTTGTGGGGGTTTCTAAAAAGCAAAGTTTACAACAGGAAACCTGAAACAACTGCTATCATGAGAGTAGCAATTGAAGAAGAATGTGCTCAAAATACCAGAGGAAATGATACTGGACATTTGTAGGTGTATTTCTTCAAAATATGAAAAGTGTATTGAACAGAATGGCAACCAGTTTGAGCACTTGATGTCAACTCATCATTATATGAACATTCTGCCATTGCCCCAACTAGCTTTTATCTTATTAAAGTTAATTTTCTATGTTTTTTGTATATTTTACTTTCAAATTCTTTAAATGTGTATTCTTTCTCTTGTATCAATCTTATTTACAAGTCAAAATGCATAAATTGAATAAGTTATAATGATTCAAAGAGTGTATACATTATTTTGGGACACCATGTATATCTATTAAAATCCATTATTTCATGGGCAGTGGGTGGGTTGGTTTCATACTATTATTTTTTAATGTTAACACAAAGTAAAGAAACTCACAATTAACCTCGTAGTCATCAAACTGTTGTTACTAGTTTAGGGGGGGGTCATGTGTTGAGAAAATAGGCAAACAAAAGAAAGAAGCAAAACAAGATATAAATGTTTATTCTATTGCGAACATCTTTCATGTAAATAAAAATTTTGGGGTATATTCTTAAGAGTCTCTGTAAATAATGAAGGAAAAGTTGAACTTACTCTGCTGGTGAATCAGTGAGCACTTCAGGTGTTCTGCCTATAGCTTGTTGCATCTATTGCACTGTGTGCTAACTTTTGTGTCCTATCATGATATCAGCCGACAGTGATAGAGAACCAGTCTCTTCTGGTCCCCGACGTGCATGCTCCTGGCTTTTGTCTTTTTATCCATATCTAAAAGCAAAAATGGGGTTACTTCACCTGATAGAGCTTTTCCCACATACATGTCTGACAGAAGGGTTTAATGTCTGGTACAATTTCTATTATCTTCATTCACAAAATCTCACTGTGGGTCAGAAGGAATTCATGTGGATAATGAACCATCCTTCTTGCACAAGAAATTGTTGTTGATTGATTAGCAAAAAAAGTAAGCAGATGAAAATACAAAGGAACTTCTGAGATTAAATTTCAACAGGTATTTTTAAAGTCATCTTTCATAATTTTCACTATAAGTGTAAACTGTGTACTTGAACATTCCTGTAGTGTTAGTGGCCATTAAACACATTTGAGTCAACTTGTCTTTATAGTAGTGTATACATCCAGTACAGTGATGGCATGTCATCATTGGCAGAAGGTCGATGGCCAAGGCAGAGGTTTTGCCCATTGGAATCAACAGTAATGTGTTCATGACCAAGGTGACTCTTCAAGTTGGAGGAGATCAACTGTGGCTTGACCTGAAGAGGGATGGATGATGTCAATAATGACAATGTCAATGATGATCGTATCAATAAACACAATGATCATGATGATGACAATGTCGATGGCTATGGTGACAATTATCATGATCATAATGATGATGAGGGTGTCAATGGTGATGGCATTAATGATCATGATGATGTGTACTTAAACATTACAGTGGTGGCTGGCTGCTCATTTCCGAGTATGCCTGTCTATTAGAACAGCTAGCTAATCCCTGTTGCAGATGCCTTCTCAGACACACTTGTGTTTGTTCAACACCCAGAGAGTCATTTGTAGTTTATACTGCAACGATGCTGAACAAATCTTTAGTTGCAGTTTCTGGAAGAGAGCGCATTATCTGGCATGATTAACAATCTGAACAAGACCCTCAGACCCTCAGTCACGATGACTTCATGCTAGCACAACTGTTGGCAGCTCTCAAATAGCTCCATCTTCCCAATTTCACTCACAAGGTTTGGGCCAACCTGTGGTATTGTTTTCGGGCAGTTTCCACATGGTGGGATTGCTTCCCAAGGCCCATAAAATGAAGAAGTCACCTTCTTGATTAATTGACCATAAGGAGATTCAAACCTGGGTCTCATGCTTGGAAAGCTAATGTTCTACCCACTTGGCTATGCGTCCATAAAACATTATGATAGAAATATGAACAGAACAGTTTTTGTAGCCATTAAAATATTTGGGGAAATTAAAGATAATAAAATCAGAGAATATGGTACATAATGTTTTAGAAACTAGAAAAGTTTCCTCCCCGGATTAAAATCTGAGTAATTTTTCAAACAAGACTTATAGATTTTCATTTCAGCAAGATTTCACTGTTAAAAGGAAGAGTGGAAAAAAAAACTTCAGAGTATGTGTGGTGTTTGCAAGATTCAATTCACATGAATGAAACTCTTAACATGAACAAAAGATATTACATCAGCTGCTTGATTTGAGCTAGGTTGATACTTCACTCTCAAATAGTCATTGAAATGGAAATTTCTGAATGAAAGTTTTCATAATTTTTTGATTAAATAAAAACTCAACAATTAAAATCTTAAAAGATTTGATTCTGGCTAGAAAGAACATATTTTTGAACTGACTGATGTAATTTAGACATTCAATTCGTGTTCAGTAGATGAAGATACAAATTGAGTAAAGCAGACAATGTATAAATCATTGAAATTTGCTGCACACAACACGCAAAGCAGATTGGTACTTGTTTGTTTATTGATTATATAAGTGTAGGAGAATGCAATTAGAGAGAAAAGATAGTCTGACTCAATGGACTGCAAACATTGGTCAATGACTATACACATTGTTTTATATTTTTGTCTCTTTTTTTTTGTACTTTATTGTTATACTAGTAGCTTTTATACTGGAAGAAAAGACAACAACGAAAGAACAATACTGATAAACAGTGAATGTAAGTCTGCAACAATGATTTTTTTCTGTTTGCCAATAAAATTTAAATTTATTTTGCAACCAAAACAATCTTTCTGTTTTTTGGTTTTATTGGTGTATATTTTTATTTTTTTTTTAAAATCTGAAAAAAAGATTTTCTAAAATCTTAACAAAAAATAAAAAGGATATTTTTGATAACTATAAACAGATCACATATATCCAACATGGCTAGGATAATTGAACCACTTTAAAGGTAATTCAAAGTTAATATTTAGATGGAGGCCCATTTAAATTAACGGGGCATCCCCTAACAAAATTCAGTAGAAAAATTCATCATTTAATTATTTCATTTATAAAACATAAGAATGGAAATGGTTTATTGTATTAATGTATCCCACCAAAATAATAATAAGGCATCCTCTTAAAATAATACTTTCTATGGTTTTGAATTCAGAGTAAGGGAGAAGAGATCAATTCATATCATTCCCAAATGTATTGGTGCAAAAATGAATACAACAAAATGGATAAGGATTTGGACATATCAGTTAAACTTTCTGTGTTGATAACCTGAACATCCATGTTTATTTGTACCAGTAGAGAAAAAGACATTTAAGGCCAAACAAGAAAAAATTCTCATTGTTTTTTTTTAAAAAGGTCGTTGTTTTCCAGTAGTATGATGTCTGATCAAAAAAGATCATGTTTTTTCAGTGGTATGATGCTGGAACATCCATGTTTATTCATAACAGTAGAGAAAAAAGACATTTGAGACAAAAAAATCAAAAACACATTCTGAATGTTTTCTTTGAAAAGGTAATTTTTCCCAGTAGTATGATGCCTGATCAAAAAAAAAGGGTATTTTTTCAATAGTATGTTGTCTAATCAAAAAAGGTAATTTTTTTCCAGTAGTATGATGGTTGATCAAAAATGGTCATTTTTCCCAGTAGTATGATGCCTGATCAAAAAAGCTCATTTTTCCCAGTAGTATGATGCCTGATCAAAAATGGTCATTTTTTTCCCATTAGTATGATGCCTGATCAAAAAAGGTTATTTTTCCCAGTAGTCTGATGCCTGATCAAAAAAGGTCATTTTTCCCATTAGTATGATGCCTGATCAAAAAAGGTCATTTTTTCCCAGTAGTATGATGCCTGATCAAAAAAGGTCATTTTTCCCATTAGTATGATGCCTGATCAAAAAAGGTCATTTTTCCCATTAGTATGATGCCTGATCAAAAAAGGTTATTTTTCCCAGTAGTCTGATGCCTGATCAAAAATGTCATTTTTCCCACTAGAATGATGCCTCACCAAAAAAGGTTATTTTTCACAGTAGTATGATGCCTTATGAAAAAAGGTCATTTCACACATAGGTTGCTGTGCAAAAGCTATTCTTCATAACTATAGACATCATTAGAAGGCTGTTCAACCAAGAGAAGATATCATTTATCACACATATATACTATTATTATTGTATTGTAATCTTATTATTTCAAATGAACTCAAACCCCATTAACCAATCTCCTCTATTCTTCTCTGTCTTTCATGATTGATCACAGACTAATTTCTCACTGCGAGTGGCGGGGGGGGAAGCACATCTAGTTAACCGATACGACAAGTGATGCAGCATGAAGAACTGAATTTTTCATACTTATACTGTAAGTACAATTCAGTACTAACTGTGGTAACTTGTACTAGCAGTCATTGTGGAGCAAAGATGAAATAAACAGCGAGACAGTCAAATACCAAATAACAAAAACATAGGTTCTGAGTCAAAGGATTCACGTATCCTTCCAGTTAATAAATTAATGCTTTGAAAATAAATATTTAACATTTTTCAACCAACAGGTCACATTCCTGCCAACAATAAAAAGCATGATTTGTAATCCCTTCGAAGGGTATATATGTAAATTTTCTAGACCAGACAAGGCAGGAAGGAGAGACAAACAACAACATACAGCAAAAGTTCATAGTGCTTAGCTTAAAAGAAATTTCCTGACTCATTCACCCATCTTCCTTATCAAGCTACATGACACTTATACTTTCCTCCTCACTTAATCCCTTGTCGCATCATACACATGAAGAAATCACATTTCTTTTCATCTTAACAAACAAGGACTGTAAGAACTTTAACACTCCAACACACTAAGAAATTCCCTTACTCAATCACCCATCTTCTTCACTTAGCTACGTGACACTTACGTGACACTTACACTTTCTTCCTCATTTTCTCTTTTGCCTCTTTCTCACACATACATGCAAAGAAATACATTTTTCTTCATCTTAACAAACAACTACAAGCAAGGATTGTAAGAACTTTAATACTAAGACATTAAGAAAAACACAAAAATAAAAAATATTTTATATTTAAACAGCTTTATCTCCTTATTCTTTGTTGTGGGTTGATTCAAATCTCCAACATATTAACCTAACTAGAATTGGTAGGGCTATTGTATTTAACTGTGTTGCTTATCATCCACCATCAATCACAGTATTTTATTGGTCATGACCTGACATCTCAGCTTCAGTCTCTTTCACACCATCATAACATAGCTTTCCTAAACTTTTCTACCTAAACGTTATGAATTTAAGTTCCTATATGGCAGGGAATGCTAGACAATTTCTTCAGAGATGAAGAAGAGACTTGAAGCAACAGAAATATGGTTCTACAGAAGGATGCTGAGTATACCATGGACCAAACATGTGAGCAACAACAGGGTTTTGTAGAGAATGGAAACAAAGACAAAAATTATACTTAACATCAAGAAGAAGCAGTTGAAATTTCTAGGACACATAATGAGGAAGGAAGCATTGGAAAATCTGATACTCATGGGACAGATTGAGGGACAGAGGAAAACAGTACGTAATATACTTTATGGGCTTGAGCAAAGGTGTGGCAGAAATAACGAAAAGGCAAAACTATATTGAGAGCTACAAGGGACAGGAAGATGTAGAGGGCCATGAATGCCTATTTCTTGAAGGGACACGGCAAATAAAAGAAGAAGACTGTCAAAAAGGCAGTATAAATGATTTTATGGTATGTTATAAATAATGACATTTGAACATGTTAGCAACAATGAAATTATAGAGAAAATGGAAACAAAAAGGAAACTTATACTAAAAATCAGGAAGAGGAAGTTGAAATTTCTAGAGTACATAATGAAGAAAGAGGGCTTATAAAATCTGATACTCACAGGACAAATTGAAGGCAAGAGGGACAGAGGAAAATAACACACAACATAATTAGCTTCAGTAAATAGATGGCAGAACAGGGTTTAAGAGATATGGTAAATATAGCATACTTCAAAACTATATATATATATATATATATATATATATATACATATATATATATATATATATAGTGTATTTAGACAGCAATTCTTCACTTATACATGTTTCATTAAAGACGACAGATAAGTTAATTTTTCTTGTGTTCGAACAGGTGCTTTCTTTTCTGAACACAGAGTGTGTAGAAACTGTTCTGTAATTCCGAGCCCTTTCGAATATAGTTTTAATCATACTAGTAGAAAATAACAAACATAATAACCTCATCCACATGTAAAAAAAAAAGATTAAAAATAATGGAAGCCTTAATAATAAAATAGAAAACCCAAGACTTAATAACAATTAACTACGAAGACGGCCACAATGTGCTGTGTTCGGAAAACAAAACATCCCTATAACTCTAGAAACATACACATATCCCATACACCCAATTATAAAGCTAAAATAAAACCATCCTTGATAATAGCAAAAAAACGTATAGCTGAAAACGCTCGGAATTACTAGAACATTTAGACAGTTTCTACACACTTTGTTTCCCCCCAGAAAACACTTGTTCGAACACAAGAAAAATTAAATAAAAAGCTTAATTTAAAAATTAAATAAAAAGCTATAGTGTATCTAGGCAGTAATCATTCATTTATACATGTTTCATATATATATATATATATATATATATATATATATATATATATATATGAGATAACGATATATATTTTTATATTTAAAGAACAATATTGGGGAAAATGTATGACAAAGTGTAAAAATGTTTTCTTATGTCGTGTTTTGTCCTTTCGGATTTCATTGGATTAAATTTTTTATGTACGCATGTGTAGTCTAGTCACAACAACATAACAAATTTAGTCCAATTAAGTCCTAAATGATGAAATACATCACAAGAAAATTTTTCCACTTTGTCATACATTTTTCTCCAACGCATATATGTGTGTGTGTGTACATATATAGAGAGAAATAGTTCTTCAAGTGTTTTTCAGACCATATATATGTCCTGTCTCATAGCTACATTTTCCATTGGGATCAAAGGTTGCTTTTCAAACTCAGCTAAAAGTCAGGATTCCAAATGATATTCTTGGCAACAAGTATGCCCTCTCTGCTTTAAAAAATTGTTGCAACACAGTCTTTCTCGCCTCACCTGGCCTTCTGTTAGACTAAGCTAAACTTAGTAAATATCTGTAGACATGTCCAGATATGTACCTTATCGACAGAAACATAGACACCGTATAGAACAAAGGAGAAAGAGAAATCAATTGATAACCACTCAGTAACATTGACTTCTCTATCTGCTAATCAGCTAATCAATCTATTGACAATTTATCCAGATAATCAATTCATTAGCTGAAAGATACAGAATAGCAAAAGCAGAAGTTATTTGCTTTGGGAAGTAGTTGCTAGTTTGAAAAAGATAATAAATATGTGAAGTAGTTAGGCCGACAGACAAACTCGACTAAGTATTTAATAAGACAGAGATCAATTAAAAAAATCACTAACACATTGATCTTTTGGACTAAATTGAATCTGATATCTTGGCTACTTCAGAATAAAAATACATTACCAAATATTCAGAATAAACATTTTACAGTTAGACTCTGGCTTTTCAAGTTAGTTTTACTTGTACAAATGATCAGCATTAATATAAGCTTATCCCATTCTCTGAAATACCTTAAGGAGAAGTAATAACCATTGATTTGTAGGGAAAAGTTGTCAGATCTCCTCAGATAACCATTTCTGTCTTTCTGAATTGATATCAAAACTGAAGATTTATTGGCTGATGTGAAAGACGTCAAATAAGGCTGCTTAGGCTCTTACGTTTTCTAATGTGTGTAGCAAAGTGTCACAAATACACAGAGTCTTAAGTCCAAATCCACTCGTCCACATAATCAGCTTCTTCCTTCTTTATATGTGTTATAACGAGCGTTTGGTTGCAGAGGAAAGGAACAAACAAGAATTAAACTTTCAACAGCCTGTATTCATCAAATATACATAATTGTTTGAAATTTGTCAAATATACATAATTGTTTGAAATTTAGCAAAAATTGTTAATATGCCGTTCTTGAGTTGCTGTTGGTCAGGAAAGAGATTAGGTGTAAGGGTATTGTTTGTAGGGCCGGGAGTTGACTGATTTCTTGGGTTGGTTGACCGAGGTCACAGTTGTGTACATAGGAGAGGTCTTGAGCATATAAGCTGTTGATGGGGTTTGACGTATGGCTTTCTTTAAGGTTGAAATCGATACCTGTGCCTGGTAAGGTGGGTTAGTCGATTGAGGTCACCGTGGTGGGTTGATTCGTGGTTGCTGAGATTACAGCAGCGGCCACATTGATTGAGCAGACTTTTGGTTGGCGTTGGGAGCCTGGCGATATCAAAGCTAGCCCGTTGGCTGCATTCTGCGTGTGAAAAGTTGGGTAAAATTAATGAAGCTTAGGTGAGGTCATCGTTGTGACGAGAGAAGTTGACGACAACAATACATCTGCCTTTCTGCTCACAACTGTGTTGGTCGTTACAAGGATCTTTCTTTTATCGTGATCCACAGGGTCATCTTTTTTCCAAAGGGAACGTTCGTGATTAGGCTTTTTTTTTATTTTATTGCGATGAAAGGACATTTTTATTTTGTATTTTGCTTTCTTGGCGCTCACATCCAGTCGACATGTGGAGTGCACCAGAAAGAAATCTAATTGCCGCGGAGAATAATATATGCATTCGATAGATACACTAATCCGCACCTATCACACCTGAGTAATTATATCAACATCGTAGGTAACACATCCGGGCTATTCCATGAAACATTTTCTTTTATAAAGGACGGAATGACTTTCCCGTGGTTTTATTCGTAGCATTGAAACAATAGAATCAGCAGGGATGCACTTTCAGCTTCTTTGAGGGTAATTGGGTTTTTTTTTTACGGCACAACCCCTCCCCACAATCTCTTCACAAAAAATGGCAACCGACGGCTGACCTTTTTTTTGCCATGTGTTTCATCATAGGGGGTGGGGACAGTCGTTGACTCTTCCTGGCCTCCTTTGGCGCGTGTTTCTCCATGGTAAGATGGCACAAGTCTCTTCAGATGAGTTGTCTGACGTGCTAGGGCTCATGGGTAGGCCATCAGAGGGACCATTTGGTAAGCATGGATTGAACTGGAGCAGCATCTTGCTGTCGGAAGACTCGTTGCTGCTGTCGCTGAATATGTTCGTTGCTGAAGTTGCCCCGAAAGTAAGACAAAGATCTTTTATGTGGTGTGGGATAGGGCATCGGGGAGGCTTCACCCAGGTGGGATCTCCAACGTTGTATGGTCAGTGTATTTTCTCGTAAACGGATGTGAGTGTGGTGTCAACTCCCTTTATTCGAATCTGGTATGTGTAGATAGTGCTAGCTGGTGCGGTTGAGCTTGAAACATCTTCATTTGGCGTAATGTTATATCAGCACACTGCTTCCATTACAGTAAATTCCTTCCTGGCCACAATCCTCTTCCCACTCCGGTGGCACCTCTCTGCTATGCCATTCCTTGATGTCACGTATACACATCGCAGCCGAGGGCGAACTTCCCACTAGTCTAAAAACTGTTTTCCTACTATAAAAAAACGGTGTCGTTGTCTCTGAGAATCTTCCCTGGTTCACCTCCCTTAAAAAAATATCGCCTCCAATTGGCGAATAAAACTTGAGGAGTCTTGTCGAAGCAGTTGTCGCCAGATTGCAAATCGGGTGGGACCACAGTCAATAAGAGTGAGGAAATATTTACTCCTGTAATGGGTAATATCCATGCCTACTATACTCCAGGTGTCGCTCACATCTAACCGACGACATTGTCAGTGTACAAAGAGAGGTAGAGTCTATAGAATAACACACTTTACATTTTCTACCACGATCCTAAAAAACACTTTTTTTACTTAAAATGGCTGGCCCGGTGTACAAAGTACCATGTCCCCCTAACCCTGGGGGGCCACTCTGATGATAGATGACCAATATCTGGCTAGGAGTTAACGCTTCTTTAGAGACTGCACAAATGCTTCAAAGGTTCACTTTGCTTCTTGATGGTGTCAAGCCAACGCTATGGGAACCTAGCCTGTTTGTCTAGTCTATTGTGGAGAGACTTGACCAATCAGACACTTACAGACAGTCTGTACTCCTTAACGAGCTTTACAAATGTATTGAGCCGCCGTCCTATGAGCATCTCACCTGCGGCTTTAGTGCGCAGGCTGGACTTTCCAGTTAAGCATCAGAAACCCAGTGATGCATGCACGCTCACCATTGAAGAGCAAGATTAGTTGGGTGCAGCGCCCCATGGTGCTGCCCTCAACTCAGCTAGGTTGATATGCTGATCGTCATTCGCTGGATGCAACCAGCACGCTTCCTACATAACAGATCTGTTGATCTCCAATAAGACCCCAGTGGCTAAGAAGCTCGCATCAATCTAGACATCGATCTCACGGGCATTCATGCACCATGTACCTTGCACAGGGTCGCTTTCGTGTAACCACATGATGGTATCGTCCAATATGGTCCTAACATGGTAATTAGTTACGTCATCACATCCTGATGTAATTATATTCGCTCTATGTTTGATGAACGCCGTGGCCACGCAGAGCCAATCATACACAGGAAAGTGTCCCACGAGCTTTTCGCACACAGAGAAGACATTCTGTCATGTGAAGATATCGAGCATTTCTGGAATGGCACTTTCATGCTTCTATCATAGCTTACCTTGCTCCTCCCAGACCTGTAGACCCATCACACGCGCACCGTTTTCTAAACGCTCTGGATCTTTACACGCTTTGCCAAACCTACAAAACGCTCCTTCCCATGTGCTGTCGACGCTATACCTTCTTTAATATATATCATCTATATATGCAGATGTTGCTTTGTGGATAGTCTCGTCTTGCAACATTATTGCAGCCATGATGGATCTTATTATGAATGGTGCCGAATTCTAGGCGAGTGAGGCTCCTTAACATTATTGTCTGAAATGGCCACAATGACTTATGAATATGTACCTGAAAGTAGGCCTTTCTTAAATCTAATGTAGCAACAGTGACCCCCCCCATCATCATCATCATCATCATCATCCTTCGATCTCCCTATGGTTGGTCGGAACTCCATTGACAATCCTTTTCCACATTGTTCGGTCCTGTGTTTCTGTCCTATGATATCTGGGAAAGTAAATTTTTGTAAGACACTTCCAGAAAGATACCATAGGAATATGGATAAGACCTTAATAAGGATTGAACTCCTAAGGTCGCCACTCCTTTAATTTATGTGAACAGACGTCTGCACCTGCTTTGAATTTAGTTCTATAAAATCTATTACAAGGCACACTTTTTGCTTGTTGCCCTGTACCACTACCATTCATGGAATCAGACCTTGGGTGGGTTGGGCTCTTTCTCAGGGTAACCATCCATTATCCAACCACAATTGCAGCTCCTTATTGGAATTTTCCTTAATGTTTTTAGGAATGAAATACTCCTGTATTCTGTTCTTCAGGTTGTCTGGTGACCGACCATTTGTCTACTTCAATGAATGCAGTTCACATGCACTTCTGCCAGTCGAAATCGATGCAGAAATTGGGCTCATCAATTTTAAGTATTGCACTCGCAGGTATGTTCTCCGTGGCGAAGCACAATTTACTAGGGCTACATACAGTTTTGAATTCAAAATTTTCCTTCTCCTAGACCAGTTACCACCCAAAGCTATAGAATCCAGTCTGTCTGACTATTTACCCATAGCTGGGAGAGAAGATCTGGATTCATAAAATGCTTGATCTATGAGACTGATATTCATCACCTAATTAAGTGCATTGACAAGAAAGTCGGGATCATTGAGAATGTGAATGATCCTTTCCTTAGCTGCACAGTATATGTTTCAACCAGGCTACATACGGTTTTAAATTCTCCTAGACCGGTTGCCACTCAAGGTTTATAGAACTCAGTCTGGGGAGAGAAGAGTTGGATTCATACCTTTCCTAGGGGTATTAGCACATAAGTGAATGGAATTCAAACTTGGCTCTCTGATTCCTGAATCCAAACTGCAATCCCATACCCCACCATGCCTCCCTATGTATACAATCCATCACTAAAAATGCTGGAAAAATGGACAACTTTTTATACTGCTCCAGAAAGTTCCTGACCACCTGCTATGCTCTATGAGAGACCAGACCCAAAAATAGAGTATTTCTACTATATCTGGGCTGGAGCTGTCCAGTCTTCTCTTTTCATCATTGTCAGAGTTCAAAAGCATTTATGATTCTTTGGGGCAATTAATTATTTTCCACCATAAAACCTCTTTCTCACAGATACAACATTACAAGTCTTTTGCTAATCTATCATTATTTCCATGGCAAATGTTCTGATGAGCTACATTCCTTAATTCCACCAGTTCAGACCTTTACAGCTAATCCTCTCTCTACTCTATCGTTATTTCCATGGAAAATATTCTGATAAGCTACATTTCATAGTTCCACCAGTTCAGACATTTACAGCTAAGCCTCTCTCTACTCTATCACTATTTCCATGGCAAATGTTCTGATAAGCTACATTTCATAGTTCCACCAGTTCAGACCTTTACAGCTAAGACCTGCCATATAATAACTATCTCAATTGTTGGCTATTGTAGCATGTGGGGGATTCCTTATTTTGCTTGATTAGCAGTAGCAGCAATGGAAGTAATCAGCAGGGTACAACCAGAAGCCCCAGAAATCATAAAAATGCAGACTGAGCCCTATTCAGTCTCTTTTCTACGTTTTCTTTTCAGCTGCTGCTACCTTCAAGGCCCAGCTCCAAAGGCTACTCACAACCCTTGTTGCAAAAGACACATAGCCTGTCCTAGCAGCTTGACTGTGATTTCTTGTTCATCATGGGAACAAGTGGAGAAATCTCAAAGACTACTCATAACCCTTGCGGCAGAAGACTCATACCAGTCCTAAAAGTTTGAAACTCAGATTTCTCATTTCTCATGGGAACAAATGAAGAAATCTCTCTCTATAAAACATCTACTCAAGGGAAGAACTTTGTTAACTCAGAAACCCAACTCTTTTTCTTGCAAAATACCACCATTTTGTACTCTCTCTTTCAACCATAAATAAAAGCTGTTAAACAGTTATTTCAAACCTTGGGTTTGTTCATTCCACTCTATACTCTGCTGAGCCCACAAACACACACAAGCAACCAGGAAAATTCCAAAAGTCATGCCATATACACAGCAGTGAACCATCCTCATTCCCTTCATATCCCATTGGTTAGAAGAGAGTGTTCATTTGGACAGCTTCTTCCCAAGAGCCACTACTTTATGGAACAGACTCTCTAGAGGATGTTTCCTCAAACATTACCATCTTAACCCAGTCAAGTCTAGGGTCAAATATAACCTATTATTCGTATTCTTAAAATTTGAACTTATTTACCCCTCTCACCTTCCATGTTCACACAACAACCTCTTTTAGTAACCCTCTACCTTGAGTTACTCTTGGGACTTGCATTGGGTGAACATTTAGAAATAAAATATTCAGATCTTTCAAATCTGTCACCAAAATTTCATATCCTCTTAATAAAAATTCTGTTTTCCATAAGGTGAATGATCATTACTTCTATGAAAAGTGCTTGGATAAACTACATTCCTTGGTTTCACCATCACAGCTAGGACCTGCCGTGCCACTTACATAATAGCAAACCACACACATTCCCTCTGTATTTCATCGCAAGAAGTAAGTCCCACTCAAACACCTTCTTCCTGTGAACCACTGCACTGTCAAACAGACTCCCAACAGGTATTTCTCTGATCACTGCAATCTTAACTTGTTGAATAGAGTTAACGGTTATCTTTATAAACTACGCCTTAATGTAACTCTCTACCTTGAGTGGCCCCAGGGCCTTGTACAGGGTGAACCTTATTTAAAAAAAAAAAAAAAAAAAGAAAGAAAAAAAAAAAGAAAAAATTTAGTTCGAGTCATTATTTTCTATTTTAACAAATCTTGATTTTAGACAAATTTAGGTGAAGTCTGGTTTATCATCAGTTTAAAGAAATATATCACAATTATGACACATGTTGGGTAGCCAGTACTAGGGATTGAACATAAAAATGATCTGCAAGACTAGCTTGCTCTAACAATGTTGTCCATGGCAAGGCGTTTGTCATTGTGTCAACTTATATAAAACAACGTTTATATTAAGCATTGCATACGCATTTTGTCATTCTGTGTCTGTTCTTGTGTCTAAGATTAAACTCTCCAGCTTCTTAACCTTTGTTTCATATTTTGTATTGCGGATATTAATAAAAACAGCTGATATCTGGACAAATAAGAACCCAAATTAGTTCAGATTGGTATTTGGGTATTTGCGTTTATTTCAAGGTGGCTGACAAATTTATAAAGACTTTTAGTTCAATTCCTAGGCTTCCATGATAAATACTAGGATTTTGATTTGCTTTTAAAATAAAGCTTCCTTTATAACCAGCTGAAAAGTTGAATTTTCTTTTTTATGGTCGGTCACCAATTTATTTTCATAGCTCACTTACCAGCCTGGTTGTAGTTAAAATTTACTACTAATATGTTTAGATGTTTGGATAGTCAGAGAGAGGGCAATCGACACATAATTTCCAAGGTCATTTTGATTTTGCACCTCATTGAATGCAACCCATTTAAACTGCAGACATTAATGGCTGGTTGATTTTGTTTAATCAACACTTCTACGGGTTATTTAATGCCGAAATGGAAATATTTTGAACACAATTTTATGGCTACAACTAAATATATTTTGAACGCAATTATATACCTTCAACTGCTGATATTGCTGGTCATTTTGCTTTCAATATGTATTGTTGGTAATTCTACTATAAATACGGATTTTGGGTAGATTGATTTTGTTTAGGTTATTTAATGCCGAAATCTGAATGTTATTTTTATATAATTTTATGCTTTCAAATACAGATATTTTATACTCCCAGGGTAAAGATATGTTTTTTAAATGTATATTTTGTAAATTATAAAATCTATTGTTGCTCATTTTATAAAAATGTGCAGTTGAATTTTTTTTGGGTGGGGGTTCACTATTTGCTCATAACTGGGACCTTAACAGGTGCAACTAGCCCAGGTCCACCCAGACCTGGGAATAACACCAATTAAGAGATGGTTCCACATGCCTCAAAACCCCCAATCTCCTGATCAGAGGTCTTGCTGCCAGGTGTACTTTATCATCATACCCAGGACAAACAGACATTAGTAAAATTTGCAAGGAAGAAAGATCTTTACTTTCACATAAATCTAAAATTTGTACAAAGCAACTATATGTAGTTTTGTGGATTTTTTTCTTCTTTTTAACTAAATTTAAGTCAAGAACTACACAAGGTAAAGGGTTACTGAATAAGACGAGTGATATGAATGTAAAAGGGGAGAAGTAGGAAGATTATTATGAGAATATGGAGGACAAGTAATTATTGGCACATGACTTGAAAAAGTTATGATTGTAGTGTTCGGGGAAGAACACATATGGAAGTTTGTTCCACAAAGTAGTAGTTATTGGGAAGAAGCTGTTTTAGTAGAACTTCATCCTTATAAATGGAATACTGTGTTCACTCAACAAACAAGACATCAATGAATTGGAATCAGTCATTGCAGAATTGTGACATATAAGTCATTACCAATGAACAATACAAGAAGCTGTTTTAGTGAAATTTCTTCCTGATGCATAAGTCCTTATGTATGAACAATATAATAAGCTTTATTAGTGGAACTTCATCCTTAAAAATGGAATATGTGTCCCTGCTCCATTCGACAAACAAGACATCAGTGAATTAGAATCAGTGATTGCAGAGTAGTGACATATATGTCCTTATGTATGGTCAATGTAAGAAGCTTTGTTAGTGGAATTTCCTCCTTACAAATGGAATACTGTGCTCTTGCTTAATTCCACAAACAAGACAACAATCAATTGGAAGCAGTGTATTGAAACATAAGTCATTAACTATGGACAATATAAGAATCTGTGTTAGTGGAATGTCTTCTTTACAAATGGAATACCGTGCTCCAAATCCATTCCACAAACAAGACATCAATGAACTGGAATTAGGGCTTGCAGAGTTGTGACGCATAAGTCCTTACGTATGGACAATATAAGAAGCTGTTTTAATGGAACATCATCTTTACAATGGAATACTGCGCATCTGTTCCATTCCACAAACATGATATCAATCAAATGGAATCCATGATTGCAGAGTAGTGCTATATATGGACAATATAAGAATCTGTGTTAGTGAACTGTTATCCTTACAAATGGAATACTGAGCTCCTGCTCCATTTCACAAACAAGGCATCAATGGATTGGAATAATTGATTGCAGAGTAGTGACACATAAGTCCTTACGTATGGACAATATAATACAATATAAACATACATTCTTTCCAATGTTAACAGTTACAGTTAGCAGCATATTTTATTTCAACAGATTTTCCCCCAGTGTTTGTATAATGTTTAATATTTTTGTTTTCCTAGACAATCTGCAAGTCACATGAAGCCTTTCTGATGATTTTATGTGACTCATAAGAGCAGAATATCCCATTAAAAAAAAATATTTGCTATATATTTTTTTGGTGTGGGGGGTTAAATGTTGCAAAAACATTAATCTATTTCAAAACATGTAAAAAGAAGACAACAACGATGGAAATCAAATACATTTAATATTTTATTTTCATTCACCAAATCAAAAATATATCTTGGCTAAATGATTTGAATATTTTTTTTACTTAATGTTTACCTAATAAAAGGCCCAAGGGCCACTCAAGTTAGAGGGTTACTGTGTAGTGTTGTATGAGCATAAAAAAGGGCAACAAGTGATGTCTTCCTGGGTCTATGCAGGAAAGATAACAGCTAACTGTAGACTTGAAGAAGATTTAATTTTTGAATAACAGTTCAGAGTTCAGTTGGAGACATTAGAACTAGAGTGTGGAAGTAGAATTTACAAGGAACTGGAAACCCAATTCTTAACAGGAAACAAGGGATAAACCTCTACTACTGTTCATCCAATACTAAGCCCAGAAGCCACTTAAGATAGAGGGTTACTATGTAGACTTATATATTTGAATGGACAGAACAAGTGTTGTGAGTATAAAACTGAAGCAGGAACCAGAAAACCAATCATAAACAGGAAATAAGGGATAAACTGCTACTCCTGTTCAAAAGACTGGGGAGGAGTGTGAACCAGATTCTCAACCTATTTTGTATACATCAATGAGTAAATTGAATCTGGATCATGAAAAACTTCCACAGCTGCACAAAGTTCATCAATAGAAAGGAATGTACTAAATATGAAACTAATTTCCCATATATTTGTGTAATTTGTTCACAAAATGTGTCTACTAAATAAATAAATGTACAAATAATGAGATCTTTGCCTGATTTTGCTCTCTTCCTTTCTGATTTCACAGACAAATTTTCTTATTTAAATAACAAATAGGTGGTTCCAAACAAATAAAATATCAACTCATTAGGTTCTGTATAATTTTATCCCCATTGGTTAAAAATTCAAGAATCACTATCCAATCAAATCACACCTGTTTGCAAATTCAATGTGGTATCTTTAACCACATCAATGTTGGTCCTCATTTTGTAAATCTTTGCTACAGAACATTTAAAGCTGTTTGGCTACATTTTTGTGGTTTCTTTATAATATTAATTTGGAGATCTGTTTTTTGGAAATATTTATTCACCCCATTTTTTTATAAATGGTTCAGTTTAAAATAATAATTTTTTATTAGGTTTTATTAAAATAATTTTTTATTAGATTTTATTAAAATAATAATTTTTTATTAAATTTTATCAAAATACAAATTTTTATAGGCTAGAAGAATCTACTTGTCTGAAACTTAAAAAGTCAAAAAGTTCTTTTTGAAATTCCCTTTTTATTTTGTCATGCATAGTTTTCATTTTGTAATAAAAAATAAATGTGAAGTTGTTTTAAATGTGTCATGTGTATGTTATGGGTTACCTCCACTTAGTTTTGGCAAGACATCATTAGGTGGCGCTGTTAAGCAGCTATAAAAAGAAACAAAAATAACATAAGAAACTTCCTGTGGTTTCTCAGTTTTCCTCCCAGCATGTTGTAATGACAACACCAATTGGGTGGCAGGTCTTGTTCCCAAGAATGGGGATATCTTTCCTCTTGGTAAACTGAACTTTTTCACATACACGTGTATCACATGTTGCAGGAGGCTATGGCTGCCAGTGGTAGTAGAAGACACCATTGGGAATCAACACTTTGGATAATAAATATTTGCGGGCACCTGGAACATTTTTCTCCACAAACAATATTGGTAGACTCAATGTGAGTCCAGGTAAAAATGAGTAACACAAAATAATAAATATAAAACAAATGACAATGTATGTACTAACAAAAGGAATTACATTTATAGACAATTATAGCAAAAGGAAAAGATATTAAAACAAATTATAAGAAGAATGTGTTTCTTTGTGTGTAACAAGCATATGTGTGTATATGTATCTGTCTATATTTCTCAAGAACACATGGCACAGTGGATAAAGGCGTTGGTGACAGGACCCAAAGTGTGTGGGTTCAATACCTGGTCAAGGCAGTAGAGAACTTTCAGAGGGAAAAATAACTGACATCCATTAAACATGGCATGTGGAACTAGAACAGTCTACCCCAGTGAGCGAAATAAAGGTTCAGTTCGACATTCCAACCACCTGAAGAAGGCTGGAGCATACAACAGCTGAAACATTGTAATAAATATGGTGACAAAGATGAGGACAATAGCCCAAATAATGTAAATAGTGTGTATATGTGTGTGTGAGTTCCAAATTAAAGGAGGACCAAAGAAGCGAACATGGCTTGTTGGCAGCATTCCTGTCTACATGTGACTACATCTGGAAGCCAGAGCTAAAAAGACCAAAAATAGAATCATTGAGAATATCATTGACTATTTATAGGCTTAAAGAGTGCCTCCTAGCAGTGTCTTTTTTTTTGCAAAGACAAGTGGGGTAACTCACACACAATTCTTAACTTGTAATGTCTTCTTGCTTTTTGCATGCATACTCATGTATTTTCTCTCCATTGTTACTCAGTTAATATAAAAACAAAAATATAAAATATCACCTTAAAAAAATTTATTCCAATTCCTTACACCTGTCATTTACATGTGAAAACTTTGGTTAGTCTGCTTTTAGCCTAACTAGAAGAGGCACCACTTTTCAAACCATTTGTTTTACTGCCTGCCTCATGGACGAGAGGATGCACAGTGCAGTAATGGATAGTGGCTCAGATTGAGGAATTGGAGAGCCGAGTTCAAATTCCAGTAGAATCTATTACATTCACTTACGTGCTAATACCCTTGGGATAGGTATGAATCCTCCTCTTCAAGCTATGAGTAAATAGTAGGACAGACTGGACTCTATAGCTTTGGATGGCAACTGGTCTACCACAGAAAGAAATGACAACCTACTGCAAAAAAAATCTGCCTTGTCAGTCATGTATCGAAAGATACATGATCGCTTAAGCTTGTATCACGTATCGTATATAACTGACTGATGGGACAGCTGAAGCAGTTTTGTGTATATTTTCTATTTACCATTACCACCAGATGAAAAAATTTTGAATGTTGATTTTCAAAGTGGTCAAGCACCTTTTGACTTGATGCAACACAATCTTCTTATGCTGTATTCCTCTTTCTCTCTCTCTTTCATTCCATTTGGTTTTATCCTACTAAATTAAGTTCCATTTTTTGTTGCGTCCGCTTCACATTAATGCCCCCACCCCGGGCAAGACATGAATCTCGTTTTCTTCTCCCCTGTGTCAGCTACGAATTTGTGGACTACTCCACATGGCTCTGTCAAAAGTACTTGCTAGAGAGTGCTCTTTAAATCAATAAATTGGCAATGATATTCCTGCTCATTCTCTATTTTTAGGTCTTTTTAGCTCTGGCTTTCACATAGGAACACTTCCGACAAGCCAGGTTCACTTCTTTGGTCTACCTTTGACTCTGGAACTCACACACACATATATACACACACGTGTCTATCACACATGCTTGTTACCCCCACCACCACCACACAAACACATTCTTCTTTTAATTTGTTTTAATGTTGTTTTTTTTTTATATAATTGTCTACACCTGTAATTCCTTTTATTAATATATGCATTGTTGTTTGTTTTATATTTATTGTTTTGTGTTACTCATTTTTATCTGAACTCACATTGCATCCACCAATATTGTTTGCGAGATAAAGGTTCCAGGAGCCTGTAAATATTTACTATCCAATGGTGACTAATATTTACCCAGTCATACCACTAGCATCCCATGAAAAGTTGAATAGCACAGTAGACAAGGTTCTATGGCCTTGGATGTCAGCCAGTCTAGGAAAAAGAAAATCCAGAGTTCAAAATTGTAGAGAAGTTAACAGGAAACTACTTCACTATCTTTCCCAAGAAGTCATGGCATTTAAATAATAAAAGAAAATAAATCTTTGTAGAGCCATGATCACCTACACATCCTGAAAAGCTAAATAAATGCTATGCCAAAATTATAGCAACACATTTTTACTGTAATATATTTTTTTTATCTTAAAGTTTTGTAATTTCCTTTTCTCAAGGTGATTTTTTAATAACGAGTTTTACTTTTATTCAGCCTTTTGTCCTCTTGTTCTACCATTGATCTGAGCATGTGATTTTTTGCTTGTATGTACTGTGTGTATGCAGTGTGATTTTGTGGTGTGTAAGTTTGCTATGGCGTACACGTCAGTTTGCCAATAAATCAATATGTTTATCACTTGGATATTTAATGAAATCTTGCAGGTCAACAATTCCTAAGAAGTTGCAACGATTTCTTAATTTTCTAAGTCCGATTTATTTATTTTTGCAAGAAAGGTTGAGCGTTGAACTTACTTAATTGTCACATTAATGATTAAGTTTTTGCTTTTCTCTTTAGTATTTTTTTTAATGAGTGTTGAGTGTTATTTTCATTAATTAGTTTTTATAAGGTTCACAATCACAATTCAATTTTTTTTTCATTTTATTCCAATTCCAGTTTCTCATTGTCATTGTAACAGTAACACCTACGGAGAATACGAACATAAAAAAGAATAAGTAAATAAATAAATCAGAATTATTTTTTAAAATATCTTCGCTTATATAGCCAAATTACTGAGAGAATTTTATTCGCATTCCCTCAGTTCCCTTTCACTGTTTTAAGGTAACCTTTTTACTTGTAAAATTGTAAGCAGCAGAGCACCTGTACAAGTGATACAATCTTCAGCCGCTCTGCGTCAGCTATGCTATACTGCAATCAATCTTTTTTTTTTAAATTCAGTATAGCATTAAGAACGTACACCCAGCCTGCGAACTCTACTCACTGTAGTGTACATCATATTGCAAATGAGTGAAGTTTTTCTCTTACTTATGCATGGTTAAGGGTACAATTTTTTCATCAAGTAGTGTTCGTCGTAAGGGGTGGCGATCTAGTCGATGGTCCGTTCCGTATTCAATTTCCTTTCCGCCGTTTATAGGCACCCTCTCAAGCCAGACTTCGCGCAACCAGACAGCCAGCATGGTTGACGCAAATGTCGAGGATTCAGATTCGTCTCACGACAACAATATGCCTACACAAGTTCAGAGACAACACTTTTATGCCTTGTATACTTTTCATTCAACCAGGTAGGCAAGCATTCATTTGCCTGTATTTATCTCGAAAGCTAACCTTAAAAAAATAAAATACTTAGAATTTTTTTTACCACCGTTCTTATCGGTGTAAGTAAGTTGCTACTTTGTGGTCTTGTTTATTTTCATTTAATGTTAGTTGCTTAATTAAAAAAAAAAAAAAAAAATGAATATGACTTTTATTTTTTTACTTTTTCTGTTTTTGAAAATTTGGGATTGCTAAAAATAAAATATATTTCTATTTTACTTTATTTTTGTTTACCGATAACAAAGGACTTTTGTCTAAATTTTTGACCTGCGGTTTTTTTATCTTTTGTTTTTTGTTGTGTCTCTAAAAACAAAAAAAAAGTATCAAACAGACAAACATTCCATTTCGTACCAATACTTTTTCTTTCTAGTTTTAGTATTTATAGTATTTTTACTTAAATGGTCATCATTTTTAGTAAACATAATGCCCCAAATTGTTTTTGCTTCTTTAACTGATGACAATATTCATCTTCATTCACTCAGCTGTTTTTTTTTGTTTTTTTTTTGTTCATGTCGACCCCATCGTCGTCGTCTTCTGGTGGTGTCTCATTCATTTTTATTATTATATTTATTTTAAATTGTCAAGGAATTTAAATAATTAAAGGTGTGATATTGCATTTACTACTTCAAAACAACTTTAAAATCTTTGGGTTTTTTTCCTTCTATTTTTTAAAAAAATTATTCTATTAATGATTTGAACCTCTTTTTCCTAAACTTTCATTCACATTGATTGTTGATATTATTATTCATTCATCGCTTTTTAAAAATGCGACTAACATTTTTATTTATTAATAAATATTTACTAACAAAAAGAAGTAAATTACTTTTTAAAAGAAAATTACTTTTTCTGTCGCTTAGTAAAAGAAGACTGTTAAACTTTGACGGCAACAAAAATAAACGACTTCTTATGACAAGTGAAAAGAAAACAAACCGGTTATTTTCATAAGATGATGAAAAACGGATAAAATAATCATTTAACAAAATAGATTTCAATTTCATGTAAATTGTAAATACACCGACGTTTTTTTTTTTTTTTTTTTTTTGTTCAGTCACGTGATTTGCTGTCTTAAACCGTACTGAATACAAGCGGGAAGTACAGATATTTGTCACGAAGTCATTTTCCCTCTTTAATTTACAAACAAACATTACAAAACATTTATTATTATTGTTATTATTTTGTAAGCAAACGTTTAAAAACTTTTAAATTTTAAAAAGAAGTTAAAATTTGGTAACTGTTCTTTTTCTTTTCTGAATGTCAGCTGATCGGATTTTGTCCCGAGTCTTATTGACGTCTGTAGGGGTCATCATTCCTTTGCTTAAAATTATGGTTTCTGTTCCACTTTTCGATAAATATTGGGAACAATACTGTCCTTTTGCTGTTTTTATGAACTTTGATACTGTTGTTGACCGAGAAACAACAGGAAGTTCAATGTTGGTGATTTTAGATTGCAATGCAACGAACTAAAAAAACCTATTATTTGTTGTTTTCTTAGTTTCTTCTTAGAACTTTCACATGTTTATTATTTGTCTTTTTACAGATGAAAATTTTATGTTTAAAAAATTAAAACTTTAATGATATATTCACAAAATGAGTCTAGGTAAAAAAAATTCAATTATAAACTACAGGAGATTTAAACTTTTTTTTCCACTCGTACACACGTTCTTTTTTTCATGTTAATAATTAATTACTAATTTAATTATTAGGTTAACATTTAATTTATAATTTAAATTAAAATGTACATCTCCAATTGATTTACATAAGCAGAAGCTAAAAAAAATTCTAAGTCCTTTTTTTCTTTTTTTCTTTTTAATTAAAATCATTCACACACGGGACAAAGGATTTTAAAGTAATTATGCATTATTAATTAATTTAAATTTTGTGGATCACTTTCTTTCTGTTAGTTCAAAGTATTAAAAAAAAAAAAAAATATTTTTAAATTATTTAAAAAAACCTTTCCTTTTTGTTTTTCCTTCTGATTTTATTTTAAAAATCAAATTAAAAAAAAAAAATAAAAATAACCAGAATCCACATTCCCTTCTGAAGAAATTGAAATATGTATTTTAGCAAAAACAAAAAATTCAAGCTTAAATTAACAAAAATAATAATAGACATTCATTTTTTTTTTTTTTTTTTTTTTTTTTTCAAAATAATAGCAATTTCGAGTTTCAATTAAACTTTTTAATTAAGAGGAACATTTATACAGCCTCTGTCCCTTTAACTAAAAAAAGTTGTTACATTTACACATCTGTACTTATGGGACACTGTTAATTTAATTAAAAAGTTATATTAGTCATCCTGGTATTTTTACCAATTTTCTGGACTAAAATTCTGATGTGAAGAAAAAGAATAAAAAAACAAACGTGACATCAACTGGGGGTGGGGGAAATACATTCACTATTTGTCTTTTTGTCAAGGCAAAATAAGCCTTTTTTTTTTTTTTTTTTTTTTTTTCTTTTTAAACAATTTTAAAACTTCTTAAATAATAGATTAGTTTGTAGAAGTAATTGTTCTACTGAAGTGATCGGGATTTTTTTTTTCACCACCACGCACGAATATTATGTTTTTTTTTTTTTTTTCTTCTTCTTCCTCTGTAGACCCGACACTTAAACGATGTCAGCAAATATAAAACTGACGACAAAGTGGTCATCAATAGCAAACCTAAATATAAATTATTATGGCTTTCTTTATTATACCTATTATTATTATCTAACTTCTTTTGTCATCAGAATAAACTTGATCAGACGTTTACCTGCCTATCCTATGCTCAAAGTTATCAGTAAGGAAAGAAGTAGTAATCTTAAAATAAAATATCTCTGATACCGTGTGTGTGTTTATTGACCCTTGATTTTGGGCCAACAGAACAAATTATTAATTAATTTATATATTTATTATGCTTTTTGTCAACCAGTTTTTCTTTTCTTTAACGCTACGGAACAATTTAGTGCATAGAACATAAAAAAACTCACTTTTAAAGAAAGAATTGGTAAATTTGAAAAGTACAAGGTAACAAGGAGCAACAATTGAACATAAAGTCTGTTGCCATTTGATTTTTTTTTTTTTTTAAGTCAATTCGAAGTGAATAAGAAAATGTAAATGCAACTTGTGCCTGAATTAAGACGTGTTGCTACTCCATCCATTCTGACTGAGCGAATTTTTAAACTACAAAAATAAAATGAAAATATTGTTTTAGATACAACAAAAAAAATTATTAGCATTATTCGGGATTGTTACTTTGTGAAACTCCCAAGAATAGAATACTTCCTCGATCATTGCGATTTTAACCTCTTCAAGTCAAGGGTCAACCGTTATCTGTCCTATATATCCTCATATGTATTTTTTTTATTAGGTTGGTGCAAAAATAATGACGTAATAATGTCGTTTTTTGACGTATTTTTTAACGTAAAAAAAAACATTATTACGTCATTATTTTTGCACCAACCTAATACTTCTCTTGCTTTATGCCCTTACAACCACCTCTGCCTTGAATGAGCCTTGTATTTTGAAATTTACATATGCCATTTATATATAAAATATATAAATTGATTCCCCATTTTAATTTTATTATCAAAATAACGTAAATAAAAAAAGATATTGTATTAAAGTATTAATAATCAAAGATAATATAATTTATATAAATAATTAAAGAAAAAAAGAACATAGGTAAATTATACTGTATTCACATTTTATGTAATTTCTTAAAACTCTGTCTATATTTCCGAGATGAGGTATTGTAATTATTTACATCATTAAGACTGTTGTCTACATCCTTATTGTCATATTCCTGATGTTTCAGCCGTTGTATGCTCTGGCCTTCTTCAGGTGATGTATGTTGGAATTTCGAACCAAACCCTTTTAGTCCACACAGGTGAAATTAGAACAATCTACACCTGTTCTTAAAACTCCTTTAAAATTTTTCTTTGAAAAATTTATTTGTAGCCTGCAGAATTTGTTTATATATACATAGTAATCCGTTGGTATAATCCAAGCGAGTCCTATTAACACAATATAGAATTTGAAATGTTAAAACTGACTCTCAAAGAATGCTCAATGTTTATTTTCATTAAACAGTTAAGTTTTTCTTATAGTTGAAATTAGATACCATTAGTTAATGACCATTTTCACTTATGAATTTTAAATTGCAGTATTTTTCAAACTGTTTATGGTGTCAGTTTGTAGTGAAAAATCCTGTGAATTTTAAATTTAAAATTCATAGGTGAAAATGATCATTAACTAATGGTATCTTAATTCCAATTAAAGGAAAATATATATATATATATATATATATATATATATATATATATATATATATATATGTATGTAAATTGATTTAAAATGTTTGTTTTTTTTTTCGCTACAGTTCTAACCATGTTTCAAAAATGGAAGCTGAAAGCTCCGAATTTAATTTTGTAATTAAAGACATTAGTTCCATTCCATCCTCAAAAGAAAAATTTGCTTGAGGATGAAATGGAACTAATGTCTTTAATTTAATTACAAAATTAAATTCAACGCTTTCAGCATCCATTTTTGAAACATGGTTAGAACTGTGTAGCGAAAAAAAACAAACATATTTTAAATCAATTAATTTATAATATTAATGCTCTGTAAATTTACATTGAGCATTATTTTGTAAAAATAAAAATAGCTATAAGAACACCGGATTATATATCTTACTGTTCTTTCTTTTTATTCATAAATACATATGCACATACATATATATATATATATGACTGAAATGTACTAAGTCTGACAATTTTTTTAATATATTTTCTGTTTATACATTATTTTTATAGATAGAATTATTTAAGTAAATACTCTGTTTATAATAAACAGTATTAATTACATTTACTGGCCTGAATGTCAGAAATTTTGTAGAAAATGTGTCCTCTGACAGGAATTGAATCTGTGCCCAAGATGGCACCATGATTTGATCTGATGTGCTATACCACTCGGCTACAGAAGAAATGACTGGATAGTAAAGTCCAAATTACTGTTTTAAAATTAAATTTAAACTCTGCTAACCAGACACTTCCTCTACCAGTAGATAAGTGTGAACACAGGTGTAGAGTTTCACACCGCAACAATATCTGTTTGTGTTTATCTGTCCAAAGGACTCTTGCTCCCATTACGCCTTGCGTTGCGCCTCTCTCACTCCCATTCCACCTAGCATATGTACTGATTCCTTAAGTTTTCATATTTTCCAGTGATGTTCTGTCTATTATTTCGACTTCATCTGCTAATGGGCAGTGAGCTCCCTTTTCCTTCCATATATGGTCAGCCATGCCTGATTTTGCCATTTTCCCCTCATGTTATGGCTTTATAATGTTCTTACAGTCTTATCTTAAGGGGGTGACCTGTTTCTCCTTTATATTATATATTTGTAAAACAAAACAAACCAAACCAAAGGAAAATGTTCAAAATGTCCTCTGCTTGCTTCTACACATGCAGCCACACATCAGATCATTGACTGGTGGACACTTTCACACAGTGTTGAATGATTTTGCAGACTCCTATCACATGTTAATGAAGCATCTCTGCTTAATGTCTGCTGTATAAACCAATTGTTTTAGGTGACCCCACAGATAAAGATCCAAAGGATTGATGTCCGGGGTGGGTGGACGTGAAGGCTATGAAACTTGTCCTCCTTTATCTATCCGTCTTTCACGGTAGATGCCAGCCAGTGCTGACTACAATGTGCTGAAGCTCCATCATGCATGAATCCCATGTGTCTTTGTATTAGCAGTACATCCACTAGCAAGTCTGGAAGTGTGTTTGAAATAAAGTCCCTGTAGATGTCCTCTGTAAGATGTACTGAGAGGACATATGGACTTATCAAACGGTCACCTACTATTCTAGCTCACACATTAACTGTAAACTGATGCTGGTGTTTAGCCTGGGGATTCAGATCTGCCCACAAATACTGGTTGTATAAATTTATTCAATTTCTTACAAATGTTGCCTCATCCATAAACAAGACTGAAAAGGCATACAACAGATTAGCAGTTTGTGCAATAATCCATTGACAAAAGTTCTCCCATGGTGAGTAATCAGAGGGTGAAAGACCCTGCACAAAGGCTGGGTGATTTTGCTACCTTCAGTCTGGAAATGCACTCTGATACAGCTGTGCAGCCTCACATCCATTACAATTCTCATGGATGATACAAAAATCCTATCTGCCTGCTCATGATATGAATATCCTGCCATTGTTAAAGGGAACAGTTCTTGGTCAAATCACTACTACACACATTAAACGTTGAAGATGGACTAACCACAAATGTACATGAATGACAAACATAACCTAGTCTACATGGCAACACAGTGCTATCTGCTGTAAACTTTGTTTAAACTTAATAACTCAAACATGAAGGATTTGTGAACATTCTTTGGTCCTTGATTTGGTGTGAGAAACCTTCCCCCCAAATTTTGTAAAAGTATTTTTGATACACCATATATATATATATATATATATATATATATATATTTTACCAAGATAGTATCCAGGTAGAACTCAGTGTCCAGGACAGAGTAAGAATATGATATAATATAAAACACTAATATTCCATGGTTATAATTTATTACATTGGAATTGTAATCACGCTGATGAATTAGATCATGATTATGATTCCAATGTAATAAATTATAACCATGGAATATTAGTGTTTGAGCCTTATCTATATATATATATATATATATATATTTGTTAGTTTCTTCCTTTTTGTCTATTTGACAGTAAATTTGTTGCCATTACAAAACTATGTACATTTCGTTTCCATTGAAAATTGCCAGTCACCATGTATCCTGTCACATCAAATTCTTGTCATTCCTGAGGCTGTTGTGCTATTTTGGTCCCCCCCCCATTTTTATTTGGTATCACTAAATTTTATTTTTTACTATTTGAGCAAACAAGACATGATTTCCATTGTCAAAAATTATAACAACATTGGCTGAATCCAAATTCTAATCTTAATATTCCCTTTGAATGTTTTAGGTTTATACCATTTTTAACATGGCTGTTAGTGTGGAAATGATCCTAAAGTCAGTCAGGATTGAAAATTTGTTCAGCAGAATAATTTAGAACATGGCATATGAACATAATGCTTCACTTAACATTTGCTCAACAGACAAGAAAATGTGCTTTGATTTTTGTTAATATTTTGAGGTTTATTCACATAATTTGATGGATTTTAGTCACAAAATTAACAACTACATCAGAGTAGATAAATAAAAAGAAATGTCTTTAGGTCTTGAATGCAAACTAATGAGCTTTTCTCTCTTTCTGTCTCTCACTCTTTTTCATTTTCCTTTTCTCTTTCTCCCAACTTATCTCTTTGTGTCTCTCTCTCTCTCAGTAGGCAATTCACTTAATTCTGAGGCCAGTATTTTTTTGACCTTTTTGGAATCAAACTAAAGCAGTTTTCAAATCTAATTCAACCTACTCATTCTATACTCTGTTCCATGTTTTTTATTGCCATCTCTTTGTTGCTGTTAACTGATTTAGACATCACTTATTTATTCAATAGTATTGTTTTTAGAAAATGATAGGATTGTTTACATATGGATTGTCACTTTTATTTTGGAACAGAGCATCTATGCATTCTTATAAGAATCGAAAGTGTTTCTCCAAGACACTTCTACCTCAGATCAGCATAGAATCTGGGCACATTTTTTAAAGTATTTTTCCATTTGTCTGATAATTGCTTAATTAAATCACATAACCACAACAAGAAAACGCAAATCTGACTATATACTATAACTCTAAAAACAAATGCAAATACGAGAAGCCTCAACCATAAAAACAAGCAAACCTAACATCAATAAAATTTCATTCAATTTTGGAGCAAAAAAAACTTGAAATATTTTACACTTAAAAATGGCTGGGCATTTGTATTCAAGGATGGCTAGCTAATCCCAGTTGCAGACACTTGCTCAGGAACATTTGTGTTTGTTCAACATCCACAGAGCTCACCTGTGGTTTATACTGCAACTATGCTAAGTGAACATTGGTTACAATTTCTGGAAGAGTGCGTATTATGTAGCGTGATCAACAGTCTGAACAAGGCTAGCATGCTCAAATCCTCAGTCATGATGACTTGTGACTTCATGCTAGCACAATCATTGCTGGCTTTCCAAAGTGTCCCCTCTACCCAATTTTATTCAGAAGGCTTGGGTCAGCACAATGGTATCACCTTCCCCAGAATGATAGTATCAAGAAGTCGCCTCCCTGACAAATTGACCATGGTGAGATTCAAACCCGTGTGTCATGGTGTCAGAAAGTAAATGTTCTGCCAAAATATTCTCTCTCTCATTTTATATATATATATATATATATATATATATATAAGTTTTAAATCAGCAGGCAGGTTAGATTTAAGGGTCTAACTCCTCTACAGAGAATTTTTCCTATGGATTAATAGACTAGTGGATTAAAGCATTGCTTTGTAAATCTGGTAATATAGTAATGGTGAGTTCAATCCTTGTGCTGGGCAGTAGAATTGTACTTGGAAACAGGGTAAGCAATAATAGAATAGTACTAAAAATAAGAACTATATGTAATATCACTAGATATGGGCAGAAGTATACAAAGTCTACACTTGTAGATTAATTAAAGAGTTCACTTTGGAATTCACTGTAGGTTACCCAGATCTACACTCTGATGAAGATCAAAGGGGCACAACAGCTGAAATGATGTGATAACAGCAAAGATGATGATAATAGTCTGAATGTAAATGGTGTAAATAATAACTCTTCATGCCAGAATTTAGACAGAAGACTTTATACTTGAAAGCTACCAGAAAGAATACAGTGCATATGCAGACACTTATAAGTGCCAAAAATAGACTCTTTGATAATGGATTATGAAAGTGTTCAGAAGACCTTGGATAATATTTTCCCCAGAAACTAGAAAAATGGTACAAATTTCTCTCTCTCTATCTCTCTCTCTTTTTCTTCTTCCTCTTTTCTCCTTCTTTTCTTTCAGAGTGTTTATGCTGGATGCAATTGGCCTGATGATTGCATCCTGCAGGAAACAGTCTGTCGCCTCCAAGTGTTGACTTCAATGTTCGCTTTTATATTTACATACGCTCTATCTTTGATATTGAGCACTTTATCCCATAAATATAGCACACCTTAAAACTATATTTCTTCATATATATATATATATATATATATACACACACACTGTATGTAATATATATATATATATACACACACACTGTATGTAATATATATATATATACACACACACACTGTATGTAATATATATATATATACACACACACACTGTATGTAATATATATATTATTATTTATATATTATATGCACGGTACTTATTAGAAAGCACTCAGTATCAGAGATAGAGCTAACATATTTGGTTGGATTGATGTCGCAAAATCGCATCAATCCAACCATATATATATGCAAATATATGGATATAGATCCGACAGTAATAAGAAAAATATTGGAAAAACAAATATGCAAATATGCTGTCTTAATGTTATTTCAATGTTGACATCAGACGTTTCGGTCTAGTAGACCTTCTTCAGGACATAGTTATTAAAACATAATTAACATTAAAACAGCATATTCGCATTTTTGTTTTTTCCATATATTTTTCATTATATATATATATATATATATATATATATATAAAATTTCTTTTTAGTAAGGCTTCTTGATCTAGTACTTTTACTGTTTAAGGAGGGAAAAAACCCAACAAAGGAACAGTACAGCATCTGAAATGCATGCCCCTACTAAAAATAACGCTTCTTGTAATAAAAAATAATGTTGGATTAAAAAATCTATTTAAAAAAAAAAAAAAAAATTATCATTTATGTTTCAAGTAAAAAAAATAATCTGAGCAGACATAGATTTTTAAATGGGTCAATTCAATATTGCTTTGTGAATTTTTTTTTTTTTTTTTTTTTTTTTTTTTTTTTTTTTGTAAGTAGTGACTTACATCAAGATTGAAACCGTACTTCCATTTCCTGGTAGCCTTATCTATAATCCCCTTTATGTCAGCAAATCCTAAACCATTAACTCTAAAACCCTTTTATATCCTCAGTCTGTCCAAATTGACATACTTTTCTTATAATCTGTTAATTTCATATCCTGATGTTTTATTCATTGACATGGAATAATGATGTTAAAAAAAAACGTACTTGAATATTTTGTTGTTTTTACTTGGATAATAATTTTCATTTAGTTCAATTATTTTTTTTTTTTTCTTCACCTGTCTTTTGGCATAAATCTTTGAATTTGTCAAATGTTAAGCCCTCTTGACTGTTTATGATTATAGCATTGAAAAGGTTAATGAGTTTAAACATTGTCACGTTAATAGGATAATTATTGATGGTTGGCTACCTTCAAATGGGCTGGCTTTTATTTGGAGATAAGTTGTCATTTAAGTTTGCATAAACATTACAATTTTATGAGACAGACTAGAAAGTTAATTTTATTTTATTAAAACCTACAAAAGGTAATCTGCAATCTCAATTCAATCTTTACTTTGTCTAGAGAATAAAATATCTATTTACTTGTATTTAATATAACTGTAGAGAATCTTTTAAAAATAATAAGAGCCCTAATTATTAAAAAAAACAAACCTTAAGAACAGCCATTATGAACACGGTGATGATGTTCTGGCAGTGTTTGGGAATTAAAAACTTCTCTATCAGCAACCTACACACTATAATAACAACCAAAATGGCTCCTAGACTAACCAAAAGTGCTTAGAAAGAACAACCGTTTGGATAATTTTTACATACACTAAGTCAATTGTTCCAAAACTTTTTTTCTCTGGGCTGCATTTTTAGAATGAAAACAGATTGGGTTAAAGGGAGATAACCACGGATTCAAAGTCAGAACATTATGATTGATAACTCTCTCCTCCAATTTGCTGAGCCTAGTTACTATATTCTTAATACTTAATGTAATGCAAAACTATGACAATGATAAAATTGGTCAGTAATTATTTATAACTATTTATACTGTGACTTATGCATGCAATTACAAGTAATCCATAATAATATTTTTAAAATTTTGAAATCATATTTATTTTTGGCATATGAATTTTTTTTAAACTGTTTCTAAATCTTTGATTGTCTTTCAATCATTCTGCCTCACCTGCTATCCTCTTTCACTGCACCTAGGAGTCAAGCTGCACCATTTGGGAACCCTTAAAAGAAAAAAAAACCCTAAAATAGCAGAAGTAGCTTGTCAATCATGTTCAGTGAAATATTTATATTTATTACATGTATTTCTATACGTTTCAAAGATGGCAGCATTGTGACGAAAGAAAGTTATAAATGGAAACGTTGATTACTATCACACCAATAATGAGGTATGTGGTGTAGGGGGTGAGCATAATAGCTATGAACACAAAAAAGAATTATTATATACTAGCTAACTTATTTGGTACTTGTAGTATTTCTAAATACATTGTCTACAGGGTTAAAAATTAATTCTCCTATATACTGGTGTCTGATCGTGTGTCTAATGATGAGCTCAGTCGGAAGACCAGCCAACCGAGTATCCCCCACACCATTGTTTAGTGTTGTATTTGCTGGCTCAGTCATGTGATGCAATGACCTGATGACCACCTTACCAGTGTCATCTACCAGTTCAATGCACCATCTGTAAACTGGAGATGACCTTGTGGCAAACAATGCAGCCATTAGAATGATGTTGTTCACCAGGACCTCCAGCTAATTTCTAGTTCTGGAGGATGTTCCGATGCTCTGCCAAGAACATGAGAGCAGGAAGGACAAGGTGGCTCTCATGGGCTCAACACCTTCATACCATGAGATTTAGTAGCTGCTACATACTGGATACTAATTCATTATTATTATTACTCTCCTCTAATAAAATTTGCATTTATATTCTTATGCTAAATATCCCAGATATAATTATGACATAGACATAGTATTATTTATATAACAATAATTTAATTTGCATGTTTTAATTGCATATTTGTTTCTAGAATTCATAATTGAATCTTTCCTACTATTTATATAATTTTTTTTTTTTTTTCCCCAGTATTTCCAAGGTTCTGTAAATGTCTTTTGTTTATGGAAATAAAAACTTGTCTTTCATCCTTATTACTTACATAATGTGTCTAGTCTGTTAACCTATTAAGCGCTTCATATGTACTGTAGCTATAGCATCAGTAATATATCTATAACAAGATGGTCATCCTCAGGCTGATTTTCAATTAATTTTCCTTCTCTACTAGAAGACTAGGAAACAGTCTGCTCTGTTATTTAACTTGTGGAGGATGAATTCTGTTTTTTTCCAAGGATATTTATACAAAAGTGAATGTAATTAACATGACTGGGAATTGAACTCTGGTTGTCAAATTTCTCTTTCTCAGCCGCTAACCATTGCACTATACACATCCATCCTTACTGGATTAAGTATTAACATGAATTAACCAAACAAAAGTAGCTTTTCATCTTTTTATAGAATAATCTTGAACAAGAAAAAGGAGAAACTTGGCTGAATAACAGAAATTAATGAGCCCAATTTAAAAAAAAAAAAAATCTTTCAAATTCTTTCCACACAAGAATTTGTACTGAGTGATACTGAACACTCTAACATACTAGTAAAATGTCTTGTTTTTCATAAGTGTTGATGTTTTTATTTATTTTTGTTTCAATGGTGGAGGTGGGGAGAGAGAGAAAAAGATGTAACCTACTTCCAGGAACTTTGCTGCCTCCCAGAAAAATTCTAAATTTATGACTTGAAAGAATGGTGGAGAAGGATTGGTTTTGCTGATATCTGACTTTAAATGCTATTTTGTTTTTATATTCTTAGTCTATGGTATTTTTTGTCTTTTATTCTTGGTTTGGTATTTTTTTGTTTTTTTATTTTTGCTCTATAGTATTTTTTTGTTTTTTATTTTTGCTCTATAGTATTTTTTTCTATTTTTAGTATTTATTTTTTTGTTTATATTCTTAAATTTTTCACTATTCTATTTTACACATGCACATCTATGCAGATTTGGTTAAAGGTCAACAAAAATTCTTTAAGATTTCTGCATTTCTTTATCAATTCAGTCTATTTTCCTGATTCCTCAGCAAATTTTGAACATAAATTGTCCAATGTCTTCTGAGTGCTTTCAGCTCTGATAAGACATTATCAAAGGAGTTTTGTGGTTTAATAATGGTGTGTCATTATATATTGACTTCCTTTTAGTGGTTCTTGAGTATCATGTCTTCATATGACAATGGGTGTCATGTCAGGTTTTTTTTTTACTTTTGTTTTTTTCTTAAGTATTTTTCTGCATCATCTTGTGGTCTCATATTTAGTATGTTTGCTCCTAAATTGATGTTTGTTTTTTACAGTTTATATTATATAAACCTTTTGTATTATAAGTATTTATCAGATTTTTTTATATTGTGATGGTTAGTGATATGTGATTTAATGAAGCTATCATCAACTAAGTGGCAAGTTAATTGATGAGCTAATGTGATGATTGTTTAACCAATATCTCTTTTTTTTTTTTCTTTCTTTTTTTTTCTTTTTCTTTTAAATTTCTATTATTATAAAAGAGATTCTGCAGGTGAAGTTGAACTTTCAATTTTATTTATTTTTTTGTGTGTAGTGTTGGTAATCATGTTTTTGTTGTAACCTTGGGAAGGTTACTGAATAGAATAATCACACAAAGGTTGGTAATGATGGGTTAATACTTAGGACATGAACAACACCTATAAGATTTGCAAGTGGTATGAATAAGTAGTAGTCAACTGCTAGAAGCGAGTCAAGGGAATTCCACAATGAATCTCCATCTGCAAACCAACATACAGTATTTACTACTGTATTTATGTGAATGGGGACACACCCATTATCGTCCATAGATATGCTACAATATATATATATATATATAATCTTTTTTTTTTTTTTTTTTTTCCTTTTTTTCCTTTTATATATTTTTTTTTTTTTTTTTTTTTTGTGTGTTTGTTTTTCATTCAGAATTTTATTATTTCCTTTTTTTTTTTTTTTTTACCTGATATAATGCTCTGCTATGGGCTTGTGATTTTTTTTAAGGCCAGCTTCACTTTTACAATCACTCTTACACACTTGGCAAAGATAAAGTCTGTGTTACATATGTTGGAAACTTGCCTGTTCCTGTGTACAATCATGTGATGTTTGAGTCCCGCAATAGACTCACAAAACTCACACAAGTAACCTTCAAGTGTTTCCGGTAGCATTTAATTCACAGGAGTTTGACCTGACCTCTCTGGTGTGATCTCCTGTGATTGGCCTAACCAACCAGGGTGACTTTTGCACAAATACTGCAAGTCTGTTGGTGTCATAATAGCTCTGGGGCATATTCTATTTCTCTCTTTCTAATGGTGTGCTTTTTGTGAGAATGCTCAATTCTCTTCTGCTCAAAATTGTTTAAGCATTCCCAAATTAACCTTCTCCAGCCAGATCTATCTCCAGCAACAGTTTCCAGCACTAATGCCAAGAGTCTTTAGATTATATTTAACTACATCCTTGAAATATTTTTTGGACTTATGAGTGTGTCAATTACCTTGTACCAGCTCATAATAAAAAATTCCTTTGCGCAATCTGCCATCTTCCATACATGTCACATGACCTGTCCAGTGCATTTATTTATGGAGAGGTAGTTTCTTTATGCTGGCTATGTTTGTGTGCTGAAGGACTTTTGTATCTGGTGTACAAAACTGCCAATTGATGTCTCGGCACTGCTGGTGAAAACACTCTAAGACCTTAATGTGCCTTCAATAGGTGGTCCTTGCTTCAGAGGAATATAAAAGGGTGGTTAGGACAACTGTTTCAGTGATGCCAACCTTTGTGCTTAAGGAGATATTACGATAAGACTATACTCTCTTTTCAAGTTTTCTGAATGCTTGACTTGCTCATGTAATGTGGTAATTCATTTCTGCATCCACCGAGCCATCCCTAGAGAGTGCACTGCCTAAGTATACAAAAGTGTCAACTACCTCCAGCCTGAATCTGTTAACAAAACTGTTGGGCTCTATGTAAGGCAACCCAGGTGGAGGCATGTACATGATTTTTGTCTTTTTTCAGGCTGATGGTGAGCTCCAAGGAAGTAGAAGCCCTTGAGAATCTTCACTGTGAGCAAGATCAGAATACAGGAGTTTGTGAATAACCAGTTGGAAAACCTTAGATTGACCATTGAATCGTCTCTGATCAAAAACCTTCCCATTTGTTCTGAAACAAAGATAAATGCCAACATCACAGTTTTGAAAAGCCTCAACTAAAGTTACAGCAAAATAGATGGTAAAGAGAGTAGGAGCTTGGATATCACTTTGGTTTACACCATTATCAAATGGAAAAGGCTCTGATAGAGTACCATTATAGTTAAGTCCACTCTTCATTCAAACTGCTGTGCAGTTTTTGAAATGTTTTAAACTCTGGTGGACTTCCCAATTTGTCTAAAATTATCTCTATTAACAATATCAAATGCTTTTGTTGAGTCGACAAACACTTGATACAGGGGAAATCTATGTTCAATATACTTCTCCTGCTGTTGATGATCAGGGATATATATATATATATATATATATATATATATATATATATAAATAGAGAACAGTAAGATATATAATCCCATGTTCTTATAGATATTTTTTAATTTTTACAAAATAGTGCACAATGTAAATTTACAGAGCATTAATATTATAAATTAATTGATTTAAAATATGGTTTTTCCGCTACACAGTTCTAACCATGTTTCAAAAATGGTCCGAATTTAATTTTGTAATTAAAGACATTAGTTACATTTCATCCTCAAGTGAATTTTGGAGTAACTTTTAAAACTACTGGGTTTTAAAGACACAGCTAAAATCATAATTCATGTTTCCAAGGTTACAGATTAATTCACTTCTTCTAGACAGGGGTGTTTGCGTGTTCTTTATGTCTATATTTTGATGTATCCATTATTAGCTACGTTGTGGTAGGGGGTAGGGATGAAATCTGACATCCGTTAAATGCATGTCGTCTGGATTTTTAAAAAAATTTTTATTGTTAACGGCAAAAATTCTTACGCCATTTTTTCTATTTGTGTATTTAAAGATTTTTTTTTTTTTATATATACATATTATTTTTTTATTTTTTATTTTTTTTTTTTAAATTTGTAGGTCTTATGATTTGGATCGTGATTACAATTCCAATGCAATAAATTGTAACCATAGACTATTAGTGTTTGAGTCTTTTATATTCTTACTCTGTCCCGGACATTGAGTTCTACCTGGATTCTATCCTCTTGGGAATTTATATACACATTATATATATATATATATATATATATATATATATTATATATAAATAAAGTAAAAGGTTTATCACTTAGCTGATTGATGTCACCTTCAGCATTCTAATTCCAGAGTTTTGTTGATGGATCCATCCATCCACTTTTTGGGGGTAGAAACTTATGCACTTATCATTGGTTTAAGTTGTTTTTTTTTCCATATTGTTTGTGTTAGTGCATATGTTTGCACACATTTAGCCTTGTGCTTACCTGAGCATTTATGTGTGTGTGCCAGTCTGTGCTGATGTGTGTACACATAGGGTGTTGTGATTATTTGTCTTTTTCTTCATTTTTTTTTCCACTTCATAGCTTCTTTTGTGTGTTTTTTTTTTTTTTTTTTTTTTTTTTTTTTTTTGCCTTCTTTCACTTGTAGCCATTTGTAGCTATTTACGTTTTTTTTCTCTAGATATGCTATCGTTTTTAATTTTTGAGCGTTCTAGCCTTTTCTTGAGCTAGGAAAGTTGTATTTCATTTTTTGCATAAATAATTGATATTAATGCTTAAATGATATTTTCATGTCTTCACTTGGCTATTATTTTGTTTTCTTATTTGGTTTGTTGGTATCTTAAGTATTACTTGTAGGAGGTTAGGTCTGTAATTAAATTTATATTTATTGTTTGAATTTATGTGCATATGTCTGTATTTATACATTTGTGCATGTACATAGGTATGCACACATGCTTATATATACACATATAAATGCACATACATTATATACTCCCATACACTTACATGCACACATGCATAAATATAATTTTTAAATAGTGTATATTAAATATTTGCTTATATCATGTTATTGTTTATCTAATGTTTCATTTTTATTTAGTGGTTAGTAGTTTATTTGATTTTGCCATGTGTTATATATTGAGGTATTAATTATGGGGGCGGGGCTAGGTTTGTTTGTAGTTTGTGTGTGTATGTATATACTTACATGCACACACATGTATAGGTGTATATATTTAATATGTTTATTTATTAATAATTAATTTTTTTTAAGTTATATATATTTCATTTATTTTATTTAAAGTTTATATTATATTTATTTATTTGTTTATTTTTAATTAGTGCTTAGATAGCAAAGTATTTATTTATATGCCTACATTTATCCATTATTTCAGTTTTCTTGTTTAAGAGATTATTTTGCTTTTTAAAACTCATCATTGCTAATTTTTCTTTTTAAAGCATAGTTCACAATTTTTTACTGTTAATACTGTATAGGGTTGCCTTTATAATTTTCCATTTGATTTTGATGGAGATATTGTTTTCTTTTTGGTTCTATATGTATTTTGATAGGGTTGTATTGTTTGTGTATATTTTCTTTCGAAGGACATTTTGTGGTTATATATTTTTGTAAGTTTTTTTTTCTGTGATGCCTATATAAATTTTTCCATCTGTGTTAATGTTATTAGTTACGATAGCATTGTATAGTATGTTATTGGTTAAACATTTATTGTTAAGTGGGAAATTTTCTTTGTTTCTGCAGTTACATTTGATGGTATTATTTTGCTGGATGTTATTTTAATTGTTATTGATTTTGTTCCAATTTTTTTTTTTATTGTGCTTAGTTATTATTTTCTTCATGTTATCCATGCCATTGTTAATTTTCAATAATTTGCTGTTTTTAGGGAAGTGTTTGTCAGTTATTTCAAAGAATATTTTCCCTATTTTTGTTATTATTGTCTTATTGTCGTAAGGGAAGGTGAACCAAATCAGGTTTCTTTTTCTGTTTTTGTTTGGATTGTTTTCATTTTGTATTCTAGTTTGAATATCCACTGTTTCTTAGGGCTGATTCTTGTTTGTTTGTGTGTTTTTTATTTTTTTTCATTGAATATTTTTTAGGCTACAATAATTTGTTGAAATTCTTTTATAGATATGGGTATTTACTTGAATATGTTTGTGTGGTTGAAATTTTTATTAATGTATATTGGGTTGTTTGGTTTTCTATATGGCTTGTATATTGCATTGTTTAGGTTGAATATCTAAGAAATTGCCTAATGATTGCATTCAAACATGAAACAGACTGTTGCCTTTGGGTGTTAATTTCAATGTCCACATTTATATTTACATATGCTCTATCCCTGATATTAACCACTTTAGCCCATAAAGCATACCTTAAAACTATATCATATATGATACCTCCTGATGAATGCACGGATGGCTCTGTCCGTGAAACTTTGATGTTACTTTCAGCATCCTAACTCCTATCAGCTAAATGATAAATCTTTTACATGTATTAATTCTCTCATACATATATATCCAGGTAAAATGAGAACAAATTGAGTATGATTCCACTGTACATGATGTTTAAATTAAAAAAGGGCTCAATACATAGTAGAGCTAAATATTATTTAGTTTGGGATATTAAAACAAAAAAATCACTACACAATTACGTTTCAACACCATAAATGTGTCTCTTCAGGTGATGTCCAACTACTGGCGAGTGAAAGATTATACACACACACACACACACATATATATTAGAGTTTACTAAAAAGTTCTCAGCCTGACAAAGGTAGGATTCTGGTGTTTGGTCACTTAGTCAGGCAGAGAACTTTTCAGAATTCCATCATATATGTTCATGAATTTTTCTTTTTTCATATGATACAAACAAGATATACTTGTTTTTTCTAAAGCAACTCTAAACATAAAACTTGAAATAAGTTAACTGTAAATAATTTTCTTTTCCTGAATTGTTTTTTGTATGTTCATAGTATAACTACCCTCCTGTATTGTTTACGTATCTTTTTGGTGCATTTATCTTTAATTCTCAGTCATTAGTGCCCTAATGACTACTGTACATTAATCTTACTAGGATGTTTCTTTTGAGGAACTCTGATAATGATCATTGCCTTTTTACTTTCTTTCTAGTTATCTTTTTTGGATCTGATGAGTATGATCTGAAATCTGACATATTTGGATGTCTTTTGTTTATAGACAGGAGTCTTAAAGTTCATGCTTCTGTGAAAACATCAGCAAAGCATAATAATATTTAGTAAGCAAATTCAAAATAATTTTACTGGTTTCATTTTATTATTTGCTATTGACTTTATATGAGCAAAGATAATAAAATTATTTATATACAGATTGGTACACTTGCCTGCAATCTGGGCATGACTGCTTGGGAACAGGGTGGCTGTTTGTATCTTGTACATGGGGGATAGCAGACTGTCTTAAAAAAGACATTTCAGTTTAACACATCTTTATCCCAAAAATAATAATGTCAGTTGATTTATGATTATTTTGAAATAATTTTTTTTCTACATCCCTTTAAGGAAGTGGACAAGCATACATTGCTCCTTGAGAATTTACAGAAAGAACGGTGATATTTATTCTGTATTAAAATGGCAAGGATGTAGTGTTCGGTAACATTTAATGAAGTTGAATTTTTCTGGATATGTGAATAAGATGCATTCTGTAATTATGGATTATACTCAGTTCATGACTACTGAATAGGAAATGGAACAATTCTACAACTAATGTAGCTGCAATAAGCCTAACATATGTAAACAGGATGGTTGAAATAAAATCTAAAGGATTTGGGGCCTTAAAGACTGTTTTCAGTAGCAGAAACATACTTTAACTAAATACTTTATACTTTAACATAAGTTGCTTCCTCAGAAGAGTTGATGGCCAAAGATTACATACAAGCTCAAAAATTGTTTAGGGGCTCTGAAAATTTTTTTGACTTGACCTACTTCTCCAAATCAATATTCTGATGTTTAATCATTGAAATAGTGATTTTTGGGAAGTGAATCAACGTATGAACTTTTCAGCAGTTTGTATGCCAGGTCACAATAAGTTTTTTTTCTTGAAAATATTAAAAAGCAAAAAACCACACATAGTTGCTTGTGCCACAAGATAGCTTCAAGATTGACTTTATAGATTGATCTGATCACATACATACACATGTGTGTGCATGAGTCACTATTTTCCTTTTGTCTTATAAATTCTAACAGTAAAAACATCTGCAGATACTACTTGGTGGCTATGTGTGTGTGTGGGGGGATTGAAAAATCATTTTTTTCCATATTTGATTGTACAACTAAAGAATGCCAAAGAATATACTGACCAAAATATATTATTAATAATAAAAAAAAACAATGAAGATCTTCAATATTCGAAATAATCTCAAAAAATAAAAAACAGATAATAAATTTAAATACAGAGAAAATAATTTTTCTATGTACATAAAAATGTACATATTTAAACTCCAGCCTAAAATCAGATGATTAGAGAGCAACAGGAAACTGAACATGAAAATCTACTTGAAGAGGTTTCTACTTATGGGTAATGAACTATTTTTAGGACTATTTCAAAAACTTTACAATATCACATCATGTCTCCTCCTCCTCCTCCTTTTATGTGCCATGACTTTGTAATAGGTGTAATGTATACAACCAAACTTGAATGCAATTATTGTTGGTTGTAGTTTGTCAAATGAATCTGCACTTAAAAAAAAACAAACTGAATAAAATAGCAAGACAAAGAATATTCTTATTGAATTCTTTTTCTATGTGCCATGTCCATTGAGGATGTTGACAATCATGGCTCTCCACAATTCTGTTCTTTGTAGCTCTTAATAAATTTTATCTTTTTTTTTTTTTTTATCTCTCCTAGCCCCTTACTCAAGCTCACTAGGTAGGTTATGCATTGTTTGTCCTTCAGTTTGTCCTGTGGGTAACAAATTTTCCAAGCCCACTTTCCTCATTATGTGCCTGAGAAGTTTCAACCCTTTGCTGATGTTAAGTATGTGCCTTTTATTGTTTCTATTGTCTTTAAAACTACTATTTTTATATCTTTTTATGCCTATTTCTATTACTTTTTGGCTGTACATGAAGCATGTTCATGGCTGTCAGCATTGCATGGATGGCCTTAGGTGAAACTGCAGCCTTAGATTCTCCACTGAGAGACTAGAAGTTTAAGAACAACATTACATTATATATTTTTCCATTTCTTTTTGAATTTGTAGGTCTGATGAATTGGATTGTGATTACGATTCCAATGTAATAAATTATAACCATGGAATATTAGTGTTTGAGCCTTTTATATTATATTCTTACTCTGTCCTGGATTCTCGGTAGTTCGTGTGCACTGCTGATGGATCCCAAATAGGATGAAACAGCTGTCCAGTGCTTTCTGCATTCTGTTGAGGATTCTTCTAGATGATGTGATGAATCACTATAATGATTATTCTAAGAAAGCACTGGACAGCTGTTTTGTCCTTCCATGATCCCACTACCCCTTGACCTTTACAACTGGGACCTGCTGTGCTGTGTACACAAAGATGACTCATCCAACATTCCCTTTGTCTTTTCCATTTGGACAGCATTTTTCCAAGAATTGCTGCTTTGTGGAACACTCTCGCCAGGATGATTTCCCGATCACTGTAATCTTGACCTCTTCAAGTCTAGGGTTAATTGTTATCTTTTCTTTTTTGCATTCCAATAGAAAGATGTATGTTCCATTTGGACAGATTCTTCCCAAGAACTGTTGCTTTGTGGAACAGACTCTTGCCAGGATGTTTTCCCCTGATTCTTACAGTTGTGACCTCTTCAACTCTAGGGTCAATCATTAACCTCATGAACTTCCCCTCTCACATTTTCTTATGCCCATACAACCACATACAGTAACCCTCTACCTTTAGTGGCTCTTGGCCTTGTATTAGCTAAACATTAGTAATAAAAGAATAAATTTCAATTGAAAAGAAGTTAAAAGCTGTTGACCTACAGCAATAAAAGCAGTAAAGCGGTTTCTGTGAAAAATGCCAATCAAGAAAATTACTTTCCAGGTCTTTGTTACCTTCACTGCAGCTAATCCACATCAGTTCATTAATTACTTATATACATTATATTTTCTTTGTCCCAACTCATAATGCAAATTCATTTCAATTAGCTGACAACTTAATCTTGAAGTAACCCTTACGCATTATCTAAATTTATTTACTTCTTGTAAATTCTAATGATATAAATGCTAAGACAAACATATACTTATTTATGCTAGTTACATTGTTAGGACTGCTGTATTCATGATGTTTCAGACCTTCTTCAGGTGATATACATTGGAATTTCAAACTGAAACCTTCATTTAGTATATGGAGATAGTGTACTATATTCTACATACCATGACTTTGGATCCCCTTAGTAACTTGACTCTCCAAGTTTTTGTTCCCTCTGCTGTAGCTAGGTATTGAACTTATCTTAAGGGAGCAGCCTGTTTCTCTTTTATATTTCTTGCCACAGCTGCATGGGATTGTGTACACCCAGTCTTTAATCATGTTCTCCTCCATAAGTGGTCTTAAGTCACTTTACTGGGTTATACAGCGACATACATTCTATGCTTTTATTGGTTAAATTTAAATTCTTTGCTTTCATTGGTTAAATTTAAATTCTTTGCTTTCATTGGTTAAATTTAAATTCTTTGCTTTCATTGGTTAAATTTAAATTCTTTGCTTTCATTGGTTAAATTTAAATTCTTTGCTTTCATTGGTTAAATTTAAATTCTTTGCTTTCATTGGTTAAATTTAAATTCTTTGCTTTCATTGGTTAAATTTAAATTCTTTGCTTTCATTGGTTAAATTTAAATTCTTTGCTTTCATTGGTTAAATTTAAATTCTTTGCTTTCATTGGTTAAATTTAAATTCTTTGCTTTCATTGGTTAAATTTAAATTCTTTGCTTTCATTGGTTAAATTTAAATTCTTTGCTTTCATTGGTTAAATTTAAATTCTTTGCTTTCATTGGTTAAATTTAAATTCTTTGCTTTCATTGGTTAAATTTAAATTCTTTGCTTTCATTGGTTAAATTTAAATTCTTTGCTTTCATTGGTTAAATTTAAATTCTTTGCTTTCATTGGTTAAATTTAAATTCTTTGCTTTATTTAATTGTCTGCACTTCATGGTATCTATATATGTTTAATTTAAAAAAAAATATTAGCAAAGAAATTAATGCCTACAAAAAGACAAGATCAAGAACCCTTTAATATGAATAAAGAGAAATTATATCGCTCTCATTCATCAGTCTGTCTAGTGCTGGCCATTTGATCTTTTGTTATCTGTGGTCATTGTTGCTGTCTTATCTATTGATATATAACTTCCTTTCTGCTTTCTGGAGGTTTATTCAAATAACAATTTACTGCAATTATACTCCAGAGGGCTTAGAAGCTTAAAGAACCTTAATATAAAACTGACACATCTAAGTTTGTTCTCTTGTAAATTATGAATATTAAGTTTTTTATTATAGAAATGATCTTGTCTAAATCTCTTTAACCAGTGATCTTTACAAATTTGAAACCCATAATGAAGGTAAATAATATCACATTATGGTCACCACTAGAATAGGAGAGAGGTAGGGAAGAAAGGTTTATTCTCCCATTTGTATTTTCCCCATTATGGGTATTATTATATTCGTGATATAACATTGTACTTCATGGAATGGCTGAAGGAAACAAGAATTACAAACTCATTTGGTTCTCATAGTTTTATAATGAATGGAATCGAATGATTGAAAGGAAAAGCAATGACAAACATGCTTTGTTCTCATGATGTACTGCTTTGCATTCACACCAGTAGCTTCAATATAAACATTTCAGTGTTTGGGTGTCAATCTGAGGACTGTGCAGAGGATTTGAAAAGAGTTGGATGAGTCTAATGGTGATGAAAAAGGTATGACAGCTTGGAAAACTCTGATTGTTTTGATACCACCTCCCAAATTGGTTGGTGAGACTCAACACTGAAAGCTTACATCAAGTGCCTTGAGGAGGTAGTGCTGCCCTGGGTCAAGAGGGTGACTGCTGGAAGACTGTCTAGCAACAGGACTCTGCACTATAGCACACAAGCAGAAGAACCCGGTCATGACTGTCAGATAATTTCTGTGACCACATCACCCCTTAAATTTGGCCACTTAACGCCCCAGACTGCAACCTCCTTGATTATTATGTGCAGTTGAGAGACCAACAAAATTCCTTGTAACACTAAAGATGAACTGAAGGCTAGGATTATGGCAACATTCACCAACTTAAACAAGGAGGCTATCCAGAAGAATTGCAGGAATTCCAAAGTTGTCTGGGGACGGTGGTTGAAGCCGATGACAATTTTATTGAATAAATTTGTTCTTGAGTATTTAAAGATATATTTGTATAAGTTCCCTGTAATATGGATATACTTCTGTGTCTGGATAAGCCATGTTTATGACTTCAGATTCAAATTGGTCTAAAGAAAGCAACCTCTCAGTTTTGTTACTGTAAACCAACTGAAATTGACTACTACTTCAGTCACTGTATGGAGCGACGTCATTAAGCGGCATTAATTGCATTCTGTATCAAACATTCTACATCCTACACTCAAAACACATTTAACCTTTTCAGTAATCTATTGTTTCATTCTTAAATTTTCCAATTTTGAATGTATTATCATTTATATAAGACTACACATACTGTCAAAATTGATGAATATGAATAATTTAAATTTTATACATTTGACAATGTGTGTAACAGCTTGGATGTGTTATTTCTACCATATGGACTCAACTTTTTCAAATGTGGCCAAGTTTTGTGAGCTTTTAAATTATCATTAAAAAAAAAAATTTTAACTATTCCAGAATATTTGATTGTCTACATGATCTTATATACATAAAATATATCTTATTACATATGTTTACTTATCTACTTTGTATGTAGATATTTCTTTTATTAAATTATTCTTACTTGTAAGCAGTTTATATAATTTCTTTCATCAATCTCAACAAGGAAGACTATACTTGTATCATCATTAAAAATTACTATTAAAAAGGACTAAAATACTATTTAAAAGCAAGTCACTTTTACTTGCTTTTGAATAGTAATTTTTCAGGGTGAAAAAAGTTTTATATAAAACATTTTCTATTTTTCTATATATTTTCTATATTTTTCTCTGCTATAGAATAGCAGCTGGTGTTAGTCAGACAAAATGGCATCTGATATGAAAGTGCATATGAAGCAAAGGTGTGAAAGTGAATTTCTATTGTTGGTGGGGTATTTGTTTATTGATGTTAATTCTTCAAAGAGACCAAATAGTGAATTTGAGCACAGTTAGGTAGTGGATAATGTTTCTTCAGTAGAAACAGCAATGTGTTGCCTCTGCTAATGTGGATTTTTATAGGCATTTTTTATAGCATTTTTTTTTTCACTCCAAACAAGGCAATAAAGCCACTAAGATTCAAGGAGTTACCGAGTGAAAGAATATGAGAAAACTTTAGTAAGGAAAGAGAACAGTAAAAAAAAAAAAGGAATTAAGACAGAAGATACTTGTTCATTATTTGCTGAAAATATATATCCAATGGTCATGACTATCAAAAAAGTGTTTTGTAGCTAAAAACTTACTCTAGCTAGTGGGATTATTGTACTCTGTACCTGTTGTAGCTTGGAAATATTAGGTTGGTGCAAAAATAATTTCGTTTTCTCACATAGTAACATATGTTAGAAAACGAAATTATTTTTGCACCAACCTAATAGATATGAGGTATTACTTTCAAAGTGTACATAGTAACTACAACTGCAGAAAAATATTACTTCTATTTCATCATAGTTGTTTCATTTGCATACAGATTTCTTATGCTAAGACTAATATAATGGAACAGAGCTAATATTTACCTATGGTAGTTTAGTCTGGCAGATGTGGGTAGGGAGGATTGTATGGTACCTATCTTCCATGTAAGGCAAATGTACTTGATTGCCATGAAATTGAATGGTTTTTATTGGGTTTGAGCAGTAAGCTCGGATATGGGTTTATATTTTTTTTTTTTTTTTTTTTTTTTTTTTTTTTTTTTACAATGATGTTCACTCTGTACAAGGCTTGGGGACCACATCCAGGTAGGGGTCACAGAGTAAGAGGCACATATGTGAATATGTGTGGAAGATCTGCAATTAATGAAAAGATTGTGGAGTTCACAATGACTATGATCCCAACTGTGTTTGGTCTTGGTTGTAATTCATACAAATGCTGTTTGTCTAGGTAAAGATACATTCTGTGTATAACAAGAAATGCATTGATTAAAATATTTTTAATAACTTGTTGATTTTTATTTCACAAATTATCACAATAAACTACAACATTAGATGATATATTTATTAAAGACATTTTTATGTTTAACGTTCTTTTTATAGATACAAGTATTTAAGTAAATGCTCTGTTTATAATAAACAGTATTAAATAACATTTACCGCCCTGAATTTCTCGGACATTCAGGCCGGTAAATGTTATTTAATACTGTTTATTATAAAAAGAGCATTTACTTAAATACTTGTATCTATAAAAAGAACGTTAAACATAAAAATGTCTTTAATAAATAAATTGTCGGACTTTGTCCATTTCTTAATGTATTAGATGATATCTAAAAATATAATGTTCTCTTTTGTTTTAAATTTCTGAGATGGAGATTTATCATTATTTACAGTCAGACTAACATCCTTAACTTTGTTATCATAACATTTTTACCATTTATACCCTCCAGCCTTCTTCAAGTGTCTTATCAATTTGCGTAAGAATTTTGAATTGAACCCTTTATTTAATTTATGAGAATAGATTGTTTATGCTTAGGGATATATAACAGAGAATCAGGTTAGCCCATTAAAAGACATCGAGTTGGTTGTATGTGGTCCTCTAAGCACCAGGAATTGCGTCTCCTTTCACAATTGGCTGTTGAGAGAAGACCTTCTACTTAGTGTAGGTGGTGCTGACTATTTGCATATGAACAATACTAGGCAGGTATTAGCCAATAGTCAGCATGGGTCTAGAATTGGGAAAGCTATATAACACCAGTTTTTTTTCTCAGTCAACAGGCAGTCTCATGCAAAGACCAGGCAAGATGAGAACACAGGATATATTTTTTGTTTTTGACTAATTATTGCTTGCCCTGTTTGTATCTGTACTACCTAGTCCAGGAATTGAACTCCACTTACTATATCACCAAATCTACAGGGGCAGTTTGTTCTTGTTCTCCTGTCCACTTCTAGGTCTGTCTATAGGCGAGAACAATAGACTAGAGAATTAAATCATTGGTTATGAAATTGATGGTATTGTAATTGTGAGTTCAATCCCTGGGTTGGGTAGTACCAAATCAGACTCGGTAGAAATAAGAATAACAATAACTGATTAGTACTAAAAAAAAAAAAAAATTACATACAAATGAGATATCTCTAGGCATTTAATATAGACACGGAATAGATAATTGGATCAGTTCAAAATTCACTGAAGTTTATCAAGATTTACAAAACACCTGAGGGTTTGAACGTATTAGTCTGACTGTAACTAGCATAAATAAAAAAAATTATTTGATATTACGTACAGATATTTACTAATTATTATTTCAGCTAAGTCTATAGTTATATAGATAGGAGAAAATTGTCACATTTCACAGTGCAGAGAGCTTACTGAGAAAATCAGCATTTAGAAATCTTGTCTTTGATCTGTATTTGAAATTGGTTCAAACTCTACCCACAAACGGAGAAATACATAACTAGGAGACAAGTATTGAGTATTTGTTAAATAAATACTAAAAATTTGTTGTCTATATTTGCTTATTTAATTATTCTATTCCTGGAATTTGCTAATAATTTGGAATGAATGAGAAAAATGAGATGTATTTACAGTAAATTTTTTTTTTTTTTGCTTAAATGTTTTTTTTTTTTTTTTTTTTTTTTTTTTTTTTTTTTTTTTTTTAGTGTGTACCCATATTTGAGTAGACACTTCATTTATTTATTAAACAGTGTATTTATTTATTTTCACCTACTTGCCTGAATATTCAAGAAATCTTGTTGAAGAAAAATATGTGCTTTCCAGGAGGATTCAAACTTGTGTCCACCTTGGTAGGAGAAACAGTCATTTGATCTATTGTGCTTATACCAACTCGGCTATGGAGTGCATCACTGACCAAGCAAAGTTTATAATGTACTAGTTAACTTTACTAAATAAATGGAGCATCTACCAATCATTCTTTTTGAATTTCTTACTACTGACTTTTCAGGGTTGCTCGCTTACTTTTTATTTTTGGTGGGGATTAACTACCAGCTCTTAGTACTGAGAAATTGTTATCAAGCTAGACTAGCACTACTAAAGTAAATTAAATTCCCACTGGATGCCCCAATACTTGTGTTCTAAATTAAACTAAATATTAATAGACAGTTGAAATAGTTGGGTATTTCCTCGTCAGTGTCAGTGATTGGTGCTTACATGACGCTATGATTGAGAGAGCTAGATAAAAGGAGAAGGGGTGATTAGGACTTAGGACTTTTGAAAAGTAAATAAAATTGGTTAATTATTTTATCTGGGGTAAAAAAACATGCATTCTTTACATCTTGCAAAAATCAAACTGGCTCAAGTAAAACTTTCTTTTTACTTCTTTGAAACTAGATGTGAGTATTGTCTCCTTTTTTTTTTTTCTTTCTTTCTTTCTTAGAATTCTGTCTTCTGCCATTAGTTATACGTGTATGTATATAGCTCACACTTCACCTGATTTGAATGTTATAGGGAAGGAATAAATAATCTTATTTCAATCTTCCAGGTGAACTGTTTGCAACATTAATGCTCAAAATCTTGGCTTTTACCTGGGTTCAAGTGTAAACATACAACAAAACACTTGCCCAGCTTTCCACTGATTGACCAATGACTACCCCATGGTTGTTTTCATTCACATTCATGTAAATGTGCACCAAAACTGGATAAAGTCCACTGCACGTTCACAAGGAAATAAAAGATGAATAAATAAAATGCCACATATATAAATAAGAACCTTCTTTCCAATATATTCATGGCTTTGCTTGCTTAGTCTTGGTGGGTAGGTAGGTAGGTGATACTTGGAACAACTTCTGCTAGGTTGGACTAACTTACCGCTCTTCACTTCAATTTTTCTTTCCTGCCAACTTATGGCTCATCTCAACATCACAATGTATGGCTGGCAACACAAACAGGCAGCAATGGAACTACTCAAGGGAAGTTCAGTTTCTTGCTAATGGTGGGCCAGAACTCCCCACTTCAACTGTGATTATTAATATAGATCAACAGCAGGAAATCATCAAGATCCAGTTTGTTGTCACTTGACCTGTAAATGCCCTCATCCACTCACTTATTCTTCTATTCCTTTTTAGTCAAGTAAATATCACTTAGAAGACCCAACTTCAAAGTTTTTGTCTGCTAGTCATAAATCAGGAAACACTTGATATCAAGATTAAATCACTCCTTTTATGTAGCTGTCTCAATCATAGTGTCATGCAAGCACCAATCACTGACACTAATGAGGAAATACCCTACTATTTAAACTGTCTATTAATATTTAGTTTAATTTAGAACAACACATGTGTTGGGGCATCCAGTGGGAATTTAATTCACTTTAGTAGTGCTAGTCTAGCTTTATAATGATTTCTCAGTAGTAAGGCTCTCAATAGGCTTAGTGATAACAAAAATGCATGACATTATAGATAGGAAAATCAAGAGTTTGAATGGACATTAAGGAAAGGTGTGGATAAGTGAATAACTATCAATAGAAGACCGGATGGAAATATTTTCAGAGAATGAAAGAACATTATTTAGAATATGATACAATTGTCTGATACTTAGACGATAAGGGAAAGAAAGAAAATGATGTCGTAAAAGCAGAGAAAATTTCTTTAAAATCAAACGAAATGATGCTTATGATTGTCTATGTTTTTTGTTTTTCTTCTTTGCCTTTTATTTGGTAATTTTCTGTAATTCTATTTGATTATGGAATTACATTAATTTCCAATATAATGCTTCATTTAAAAAAAAAAAAAAAAAAAAACTGCACTGAAAAACTGGCATTATTGCCTTTCTCTGCTCGTCTTTTTTATTTTATTTTATTTTTTTTTTCTCTCTCTCTCTCTTTGATGATTCCTGCTTGTTTTGTAGATCCAACCAGCATCATCATGAAGACAAAAGCAGCAAATCTACATCAGGAAGTGGGACAAAAAAAGGTGATGGCCTGGGAGATGAGGCGGAAGAAGAGGAGGAAGATGGTGATATAGAAGAGTTAAGGTAAGCCTGTTACCCAATCTATTAGTGCGTGTGTGCGCGCGCGCACATATAAGTTTCTTTCATTACATTTTGACTTTCCTGGAGTGTTACCTTATAGATTGAGTATCAATTATGCAAAACTACTACTATGTGATTTTATTTATTTACTTTTTTTTTTTTTTTTTTTTTTACTCTTACACCCATATTTTAAAACACAGGTTCTCATAAAATCACCAAAGTTAAGCAACATCAAACCATATCAGAATTTAGATGGCTAACTGCTTGGGAATACCAGGTGCTGTAAGCTTGTATTTGCAAGTGGTGTAATAAATAACAGCTCAGAATTTGAAATTGTAGAGCAGAGTTCCAATTACAGTCAGGTTTGTTATATTCACGTTTGTGCAAAAATACCCTTGTGGAAATTATGAATTCACCTCTTCTCCCCCTTAGAGATGGGCTAATTAGTAGGACTTGTAGCAGCAAATCATTATCTCCCAAAAATTCTTGCAATCTAAAAATATTTTCTGGCTTTAAATAACCTGTTGTATCCTTAAAGAGGTTACAGACAAAGGTGGTACTTGAGTGAAGGAACAGCAACACACGAGCAGATGAAAAAAAAGAGGTTTATCGTAAAAGAGAATACACTACTAAAAGACAGGGAATCTGGTGTAAGGCTAGTAATTCCCAAAGTAACCCCCCAGTTATATCCTGTGCTCGCTATATATAGCTACTGATATAGTCAGTCCACATAGGTGATAGGGAGTGTGGGACATTCCATTACAACATAACCCATGACAGATTAATAACCTGTAAGAAAATCTTGTTTTTACTATATATGAGCATAGGTATGAAATATACACATCCAATGAAAAGTATAATTTGCATGTTGATTCACATTTTTAGGTTTGACATTGTAATGAATTCTATACACAAGAGGCTCATAATCTGTCTATAATAATAAATATTAGCAAAACCCATGTAATTTCCACAGATTTACTAATAAATCTTTCAATGAAACACTATGTACTTTTGTTGTGGACCGTGGGTTGTTTTTTTTATGTGTTGCGATCTGAACACTTGTGTAACTCCTGAAATAAAGTCCACTACAAATATGGAAGACTCTGAGAATGTATCTACCAAAAAGAAAATGTAATAGAAAAACAAGAAGAAACCGATATACATGTACAAACAAGTATATATATTTAACAAAAAAAAGGCTTGCAGAAGACAAAAAACATTAATGTGTGTGTGTATGTGCATGAACGTAAAGAGTTTCTTTCAGAGTATGTTCATACGTACGTGTGTGTGCGCACGCATAATGTTCATGGCATTTTCCCAAGGAAAAGCATAGCACACCATACAAAGGGGGAAAATGCAATCTTCTGCAAGAGCTTTACATCGTCGCAGTGTCTGCTGAAAAGTGGAGGAAAAGAAAGAGAATTAAGTATTCTCGAGTATTTATACTTTAGAGATAGCGACCCCTAGGAACAATTTGGACAATTAGAAAATTAAGGAGGAGTTAACTCTGACACTTTTCAACCCTCTGACCAATCCCTGATAGTTATAAGAAAAGTGTGGTGTCATCTCTTGAAAATACAGAAATGTGGTATGACACACATCTTCATTAATTATCTGGAACTATTTTCCATAAGATAGAATAAACATGGATTATATATATTCTCCTGAAATGAAATAAGTTGATGTGTAATCTGGAGATGTATGTTATCTTTACATTAGAGATAGACAGCAGGTCACAAAACCTGATTTAACCCTCACTACAAATAACTGCCTTTATCTAAGATGATACCCCCTCCCTCCAATCCCTCTCAGGTACATTATCTTTTTGTCTCTGTCCCTCTCTTTCTATTTTACTCTCTATGTTCTCTCCTTTATGTTTGCCTCTCTAATTCTTCTCTATGTTGCTTGCATTTTTGACTCACTTTGTCCCTCTCTTTCTCTATCTCTCTCTCTGTTTTACTCACTATGACCCTCTCTCTTTCTGTTTGCCTTTTGACCAAGCATAAGTGTGTTTATTGCCTGAAATACCGAGATTCCATAGCCCATTTAAACTCCCACCCACTTGTGACAAATCAACAAAGATGGCCTGAATAACTCCTTGAGTAATTGATATATTATTTGTATAATAATATGGTATTTGTTGCCATGTAAAAGTCGGGGGTTGACAGAACTTATTTAATAGAGGACACTCATAAAGTAAACTTTAGATGTTTGAGAGTTGCAAGATATGAATATTCCTGTGAAACCATTGTTGCTATTCAGAATTGAAGAATAAACTTTTGCTCAAACATTAACTTTAGGATTTTAATACTTAAATATTTTTATAATCATGAACTTATGTCTTTATCTAGTGGAATCAGTGTTCAAATCTGGTAAATAATTGACCCATTTTTTTTTTTTGTTGTTGTTTAAATTTTGATATTAAATGTGATGAGAAAATGATCTCTAACATATTTCCAAGCTAAAAATGCAAAAAGAACATATGTGCCTCATGGTCCTTGGTTTGGTCATCTCCTCCCTCTCATCTGATCTCCACAATTCCAAAGAAAAGGGTTACTAATATATTTCCAAACTAAAAAGGTAAAAAGAACATATATGCATCATTATCCTTGGTTTGGTCATCTTCTCTCTCTAATTGGATCTCCATAGTTCCAGAACTTGCGGAAAATGTGAGACCAAGACCTCATGATGATTTGCTCTCCTGGAGGTTAGCATTAGTCATACTGATAGAAAGCAAAAATGGTTCTCTGAGATGACTAAAAGACAGTAGAATTGTGCTTGTCCTTTCCCTTCATTAGTTCACATGACCTTTAGGTCCTGCCAATAACCCTATAAATATTCTGTTTTGATCACATGGACTGAGGGGAAAAAAACACTATCTGGTTCCAGTGAGAAATTGAAAGAAAGAAGGTAAAATAGAAGTGGAGAAAGAGAATCATATTAAGCTGATCAGAACAGATACTACACTTTGATTTTAGCCAAAAGCCAGAGAAACCCTGGCGACTGTCATTTTTCAGATGCACAGTATCAAACAACGAAACCTGAGTAAGGCAATCACCAAAAATCAAGTTACCATAAATAACATTGTCTGCTGAATTATTTATAAATTACTATTAAGAGAAATGTTTGTAAAACGGGGATTTGACTAGAAAGAAAGAAGGGAAGATAGAAGTGTTTACTGTCTCCTTCCAATAACACAAATATTCTGTTTTTGATTGTATAGAACGACAAAAGGTTTCAGTGAGAAAATGAATGAAGATAAATAGAAATGTTTAATGGCTGTGTAAAAGGAAAGGGATAAGTTGTCAATTTCAAATCTTTTCATTTGTACCCACTTCTTAAAATAACAATTGGCATTCATTGTTAATGCAATATTTTGCTAAAGTTGTTAAGTTCAAATATTTAATGATATGATAGGGGAATTTCTATGAATGTTTCATTGTTGTAGAACTTGCCATGAGCTTATTCAATCATTAATTGAAGAATTAAGATTCATCAGAAAATTCAAAGAAAGCGTGATATTTTCACGGGTCTTTCAAGTATTTATGATTGTAAATGAAGTTTGAAATTTATGGTCAAATCACACTGAAAGCACTAATTCTTATTTGATCTCCAAAGTAAGTTTGGTTATTCTTTAAAATAAAAATTGGTGGTGTGTATGATGACGGGTTGTTATTTCAAATCATATCTTACATTTATTTAGCTAAAGATGTAACACTGCAATCTCTAGTAGGAGATGCAACCACTAAGTGTAATAAATCACGTGGAATGCAACTGAATCTAGTGTATACTTGAAGACAATTGGTACAAATGGAAGAGAGAATTTTCAAATTTGTCTTTAAATATGGTAATACAAAACATAATTGTCTACAGAAGCTTGAAAATAATAAAAAAATTCAAAATACTTTAAAGTCCAATAATGTTAACTGCAGACATCAGGAAATGCCCAGATTCTTGCTCTATAATGCAAGGAAACATTTGATCTGGAGTAAATGGGCTGTGAAATAGTTTGTATTTTAGTAATGAGAATATGCTTAATAAGATTTATCTGATGTCATTTTATGGGTTACATTAAGATACAATAGTTTTTTAGAAGATGATTTTTCAATTTCTTTTTATTTCTTTTTAATATTTTTTATTAAGATATGCTTGTGTATTCTTTTATGCACACACACACACACATATTCTTTTACACACACTTCATTTTTTTTTTTTTTTTTTTTTTTTTTTTTTAGACTTCAAAAGATTGTTTCTGCAATACATGAGATTAGGTAAAAAATGACTTAAGTCATTGGAAATAAAATTATTTGCATGTCTTCATTAAAAATTAATTACATGCCTTGATTTTGTTTCATTTAGTCTTTCCATTGTGGCCACTGATCTTAATGCTGGAGTTGAAACTGAGCTACGAAAATGTTTGGTCCAGCGACTGTCCAAAGGAGTTGACTGTGTGGGCAGTGGGAACGTGGTCAGCTTAACATCCAGGTATTTAAGAATTTTGCATTATTCTCAGAAGATAAGAAGCATGCAAAAACTCTCCACACACTCCCTCCGTCTCTCTCCCTCCGTCTCCCTCCGTCTCTCTCCCTCCGTCTCTCTCCCTCCGTCTCCCTCCGTCTCTCTCCCTCCGTCTCCCTCTCTCTCTCCCTCTCTCTCTCCCTCTCTCTCTCCCTCTCTCTCTCCCTCTCTCTCTCCCTCTCTCTCTCCCTCTCTCTCTCCCTCTCTCTCTCCACCTCTCTCTCCACCTCTCTCTCTCCCTCTCTCTCTCCCTCTCTCTCTCCCTCTCTCTCCCTCTACCTCTCTCTCTCTCCCTCCCTCTCTCCCTCTACCTCTCTCTCTCTCCCTCCCTCTCTCCCTCTACCTCTCTCTCTCTCCCTCCCTCTCTCTCTACCTCTCTCTCCCTCCCTCTCTCTCTACCTCTCTCTCCCTCCCTCTCTCTCTACCTCTCTCTCCCTCCCTCTCTCTCTACCTCTCTCTCCCCCCTCTCTCTACCTCTCTCTCTCTACCTCCCTCTTTCTCTCTCTTTCTCTCTCCCTCCGTCTCTCTCTTTCTCCCTCTCATCCCTAGCTCCCCCTCTCCCACCCCTCTGTCTTTCTCTTTCTCTCCCTCTATTCCCCCCTTCCTCTCCCTCTATTTCCAGCTTTTATGATACACAAAATATTTAAATCTGATAATGTGTAGAAAGAAAAAAAAAAAATGAAAATATTGCTTCTTCTGTCTCTGTGCCTGTAAATATAACGATTATTATGGGACAGATGTAGTACTGTAAACATTTTGTGAAACAAGGTCAGAAATGCACCTAGCTCTTCATAATAAAAAAAAAAAAAATCTATGTTACTGCTTTCCTCAATTGGCCTAATTTTTCCTGCTGGAGTGATTGAGTCTTCAGCATTCCGACCCAACTCTCTACCCCTTTTACAGTATCAGCACAGGAAATACAGTAGTGGTATTTTTTTGTTTTTGTAGCTAAAGTGTTTCCAATCATTATACTTTGGGAGTAAGAATATCAATAAAGGCAATGTTTAACCTTCATGCCCGTAAGAAAAGAGAAAAAAAAAACTGGTGTGTCAAACAAAGAGACAGTTATTCCTTTGACACCACTATTACTATACACACTTTTGACTCCTTCGGCAATGTTCATTTACAAAATTATAAGAAATATGTGAGCCAAGTACAATGCGATATTTATTCTTTATCTTTTATAAAGATTTGCCTGGAAAATGCATTTTTTTCAAAATTTGTAATTACAGTTACTCGTTATGTTTACTTAAATTTTCTTTTTCATAGACATTTTTATAAATTTATGAATAAAGATTTCTTTTCATATTTATTTATTTTATAAAATGGTAAATAATAAATATTTCATTATAGTTGATTCACATATTTTTATAATCTTGTAAATGTAAGATTGTTCTTATAAACAGTGCCACATATTGGGATCATCTACTTAGGTCACTATTATCAAGAAGTTACCCTCCCTGGCAAATTGACTATGGTGACATTCAAACCTGTTTCTCATTGTGAGAATGATAACATTCTAACCACTGAGCCATGGAGGCCCTTGTGTGTGTGTGTGTGTGTGTGTATATATATATATATATATATATATATATATAAGGAACTAGGATTGATATATAAATACAGTTTTGAAAATACACAGCGACATTTTATCTTAAGGAGTCCTTTCAGCCAAGACTTCATCAGAAGGAACATGTTGGCAAAATTAATGATGAAAACAAAGAAATGGAAAATTCACGCAGCAGAAATAAGGAAATGAATAGGTGAAATTATGGAACACAATTAAAATCTATTTATTGGTAAAAGAATTTACAAATAAAAAACATAATTCCAGGTGAGTATAAAATGGAAGACTAGTACTCCCAAACATCCTAAAAAGATTGAGGGAGCAAATGAAATGCTTCTTCTGTTTGCACAGAACCAGTCGACGTAACTTAATATGAACTGCTCCAACGAGATGTAAATGATGAGCAGACCAGGTTCTGCGCAAAACTGTGAAAGAATTATTCACATATTTGTTGGTGCAGACTGAGTTACTCTCAAAGAGAGACTCAAGCTACAGTCTTAAACTGGCAGGAACGTGCTAACTAATTCGGGTTTCAAGTTGTTGATTGGTTTGTCCTACATATTCAGCTTTGGACTGACATTTGAATTTACATACAATAGAGCTACTCTGAAAATAGTATGAACCATCTATGACAAATGGAGAAAACATGGAACTAGTCCCCAAAATAACCTGCAACCCGGCAGTAGAAAGACCTCATGTAATGCAGGCTGATACTGTCAGCCAGCATTTGACTTTTCCCAGCTGGCCACAGTAATTTAAATAAACGGGACACAGGTTAGGAACAAACACTATCAGTTCTTTAAAGTGTTTAATCTTATGCTCAACAACATGTTTAATGACATAAACATTGTCACAAAGAATGCAATGAATGCTTTCCAATTCTTGATTGAATCTGCAAGGAGAAATAATCATCAATGCACGATCAGCCAAAGTAGAGATCAAATTTATCTTAAGAGACTTAGGAACAAAAGAATTCCAGTTGGTGTATAGACCTGTGAACATAGTCTTCTGATAAAAACTGATAATGAATAAACCACCAAAGGCAAGGTACAATTGTTTTCCACTTCCATGGTGAATTGATGGAATGGATGAAGAGAATTGAGTTGAGTATGAAGCACAAGTCACAAGTCATCATGACTAAGGTTTTGGCTCTGCTGGCCTTGTTCAGACTGTTGATAACAAACTCTCTCTCATAAACTGTAACTAAGGTCTGCTCAGCATAGTTGCATTATAAACCACAGGTGGGCTCTGTGGGTGTTGAAAAAACACAAACTTGACTGAGCAAGTGTCTGCAATGGGATTAGCTAGCTACTCCATTAGATGGGCATCCTTTGATATGAGTGGCTAGCAATTTTCATATATATATATATATATATATATATATATATACAAACACACTCTGAGTACTTTTATCTATAAACATAGCATGCCTTAAAACTAAATTATTTTTTAGCATTTTGTGTGTGTGTGTGTGTGTGTGTAGGTTGTCTAATGGTTATTGATGAAGAAAGTAGAATTGCCAAGGCAAGTTTAAATTTCATCTCGCATACCCTTGGGGAAGGGCTGTTTCACTCCTTACTCCCTCTTCTTTCACTAGGGGTTAAATAGCAGAGTAGTTTTTTTTCTTGTTCCACATCCCCCCCCCCACCCGTTAGTATTGAATAGGAAATTGTGGAATGTCATGATTGCCAACGCCCCGAAATGACACATAGAAGAAGCTGCCTTTAACAGTGTCTAGTTTAGTAGATGGGCTATACTGAATTTAAAACCATGGGGAAGGCAGCAAAAAGTTACTCGCTGTTGTGAGAAGTCATAGCAATTCACACATATTAAAGAAAAGGAAGTTGTGTAGAACCAAAAAGGAAAATGGCATTTAAGAAATAAAGAAAAATTATTAAGGATAATTTTTTTTTTTTTTTTATTTTTACCTAAGTATCGAACTTGAAGATTAGTAACACTGTATTTAAACTATTAAACAGAGAAAGCAGAAAGAAATTAGTTAAATACTATTAGGGTTTTTTGTTCAGTATATATTCTCTCTTCTTAGAAAAGTAAAATGTAATCATTTTTTTTTATTTTTTTTTTTTTATTGAATCATCACAAAATATAGGATTTACTGAATTTTTGTGACAACTCCAGTCATTTCTCCTCCTGCCCCAACGGCAGGAGGAGAAATGACTTTCTACTTTAGGTAACTTATAATTTAGTACCAATATTTTTTCTTCTTTTTTTTTTTTCTTTTTTCTTCTTTTTTTTTCTTTTTTCTTCTTTTTTTTTCTTCTTCTTTTTTCTTCTTCTTTTTTCTTCTTCTTTTTTCTTCTTCTTTTTTCTTCTTCTTTTTTCTTCTTCTTTTTTCTTTTTTTTTCTTCTTCTTTTTTCTTCTTTTTTTTTCTTCTTCTTTTTTCTTCTTTTTTCTTCTTTTTTCTTCTTTTTTCTTCTTTTTTCTTCTTCTTTTTCTTCTTTTTTCTTCTTTTTTCTTCTTTTTTTCTTTTCTTTTTTTTTCTTTTTTTCTTCTTTTTTCTTCTTTTTTTCTTTTTTTCTTCTTTTTTTCTCTTCTTCTTTTCTTCTTCTTTTCTTCTTTTCTTCTTCTTCTTCTTCTTTTCTTCTTCTTTTCTTCTTCTTCTTCTTTTCTTCTTCTTTTCTTCTTCTTCTTCTTTTCTTCTTCTTCTTCTTTTCTTCTTCTTCTTCTTTTCTTCTTCTTCTTTTCTTCTTCTTCTTCTTTTCTTCTTCTTCTTTTCTTCTTCTTCTTCTTTTCTTCTTCTTTTCTTCTTCTTCTTCTTTTCTTCTTCTTCTTTTCTTCTTCTTCTTTTCTTTTAAAGCTTAGCTAATTTTTCATTGTATCACTAGATTTTGGTATTATGTACTCATAGATGAATTTTATACATTAGAGTGAGTTAAAATGACTACAAAATTTAGAAGTAACTTTTTTTTTTTCCAATCCACATTTAACAAAGCTCTTTGTTTGATATGAAAATACAAACAATAAATTTGTAGATAATTGTTCTTTTAAAGAGATTATTTTAAAATCTTTGCACAAAATATTTTTTCAGGCCTATAATATATACGTTGTGGTTGAGGGGGTTAAACATGCCCCAATGATGCTAGATCAGTGTTCAATCTCTTGTAAAAGTTAGGATTTTGATTACTCTTTTTTTTTTTTTTTTTTTTTTTTTTTTTACCAGGTCACCTCATTTAAAAGATTGGTATAAGACAATTTTCTTACCCCTGTATAAAACTTGCATGTTATGAAGCTAAGTAAATATTGACATTTTATTGTAGTTTCTTAGCTTTGTTTAGAAAGGAGGGGGAATCTTTAGCAATCGTATTTAGTTTCCTTTACAGCTGTTGTCAGTTTTGGATTTGAGTCCTTAAAATGTTAATAAGTAAATTCACTCATTTTTGTGATTCCAATCATTATATGATGGGAATCATAAAAAAAATGAGTGAATTTAATTCTGCTCATTCCTCCATTAGTTAGCATCTGCATTATGCCCTGTCATTACCTCAGATAAATAATGGAGCATTCCGTTTTGATTGTGAAGACAGCTTGAGAATGTCTGAGAAGCTTTTTTTTTTTTTTTTTTTTTTTTTTTTGAGAAAAAGAAATCATACATAATAAGAAAGAAGCAGAAGATAGTAACATTCTCCTGCATTTACATCTGCTTCAGTGAAATGGAAAACTTTTCAATTTTGAATTTTTTTCATTTGTACCCTCTTACTTCTTTAAATAATAACCTGTCTTCATACTTGTGATTGTTATTGCAATGTTTTGTTAAAGTTTTTAAGCTGAAATATTTAATGATGCAACAGGGAAATTTCCACGGGTATTTCATAGTCCTAGAATTTACATAACGTATTTCATAGTCCTAGAACTCACAAGAAACATATTCAATCATTAAGTTCAGAATTAAGGTTCATCAGAAAATTCAAATAGCAAAACTGAAATTTTCATGGGTATTTTCAGCTTACTACTAATCAGGTTTTGAGTCTTATATTTTTTTTTTTTTTTGTTTTTCATTATCAGTGCTTTTTGGTGTGGGATTGTTTTATCATTTCATGTCAAGCAAAGCTAAGAAACAGGAAGTTTCTGGGAGTGAAAGACACCCAGAACAATATTATTAGAGAGAGAGAGAGAGAGAGAGAGAGAGAGAGAGAGAGAGAGAGAGAGAGAGAGAGAACAATAAAAAAAAACAGTTTTCATTTAGATAGAAAACAAATAACCTTACTGTTGTGACCAAGTAATTGGTTAAGAAATAACAAAACAAATGGTTGCAGATAAATAGTGTTTTGAACAGTAAATAAAACAGAAGTGTGTTACACAACTTGAAAGTGTTTACCAGTTGACCAGCATTCAGTCTATATCATTGTTCCCCCCCCCAAGGCTTACTTTCCTACTATTTTTATAGTAACTGAAAGAGTTACTATTTTTATAGTAACTGAAAGAGTCCACAATAGCCTCATTACAGAGAAGACACTACAACACTTACATTTAAATCTTTGTAGATTGTAGTTGACAAGAAAGTAAAAAGTATTTCACAAGCGAAAAATATGAGAAAAGAAACTATTAGAATAGAATTTACAATTTACATTTAGTAATTTCAACAGTAAAATGATGGGACCTAACTGCCAAACTAGTACAATACTTAAATTCATTAAATCAAGTTACTAAAGAGGAAAGCTCATCAGAACAATTACCATGAAAATATTTACAGAAAAGCCACTGGGAAGCTATGGATTGATGCTGAGATGTCGCGTGAGGACCAATAATATTGCAGATTCTTCTTTGGATTTTGTCAAGAATCTCTAGATATAGAACAGAAATAGCAGACTAGATATATTTAGATGTAATTTTTCTTTTTGTTAACGTTTTGTAATTGTATTTCCAGTGAAAACTCGGAATTCCCTTCAGTTTGTTATTATTGTTTATGGAAGTCTGACTCGAATCCCTCTGCTACTTGTGGTGCTCCACTGCTGCCTCCGTCCGCAACAACACAGACGTCTTCCACTGGAGATTACCTTGTCTGCTTTCTGTTTGGTGAGGAAGATTCTCTTGAACAATATCCTTTTTTTTTTTTTTTCTTTTTTTTTTTTTTTTTTATTCTTTGCTCTTCTATTGCTCAGGGATTTGTATTTGAAATATATTAAAGAAATTTTAATTTTGTTGGCTTTGAGAAAAGTCATTAAGATTCAAAGCTATATTTGGACAATTGTTTTCTTCACATTTTCCGGCCTGGGTTTGACGATAAACTGCATCCGCGTCCTGGGTGAGACGATAAACTACGTCCAACAGCAAGGCCACTGATCAGGAGGTCTTTGAGGAGCGTGGAATCACCTCTTAATTGCTGGTGTTCCCAGGTCCACCCTGACCCAGGGTGGTAGCATCTGTTACAGTCCCAGCTATGGGCAAATAGTTAATCCCAAAACTGAGGTAAAAAGCATTATAAAAGTGTAAAAATAGGTTTTAATACCAGAAATACTTTGTAAAAAATTATTACCAGAAATAAATTTTTGAAAAAAAAAAAAAACTATTACCAGCAATATATTTCTGGAAAAAAAATTACCAGCAATACATATTTTAAAATAATATTACCAGCTATACATTTTTGAGGAAAAAAAATATTATCAGAAATAGATTTTTGACAAAACAAAAATATTACCAGAAGTGGACAAAAAAAAGTTTTCAGCATTAAATAATTCATTGAGGTTGATATGCCGTAAAACACAACAAACCAAACCATCTTCATATTTTTCATGCACCTTTTAACCAAATCAAATTTGATTTCATTTTAAGATTATCAGATCAGTTTCTAAATAACTAAAGGATTTTATTTTTAATCCAACATTCTTTATTACTTCAAATATTATTATAGTGGATACTCATATTTGAAATAGACGCCCCATTTTTATTTATTAAATAGTGTGCTTTGTATCTATCAGTATGTGTATCTGAGAAATCTTAGTAAATATGTTCTTTGGCAGGGATTGAATATGTGTGAATAATAAAAATGTTGGATTGAAATTAAATTCATTAATTCTTTAGAAATTGTTTTGTTTTCATCTCAGATAAAAAAAAAACAAAAAAAACTGAGCAGATAGAGGCACACAAAAAAAATAATCTGAGTGGGCAAACAAAAGGGGAAAATAAACCCTCTAACATTCTTTGTGGCTAAGTGGTAAGGTACACTGGATCGGTTGTTCCTCTATAAAGGGAGATGCAGGTTCAATCCCTGCCTGGAGAACATGTTTTCTTTACATTTCTTGAGTGCACAGGCTGATAAATCTAATACACACTGTTTAATAAATAAAAATTGGGCATCTATTTCAAATATGAGTATCCGCTATAGCAACATTTGAAGTAATAATTATCAGCTCAGTTTTAAAACCTTAATGAGATAAAAGAATGTTCTCAGACAAGTTGGTTTAATCATTGTATATTAGTTAGTTCATACTAAGCTGCTAGTTCATACTAATTTCCTTGACTGAGGAATATTTGTCAAAGGAAAAGGTATATAAAACAGAAATTAAATTTTATGTCCTTTTTCCCCAAACATATAATGCCTGACTTCTCATTTCCAAGTATGTTCATCTGTTACACTTCATTTTTTTTTTTTTTTTTCATTTTAATTCATTCACTACTGAATGTATTTTACAGAAACTTTAAGATCTGTCTTATCTTTTCAAACACAAAATTCTCTTGTTGCACACAAATTTCTTCCTTTTTTTTTCTTTTTTTTTTTTTTTTTTTTTAGCCTTAATTCTTTTTCTTTGCCTGTCCAATGTAACTGATATTCACAAAAGAAAAATCTTTCCTTAATATTTGATCAATTTTCGAGTTGACCTTGATGACTACAGTGGAGGTGTTCTTCAATACCTTGATGCTGAGGTGAGTTTGCTATTTATTTCCCTAATGCCTTGTAGGATTAAGATTAAGTCCTTTCAAGACACAACACCTTCATCTTATAAAGGTTTATAGAAATCTGAGTATTGACTTTCTTCCAGGAATCTTAAACAAAAGGAATGGTTCTTGTTGTTTGTTGGAATGTTGACTTGATCGTTGTTTAAATAATTCTAAATTCTATTAAGTGTGTGCATAAGGGATACTTTTGCACACATCTAATAGTTTTCTGACTTTGCATGGAATGCTCTTGTATGATTACTGTGCTATGC
>OZ010600.1:90796239-91146239 GCA_963932145.1 Acanthosepion lycidas
ATATATATATATATATATATATATATATATATAGAGAGAGAGAGAGAGAGAGACAGAGAGAGATATGTGGTGGACTCTCCCCTCAGGAACAATAAATGAGGATCAGCAGTGGATGGCGCCTTTTTGTTTTACACTTATGCTTGCTAGCAGGTTCTATTGTGGAGAAAATCAGGTAAGGGAAAGACATATTTCATTTGTACTTTCTTAAATACAATACTAGCCCAGCCTTGCTGCAGGCAACAAAGCCACACTGACAGATGAAATTTGTTAAAGCAAGATTTTGATGCCATGACTGCTTCAGAGCTTGATGAAGCTGATCATGGTGCTTCAGTCTGCTGTCTTCAAAACCCTTTAATTATATATATATATATATATATATATATATATATATATATATATATAATTTAAAAAAAAAATCCATATTACAACAAAAACGTTTGTGGTTTCTCTCTTCTTTTTAATATATACACTTTTCTCTTGATGGAACTATTATAACCTCTTTATTTTATATATATATATATATATATATATCACACAAGGCTTATAGTCATATCCTGTTGAAACACGGGTTCTTGTATGATCATCAAAGTTAAGCAACATAAAGCTAGGTCAGTACCTAGATGGGTGAATGCTTGGGAATACCAGGTGCTCTAGAAATTGCAGAGCCGAGTTCCAATTCCTGTTGGGTTCGTTATATTCACTAATGCACAAATACACTTAGGAAAGGTATGGATTAATTAGTAGAAATTGTATCAGTAAATCATTATTTTCTAAAAAAAAAAAATAACTCTTACAATCAAAAATATTTTCTGGCTTTAAATAACCAAAAAAAAATTAATTCATACATGCACAAGCACATTATTATAACTGTTTAAAACTTACTGATCTGTTTATGGAGGAAAAGTGATCAATATCACTTCAACATCATTGATCAATATAAAAGTGATCAATATCAGATATTTGTAGATTGTCATTAGTAGATATAGACAGTGTGGGTGTAAGGCATTAATGCTGCATGGTGACTGTCAGTTTCATCCTTCAATACAAAAATATTGCTTGAGGTGTGAAACTGAGTCACCATCTAATGTTGATTCCAATGCCCACACAATCTATATTTGCTGTATTATATATCAGGTGTTGTGTGTGTGTGTGTGTGTGTGTGTGTGTGTGTGTGTGTGTGTGTGTGTGTGTATGTGTATATAATATATATATATATGTAGTGTGCCTTTATACAGCTGGTAGTGAAATGACTTTGTATTGTTATAAATTTATAAAGTTTTCATTGATCTTTCAGCTGATGTAATCTTTGATCAGACATTAGTTAATCAGGTGTAGGTTTTACTGTATCTATAAGAGAAACGGTAACAATATACTTATCTGCTTAGATTAATTATCAGAGACGATGAATGGGTTAAGTGGTTGGTAATTGTAGACAATTGATCCAAGAAAGTATTACACACCTCTTTGATAAATGTACCTCTTGTTTAATCCATTGTCAACAAGAAACAAAATTGGGTCTCTATATATTCTATATCAGTTTCAAAATCTCCTTTAAAGCAAATTCCAATATGATAGCAGTACAAGTTGACCTCTGTCGTAATTATAGTCCACAGTTAATTGCAAACACCATAATCATTTCTATGGTTGTGTTGTGTGTGCATCAGCATGTTTGCATATAGCTTCTGAATTACTCTTCTCCTGCATCCTGGGTTTTATGATGATAAACTACATCCATGTCCTGGGTAAGACGATAAACTATGTCCAACAGCAAGGCCTCTGATAATACGTTTTTGAAAAAATATTACCAGCTATACGTTTTTTTTTTGTTTTTTTTTTTTTTTGAAAGAAATAAATATGTATGCTATACGTTTTTGAAAAAGAAAATATTACCGGCTATACGTTTTTGAAAAAAATAGTATTGCCAGCTATACGTTTTTAAAAAAAATAGTATTGCTGGCTATACGTTTTTGAGGAAAAAAATATGAACAGAAATAGATTTTTGACAAAACAAAAATATTACCAGGAAAAAAAAAAGTTGTCAGTATTAAATGACCCATTGAGGTTGATATGCCGTAAAACAAAACAAACCAAACCATTACTCTTCTCATAAACTGGTTGCCAACCACAGCTAGAAAGTCCAGTTTGTCTTGCTATTTAATCTATAGCTTTATGGAGAAGAGATGGATTTATACCTTTCTCAAGGGTATCTGCTTGAAAGTGAATGACAAACTTGGTTTGCCAATTTCTCATTTTGAAATGCTAAGCATTACCTCACCTGAACCAATCAGTTTGTATTGCATTCTCTTTATTATCACTAGCTTCAGTCCTTCAAGCCTCTTTATAGATTGTATCAACCAAAGACAGTTTCTTTTCTTATTAGTTTTATATGAAAGGGACTGATGTGGTAGCATTGATTCTTGGAGGCAGCAGGAGAAAGCATTTCAGGAGGACACCTACCCACTTGTAAGTGTAGCCTTTCACTATGTATATCTATAATCTGTCTATTGAATCTGTTTGGAAAACATTGGTGCATCAAAATTCCACATCTATACATGACATATTCAAAACTTAGACAATCTATCACTCAGAATACCATGCCCATGAGTTATTCTAACCAATCACTGGCCATTCTGGCTCAGCCTCTGCATTCTGTGATAATTGGCTAAATTTTGATATTTTCAAAACTTTTTAAAAAAAATTCTGTTTAAAATATAATTTCTGGAAGTTTACTTTTTTAGAAAAACTTAAAAAGGAATGGCACCTAACATAGTATGTTTCATACACATTAATATGTAAAAAAAAAAAAAAAAAAAAATTTTTTTTTTTAAATTTGTTTATGCTAACAAAAATGCAATATGGTATTTGGTTAAGTAGCTACTGTTAATAGGTTTTTACATATAAATCTTTAAATCTACATTCTCCAGTTATCATTATTCTTATCTGCTCTTTCATCGAGTTGGTCATTTCGTTTCCAGGCATTCTAAATATTTTGGAACAGTCTACCACTCCCATTGTCATAACAATGGCACTGCCACCTAGTGTTGCCAGTGCAAGAGAGATCAGTACCTTTTCACGTAGTCTTGTCACTTGGCTTTGTAAATGCCAAGAAACAGTCAAAAATTCTTGCAAAATATTGTTTCTCTTGTGATGGCTTTTTCTCAGTTATTTGCATTTAATTGTGATTACTGTGATGATGGGCAATAAACTCTCAGCAAGTTGTCATTCTTCCCATTAAAAAAAAAACAAAAAAACTTTTGAATCTGGTAAAGCATAAATTAGGTTTGGCTATGCCAGTCATTTTCTTGAAGCACACAAGGCAGAATGAATTGTTTCTACAGTGTATGAAATCTAACACTCATTCTCTGTTATTTATATATTTACTTATTAACCTTTTGATGCATTTCAAGGTGATATATCTTTGTCTGATGATCAAAGAGCATGAAACCCAAGGTCACAAAATCACATCAAACTATATATATATATATATATATATATATAAGGAGGATTTGAAATAATTCAACCTCAACAGAATGCAGAAATCACTGGACAGCCATTTCGTCCTATATTTGGGACTCATCAGCAGTGCGCATTCACTACCGAGAATTGAAACCCGAACAGTTACGATAGGAGGCAAACGCCATACCAACTGTACCAACGGGCCTCGGTGATGAATGGGAACAACTTAGACTCGATATAGCGCCACTCAATCACATATTCCATGGTGGAACTCATCCGAGTTTCTCTTTACTCATAGGACTGTGCCCCCACGAGCTACAACTACTATCCCCAAGCCACTCAGTCCAGAGCATTAGAAGCCGGTCCAAGCAAGGATATACAGATAGAAATAATTAGGAGGATTTGAAATAATCATAATTAAGTAATTCATCCTGTCTAGAAGAAACATCAACAGAATGCAGAAAGCACTGGATGGCCGTTTCTCATATATATGATCGAAATAAAAGTATAAAACTTAATATTACGATACATATTAAAAACGGGCGAAGCAACCGGTTTCAGGCACTTTACATTGGGTCCCTTATGCCTTCTTTGTGTAAACAACGTGAGTGTTTGCTGGGTCTTGCTGTCATTTGTCTCTAGTTCCTTTTGCTATTTTTTGTTTTCTCCCACAACTTCCTTTTATTGTTCATTTTTCTGTGTTAATTTTAAATTAAATTCTCCCGTTGAAGCCTGAAGAGCGGGAGTGAAACCGCTTGCTTCACCCGTTTTTAATGTCTCGTAATATTAAGTTTTATACTTTTATTTCGATCATTAAATTTTGTACCTACAAAAATATCTTTAAATATATATATATATATGTGTGTGTAAACAATTACCATCTGATATTCTAAAGAAAACTTCAATATTACTGTAGTGCAGTGCTTAACAAGCTTGTCTTATAAACCACTTAACTGGCTTATTATCCTCTTTGAGTTTCCTGCAGCAGTGGCCTTGTGTCAGACTAAGCTTTGTGTAATGAAATCTTTATTTTTTTTATTTTTTTTTTTTTTTTTAAATAAATAAAAATGGTGTCCAATCTCTTGGTGCCATATTTGTTTCCTGAAGAATAAAGTGTAGGTTTAAAGGGCAAACTTAATCTTCTGCCAAGCTCTCGTAATGTCATAGTTTGGCCAGTAAAAGACCTGTTTAACCAGGCCTTCCCCAAGGCAAAAAGGATAGGAGTTTGAATCTCACCCAGGGTGTATACTTTGTTTTCAAGTTGTCTGCCAACTGACATAGATTGATGGATTTAAGTAGTGATTTAAGAAAAAGAGGTTAAAATTTAAAATGAATAAAATACAAATAAAATATTGGTGATAATTGCTATAAGCCTGACATTTTTTTTTTTTTTTTGTTCTTTACTAGAGGTCAGAGTTTGATGAAAGCCAGAATTTTGAATATTTTTTTTTTCTGGTTCTCTTTATTTGGAAGATTGGTGCTGCACAATCTTCCTATTCTTGTACATTACTAAAATAATCTTAGTAAATATAAGTACTGTGGCTGTTGTTTCAATTAAAACATCAATTACAGTTAATGTTCTAGGAATATTATATAAATAATGCTGATAATTCAACCATTATCTATCCTACATATCCTTATAATATACACTTCTTACTTCCTCCCTTCCCACCATTACAAAAAACTCCTTCAGTAATGTTCTACTTTGTATAACATTTGTTGAGGGCCTTTGAGATATCTAGTGTTATTCAAGGGTGTGTGTTTGTTGTCAAGAGCCTCACCAATTCTATGAATAATGATAGTTAGGATGTTGGCAGGGAATCAGGCCAACCGAAACTCGTAGTGCTCATTCCTGAAAACTTTACTGATGATACTGAGAAGACTTATGGGCCCTTTACTATAAGGGGGAAGATCGCACACCCACGTTCTTGAAAATCTGGCATACAGCTGACACTTTCCACAGGATTGAGGTTTTCTCCTTCAAGCATTTATCAGGGTAGGAGGTTCAGAAAGAGTTCAAAGAGGTTCGCCTGATGTGTCCAGGTCAGGTCCTCCAATGATCTGGGTTAGTTCCTAGGCGATGAAGAAGTCTCTGCAATATCTGCCTTCAACATCAGTTTTGCTGGAGTGAGCTAGCCACTCTTTATGGTATATATTGAAGTTACCACAGATATGAAAGCTAGCCGAGGAGAATTGACTGAAGATATAATTAATCTTCTCAGATGTTCAGTTGATTATTGTGTGGAATATTAAAAAAAAAAAAAACAGAATTCAAGGCACATTCACTAAAACGCTACATCTTGAATCTTTGCATATTAAAAACAAAAGAAATTTCAACAAAATATTCCAAATTTCTATTTAGATAACTTTATAGGTAAACATTTTTAATGCTTTTATTAAAAGTGACTCGTTGCCTTTATTGCCAGCATCCTATGTAGTTTAGGATTTATAAATCCTTATTTGTCCTGTGACTGGGTATGGTCATAGGATCACTGCATAGTTGAATACTTCACCAGTTCCTGTCTTGTATCTGGGTTGAAAGCCAGCAATGTATTCATTCATGTGTAACATGTTTTAGGCAAGTAGACCTGACAGCTCATCCCTCCCTGAGACAAGTCACAGCTGATAGAATCTAAAAATCTGTTCTCCATTTTTGCCATCATATTTAATTACAGAGTATTAATTTATTTGATGAGCTACAGTCTCATATTGACATTTTTCTGGTTTCAGTGGTCTCAGAAACCAATGGCTCTAATATACTATGATATAATCAGATAATGATATATAAATTTGTATATATCAGGAACAGTTTTGAAGGTGTATGTGATAAGTTTTTGCGTGATGCATTTTATCCCTTAGGACTTCCAATGAAGGCCTAAGGGATAAAACTCTTCACATGAAAATATTTTACACTTTCTTATATATTTTTCCTCATATATATATATATATATATATATATATATTGCTATAAGTTATTCATATATACACAAATATTTAAGTAAATGCTGTGTTTATAATAAACAGTATTCTCAACATTTACCAGCCTGAACATCCAAGAAATTTCATAGAAAATGTGCATCCTCTGGTAGGGATCAAACCTGTATCCTACACGGAACTGTCATATAGCCTGACCTTGCTAACCAGACGCTCCTTTGTAGCTAAGCTGGTAGAGCACATCAGGCTATATGATGGTTCCGTATAGGCTACAGGCTTGTTCCCTGTCAGAGGATGCATATTTTCTTAGTAATTTCTCAGACATTCAGGCTGGTAAATGTTGTTAATACTGATTATTATAAACAGAGCATTTATATAAATAATGTATAACAATAAAATATATTAAAATAATTGTCAGACTTAGTCTGTTTCATGGTGTGTGTATATATATATATATATATATATATATCTATATATATAGACTTTGAGCAGCTTTTTATTAGGCACCAGTTGTCCACCTTTATTTGTTCTCTGGCTTGGAGTTAGACTTAGTTGTCAGAGGCTATTTGAGATACATGCCATGGCAGCATTTTATAGACAGTGGGAGCTTGTCCCCTCTATCACCCCTGGTGTTCTGGGTAAGACAATAAAATACATCTGACAGTAAGGCCTTTGATCAGGAGGTTTTGAGGCATGTGAAACCACCTCTTAATTGCTGGTGTTCCCAGGTTTACCCTGACCTGGGGTGGTAGCACCTGTCAGGGCCCCAGCTATGGGTAAATAGTTAACTCAAAACACTATGAAAGTATAAATATAGGTTTTAATACCAGCACTATCTTTTTGGAAAAATTATTACCAGAAATACATTTTTGAAGATAAAATTATTCCCTGCAAGACATTATTACCAGCAGTACATTTTTTAAAAAGAAAAATATTACCAACAATACATTTTTGTAAAAAAAAATATCTGCAATACATTTTTGGGAAAAGGTATTTTCAGCATTAAATAACCCATTGAGGTTGTGTTGATATGCCATAAGACAAAACCAACCAACCAGACAAGACCAGACCAAACCAATCTGTCATCCCTGGCTATGACAACCTTTGAAACATATCTATCTATATATATATATATATATATATATAAAATCACTAGAAACAAAGACAAATTACAAAATAGTCGTACATAAATAAACACAAATATCGAAAAGTTTGTTAATTTTGGGAAAAGATAGCAAAAAGAAAAATATAAATCTGGATTTAAGCCTAAAATACTCTATTTATGATGTCATTTTTTATAACGTACCATAAAATCATTAATACTGCCTTTTTGACAGTCTTCTTTTATGTGCCATGTCCCTTCAGGACATAGGCAATCATGGCCCTCCACATCTTCCTGTCCCTTGTAGGTATTAATAAGTTTTGCCATTTCATTATTTCTCCCAAACCCTGTTCTGCCACGACTTTGCTCAAGCCCATCAAGTATATTATGTAAAATCTGTCCCGTGAGTATCAGATTTTCCAAGCCTTCCTTCCTCATTATGCGTCCCAGAAATTTCAACTGCCTCTTCCTGATGTTAAGTATAATTTTTGTCTTTGTTTCCATTCTTTACAAAACCTTGTTGTTGCTCACATGTTCGGTCCATGGTATCCTCAGCATCCTTCTGTAGAATCATATTTCTGTTGCTTCAAGTCTCTTCCTCATCTTTGAGGACATTGTCCAGCATTTACTGCCATACAGTAGGACAGATATCACATAACAATTCAGTACTCTTTTCTTTGTTTCTAACAAAATTTTCCTGTCTCTTAATACTCTGCTTAGCTTTTTGAAATGCATATCTCTGTACCTGTTGTATTTTAGTATTCCTGACCTGTAATTTGCATTTTGGGATCATCCTTTTTCTGATAACCATGCATTCTGTCTTTTTGTAGTTTATGCTTAGTCCTTTCTTCTCACTTTCCTTCACTACCTTCTGTAGGAGCTTTTGTAGTTTCCATTCTTTGTCTGCTATCAGCACTGTGTCATCTGCATATCCTATATTGTTAAGATTGTAGCCATCAATAATGAATCCTGGTAGAACTTTTAACTCTCTCAGAATTGCCTTGTTCTATAGGTTGACCAAATCTGATGAGAAGACACATGCTTGCCTTACACTCATTTTCTGCCTGGATTCTTGATTATTTTAATTTCTTTCCTGAATATGTTAAGGTTGCTGAGCAAGTCTAACAGATCTTTGTGATGTACATTGTCAAATGCCTTTGCATAATCTATAAAACACAGGAACATGTCGCTCTGTATTTGTATTGCTCTTTCTGATAACATTCTGAGCATAAATATTGCATTCCTTGTTCCAGTGTCTTTGACAAAACCACACTGTTCTTGTCCTATCTCGGGCCTGATTCTGCTGCACACTCTATTCATCAGAATTCAGATGATTTTTGTTATGTAGCTCATCGCCTCGAGTAAGCTGGCTGTTGACTCAAGGTCTTCTGCCCTTTGATAGGTATTTTTTTTTTTTTTTTTTTTTTTGTTGATAACAACCTGCCTCACTTGCCAGAACTTGGAGTGGGGTAACTGGTGTTGTCACCAACACTTCGACAATAGCATACCTACTTACCTATATATATATATATATATATATATATATATATATATATATATATATATATATATATATATATATGGCAGCATGTTTTCATTGAGACATGTTTCATTGAATAATTTAGTCTACTTATTTTCAGTTGGATCCTTTCATATTCACAGACAAGCTTTTTGGTGTCATTATTAAAGGAAGAGAGAAAATTACCGTGTTGGTACATATTATTTTCTTTTGAGTACTTTTGACATAGCACAATGTCATTATTAGGGTATTGTTTATCTAGAAACAAATATTGTAGTAGTCATCATTTTCAAAGAAGATTGTAATGAGTTCAATTTCATTCTTGCGTACAATATATATATTTTTTTTTTTTTTTTTTTTTTTTTTGTTGTCTCCCTCCTGTCTGTTAACAAGGAAAGGGATTAACGATTGGTGTCAGTAGCACGATGGAGTAATGGATAGCAGCTCGGATTAAGGAATCAGAGAGCTGAGTTTGAATTCCAATTGAATCCATTACATTCACTTATGTGTTAATACCCTTGAGAAAGGTATGAATCCTCTTCTCCCACCAGCTATGAGTAAATAGCAGGACAGACTGGGTTCTATAGCCTTGGATAGCAACTGGTCTACCACAGAAAAGAAATGGCAACATACTGCAGGAAAATATCTGCCTCATCAGTCATGTATCATGCATGGCACATAACTGAAGTCAGTGGGGTTGGGTTGGAACAGAGTGAAATCTCTATTCAGTTTTAACTTGGTATAAGTCAGAATACCCGCTCTTTGTAAATGTGTCACTTGTGGGAGATAGCATGGGGGTAGTGTGTTTCATTCCCTTCTCTCTTTTTTTGGAGGGGGGTGGGTGAGGGATTCGATTTGCATGTAAAAGTGACTAAGGTCATTGGCTTCCATTGGATATAATGTGATTGACAACATTAAATTATTTTGCAGTTTAACAGTACAAGACAGAAATTAAAAAAAAAAAACAAAGAAATAAAAGTAAGCAATATATGGATTACTTTACAATATGTCGTAAGATGAAACAAAAAGGTGTAAAGAGGTTAAAAGAAAAAAGATTGTTGAAAGCCGGCAAAGTTTTCATAGTACTAATACCTAAACTATCAGGTGATAAAAAATGAATTAGAAACAAAAATGTAAAGTTGATAAATATCACTTTAGGTAAGCAAAAACAGAAATTAAAAACACAACAAACAATCTTCAGGTTAGTTGTACAAAAATAAATAAATGTTATTAGAGAAAAACCATCAACTGTGGAAAATGTTGAAAGAAATAATAATAACCAATAAATATAAAAATTCAAATAAATATAATAATAATAATAATATAATGAAATAAAATAAATAATTGCAAATTATATTAAATTATATTATTTTTAAGCAATATTTACATTTTATATGGCATTCTGAACTCAAGGAGAGACTATACATTTTTTGAAAGCTTCCCAAAAAGTAATGTAAGTTTTTTATATATATATATATACACACACACCATGCATCACATATTTTCAGAGATAAACAGTGCACCAACTGATAAAATAAAGAAAATAAAAATGCTTTCTATTAGGTTGGTGCAAAAATAATTTTGTTTTCTAACATATGTTACTATGTGAGAAAACAAAATTATTTTTGCACCAACCTAATAGTTTTGGTGGTCCGATTTAAAAGCCAACAGACACTAATGGCTACACACACATATTTTTTATATATATATATATATATATGCACATGAATGAAAAAAACACTTTCTGGTCATTAGATCTGATAAGGTAATTTAATTTATGGCCTATCTTATCCTCGGAAATCCTAAGGCATTTTCCTTACACAGGCATTTTCCTTACATTCTGATGTGAACAATCAGCAGATGTTAACGAAATACGTCATCTATAGCTTTTCCACTTTGTCTCGTTATTTCTATATATGCATATGTATGATTTTAGTTTACAGAGCTGATAAAAAAATTAAATGTTTACGTTTTATAAGTTTTGAAAGCAAGTAATATATATAAATCATTTTTTTAATGACTCTTTATATCAAAATGTTTATTGCTTTTACACTTGAAATAAAATATCTCCTTTTTCTATTTCAATTATTGTTTTTTTTTTTTTTTATTTCAAAATAACTTTTTCATCAACATTAAAACGTTTATGATTTCAGCTTGGCATATAGATATATATTTTTTGTTTTGTGCTGTCATCATGAATTTTTTCTTTTATTTTTGTTTGATTTCACAGTTAAACTTTTTTAACATGAAATGTATGTTTCAATGTGTAGATGTCCAAAAAGGATGAAAAAGACAAGGTACAGAATGGTTTCACTATTATCTCACATTCACTAGTGTAAATGATTTGCTACCCGATGGCTACAAACACCCAAATAGGGGCTGTACAGCAAGCACTTGTTAATTTATTCTAAGGACTGAGACATCACCTCGTATATAATCTTTAATAATATGACAATGGCTCCAGGAATGTACATCTTGTTGTTTTTGTGGTATTTTATATTACTGTAAACACTTATTTTGTGTGCATCACTCACTCACTCACACACACGCATGTTTTTTTTTTTTTTTTTTTACTGTAAAAACTTATTTTGTATGCATATTTCTCTCGTACACATGTACACACACACACTATATATATATATATATATATATATATATATATATATTTATACACACACACAAACCTTTCTGGGTATATTTTTTTCTATGTCAACTCAAATATGTGTAACCACTAAAATTAACATTTATAGAATAATAAGGAAATAATGTTATATAGGAATAGTGTTGCTGCTGACACTGGAGTTTGAACACCAGAAAGCAAACACAGCTGATCCCATTTTGAATAAGTAGATCATGTGATGGCAAAGGAAATGTATGTATGGGAATTAGCGTGGCGTCTAAGTGATCGCTATTTCTACACTATCCTCTATTACTATACGGATTGTGATTCTCTTCTCTACACTATTTCTCTATACTGATTACTATACAGATTACCATAATGATCACTATTCAGTGGTTACTATTTGAGCGTGTATTATCGAGCAAGTACTTTTAGTGTGAGTGTTATTTGAAGGTGTCTGACACCAGTATTGTTCAACAGCAATAGTTGTATCTGCGATTTACAAAGTCTCTACTACAAAAGTGGAAACGAGTGTTCATTGACATCACAAAATGTTAGATAAAAAATTAATTCCAATATATTTATTTCTAAAGAATTAATGGATTTTATTTTTAATCCAACATTATTAATCATTACTCTAAATGTTAGTTTAGTGGATACCCCATTTTTTAAAAAAAATTTTTTTTTAATTTAGTTTTTAACAATCAGTAATTCTACTGGCTCGTGCATTCAAGAGATTTAATAAAGAAAATATGACTGTGTGGCTGAGTGGTCTAAAGCATGCTAGATCAGATAGTGGTTTCCCCTATGAAGTGGGTGACGGTTTCCAACCCTGCTAGAGAGTACATTTACTTTATTAAGTCTGTATAAGCCGGTAGATGTAATTCCCACATATATTTTTAAAAAAATAAATAAATAAATAAGAGAGAGAAAAAGTGTGTTTACTTGAACACATGTATCCACTAATATGTAAAATTTAAAATAATAAGAAATACATCAAGATTTACCAAGCATCTGGCCCTGATGAGCATTTTGACACAAAACTCTTGGTTAGGCAAACCAAATAAGTCACTTGAACTTTTCTTTATTTATTGAATATTATTTCTCTACTTATCTATTCAACACTTTTTGCCAGAAAAACATGTAAATTCTCATAATTTTCATGTATTTTCTCAGTTTTATTATAATAATAATAATTATTATTATTATTATAACAACAGCAACTAGCCTAGAAGCCACCATACAGGCGGACTTTAGGCTAGCTCCTACAGAGGGCTTTTGGGCCTTTGGCTTTTTACCTTCAGCGTCTTATATGCATAAAAGTTGGAAGAATTTAGAGATAATAAAATTATTTTAGCTTTATTCAACATTTTAGCTCATCATGATCTTTCTTTGTATACACAACTTATCTCCATAGTTTGTTTACATTTACTTTGCGCACAATTTTTATTTTATTTTAAAATCACCATTCTTTGATTTCTTCACATAAAGTCACTCTCAAAAAGACAATTAGGGAAACTGAACTATTTCAAATACATCATAGTACATGATCTAGAAAAGGAAAAAAAAACAAAACATATGAGCAGCATACCATGCCCCACTTAAGTTTATGGTTAAATTTGTATTTAGTAGTGCTGAACTTTTAAATATTGACCCATTTGTTACTTGTGGCCCAATCTGATAATGGTCTTATTTAGTCACTAAATAATGTATGTCTACTTTTTTTTTTTTTTTTTTTTTTTTTATCTGTTAATTTCCCTCTGAAAGTTCTTCACTGCCTTGACCAGATATTGAACTTTCAGAGGGAAATTAAAAGGAGATAACTGATAACTGACATCCATTAAACATGGCACGTGGAGCTAGAACAGTCTACCCTACTGAGCGAAATAAAGGGTTCAGTTTGATGTTCCAACCACCTGAAGAAGGCCAGAGCGTGCAACGGCCAAAACGTAATAAATATGGCAACAAAGATGAGGACAATAGTCTGAATAATGTAAATAACGAAAAAGAGACAGTTTAGTAGCAAAAGAGAGTATATGAAAGAGTAGTTGGCAGCCTTGAGAGACAATTCTCTGGTCATTGGAAAATTATTCCGGATATAAAAACCAATGAATGCTGGAATCTTTTCAGCAAAGGGGAAGATACCTTGGAACCAAGAATTTATTGGTAGCAATGAAAGAATTCATATTGGTTTCACAGCAGGTTAAGATATCTGGCGACTTTTCCAGGAGAAAAGATTGTACACTGCAGAAGTTGAAACAGATACAATGAATATTGGAGAAAGTAAGATTGAGGAGGGTAGGGTGTTTTTTTTGTTAGCTGGTTTAATTTTATTTCTTTTTGTTGTGATTTCCATGAGATATGTTTTGAAGAGAAATAAAAAAAAAAAAAAAAAAAAACCCATAAGTGTCACTATGTGTCGTCAATGGCAATACAAACCAGCCAGTGTGTAGCTGAGAGCAGAGAGCATAATGTGCCCTCAGGCTTGCCCACTGGAAATGCAAGCAGGGACACCTACTCATGCACAACATGGTACTACAGATACCCCAATATTATGCGACAAACGTTATCAGGGAGTGATAGTATTGATTTGAATGCTGGTATTCAAGTGAAAGTTGATGGCATAGAAATGAAAAACCTGAATTAGTTCTTGAATTTATCTCTTTGAACCTGAGGAACAATATGCAAGTGCCTACATCTGCCAAGGACAGTGTGAAGGAATCCTATAAAAATAGCTCTTCCTTCTTTCACTATCTCTCTCTTTCTTTCTCTGCCTCCCTCCCTAACTTCTCTGCTTCTTTTGGCCACTTTTTTATCTGAAGGCAGAGCATGGTCTCTTGTATACAGTTAAGCCTAAAATTATTCCTCTCCTTGCTAAATATGTGATTTATTTATTTTCGTTAAAGGATTTTTTTTTCTTTCTGACCCAAATTGACAAAGGAAGGATAAATGGAACAATACATGAAGAATAAGCTAAAAAAAAAAAAAAAAAATGAATTTTGATTAAGTTATGGTTGCACCAATTAATTGGTAATTGGTTCTCTCTGCAGCTGCCAATTAATCCTTAACTTTTTTGCTGATTAATTAATCCATTTCCATACATCGTCATCCTTGTTTATTACATCACAAAAATTACATCCCTGGCTTAAAAAGTATCAATTATCTTAGACGGAATATATTTGTATAGTTTTTTTTTTTTTTTTTTTTTTTTTTTTTGCTTGCCAATTTTTATTAATGATAATTAAATTACCAATTATGAACTGGTTAATTAGCACAACCCTAATTTGATTACAAAAGCCACATTCAAAATGGTTCTTACTCTTATCTTAATCAGTTGCAAAGTCTTTATTTGCTATTACAATTTGTAACCAATTTCCATATTTTATCCCCAGATTATGACGTGTTTTAATAGGGATTTTAACTAACTTGTCTTACTATCCTGGGTATGACAATAAACTACATCCGCATCTTGGGTAAGACGATAAACTATGTCTAACAGCAAGGCCTCTGATCAGAAGATTTTGATGAGCATAGAACCACCTGTTAATTGCTGGGGTCTACAGGTCCATCTTGACATGGGGTGGTAGCACCTGTTAGGGTCCCAGCTACAGGCAAATAGTTAACCTCAAAACTGGGGTCAAAACACTATGAAAGTGTAAAACTAGGTTTTAATACCCGAAATATTTTGTAAAAAAAAAAAAAAAAGTTATTACCAGCAATAAGCTTTTGAAGAAAAAATTATTACCAGTAATGTATTTTTGAAAAAAGATATTACCAGCTATTCTTTTTTTAAAAAAAAAAAATTACAAGTGATACATTTTTGAAGAAAAAATTTTACCAGCAATACATTTGAAAAAAAATATTACCCGCAATAAAAATCTTGTCGGCGTTAAATAACACATTGAGGTTGATATGCTGTAAAACAAACCAAACCAACTTGTCTTATTCTATGCTTTTCAACCATGTGTCTGTTTCTCAAATAATAGGCTACCTAAAAGAAGTAGGCTACTTCCAGCACTTATAGAAGAAAGTACATATTATCTATAAATTATATCTCTTGAAACAAAAAAAAACACATGCTTACTCTGAAAGTATAAAATTGCATATAAAACATCTGTTGTTAAAGGCATAAAGTTAAGTACAAAATATTTGGATTTTGCCATTCAATGGCCCATGGAGGTTGGCATGACAACCAACTGTTTTGGCATTAATGACCCATGGTTGTTGATATACCAGTTAAATAACCAACCAACCAACCAATCAATCAATCTCTTTTGCTAAGGATTCAAAGGCTGGAAGGCTTCCTAGCCATAACTTCAGTTTTCAGCTCCTTCTATAAATTCTCAATTGGGTGAGGAATTAAAACATTTCTGGAGGTATTATACTTGAAATCTATACTGATATTTTTTTATGAGTTTTTTGATGAATTGTTTGATGTTTTAAAATCTGAACATGCTGTTCTTTCTTCATAATATCATTCCTTTTAACTAGGCTACCTGTCCCACTGAGATTTGAACCTGGGTTTGAATCTCATCATAGTTGATTTGTCAAGTAGTGACTTCTTGCCGTTATCTGTCTGGAGGAGGCAATCCCAGTGTATGGCACCTTTTGGAAAGCAATTGCTGACCCAAGGCTTTAATCCTTATCAAAATGACACTTAACTAGATTAAGCTATAATCTAGAAAAAACTAGATTAGCTTTTATATGCCTTTGAATTTGCTTGGTCTTCTTCCATGGAGGCCAGGTTTATGCAAAATTTGCTGGAATGACTATTGAAATATTTCATTAACAAAATCATTCAAACTGGCTAAAATATACCTAGTGGTGATTATTGGATTGTTCTTTATCTCAAAAGACATTTTTTACTATATAAGATGTTACCTTGGGTTCGTTCCTTTGAAGAATTTCACAATGCAGACAGTCTAGAATTTCTTGTTTTTCAATTGTTGGAAATGGCACTTGAAGTTGCCTGGATATGACTTTGTCACTTTTCCCCTCATTGTCGATAGTCACAGCCTGAGGTCCTGGTTAAGTTCATTAATTTAAACCATAGCAAATGACTTCCTTCTAAAGATAAATAATGCTTGCAAATATTACCCTCTATTTAACTCCAGTCCTAAAGTGCACAATACTATCTTATACTAAACTTATTTACCTGGCTCAAAAGAAATGAGGAACTCTCTAATATAAGGAAGAAAACTGAAATCCCTTCTTGTATCATTGCTTTCTCTCTTTAAGATATGATTAATTTTGAATGTGTCTTTTGAGATCAAATTACAAATAATACTTTTAAAAAAATCTTTTTTTATCCCTATTCCTCTTGTATTGTTTCTTTTATTCTTTCTTTATATTTGAGTTAGAAAAAAAGCATTTCTTTTATGAAAATTGGTAGACATATGAACAATTTTGAACTAAACTTTGTTAAATTAATGGTACAGCCAGTTGCATTGTTTATTTCTCACAGCAAAATTATATATGGTGTCAAACCTGTATTTTGGAGAAAGTGTTGGTGAGATTCATAAGTGTAGCCAGCCTGTCCTCAATAGGACAACATGCTACAAAGGAAAAACCTAAGTAATTGTAAAATAACAAAAAACAAAAAAAAGAGTTCTTAATGACCTATTTCATTCCAAGAAGTTCCTTCTTGGAAAAGAAGTGTGGGGATGGGGGCATGAAAAAAGAAATCCAATCAGATCAGATTTTTCTCTTATAACTGTTCTCTATTTAAAGCTTTTTTTTTTTTTTTTTTTTCTGGCTTTTCAGCAAGATAACATTGTTGCATATTGATTCTAGTATCTTCTTCCAAAAAAAAGTCTTCTGAGCTTGGTAAAGAGTGGTCTGAAACAATTTATTATTAAATTTGTGAGTTAAATAACCATCCAAAGTTGACAATCTGTTTGATCAGAATAGAGGGTGAGAGAAAATATTAAATACATCTTGAGGAATTATATGCCCACCTAGTGACTATATATATATATATATATATATATATATATCTCACTTGATAATTCCAAGAGGGATGTAAATCTAAAGAGAGCTCAATGTTAGAACAGAGCAAATATAATAATTTTACAAAATAAAAATAAAAATTTTAAAAAAATTGTAAAATTTGGTCTGAACAGGTGGGCTTCTGAGTCCACAAAATGAAATATCTCCTGAATGGATTTTTAAGGATTGTGTATATATATATATATATATATATATATATATATATAGGAAAACTGGTAATTGCTGACGCGTTTCGTCCAATGTGGACTTTATCAAAGCAAAATATGAAAATGAAATTAAATGAACAAAGTAACTAATAAAAACAAAAACAGAATGTACCTAGCAACTGGAATGTAGAGAAACGCTGTTTTCATATTTTTAACTGAAAAATAACGTCAGTAATTGTCACGTGTGGAGAATATTGTGATTAGATCTGTGTTGTTATATTCAACCATTTTCTTTTGATTTTATGAATCTGTTGTGTATATTTGTTTGTAAGAGCATTAATTTTGTTAAGAAAGGTGAAATAGGAAAAAAACCTGAAATGATATGGGTATTGTAAAAAACTACAATACCCATATCATTTCATCCACAACGCAAGAAGAAAGGCATACAAAATATACAACCGCAACAAGACTAATAACATAATCCGCAATAGTAAATCACATGAAAACAGATACATAATACTACCGACTAATTCTGTCACGTCCACTATCCAGAATAACCTATCCCATCTAAATAATCTTGAAATAGTCACAAACACTTCCAAAACCATTATGGATATACTAAGATCTTCAAACAATAATAGCACTAATATTTCTGAAGCAGACATTTATAGAATAAATTGCCAAAACTGTTCCTCTGAATATATTGGAGAAACAAGTAGAAGTTTGAAAAAACGCATTTATGAGCACAAAAGAGACCTCACAAAAAACAACTTAGTTAATGCACTAGTCATACATAGAAATAAATTCAACCATAATTTTGATTTTAAAAATGCTACACCCATAAAAAAAGAAAATAACTCACTCAGAAGGAAAATTCTGGAGAGGGAAAATTCTGGAGAGTGCCGCCATAGAAAATTACCCAAATATTAATCTACGCCCAGGTTTTTTCCCTATTTCACCTTTCTTAACAAAATTAATGCTCTTACAAACAAATATACATAACAGATTCATAAAATCAAAAGAAAATGGTTGAATACATCAACACAGTCATAATGACAATATTCTCCACACGTGACAATTACTGACGTTATTTTTCAGTTAAAAATATGAAAACAGCGTTTCTCTACATTCCAGTTGCTAGGTACATTCTGTTTTTGTTATTATTAGTTACTTTGTTCATTTAATTTCATTTTCATATTTTGCTTTGATAAAGTCCACATTGGACGAAACGCGTCAGCAATTACCAGTTTTCCTATTGTCATTTTTATTCATATATTTGATCAAAAACAAGGTAACTTGAACATTTGCTTGTTCCATATATCTGCTAATTATTCATTGGGAATGCAACAGCATTTGGTGCACAAGTACTTGCATGTTGTCACCATCATTAGGTTGCAGTTTACATAAATGCAGTCTGAATGTGTGGGTGGGTGAGAGTGTGTGTGGCTGGTACAATGATAAATTGTACAAATATCAATACACAACCTTTTTTGGTTTTGTTGGCTTTTTTAAAATGAAAATCAATAAGGATTGGAGGAAAAGTGTGATTTTTTTTTTTTTTTTTTTTTTTTTTTTTTTTTCTGATCAGCTGGTGATCAGATCAGCCAAATTTTGTAAGACTCTTCTTGGCGTTGTTGTTGTGAAATATCAACAAAGATAAGGACAGTGAAAATTTTATTTGTCATTCACCACTGATCTATCTATCTTCGAATCTCTCTCACTCTCACCACTCTTTACCTCAACCCTCTCCTTTCTCCACTATGTTCTTCTCTCTGTCATTCAACTACCCCCCCCCCCGCATAACTACTTTTCCTCCACCCTGTCTCTCTACTCACTCCCACTCCCTTTGTCTCTACTCTGTTCAGGCCCGCTCGTCACTGTGCCCTGTTCAGGCCCGCTCATTCCTCCGCCCTGTTCAGGCCCACTTGTCACTCTGCTCCTGTCTTTCTGCTCTCTTCTCCTACTCTCCAACCACTCCCCCACCCCGACTCATCCCTCTCTTCATCCACCTGAAATTTTCGTTTATAATAAAGATATACGGCAGATTAAGGAAAACAAAACTATTAGACAAGTTAGTTAAGGAAAGCAAGCAGAAAGGACTATTAACTGTAAAAATACAGGATTCATGGTTGTCAGCAAATTACATGGGGTTAATGGGGACATCAAAATCAAGCAGATACATAAATTTAACTATCTGGGTAGGGTAGCAACAGATAAATGATGCAGAAATCCGAAGGTGCTTGAAAAACCGTAAGAGATGCCTTTTAGAAAATGATCCCAATCGCCGTCCTTCTCTATATACTTTCCTCAATCAACCCTCTTTATTCTTGCTCTCATTCTCTGTAACCCCTTGCGTGCTAGTGGCACTCCCACCTTGCTTGGGATGAAATGCTTAAAAAAAAAAAGAAAGAAAAAAAAATCAATATAAATGCAGTTGAATTACATACAACTTTAAAGATTTTTTTTATTTTAACAATTATTTGTTTCGTTATTCGTAATTAAATAACATTTTTGTTTAAATATGATTGCAGTCAGTATCTGTCTATATTTCTGAGATGAGGTATTATGTACACTATTTACATTATTCAGACTATTGTCCTCATCTTTGTCACCATATTTCTTACAATGTTTCGGCCGTTGTACACTCTGGCTTTCTTCAGGTGGTTGGAATGTCAAACTGAACACTGTGGTAGACTGTTCTAGTTCCACGTGCCATGAGAATGGGTTCAAGACATCCGTATACTGCAAACCAACATTCACCGGACAGTACCTCAATTTCAACTCCCATCATTCATACAGCACAAAGAAAGGGATCATCCACTGCTTACAACACCAAGCAAAAGTTATAAGTGGTGACCCAGAGACATTAGATAAAGAATTGGTCAGTATAATTAGAACCCTACAACATAACAACTACCCTCAGTACATGGTAGAAGCCCCAATAAACTGGGATAGGTGGGTACAAGAGGAGGATAACAACACTCAGAAAACAGTCTGCCTGCCTTATGTGAAGGGGTTATCAGAGAAAATACAAAAGATCTGCGGTCCATATAACATCAGGACAACCTTCGAAAGCTGTACAACACTTTGCAGATATCTCTCTCGAGTAAGACCTCCCCCCATAGAGGAGAACATGAATAAAGACTGTATGCTATCCCATGCAGTTGCAGAAAGAAATATAAAGGAGAGACAGGCCACCCCCTTAATGTAAGGCTTCAAGAACAGCAGAAAGCTGTAACATGAGGGGAAGTGGAAAAATCAGGCGTGGCTGACTGCATATGGAGAAAAAAGGGAGTTCACCACCCTCTGTGGGATCAGGTTGAAATCATAGACAAAGAACATCCTTGAAAATTCATAAGCTTAAGGAATCAGCACATATGCTAGGCCATAAAAATTTCCTGAGCTGACCAAGCATAGAAATGAATACAATATGGGAACCAGTCATAAGGAGTGCCAGAGAAAAGCGATAATAACAATGAAAATAGCAATATGAGCTCTGGTAAAAATATATAATGATAACAGCAAAAATTGCAATATAAGCACTGGTAAAAATGGTTGCTGAAGGCATTAGGTTTATAATACCCAGTAATTCATACACAGATGTCCTCAAGGTCAGCTCAGAAAGGACACATGGCAGAGTGGATAAAAGCGTTAGTTAGTGACGGGACCTAAAGTGTGTGAGTTCAATACCTGGTTAAAGCAGTGGCAAACTTGGAGAGGGGAATTAATAGGAGATAACTGATAGCCATTAGACATGGCATGTAGAACTAGAACAGTCTACCCTAGCGAGTGAAATAAATTGGTTCAGTTTGACATTCCAACCACCTGAAATGTTGTCATAAATATAATCCCAATAATGTAAATGATTGCAGTCAGCCTTAATGTTAAACTGAAATTGCTTCCTCTGTAAAAGTAAAACCTACACACCAATGAGTGGACCATTATTCAGGCGTAGCCTTGGTTTTTGTGTACATTTAATAATGGTAACATTTATCTTGGAATAGTAATTAATTGTAGTTTCAGATCAGCAAATACTTGATAAAGCAGATTTTTAATCTCTTAGCTGAATAGTGCCTTATCTTTCTAGATAGATGGAAGCACTATAGCTTTACATTTTATATATGTCTTCTAATCTCCTCCTCGAATACTCCATAGTGAATGCCGAAAATATGTTCCAAGCCTTAAACAAATGATTAATAACTGAAAATGAGCAAATTTGGTCCCCCCACCCAAACCAATTACAAGGGGGGAGGGTAATTAATAACCTGATATTATTGTGATAACTATGTATGTATATAGACCTAATTATTCCGCTCTGTAAGTTGATACTCCCAATTCAAAACAACAGCGCAATGGTAAGAATCCAGAAAAGAACATTTCAGTCAAAGGGAAACGTCAGCAGAGAACAAACTAAAAATGTCCAAATTGTGAGAAGGGGTGCAAGTTCAAGTCTTACCAGAAGCTTGTGTTTAATTTTTTTTTTTTTTTTGTTTGCTGCTTTCTCACATTTATCAAACGGTAATCTAAGATAAATGCAATACTAGCCAAGAAATTAATAATTGTCAAGACTTCACCTAAGAAATAAAAATATTACTACTTGTGTACGGTGAAGTTATTGGAGAGCTAGAGTAAATAAAGAACAGCCATATGTTTAAATTTGAAGTGCTGAAGCCTTTGTAGCCTCATCAGTAAAGCAGTTGTTACGTTAAGACAGAATGCCAAGAATGAGACTAAATCTTACTGGAATCTTAATGTTTATTTCTGATCCTCTATGCAACTTAAATTATATAATATTATATTAATTATATAATTAAATAATATATTATTATTGAGTTCTTCGAGGAGAAAAGTGAATTTGTGAACAGTGACTATTACTGCAGCTGATGCAAGACTCTTTGTTAAGATGAATTGAGTTCTCCAGTTACTGGTGTGTTTGCCTAAAAATAAATACGCCTAAATTCACTTTCATTCCTGCTGTGCACCAATGGCTTAGGGGTAGAATTTCTGACTGATACCAAATCAGTTGGGTTTCAATCCTGGCTTGAGGCAATCGGATGTCTAGCTACACTGATGATCTGTGAATCAGTGAAACAGTTTGTCTTGAATGACTAATATATATATATATATATATATATATGAAAATTTCTCCGAATTAATCAGTAGAGAGACAATATTTATGAATAAAAATGACAATAGGAAAACTGGTAATTACCAGTTTTCCTATTGTCATTTTTATTCATATATATATATATATATATATATATATATATATATATATATATATATATATATATATATATACACACACACACTTTATTTGAGGATATTACATTGAAAAACTTGCTACATAATTCCTGTCATGTTTCGATGAGTATCAATGCATCTCATCAGGCAATTATAAATTACTGGCAAGTGAATGATTTATTTAGATTTAAAAGCAAAACACACCCTCTATTTACCTGGATATATAGACATATGAGATAGCAATATTGGGAGGAAAAAAACTAAAGTGATGGAATGAAAACAAAAAAGAATCTAAATGAGATATAAAAAAAAAAAAAATTTTTTAAATATTAAAAAAGTTTAAAATTCCCAGGATCCCTTGTTTTTTGCATATTTGTAATTGCATCAATATAACAAATTCAGTCTTAAGTCATAAAAGACAAAATGCATCACAAGAAAACTTTTTCTATTTTGTCATACATATATACACACCCACCCACTTCTCATCACTGATTGGCTTGATATTTTGGAGTTATAAATACTTTTTGTGTGTGTGTGGTTGCAGCATGATTATGGTATTGTGTTTCTAAAAGAATTTATAAATCTAGTGAGCCTCATGGCCACCTTGAAAATTGTAGATAAGTTTTTGTTCCTGGAGCCTTGACAGTTGTCTTTGTTTGTCTCACAAATGTTCAGTGGTAATGTCAGAGTCTAACAATGTACCTCAGTTTCTGATTGTAAATAACAAGTGCTACAGATTTGCTGACATTTTTACACATTTCAATATATGCCACACAGGAAATTTAATGACAGTTGTCACTGCTAATTAATTTATTCATAATTGCTGTATTTTAGTAACCTTTAAAACATCTTGTCCCCAAAAGATGGAAATATTACACTTTATTCATTTCACAGATGGGAAGTTGAAGTTTTAAGCCCTTTGGAAAGTAAGTCGTGCTGAGGACTTTTCACCAACCCTTGAATCCTTCTTTTTTTTTTTTTTCTTCTTTTTCTTTTTTTTTTTTTTTTTTTTTTTAACATTATTTTAAGGTGCATGGACATGGTAATTTAGTAAAAAAAAAAATATTGTTGGAAAAATATTTCATCATTTCTCCAGAAAATCATAATTGTTGCTTTTATCGCTAAAAATAACTGAATTATTTTGCAATGCTCAAATGAAAAGTAAAATTTAGTGATTCTACAAAGTATTTTCATCAACATTTCTGGGAGGTGCTTTAAATATTGGGAAATTTATATTGAAAATATAAACTTCAATTGTATATTTTGAGAAATTGTCCCATGTGCATTTTGAGTTCTCATATAGGTATCAATGTGCCAGATTATAATTTATAAGACTTACTATAGCAAAAGTGTTATTGTTTTGCAAATATTAGGTTGGTGCAAAAATAATGACGGTTTTTAACGTTAAAAATACGTCAAAAACCGTCATTATTTTTGCACCAACCTAATACTTAAATCTTGAAATCTTTTAAAAAAAAAAACCCTGGTATTGCAGAAGCTTCTACTTGAATTACAACAATCATCTTAATAACATCATTGTATAATTATGCAAGAAAGGAAATTTATGTATCTTCTAAATAAACAGAAAACAAACTTCCTTTTACTTGAAATCAAATAACATTAAGATTCCACTTGTGATGCTCCTAGTTGGTTTTTCATGGAAACCTTTTTCTTTTCTCATTACTTGAGATTTTCAACAACTATTAAAACACTTAGACCTCAGTTTCCCAACATGTGGCCCCCTTGTGGGCTCTGTTATGTTAAGTTGGGAGCACTGGGAGATTATTTCATTAGTGGGTGTAAGGGGACAAACATACTCAAAGGAGTGGTGTGCATTTTTCCTTTTTTTTTTTTTTTTTTCCCCTAAATTTTCGAAAGTTATTCAATATTGGCTACAAACAGGAAATTTCTGAAAGGTATCTAAAGCTGTGGGAAGCTATCAAACATTTCTTTGTTGCTTTTCCAACATCCTATATGGCTGAATGTGGTTTCAGTACAGTTATACAATTTCTTACTAAAAAAAAAAAAAATAGGAGATCTACAATTACTTCTAAACAGCATAGAACCTAGAGTAAGAGCCCTAGCCAGTAAACACCAAAGTCAACCATTGCATTGAAAACATTGAGATAAGCTATCAAATGAACCGAGAATAAGAGCCCTAGCCAATAAACACCAAAGTCAGCCATCACATTGAAAACATATGTTCATTTGCTGTCTCGAATAATGTAAATATTGAGACAGCTATCAAATGAACCTAGAGTAAGAGCCTTAGCCAATAAACACTAAAGTCAACCATCACATTGAAAATATTGAGATAAGCTATCAAACAAAAGTTGTTTTTTTTTTTACTTTTTAATCATTGACATTTATAATAGAAGTGAAAAGAATATTAAAATTATTTTTGCACTAATACCTAAGTGTCATCTTTCTATGAAAGATGAATTCAGTACAATATTCAAAATTTAATTGGTCGTAGGGCACGTCATTGACAAAAATGTTTGTGTCCAAATTGGGTGCTAATTGAAAAAAGGTTGGGAAACACTGACTTAAACTTTCTTGTAAGGAATTTCCATTAAAGCCAAGAGTAACTTGTATAGATCTAATCATTTCATCTTTGAACGAATTAAAGCAGCAACAAAGATTGTCCAATAACATTAGTATTTTATTAGTACACTTTATTAATTATGCATTTCTGAAGAACTTAAACACCTGGCAATGCTCCTCTCCATCATAACTCATGTGTACTTTTTGTTTTTTGCTTATTATTATTCTTTCCATATACTAGATTGTTGCTATCTCTGTCTAAAGAGCCTCATTAAACAAACGTTTAATTTATACTTCATAATTTACTGTTGATTAATTAATAATTATCCATCCATCAAAGTTTAATTAAAATTGAGGTTGGAAATTCAGTTCATTAAATCACCATCTTGTTCATAAATAGCACAATGTATGTTGGCAATAGCATTTCAGTTTTGTGGATGGTGTACTATATAATATGGATGGTGTACTATATAATATAGATGGTGTGCTATGGATGGTGTACTATATAATATAGATGGTGTGCTATGGATGGTGTACTATATAATATAGATGGTGTGCTATGGATGGTGTACTATATAATATAGATGGTGTGCTATGGATGGTGTACTATATAATATGCATGGTGTGCTATGGATGGTGTACTATATAATATGCATGTTGTACTATATAATATAGAACGCCATGGTTTTATGTCAAACATTAACAGAATGTTTTCCATCTTGAGTTACAGTGACATTCTTATGTAATGTTATCATTGTAAAGACTAAGAATACAAAACAATCTGTCCTACATTGTTTATTCCCCTTTTGGTCTTGTCAATTAATATCATCATGAGGATAGGTGATTTGGGGACTTTCTTTGAACATTCAATCTTCTAGCAAGGATGCCTTTTTCCCTCTCAGGTGGGGTGCTTATATAACTTCCTGTCATTCAGTTGTCCTGTATGTGTGCACATTCTAAACTCTGCTGGATTAGTCACCTGTTTACATGTTTGTATGTATATATGTATAGCCAGCCACTTGTATTTGAGGATACCTGTCTACTAGGGTGGCTAGTCAATCCCTGTTGCATTCTACCCACTCAGCCAGTGAAATTAAAAAAAATGTTTTAGATAAGAAAAAGATTTTATAATTGTCTTTCTTTGTTGAAATAGAGGAGCATTATCCAGAAATTTAATTTAGATCCTATAAAAAAAACAAAAAACTTATAAAACTTATTTTCTTTATCTTTAGTTCCTGAATATTTACTGCAGCAGAGAAAATGACCCCATTATGTTTGTTACTTTGACTCCAAAGCTCACTTAATTATCTTATACTTATTTATTATTCAACTTGCTATCCTCATTTTGGTTATTGTAGTCACAACATTTTGACCCTTGTGCCATTCGGGGGTTATTTTTATTTTTTTCTTTGGTGCTGGGTAGGCAACAAAATCTATATACTCTAGTTCAGTGATTAGGATTGGAGTCAATAAGTAGAAGCTGCATTTACAAGGGAAAACTAGCATGAGTTATCTCCCTTTACATAGGCAGTTGAATAAAAAAATTCTAATCTTGTAGATTGAATAAAGGGTTACATTCAGAATTAGAGGTATAACAGGCAATTTTAAAGTTAAAATTGTATGGTAAGGTTCCAAAGTAAAAGTTAAAATTACATAATGATAAAACCTTTGTTAGGAGACCACAGTTGTTTTCCCTTGGGTTGAACTCATGGGAGTTCAGCCCCTTTAGAGAGAACACTTCTGTCTCTTTTTTTCTTTTTGCTTCTGTTTTTTGAGGAATGGTTTTTACCTTCCTGTTCACCAGGGCATCCACACACATGGAAACTGGACAACATGTGCACAGCCTAACATAGAGAGAAAAAAAAAAAATTTTGATTCACCAACTATGGACGGTTAGACCATAAGGCTGGTATATTATTTCTTTGTTCTCGTTTTGGGACATATGTACATCCTTTTAATACATGTATGTAAGTTGCTTGCCTTATTAAATGTTCTGTTTGTTATAGGTGCATATCTTTCTATATTCACATTCACTGTTAGTGTATCAATGGCTACACTAATGCTAATATTAGTACTCAGTGTACTACTGGAAGGCTAAAAAACATTATTCTTCCTAACACTAAATAGCTGGTAAACTATGGCTGGCTGATAAACTATACTAATACCTTTTATAAGGCTATTTGGGTTGGTATCTAAGTTGCAAAGTAAAGAATTGGTAAATTATACAGATTATAAAACCAATTTTAAAAAGATTACAATATTTTAAAAATATAGTTTTATTAAGCTTCAACTGTCGGTATTAACAATTTATTTTTCAGGAAAAATAAACAGGATTTATTTTTGAAAAATAAATCAACAATGTAGCTTCTTATGAAATCAGACATATTTAAGTATCATACGTCATTGCCAGAAAATACCAGTTTTGTATCAGGTTTAATGTCAATAAAGAACCTTCTGTTCTTAGAGGAATTGATCTGTGGTGACCCCCAATATGTATTGGGCTCACAACTTCTAAGTAAACTTCATGCACTTAATATTTATTTCCATTCAGACATTGTCAATGTATAATAATGATAATTTCTCATCTCTGGAATTCAGACAAAAGTTCAATTAAATCTGTATTACTGTTTTTACAATGTTGTCAGTTGCATTCACAAAAGAAAAACTTCAATATATCTGTCATTTATGGTTTGTGCCTTCCACCTTGAACTATTAAGTATCCATTTTAATATATCAGGTCATCCCATAAGTTCTGTCCGAATTTTGAATAAAGAAAACAAGTGACCAAATGTTACATTTAATTACAGATTCAATCAATGTATTTTCCCTGATTATCTATGACTTCCTTCCATCTATTAACAAGCTTACTTATTCCATTACTGTAAAATTCTTTTGGCTTTGATTCGAAGAACTCACAAATGTCAGTTTTAACCTCTTCCTGTGTTACAAAAGCTGTTTCTTCCAAATGATTCTGTAAGCTACGAAACAAATGGTAGTCTGAAGGAGCAAGATCGGGAGAATAAGGTGGATGAGGAATTTTCTTCCAACCAAGTTCTTCCATCTTTTGTGACGTGATTCTTGCTGTGTGGGGTCGCGCATTGTCCTGATGAAACATCACTTCTTTTCGATTCACTAGAGCAGGTCTTTTTTCCTCAAAGCTTGGTTCAAACCTTCTAATTGCTGACAGTAAATTTGAGCATTAATTGTTGCATTAGGTGGTAAGAATTCAAAGTGGATTATTCCTTGGCGATCCCACCAGATTGAAAGAAACTTTTGCCCATGAAGTTCCCTTCTCGGCTGTGGTTGTGGTCCTTCCCCTTTACCAAGCCACTGTCTGTGACGCTTAACATTTCAATAAAAGATCCATTTTTCATCGCCAGTCACAAGTCTATCCAAAAAAGGTGAAACAAGTTAGCGAGAATGGAGAGAAGAGCAGATATCAACTTGGGATTTGAGGTTGTTTTCAGACAATTCATGAGGCACCCATTTCCCAAGTTATTGAAGATGACGATGAACAGTTGTATGGTTTGAACTGAGAATCACTGCCAATTCCTCAACTGATAAAGCAGGATTTTCTTCAAGGGCTGCTTCAAGAAGCTTTTCATCAAACTCAACAGGACGTCCAGTTCGATCTTCATCTTCAAAGGTGAAATCTCCACCTCTGAATTTTGCAAACCATCTTCTGCAAGTTCTTTTATTCACACATTTCTCTCCATAAACTGAGTGAATGTTTCTAGCCTCTTCGGCTGCTGAGTTTCCTTTCTTGAACTCATAAAGCATTATGTGCCTCAAATGATTCTTGGGTACTTCCATGTTAGCAGGGTTTTAATCAAACAAAATTTAATTTTATTGTTCTCTGAAATAAAATTTGATCAGTTTAAATGCATCTAAACATAAAAAATAATGTTCAGCTCGATTAGACATTATAAAATACTCTTTAAATTTTGTTCATTTTAACAAAAAGTTAAAATTCGGACAGAACTTATGGGATGACCTGATATAAGATGTTTCTGGTCCTCCAAAATAAGACCCCATTTCTTAAGCTTAGCTTTATCTTGCACTGGATTGAAAGAGGAGAAATGGCCTTTGTTTCATTTCAAATAGTGGCTACTGGGTCTGGTTATATATATGCAACCACCTTACCCACCAAGTGGGCCCTATAGTAAAGGAGCATTTAATAAGGTTTCCACACTGTCTTGCTCGATATGCACTACAGTGGGTGGTTTCATTTTATATATATATATATATATATATATATATATATATAAACAGAGGATGTCTGTCTATATGATACCTTTACACTTGAGGTCCATCCAACCAATTTTTACCAAACTTGGCACATACATTGTACAATGTAAAATATATTCTTAGCATAAAAAATCAACAATCGATAAATTCAACTTTTTTCCTCCGATTTCATTCAAACTCAGTCATACTTACATTATGATGAGCTCAATGATACCACATTTTTATTTCTATGCCACCCAAAAAACTGCAAATCAATTTCAACACAAATTTTAAACTATAAACTCCCTTGATTTTCAAGCAATCTAATACAAACTTCACTCAATTGTAGCCAACAATAAGTTGATTTTTTAACAGACATTTAACTTGATAATTGAGTCCATCCATATAGTGAAAACCCATCTAAATAGTGAGAAATGGCAATTTTTACTGCTTTCTTATTTTTCATTGGTCTTTCAGCCAATTTTCATCAAACAACTGCTTTATAAATGTATCCTCTTTTACATCCCTGGTAGCACACTGACAAATTGAATTTCAAAAACTCCAAAATAATTGTAGTTTGAAGGGGGTCTTCATGTTGCCTGTTTTACCCCTTCATGTCCTCGGCTAACTTCAATTGAATAAATACAGACTACTTCTGTTATATCAGTAACTGCATTAATTCAAAATGTTTTTTTAATGAAAGTATTTTAAAGTAATTGAACAAGATAGACTCATTTTACATCTAAACATGATACTGTTTTTGCTTCATTTTAATTGAATGCTTTTTTGATCTACTAGCTGGGTATGGCTGAGAGAGAGAGTGTGTGTGTATATATATATATATATATATATATATAATTTTTAAAAATGTCCTAAAGTTATTATTCTGTTGACCACTTTTAAATAGGCAGGGCTCTCCTATTGGCATAATGATTATATTGACTTTGTGTGCTTCATTCCATCAAGGAGATGCATTGTAATGGGTAGTGGCTAGAAAGGAGAAGTCAGAGAGCTGAGATCAAATTCTAGTCGAGTTAGATACATTCACTGATGCACAATACTTTTGGGAAAGATATGAATCCACTGCTTCTCCCCTCCAGATATGGGTTATATATTAGGACTTTTATCTAAAAAAAAAAAAAAAAAAAAATAAATAAATAAATAAATATCTCCCCCCCCCCCAAAAAAAAAAAATTATTAATGTAATATTTACTAGCAAAAAAAAATAAAAATTTTACAATCCAAAATATCTTTTGGGTTTTAATAAACAACAAAGTGTTGATAAGCCATAAAAAACAAATCACTATTGCAAAGAATTCTTCTTTTTTCAGGGTTTTTTTTTCTTCTTTCTTGTCTATTTTGTGAGTACTCAGCCAGAATAGCAGTTCATTAATTATATCACGAGAAGCAGATTTAAGAAGCTCTTAAATACACTCTGTCATTGCAGTGAAGGAAGAAGGATATTAAGTGGGAATTATATTTGCAATATTTTGAGGTGCAAATTCAGGGTGGGGTTATGATTTAAAAAGCCTTCAACTTGAAAAACAGATTATGTTGCCAATAATCTGTGTTCTATATAATTCATAGAGTAAGACAGCTATTGTGAAGTTATGACTTTTGTTTCACTTCTAGAAATCTTTTTAATCTGATTAACAAGATAGATGACTGTTATCCATCACAACTCCATCCCTAATTATAACTGACACTGGTGATTGACAAATAAGAGTATGGAAACAAGCAGAGAAAAACTCCCTGAACAGCTGTCATATTCACCTTATGCTCTAAAAGACACAACATGCTTTCTCTCTTGTCATTAGTTAAATGTACTGGTCCGACCGACCACTGACGAGGCGCATTGCGGGAGTCTAGCTACGGCAACTCTTTCCAAATCCTCTGCACTGTTCTCAGATTGACAACCAAACACTCTGAAATGTTTGTATTGGAGATTCCAGTGTGAATGCCAAGCAGTACAGCATGCCATTCCAAGTTTCTGATGGTGTGAATTGTGTCATGGTGATCTTTTTCTCACCTGATGGTGCCCAACTGACCCTATTATATGGGCAGTTGATAAAATCAAAATCAAACAATGCACATGCACAAAATTAAAAATATAAAATGGCAATAATTTATCCATTGCACCCTGTGTGTGTGTGTGTGTGTATATATATAGTCATCCACAGACACTGTTTCACTGTATCACAGCTCATCAGTGTGGCTAGACATCCGGTTGCCTCTAGCTAGGATTGAAAAAATTATGGTATGTAATAAAGGAATATTGTAAGATATATTGGGTTTTGTTTTTTTTTACTATTTGTTTTTCTTTGTGGCAGCTTATAGCCATATCACATTGAAACAACAGTTCCCATACGATCTTTGAAGTTAAGCAATCTTGAGCTTGGTCGGTACTTAGATGGGAATACCAGGTGCTGTAAACTTAGATGTACAGGTGGTGTGCTGAATAATGACTCAGAATTGTTAATCGGATAGCCAAGTTCCAATTCTGGTTGGGTTCATTATATTCACTTACACACAAATACCATTGGGAAAGGTATGAATTCACCTCTTATTAATTAACCCAGCTATGGGTTAATTAATAACACTTGTATCGCTAAACCATTATTATCTAAAAAAAAACAAAAAAACTTACAATTTAAAAATTAAATTTTTTCTGCCTTTAAATAACCTGAAAAGGGGGTTGATAAGCTGTCAGAAAATGAATCCGTAAATCTCTTTGTGGCATGTATTGAAATATATAAATTCCATCTAATGACAAATGTTTATAATTCAATGATCAGTTAACATTAATCTGCTTTTTGCCTTTCAACAATTTGCTTCAAACTAAACCTTTTTAATGCTTTTTAAATGCATGGAAACATGTAGTTTTATTTTGAAAATTTGTGGGATAAATAAGATTTGTCTCGTCCTCACCTTGTTTTTATAAGAATATCTATATCAATCACAATCATGGGATCTCTACTTAATTTCTTTATTAAAAAAAAAAAAAAAATAGAAAAATTTCACTAACTGGCACTCATTAAATTTTGCTTGATTACTAACAAAAAACTTATAACTTTTTTTCTTTTTCTTTTTCTTTTCCTTTCAATGAAAAACTTTTTGAGATCCCTTGATTCTTGTATTATTTTATCTACCCCCATCTTTTTCTTGGCTTCCAGCTTTACTCATCAAATTATCATACAAATGCAGCCAAGTTGAAATGTTTTCCCAAGATGCCTCACTTTTATAATTTGCAGCTTCTTATTGTTCATTTTACTTTTTCTTTTTCTCTCTCTCTTTTTTTTTTTTTTTTTTTTTTTTTTTTTTTTGTTATTGTATACAAAAAGTTTTTGTTTTTATTGTGTTCAATTGTACCAAGTTCTAAACTATTTTTCAATCTGTTTCTAATACATGTATAACCAAAAACAATGTTACCAAATAATGTTTCCGTTGTTTTTATTGTTTGATAATCTTAACTAACACAAATATTTCTGCTTTGATGTTATTGTATCTTTTTAAAAAAACCTTTTTTTTTCCTTCAATGTAGCACTTTGTCACATTTACTTTCATATTTTAAAACATATTTGAAGGTAAACAGACTTCATAAAAAAATGTGATTGATTTTGTTAATATTTCAGTGTTTATTTGCATCATCCTCAGAATTTACATGACTGCAAGTGGCTTGCATTACTTATTTATGAATAGGAATCAAATATCGATCAGAATCCATCAGTGATAAGGAAGTAGCAAGTAGGAAATGTTTATGAATTTAACATATTACACTTTTATTTAAGCTTCATCAGAAAATTAAATATGGAGGAGAAAAAGAAAATTCTGGTATATCTTGTTTTTCATTGGTTAAGCTGACCTCACATATATCTGTCCTGACAAGCAGCATTTATGTGTATAATTCATGTGTGGATGTGTATCATAATTCTAGTTGTCTGTGCAGGAATTATTTGATAATGTGTGCATTATATTTTTTTCCAAACGCTCCTCTTTACTCTTATTCTCTGTAATCTCTTGTGTGCTAGAGGCACTACTGCTTTGCTTGGGGTGAAATGCTTTAAAAAAAAAAAAAATGCAATTTTTTAAAAATATCAAAAGTTCTCGACCCAACCAAGATGGAATTTAAAAAAATAATTTGACAAGTGACTCCGACCAAAAACTTTAAAAGCACTCCTTTGTACAAAAATTAAAATCAACAATATCAGTAAAATAGTAAAAAGTGGCATTATTTTATTGCAGTTTGGCCACATAAAGATCAGTGAATAAAATTCGATCTGATGGCAGAAGAGTAAAATTACATGAGTCATCGATGCCAAATTGATTTTGGTCAGCTTTGGCTTGTGAAAGGAATTTATGGCTAGAAAAAAAAACAAAAAAAAACAAATAGCATAAATTGTTAGGTGGTTAAAAATAGAGTTGCTACTGCTGTTATCATTGCCAAGAATGAGTAATTATTTTAAAAAAAAAAAGAAAGAAAATATTGAAAGATCCGCAGTCAGTAAAGGAAAAAAATTAAGACAAGTTCAAGCTGTAGGATCTTGCTGATGAGTAAAGAGGAGGGGAGAGAAAAAAGACAAAAAAGTATGAGGGTGGTAACTTGACCTCCCACCCACTTTCCCTGCATTGATTTGAGTGATGTTATGTGACATCTGTCCTTCTTTACGGCAGTGAATGTTAGATGATTTCCTCAAAGATGCTCACGGCGATGGTGATGTGGCTCTACAGAAGGATGCTAAGGATATCACGGACTGAGCGTGTCAGTAACGATGATCTTAGAGAGGATGCAAACAAGGAGGAGGCTTATACTTAACATCAAGAAGAGGCAGTTGAAGTTTTTGGGACACATAATAAGGAAAGAGGGCCTGGAGAAACTGATACTCATGAGTCAAATAGAGGGAAAGAGAGACAAGGAAAAACAATGCGTGACATACCTAGCAGGCTTGAGCAAGTGGATGACAGAATGTAGTCAGGGGGAGATGGCAGCGGACAGGAACTTGTTAAGAGCTGCATGGTGGGGGGGGGAGTTGTAGAAAGCTGCAGGGGGTGGGGGTGGAAGTCATTAAAAGCTGCAAGGTGGGGTTGAACTCGTTAAGGGGTGGGGGATTCATTAAGAGCTGCAAGGAAGGTGAAGAGTCATAATCACCTCTGTCCTGAAAAGACATGGCACATAAGAATGTCTGTACAAGATTTCTGTCTTCCTGTTTGAATGATATACTGCTTCAGTTCTCAGCAAAGGGTCAAGCATGAGGCTCAATTGGGCAGAGGGGGGTGGGGTCTGCACATTCAACACATTTTACCAGGTGAGTGAGGAAACTACATAGGGATATTTAGGGGTCAATAGAGATACTGGTTACATTGACAACTGGCGTATTCTTATCAAAAAGCCTGATAAAGATGAAGGAAACTGAAAATTGTTTTTAAAAGAAATTGACTGTGACAAGTGATAATACCACTCACTTTTTCCTCTTTAATACCTGTGTCAAAAAAAAATAACCACACCACCTTCCTTCAAACCACCCACCTCACAATTAACACCTGCCTTGATTGACCCATCACACAGCTGATGTTAATAAATGCATGTCTGCTCACTATTGGACTCAAAAATATTTCTGCTACTTTTTGACTCTTGAGTATTTTAGTAGAGTGATAGACATATGGGTTAGTATAGCAGGTGTGGCTGTTTAGGGTTCTGAGAGCATGGAGACACGGTATGAGGTTTGAGATATCAGGGAGAAATTCCTCAATATATTTGCAGTGTCAGGAAGTTAACATTTGGAGATAGGTGTAGAAATGTTCGGTTAAGTTTTTCACTGGAGATTCAGGATAAAGAGGAGCATCCTCAGTTACATGATCCCGAAGCGAGGTCAAAAACCACACAAGAATAGACTATCTATCAGGAGTGAGCTTCTTAGTAGTTAAAGCAGCAAACTTAATCCTCTTATCCTTAATGCCAGTAATGGAATAGCCAAAGACGAGGAAGACAAATATAATTCATTATCCATCATGTCCATAAGGCCATCACCCAATATAACCATGCTTTATTTTTACTGGTACTTATCTTAGATAGGGAAACAGGAACTTACCTAATGATTAGTGGAAAGGTTTCATCATTTTACAGTTGACATGGTTGGATGTAACCATAAGTTCTATGCTAACAGTTTTTTCACTCGCATGTCTTGGAAGCCTCTTTTGGCTTCTTGCTTTCCAGTTAACTTAACAAAATTTAAATGCAATGTCAATCATTATCTTCAGTCTTAATTCCTTTTCTTTTATTGTTCTCACTCCTTAATGTTTGTCATATTCTCTTACACTTGGTAACACCTTGTGTCTTAGTGGCTTTATTGCCTTGCTTGGGATGAAAACTGCAAATTTATTGGTTAGATGCAACCAATTAAATATTTTTCTTTTTATGTACAGTGTTCCTTCAGGACATGAGCAATGATGGCTCTCCACAACTTCCTGTCTTTTTTAGCTCTTAGTAATGTTTGTCTTTGAACTACCCATTCTACCCTCTGTTCTGCCATCCATTTAGGAACACTATTCACTGTTTCCATCTGTTCCTCTTACCATCAATGTCCTTTAAGTGTCGAATTCTCCAAGCCCTCTTTTTTCAATATGTATCTCAGAAATTTCAACTCTCTCTTTCCCCATTATCTTAAAACTGTTCCATCACTACACATTCTCGTCAGCAGTGAACTAATCTCAGTATATTTACCAATTACATCAAACTGAGAAGGATCGTTCCAGGTGTTAAGAGGTGGCTCTTGGCTTTTTACTTTGATTGGTATTTCTTTTTGGATAATTTTGTTTACTTTTTCCTCCTCGTCTTCTTCTTCTTTACCTCCTCCTCTTCTTCTTCTTCTTTACCTCCTCCTCTTATTTTCCTCCTTATCAGTTATATATAACTAAAATTTCTCACCTTTGATTTGAAATCAAAGATAATTAGCACTCTACTGACACCTGTTTGACCTTCTACAAGAGGCTACATTTGGTGCAGGTTACTGACAAGTGAAAAAAAGTCTCTAAACAAATCTCAGTTAATATTGGAGTCATTATTTCTCTCTCAAAAAAAAAAATCTTGTCCATAACATATGAATTGTCATACACTGTATAATCAGGAGTGGATTATAAAATAGTGAAGCCCTAACACTCAACTTTCTATGTAGGCATGATACCTTATCTGGGCATATAATTTTCTTAAACTCTGAAATTACGTTTTTATTGACATTTAGATTTCACTCTGCATTTTTCTTCAAATTAACTTTGGTAATAAACAAACATTTCCCACAATGCTATATTTCCTGTAATCCTTAGTGATAAATTTTGTCATGTGAAGAATTGTGTGGTGAGTATTCATTTATTACAGACATCTTTTATATTTGTGTTAATTTTCTGAATGTAAAAAATAAAAAAAAGGTCAACTATAGCGGCCATTTTACTTTCTAATTTTATGAACATTTTTATTAAATTTGATGAAATACAAGAAGCAAAAATACAAACAACAAATCGTATTTTTGTTATAGTTATTTTGTTACATTGTTGTCAAAATATAAACAGTCATTAACTTCCAGTTTTATAATGTAAATTCTAAGATGTAAAAATATTAACTTTTCACATAAAAACCAGGACAGATTTTCTTTTATAAATCCTTTTTTAATCCTGATTTAGGAAGAAAATAATTTTTTTAATTTAAACCTAATGATAATTCAAAAACTAAAAAAAAAAGGGATATTTGTTTTCTTTCTTTTATTCATGTAAATTTTTTTTTCTGTCAGTTAAACATTTGTAATTGGCATTGTTTTTAGGCTTTTTTTTTTTTTTAATTCGTATATAAAGATTTACTTATTACAATTGGTGACAAAGAACACTAATATTTTCAGTACATGTTAAGCTAGACCATACTGACAATGACCTAAAACTAAGTGTCCATTACAAATAAAAATGATCCCATAAATTTCTATTCTTACTATACCAACAAAATAAAATTTGGATTAATTATCAGATTCTTGTAACACACATACATACATACACATACATATATATATATATATATATATATATATATATTTAGCAGTATTATTCTTATAAAATCTGCATTCCATTGTGATGGTGATTTTTTTAAAAATATGCACAGTCACAATAAGTATGTCTTTGTAATTTACCCTTGGAAAGGATTAAAAGTACTTAACCTTTAGCAAACTGGAGGCGAAAGTTTTTGCCATAGAATTCTCTCCCTTTTCACACCGTAGGTATTAGGTTGGTGCAAAAATAATTTCGTTTTCTAACATATGTTACTATGTGAGAAAACGAAATTATTTTTGCACCAACCTAATACATTCTGTCACCTTAAGAAGGTTGCTATAAATAAACACTTGTCAACTGTTATTTCCATGCTAAAGGTTGAGTTAAAAAGAACTACAGCGCCGCCTTTGATGAATTTCATCTTAACATCAAGAAATTCAGTAGAGAACTGGAAAGGATCAGTATAAAAATAAATAGACACAATATGTCTATAATATTCAATGAAACATGTATTAATGAAGATATACTGCCTATATATATATATATATATTACTCACATAGGGTTTTTTCTTTGGAATAGAAACTTAAGGTGCTGTACGATTTATTTTGCCCTGTTCAGATGTTTCTAGTTCTTTTTCTTTCTTTCTTTCTCTTTTTTTATTTTTTTATTTTATTTTTTTTTTTTAACCAATTTTTTCCTCGAGTACCAATTTGTTTTGATAGACTTACAAGTTGTGCTATCCGAGGTTTTTCCCAACCGAGTATTACTATTAGGTTGGTGCAAAAGTAATGACGTATTAATGTTGTTTTTTGACGTTAAAAAATACGTCAAAAAATGACATTATTACGTCATTATTTTTGCACCAACCTAATATTTTTAACTTCGAAAACCGTCATTATTTTTGCACCAACCTAATAGTAGTTTGATATATATATATATATATATATACACACACACACAGACAACATTGACAGCAGGCAATTAATTTCTTGTAAAGACGTACATTCCATAGTGGAAGTATTCAGTTTTGGTCCGTTTATTGTACTTAATACCTGGTAGATGTATAATGAATGAATAAGAATTATTTTTATTTATTTTATTTTTAGAAGTTGCTTTAAGTACTCTAATCTACACTCTGGTAATCCTATCTTGAGTCTGGGCCCTTGTAGTCTAAAAAATAATTTAAAAAAATTGAAAAAGGTAATGTTAATTTTGACTCGTAATTCTAAAGAATTCAATTTTTATTGAAATTTTTAAAAACAATGCCTTTACGAGATGAAACCTGTCATTACTTTGCATCATTATAAAAGTTAATATAATTACAAAAGAGAAAAATTTTCTCTTTTTTTTTTTTTTTTTTATTTTATTAAAATGTAATAATGTTTTCATTTATGTCTATTCAATCGAGACTATGTAAGTTTGATATTTTTTTGTTTTCATTTCAGCTTAGCCGAATAGACACTTGTGTAAAGAATTACCTACAGGCTTGGCCTGTTGTGGCTATGGATTATTTATGTCGGTGTTTAGATGTATTAAACACCAATGTCCACCACTTGATATATTGTGTAAGTGTTTTTATTTCGCTTTATCTATATTTGTATATATGTACACATTAGTCATAAGAATAATATAGCTAAAAAGAAATATGTAAAAGTTACAAGAATTTAACATATTTTTCATGTTGGCAGAAATTCTCTCAAAAAGCACTCGATAGATAACTTGATTTATAATATTCAATAAATCAATAAAAGCTCACTTGATTTATCTGAATGGACAACTGAAAATTCAAAATGCTCACCAGGGCCAAACATTTGATAAACCTATTGAAATTATTATCAAATTTCATAGTTTCTCAAAACAAATGCTAATGATAAATTTAGGAGGTCAAATACGGCGTCCTTCCCAAGACAATGCTTCAATCTTTTCATTCAAAAAATGGCTACAAAAGCAAACAGTCATCTTAAATGGATTTTCTCCATCTCTGTCAAGCAACAGCATCTCACATTCATATCAAAAGCCAAAATGTTTTTATTGACACGATTCCTAAATCTTTTTTGGCCTTATATATATATGTAATCGCAAAATAATAACAAAATTGATGACGATAATAGGCCAGATAATCCCTGGAACAGATGGTTACTTGATATTTGTTTAAGAAACTTGAAAATCTTCTCTTTGTTCACATCACAAGATACTGACATATTTTTGCGGGTGGGGATTCTTGTATTTTCAGGCTTTGATTGGTGCCCATCTTGAAATAAATGGTGGAACAGAACAGTTCCAAAAAGATGTTCGGAAGTGAGTAATTATTTCTGGAAATTTCTCTGCAACTTGAAAAGTAATTAAATGTTGCACTGATAATGGAATAACAATTGACATGTTAAAGTCATTATAGATTAAAATAAGAATATGAAAAATAAATTTTTTTTTTTTTTTTTTCTTTTTCTTTTTCTTTTTTTCTTACCAAGATTAAAATTTTGAAGACTTGATTGTACCCTCTTGTAGCTGTCATTTGCATATTCCCCTATTGAATTGCAATATACAAAATTATTTCATTAAAGTAATTAACTTCTTTTGATCTCATTGAGAGCTTCATGGGTTTCACTGACCAAACTAAGATATTGCTTTCTTTTTTTTTCTTTTTTTTGCTGGTGTTCTCTTCAAAATTCTGGAAGAGAAATTGTCATAATTTGGTCTGAAATAGTTTAAATTATTAATATTACTTTCTCTAATGAAATTAGATAGCCAAGTTGAAAGAGCATTGATTTAAAAATCTAAATGTATTTTGGTTCAATCATTTTGTTTCATTTACAGATTTTTATTTTACAATAATTGTGATCTGCCGGTTTGTTTGCAAAAATATTTGTAGGCATTTTATCAGCCAAAATAGATCAGCTTTGAGCTTATTAAACTGCAAATCTAAGGGTTCTTTGCTCAATCATAGGTTTTGGCTTCTAAAATAAATTTGTAGCAAGATTTGTAGGACAGTTTGTTTTTTTTTGTTTTTTCTTTTTTTGTTTTTTTTTTCTTTGTGATCAGTCTGCTTATACCAAATGAATTTGTTTTATGCAAACAGAAAATGGTTGTTGTAAAAGATACAAATATGTTTCAGTCATGAGTTTAACTATTATTTTTCTTCCTTGAAATTTCAAATTTTTTTTTTGTTGTTGTTGTCGTTTTCCTTAGGTTTGTGCGTAGTTGCACATTGGAAGGCTTTGAGAATTTGCAGCAGAGTAATGTGATGTCAAACAGTTGTGACAGTTGGCAGACATTAGACATTCAGCCAAACATTGTGTCTGGCCCAACTGACAAAGGCACAAACAAGGTTGGACATGAAGGCAATGGACACATCTCTTTGACTCTAGAACCTGGAGATAAATTCCATTTTGATCCAGGCAGTAAGTGGCTTTTTTTTTCTTTCATTTTCTTGACACATAGAACTGAAATTTACTTAATTTCCTTTTCTAAATTTTTGGCAGAAATGGAAAGAATTTTTGTAATAATTCAAAAGATTTTTGTCAAGGAATAAATTTTAGACCATAAAACATGGAGAACATAAATAATGCAAAGCTTTGTAAAATTTGTGTTGGAAACTATTTCCCACCTAACCATTAAAGTTAAGCATCCTTTTACTAGGCTAGTACCCAGTAAGTGACCATTCTACTTATTTTACCTGGTTTTTATCAGCAAGACATGCACATACACATTGTGTAGATATTAGTTACCATGTTTGTGAAAGAAATTATTCAATTTTCTTCTTTTTCATTGTATGGTTCATCTGTTAGTTCAAATTCTATTTCACTGCTCAACAATGAAGATATTTACCCAACTTAGCCATGTCTGCTTAACATTAAAGAATATTGTTCTCTCTTTATTTACATTATTCGGACTATTGTCCTCATCTTTGTCGCCATATTTATTGTTTCGGCCGTTGTATGCTCCAACCTTCTTCAGGTGGTTGGAATGTTGAACTGAACCCTTTATTTTGCTCACTGGGGTAGACTGTTCTGGTTCCATGTGCCATGTTTTGATGGATGTTAGTTATCAGTTATCTCCTGTTAATTTCCCTCTGAAAGTTCTCCACTGCCTAGGCCGGGTATTGAACTCACACACTTTGGGTAAAGGCGTTGGTTAGATCTAGTGACAGGACCCAAAGTGTGTGAGTTCAATACCTGGTTAAGGCAGTGGAGAACTTTCAGAGGGGAATTAACAGGAGATAACTGATTACTGATATCCATTAAAAACATGGCACATTGAACCAGAACAGTCTTACCTTATACCTTATAAATCAACAAGTTTTGAACCCTGTAATTTCTGTTATATTACATATTTTGCTAAGAATGTTTTTATATTTTCATTGAACTGTTTAAACTATTGACATTTCATGAACTTTTCTGAAATATTTAAGGATTAAAAATAATAAGGATGAGGATAACTGTTGATGCAAAATTTTTGTATGTTAATAATTTACTAATAGTTTACTAGTTTCTCAGCAGAAAACTGTTTACTTGTGACAGATAATGAAATCTGATTCTTTTTTAACCTTTCAGCAAGTTGCCGATTCTGTAAAGAGTGGGCAGACAAAATGGTCAATAGTGACCGACACAATGCAGTCTACTTAAAAGTCACAATTGATTCTTATAAATTACAGGTAAGGGAAAAAAATATTACTTCATTGGAAAATAAGAAAATTAAAGGAAGTGGCATATATTGCCATGAATCAAGACTACATTGATTTTACACACACACACACACACTGCACATATTGTGCTGGTGGTAATAAAACAGTGTTTGCTATAATACAACAAAACTATTAAGTATATGTTAATAAATATACATATTATCCCTCACCGGTAGCACGACTTGGAATTTCATGCACAATGCAATCTTCAGCTGCTCAGTATAGACTAACCATTCGGTAATTTAAATTTTAAAAAATATATCTGGTTGACACAGGTATATATATTATACTGGGATTACAATTTTTTTAATTTTCAAAATTATATTTGGCATTTAAAATAAACAGGATTTGTGTGCATGTATATATACATACATATATATATATATATATATATATATATGTGTGTGTGTGTGTGTATATGTATGTAAAAAAAAAAAAAAAAAAAAAAAAAATTAAATTTATTTTTAGAGTTGCGAATATTAATTTTTTATTAGGTTGGTGCAAAAATAATGACGTAATAATGTCGTTTTTTGACGTATTTTTAACGTCAAAAAACGACATTATTACGTCATTATTTTTGCACCAACCTAATATTATATTTATATTAAAGGGAGGTTTACTTGTTTTGTTAATTTTTATAAAAAAACAAAAAAAAATAACCTGTAATTTATATTAAAAATTAATCTGGATCATCATATTTAAGCAGATATTTATTTATATGCCTACATGTAACCAGCAATTCATTTCTCTTGTTTAATAAGCTAGCATTATTTAAGTGTTTTAGGATAACCAAATTTTCAACAAGACATAAGTTACATGTATTTCCTTTCCTGCTATAAAACTTGGCTCTTGCTATAATAAAGAGAGGACACTGAGCAGCTGTTTCATGCTTAAACACAATCTTCTGCTAACATATTTATTTACTATTTTTAAAGGGTGTTTTTTGTGGAGAGTTTTTCTGTCTGCGTGCTCTCTTCATCAGAATTTGGATGACGTGGCTCATTAGGCTCACATTCTTTTGCACCTGGATTATTAGACAGGATTATGAAAATGGATCTACTTAAGTCTTTTGTTATATCACAGCTGTTATATATATATATAATTTTATATTTTTGTAATTTTGTCAATGCTGAAATCCTCAATGGCTGTCAGCATCTCTTTTACAATTCCATCTCGTCCTGCTGCTTTGCTTTTGTTCAATTTGGCTGTAGGCTGATTTCACTTCAGGCTTTAATATTTCTGGTCCTTCCATATTTTTTTGTAATGCGGGTTTTCTTTTCCAAATTTAAATGCAATGTCAATCATCATCATCTGTCTCTTTGAATCCGGTTCTTTTTATTGTCCTTTCTCCTCTGGAAATGTTTTCTCAGTTTCCTTCACTTTCAGTAAGCCTTTGCATCTTAGTGGCTTTATCACCTTGCTTAGGGTAAAATGGTTAAGGAATAAAAAGCAGGGAAGATTTCACACATATTTCAGCTGTTAAGTACACTGTTTTAAAAACAAAATAAAAAAAATAAAACTTACATGTAATTTTGAAAAATAATCATCACTTCTCAAAATGCAGAATGAAAACCTAATCGACATCAGTTAATACGAGAGCTCGTCCTTCAGGGCCAAAATGTGAGCCAATCCCGCCAATTTATAGCTAAATTGGCAACCATATTTACATTTGTCACAAAATACATATATTCTCACTTTCCTTGAAAAGTTCACTTTTCCTTGGCAATTATCCTTCTCTTTGACGTTGTTGACATTTTACTCAATTGACACAAATCACATCTTCCTTTTTTTTTAAATTTCAGTTTATTTAACAATCTTCTCTCAGACCTCTTTGTTGTCTATTTTAGTCATCTTTTACCTCGTGTAACCCCCTCCATCTCAATGTGAGATCGGATCTATTCTTCCTCTTGATATGAAAAAAATCCTTTTTTTCTGTTGTGTTGTGTATGGTGGTTATCTGTCGCCTCATGTACCCCTCCTCGCTCAAAGATATTATCAAATCTTTTTCCTTCTTTTGCTATGAAAAAAAAAAAAAAATCCTCAGCTTCTGTTATGTCATCTTGGCTACACATTCCACTCTAACATGAGGAGTGAAATTTATCCCTTCTCGCATTATGGTGGTTTTAGAAAAAAATTTCCATTTCCTTTTGTCCAAATGAGTTGTATCCTCATACCAATTGCCTCCTCCACCTCCAGTTAGTCCACCTCCACTTCTCACCTCCAGTTTGTCCACCTCCACTTCTCACCTCCAGTTTGTCCACCTCCACTTCTCACCTCCACTTTGTCCACCTCCACTTCCCACCTCCAGTTAGTCCACCTCCACTTCCCACCTCCAGTTTGTCCCTGAAATAAATCATAATCATTTTAATATTCTTAGCTAAACTGTTTTTTTTTTGTTTCTTTGTTTTTTTAAATTTATATAAATATTCAGTGCTTATTTCTGCTTGTCATTACATCAAATTTCTTTCTTTTTATAAAAGTTAAAAAAAAAAAAAAATGACTGGTACATTGTTACAAAGTATAATTGTGTCCTCTTGTCTGGTAACTGATGACGAATACATGGTGGTGGAGAGACTGAGTTTTCTTCTCTTTCCTGGGGAGGAACTGTAACTGAGCCTACTGACCTTAAAATTGATTGACTCTCTATTTGTGCTTGATGGGTAGGGCAAACTAAATACTCTTACTGCAAAAGTATGGAAGGGTGAAAGACAAATTTATTAAACTTATTAAAATTTAATGAAAATCCAGGCTCACAAAAATGGTCCCCCATGGTGAAGCTAGTACACTAGGCATAAGTAGAACACAAGGGGTAGAGACAAAGGTTATTGATTTGAAGGGACTTTATTTTCACGTGGGGTTGGTGTTATTTATTTATTGTTTATTCATATTTTATATTTATTTTTGTTTGTTTTTTGATTGAAAAAATGTTCTAAGGTGTTAAAACATTAAATCTATTTAGTATACCAAATTTGGGAAGGAGTAGAAGTTTATCCCTTGTTTCCTGCTTAGGATTGAGTTTCTGGTACCTTCTAAAGTCTTTTCCTTCTGTTTCACTTCCAGTAGTCATTTGCTTCTTAGTAGCACAATCGCCTTGCTTGGGGTGAATTGATAATGTTTGTAAATTTGCTAAAACAAGGGAGGTAACTGCGTAATTTTGAAAAAATTATTTAAAAATATAGATTTTTTTTTTTTTCCATTTTTTTTTTTTTTTTTTTAAATAAGTAATATTTTAATTCATTTAATACAGGGTCCAATGGATAAATTGTCGTCTAAATTATGCAAAAATGAAAAAACTGACAACTCATTTTAACCAATGTATTTACTAAAATTACACAAAAATATCATCAAATACTAAAGAGTAAATTTATTCAATAAAATTGCCATTGGCTTCAACCACGGCCTCCGAATGACTTCACAATCTCTTACAACTCTTCTGGACGGTCTCCTTGTTTAAGGTGGTGAATGTTGCCATAATCCTTGCCTTCAGTTCATTTTTGGTGTTACAAGGAGTTTTGTTGGTCTCTCGCTCAACTGTGCCTCACACATAATAATCAAGAAGTTTGCAGTCTGGGGAGTTAGGTGACCAGATGTAAGGGGTGATGTGGTTGCAGAAATTGTCTGACAGCCATGACTGTGTACTCCTGGTTGTGTGGCATGGTGCTGAGTCCTGTTGCTAGACATAGGCTCTTCCAGCAGCCACCCTCTTGACCCAGGGCAGCACTACCTCCTCAAAGTACTTGATGTAGGCCTCCGTATTGAGACTGAGGCTCTCACCAACAAATTCAGGAGTTCTTTTCTTATCAAAACGATCAGAGTGAGTTTTCCGAAATGCCATACCTTCGTAATCACCATTAGACTCCTCCAACTCTTTCCGAATCCTTTACACTCTCTTCAGATTGACACCCAAACATTTCTGGTACAAATACCAAGCAGTACAGCATGCCATTTCCAAATTTCTGACAGTGAATTGTGTCATGGTGCTCTTTTTCTCACAGATGATGCCCAACTGAGCTTACTATACTGTGCAGTTGACAAAATAAAAAACAAAATTAATATACAAAAATAAAAAACAAACTGCATACAGAAAATTAAAAATATAAAATGGTGACAATTTACCCACCCACACCCAGTACATCGTCAGTGACTTAAGTGACATTCATGATACATGCTTGTCGCTTTCAATTTATGAATGACTAGGCAGAAGATTTTCCTGCAGTAGGATTCTGTTTCTTTCTGCAGTAAACTGGTTGTCAATCAAGGCTATAGGTCCCAGTCTGCCCTGATATTCAACCCATAGTTGTGGGAAGAAGGGATGTTTTCGTACCTTTCTTTGCATATAAGTGAATTCAAACTGAGCCCTTAGATTTCTAGTTCTAGTCCATTTTCCATTACTCTGCACCACACATCATGAAACATTTAATTGACAATAAATTAATATTTTAGTCTGGTTCAATGTTTCATCAATAAGTAAATAAATATGAAAAAAATTAAATTGTGCAATTTAAAATCTTCAGATGTTTAACCAATTTGTCTTTTTATCTATTTATTTTTTTTTTTCAGTGTATCCAGCACATTAATACTTTGAATCGACTTCTGAAACAAGCTGACAATGACCATTATGCTTTATATAGGTGAGTCATAGAATTTGACATAAAATAGTTTGGAATGTTCTTTTCTCTTTCTGTTTTATATTTACATGTTGTGAGGGAAATTTATCAAATAATCAATCCACTGTCTATTCAGAACTAAAAAAAAAAAAAAACTTCTCAGTACAGATAAATAGTTAAAAGCTCAAGTGTTTAGTTTTACTTTTTTTTTTCCTCTCAAGGTATTGCAAATATATCACAGATAAAGCTTCAATTATTAATTTAGAAATAATCGTCCAGTTCACACTCCTCCTCCTCATATTTTGAACAGGGGTAGAGGTTTATCCCTTGTTTCCTGTTTAGATTTTACAGTTCCTTCTAAAGTTTTTTTTTATTCTCTTTCCCTCCCAGTAACCCCTTTTCTGATGACAGAGATTTTAAGTGTTGGGGGGGGGACAGTAAGAATATTAGACAGATGAATAGAATAGATATCGATTGACCCTAGACTTAAAAAGACCAAGATCGTAGTTGTCAGGAAAGCATTCTTTCAGGAGTTCCACAAAATAACAGTTCTAGGGAACAGTTCTGAAACACAAAGGGGATGAGGGCTTGTCCCCCTCCCTAAATATGGCAGGGTGGGTCCTAGATGTGAAGGTCCAAGCTGGTGGCAATAAGGAATAAAACATGGCAGCAGGAGTTACGTATTTTCAGGAGTGATACAATGAACTGAGCATTCTTACTGTGTCTTTTGCAATGGCACAAATATATGCATTCCATTTGAGGTTTGGGAGTAAGCTTTAGATCCAGTAGACATTCAAGGTAAGAAGTCTCTTTGAGGGTATTGATCATTCATCAGAATTGGTGCAGGTCTGGGGTCTGCTCGGTGGTGATACAATGTTATGAGTTTTATTAAGAAACTCATCACACAGTGAATTTGATCTTCATGACTGCTCCACGGTTGCAGCTCTGTGTTTGTTTCCAGTAAGAATTATAAACATTTACCTGACAAGTAATAATTAATACAAAGCCCATGTACTTGATTCAGTTTTTTTCACTTTCATTGACACTGTCACATATCAAGAAGATCTATATAAACACCATCATTTTCCTGGCACAAAATGATATGGTGCCATGTCCTGTGTTATATTTCTGAAGCTGTGTTTTGTTAATTGTTGCAAAGTCTCTCCAAATGGCGTCCTTCAACTGATAGGTATTCTGGTATCATTCATGTGAAATTCTTTCCTTGATAATATCTCACTTATATGTGGGGATGACAAAACTTTCGGGCCACCCTGTAAATTGGAGATTGCTTGGCAATACCAAGTATTGTAAGTGACCCCCCCCCATATAATCGATGGAACAAAAGAGATGATGAACTTGTTTGATATATATTTATTAGATTGAAAATATATGAGTTTGAAATACAGGTTAGACATAGTCTAGGTGGGGGAGGAGAAATTGTCTTGACATTATCCTCAAAACTCAGCAGAGAATTTGCTGTTTGTCTCCATTCTTTGAGACATATTAACCACAACACAGAATCAATTCTCAATGAGCCATGATGAGGCCATGTTGTGTGTCTGATTCATGATCAATCTTTTGTCTTCTAAATTCTTTAAAAACAAAAAAGTCACTTCATCTGCTGAGCTGCTGTCTTGTTGAAAAATATCTGACATCTTGAGACTTCTGCTGTTGAAGGAACCATTCTTGCAGAAATAGAAATCAATGGAACTAAAAAAAGATCTCACCTGTGGAACTCTTCCAGCTTCTTGCTTTCCAGTTTGATTTTCAAAAATTTAAATGCAATGCCAATTTTCTTCTGGCTTCTTAATTCCTCTTCTTTTATTGTTTTCTCTCCTTAATGTTTTTTTTTTATATACGTTCACACTCAGTAACCCCCACTGCATCTTAGTGACTTTGTTGCCTTACCTGAGGTGGATTGATTTAAAATAAATAAGAGAAAAATAAATTCTGTAGATATTTTGGCTTGGGAATTTCATCGAAAAAAGATATTTAAAGATGTCAAAATGTTTTCCTTTACCATAAGCTTCAAAGTACTTATTTAAAACTTAATGGGTCAAATTATATGTAAAATCTTAAATAGAATAATGATATATAAATTTTTATATATCAAGAACAGTTTTGGAGGGAAGATGTATGACAAAGTGGAAAAAGTTTTCATGTGACGTGTTTCGTCCTTTAGGACTTCATCAGACTGGGTTTGTCTGCATTGATGCAACTGCACATGAATGAGAGATGCTGGGAATTTTAAATTTAAAAAAAAAAAATTTTTTTTTTCTTTTTATTATATAATTATGTACTTTTATTCTTTTGTAGGGCTTATGTGTTTTTGAAGAATTCTGGTTATGGAAATGTTTTGCTTAAATATTGCCAATTACTTGACCTCCAACCTAACGATCTTGATGCACTACGAGCCCTGGAGGAATTCATTGAGGAGAATAATGACATGATGAACTTGTCTTTGTCTTGAACTGACACACACACACACACACACACACACACACACACATGCACACACACACACACAAATAATTATTTCTGTCTTCCTCTACTCTCTCTATCTCTCTCTCTCTCTCTCTCTCTTCCCCCCCCCCATCCTCATGAATTACTAAAAGAGGATTGGAGGGGTCGGGGTGGGGGTTTGTCAGTCATTTGATCATAGCTGCTGCTGCTGCTGCTGGTTGTTCTTGTTCTGTATTCCCTAAACACATTATCTAGTCAGTTTTCATATTGGTGCCTTGAAACAATTGGCAAATGTCCTGATGCGCCAGAAAAGCAAAAAGCAAAACAACAAAGGAATAAAAATTTCTGTAGCTTTTCCTTTTCTTATGACTGCCATCACAAAAATGTTCTTTTTTAATTCCGTAAAATCAGAGGGAAAAAATACCACTTGAATTTGTGGGGTTTTTTTTGGGTTTTTTTTTTTTTTTTTTTTTTTTTTGGTGTATATTTGAAAATTCAAATGATTTTTTATTTTTTACATTCTAGAACAGTTTTTTTTTTTTTTTTTTTTGTGGGAATGCTAGTAAATAAATTGGGATTATTTAAATTTTACTTATGTATATTTAAATTTAAATTTTGTATATCAAGATATCAAAATGTTTATATTCAAATAACTTCCTTATTTTAAAGATTTGTAAAATATTTTATTCGGTGCATCAATTTCTATTTAATTCCATCTTTTTTTTTTTTTTTTTTTTTTTAATCTAAAGTTAAACTTTTTATGCCTTTTGATAAATTCAAATTTGGATTCGGCCCAAATGCATCAATCCATCAATTGCTTGGCTAAAGATTGATTGGTATACAACATCGCTTGTAAGTTCAACCTACTTTTTCATTTTTTCTCGAGTTGATTGACTTGTTACTTATTCATAACGATTTCATTTATAAATAAGTGGAAATAGAATTATTTCATGACAATTTCAGTCATCCAAAAATGAGAACAAGGAAATAATATTAATTGAAAGGACAGCCATATTCTGGGCAAAATCATTTCTCCAATTACCAACAATGATTGTGTCGCTACAATTCTAACAGATTTTGATAATTGTGGATTTCAGGTTGAAGTCTCAGTGACATGAAATTTTGATATTTAAATACGACTTGTCCCATAATTACTGTTACACTTAGTGTCTGAAAGGTGTATGCAAATGTAACAACAGTTATGGGACATAGGTATTAAATTGTTTTTAATTTATTTCTATTTATCTTATTTTCATAATTTTATTTATTTTCTTATAAAAGTTTAGATCAAATGATGTTAGGAAGATGTTTTATCTTTGTTCGTTTGAACTTTTCTTAATAAATCTATGCCTGCGCATCATGAAACCCAGAGAAAGAAGTTTTTTTTTTTTTGTTTGTTTTTACGTGTATGGGAGAAAAATGATATATTTATAAATATCAGGACAATGTTAGGGAAATTAATAACAAAGTGGTAAAAATATTTTCTTGTGTAACTTGTTTGTGTGTGCGCACACACACACACACACACACACACACACACACACATATATATATTATAAATTAATTGTTTTAAAATATGGGTTTTTCGCTACACAGTTCTAACCATGTTTCAAAAATGGAAGCTAAAAGATACTAATTTAATTTTGTAATTAAAGACATTAGTTCCATTTCATCTCGAAGCGAATTTTGGAGTAACTTTTAAAATTACTGGGTTTTAAAGACACAGCTAAAATCATAATTTACGTTTCCAAGGTTACAGATAAATCCACTTCCACCAGACAAGGGGTGTCTGCGTGTTCATTATGTCTGTATTTTGATGTATCAGTTATTAGTTACGTTTTGGCAGGGGGTCGGGATGTATATTTCAATGAAATCTAACATCCGTTAAATGCATGTCGTCTGGATTTTTAAAAATTTTATTGTTAACAGCAAAAATTCTTATGGCATTTTTTTCCATTTGTATATTTAAAGATTGGGGGGGGGGGGTAGGTTAGAATATGTTTTATTTAACTACAATTTGAAATATTTTCACTTTTAATTTTTAATATACTACATTTCTTTTAAGAACAATTAAATGTATTAGAATCCCTTACAGTATGTTTTATTTTTATATATATATATAAGTGAACATTGAGGTGACAGGCTGTTTCATGCTAGATGCAATCATCAGACCATGTGTTTATTCTCGACTATATATACGGGTCAGTGATGCATTATTGGTAGTTATTTTGGTGGGAGTGGTTTGCTTATTTATTTGGGTTAATTTATTTTACTTGATTTTATTTTGTATATTTTATATATTTATTCTTTTCGTCTTTCAATGTTTTAGCAACGTAGTAAAAAAGTTTTTAGATCAGATCATTTATTTAATTGTTTTGGTCTGGGAAGGTAATTAAAGCTATTTTTGAGTCCAATTTTTGGCTTGATTGCTGTCGTCTATTCTAACTTATTTTGGCAGTGGGGGGGTCGGTGGTCAGTGTTTTTTAATTTGTTTATTATTTTATTTATTTGGATTGATTATTTTTACTCGTTCTTGCTTGTTTATTTTTTATTTTTATTTATTGTAATGTTTATTTTCGTAGGAGCAGTTTGTTTGTTTGTTTGTTTATGTATTTGGATTTATTTTACTTATTTATTTATTTATTTTTTTATTTTGTATATTTTAATTTATTCTTTTCAGTTTTTGATTTTTAAGTAACGTAGTAAACATTTTCTTTTTTGGGTCGTTTTTTTTTTTTACATAGCAGTTATAGCTACATTTTCACCCAATTTGTCTGCAGGCTGACGATTGCATCTAGCATGAAACAGCCTATCGCCTCTGAGTGTTGACTTTAATGTTCACTTTTATATTTACATACGTTCTATCTCTCATATTGAGCACTTTATCCCGTAAATGTAGCATACCTTAAAACTATATTTCTTCATAAACTTTTTTTTTTCTTTTAAGCTTTCACAGTTAAATTTCTATTTCCGACACGAACTCGGTCCATACCAGGGTTGATAAGACAGACGAGAGAACCTGTTTTTGTATGCTGAAATAATCCAATTCCTGATATGAGGTGATTTTAGATTTTGTTTATTAATTATATATATATATATATATATATATATATATATATAATTAAAAAAGAGACAACCTTAAAGTTCCATGACTATAATTTATATATTTATAAGGTTGCCCCTTTTTTTATTTAATTAATATTTGCTCTGTTGTTACGTTGAGCTCTGTGGATTACATCCTCTTTGTAATTATCCATACAGATTACAAAACCCTTCATTACCTTTTATATATATATATTAATGGGGATAAATCAAATAACTAGATATTAGCAACCATATATACATGTGTTAGTGTTGCATATACAGGTAAGCGAATAAATATTTACTCAATATAAGGTGTAAACAAAAGAGTGCTCAATGTGGTTAGATAAAGCTAAGAAGTATATATTAATATACATGTACCGATATTCAAAGTTCAACTTAGTTTCATTGTCTACCAACTCATCAGGTACAAATTATTACTTTTGAAAAAAAAAAAAAATACAGGGTCTCATGGGAGGAATGCTAAATTAACTGCAGATTCAAAACTCAAATTTAATATAAACTTAATGTAATATACATATATTTGTAAGTACTAAATGTAGATTGTAGGTAGACAGGGCTATTGTAAAAAAAAATAAAAATCCAGCTTAAAGTTTAAAACAGGAATGCCGGGTAACTCGTTAAGTAATAACAAACGTTAAAATGGTTAAAGGGAGGTAATCAATATATAACCTCAAAATATGGGACGAGCAATTGGTAATTGGATAATATATCTATCCAGAATAAAAATATTTTAAGAGAGATTCTTTCTGTGACTACAAGCTAACATGAGTTCATTTCATTTATTAAGTATATTTCGGTCATTAATATTTTTGAGTATGAATCTTTTTTTTTTTTTTTTTCCAGCAAACACAGGTTGCATCAGTTGCCGTGGGCAAAAACTGGTGTAGTTTTGGCAACAAAATTCCAATTTGCTATTGGTATTTAAGAAAATGGCCGCTTTTAAGAAAATTAAACAAAAATCGAGCATATATTTGACATTCTAATCTATATAATTTCTATCTGAAAGACACCAGAATGTGTTACTGTAAATAATAAATTTAATGCTTTAGATTTCAATTAATAACATATTTAAACAAAACTTTGTCTTCGTTGATTTATGAGTCTTTTTTCATCGTGATATGCTGAATTTTTACGTGACCTAATGGAGGTACCTAGTATATAGTCATCTGTTTTAATATCCCAGTAAAATTTTGAGAATGCTGTTGCATTTGCATATTGTTAAGAGACATTTTATGATGATAAAATCTTGTTTTCCAGTCGTTAGCTGTGGAACTAAAATAAAATTTTGTTCCACCATTATGTTTAACTCTAACTCTGTAGACGACACCTTTATACATACATTTAGGATTTGTCAGACAGTTAATGTCTTTTTGACAATTACACTTTTTTTCTGTTTTAACATTGCTCTTGGAGTTGTTTAAGTATTTGTTTAAAGTCACATTGTTATGGTGTGCTACATATTGCTCAAGATTTCTAGTGCAGCTGTAACTAATCTTAATATTGTTCTTATTGAAGATTTTGTTGAGTAAAGGGTTATGGATGAAATGTTTGGTAGAAACAAAACTTTAAGTTGCACTTCAAACATACATACATTATATATATATATATATATATAGTATAAATTAACTGATTTAAAAATATGAAATATGGTTCCTTTGCTACACAGGAATTACCATGTTTCAAAAACAGAAACTAACAACTTCAATTAAATTAAAAGCACTAGTTCTGTTTCATTTTCAAGCGAATTTGATTCAATTCCAAAATTCACTTGAAAATGAAACGGAACTAGTGCTTTTAACTTAATTAAATAATTGAAGTTGTTAGTTTTAGAAATATGGTAATTCCTGTGTAGCGAAGGAACCATATTTTAAATTGGTTAATTTATAATATTTATGCTCTGTAGATTTGCATTGAGTACTGTTTTGTAAAAATATCAACAACACCGGGTTATATATCTTACTGTAAAATATATTATAAAATGTGTGCATTGTTTGTTATTGACAAGTTATTTTTTCTCATAGTAAACAAGACTAGTGACATAACTAGTATAGCCAGGTTTGATAGATTCTGTTTCTTTATTTTGTTAAATATTTGTTGTGGGTGGGGGATATATGTTGTAGCATAACTACAGACGATAATGGGTAAACGTCCCCATTCACATAAATACAGTAGTAAGTGTATGTTGGTCTGCAGTTTGAGATTCATCTCCAGCTGTGCTGGTCAGACTCTCTTCCTCCAGACAGAGAGGATTCCTATGCCCTTCGACATAGCCTCATCTCAGGAAACAGTTACCCGACCCTGTTTTACACAAGGTTTATAGGGAATTTTGGGCCAGATACCCCACATTAAATTCAGCTTTATGCCACGTCTGACTGCATGGGGCATTTGGTAGATATCCTGCAGTTGGAGATTCATTGTGGAATTCACTTGATTCACTTCTAGCAGTTGATTAATTCTTCTACGCGCCGCTGGCGAATCTTATACGTGTTGTTTGTATCCTAAGTATTATCATTCATTACCAACCTTCGTTTGATTATTCTATTCTGTAGCCTTCCCTAAGTTACAACGGTCTGTGTGTGTGTGTGTGAGAATGAAGTAAAAATTTGTTAGTTTGTCAACATTTATAAAACAACTTGAAGTGATTCACCAACTAGCTTTTGAGTACATCTTTACATTTGAAGTGTTTAGTCCCAAATAACTCATGTTGTCTCCTCCACTCCCCCAACATTAATGGGGTGGGGTCAGTTAACTGCTGGTAACTCTAATGGGCCAAGATTTGATCATTTCTCTCTCTCCTCACATGTGAAGGCCCATATCTAACTTGACCTTGTGCCACATTCCCCTTCCCTTCTCATGATGTGGGGAGGCAAATACTATTTTCACTTGGAACTATCGGCCATTGATTGGTTGGTTTAAAATAAATCACTTTGAACAATCCTTAGATGTCAAGAGTTAATGCCCTTGCACTATATTGCTTCCTGAGAGAGAGACACACACACACACATACATATATATATAATTTAAATAAAAACAGACCACTTTAAGGTTCCATGTAATAAATTATTTCACCACAGCCCTTTTAAAAGGACTGCGGATCATCAGACTTTACTTTCAAACAAAAAATGAAAAGAAAATTTACACATTTTTGACGGGCCGTATTAAACATATGTAAATTACCGAAGTGAGGGGGGAGAGAGAGAGAAGACATAAGTGAGTTAGCAGATATTGACACATTTAAACGGTTAACTTAACGGAAGTTATATATTGATATCAAAGGGGTAGAGAAGAAAAAACCCATAGAGAGAAAAAGAGAGAAGTTGTCACTAATTTTCTTTGTAAAAAAAAGGCTAGAAACAGACGTTGTTATTTTGTTTTACTTTGAAAGTGTTATTTTGGGGGTTCATAAAGATTATAATGTTTGATATAAATTTGAATGTCTCTAAACTGTCTACAAATAATTTTGATGTTTGTTAGTGATTTAAATTTTTTTAAATTTTGGGTATTTTCTATGAAATAGTCGATTGGAAAAATATTCATAGAAAGTACATTAAAAGAATAAAATTTTATTTTAAAATATAAGTTTACTTCTAGTAATCTTTTTTTTAATCTCTTTAAAAAAATTTTATTATTGATTATTAAGTTGACATCTGTATTCGTTTGAATTTTGTTCATGAATTTAACTCGTGACTGTTTCTAGATAGGTAATCTCTTTTACTTAAATTTTAGTTAAGTTAATATGGGGTAATATTTGAAGGTTATATTAAAGATCTTGCTCTGTCATATAATGTATACACACCCATGCAAATATCACATATACACATGTTCCTTTACATGTTCAATCACTTATACAGGTACCTATGTGCCGATATACACAGGTAACTTCATGTATTAACACCTACCTAAATATCAAAAATTTTTCCAATTTAAATATTGATTAATGATTATTAAAGGGTAATATATTTCAATTTAAATTAAATTATCAATTTAAAAAATTTTTCTCCATATTATAAAGAATTTTAAACTCACACTTCCAATTGGAGAATATTGAATGAGAAAATGAGATAAAACACTAATAACAGGACTGTAAAAAATTTAAATCACTAACAAACATCAAATTAAATTATTTGTAGACAGTTTAGAGACATTCAAATTTATATCAAACATTATAATCTTTATGAACCCCCAAAATAACACTTTCAAAGTAAAACAAAATAACAACGTCTGTTTCTAGCCTTTTTTACAAAGAAAATTAGTGACATCTTCTCTCTTAACTTCCTTCTCTCTTTTTCTCTCTATGGGTTTTTTCTTCTCTACCCCTTCGATATCAATATATAACTTCTGTTAAGTTAACTGTTTAAATGTGTCAATATCTGCTAATTCACTCATGTCTTCTCTCTCCCCCCTCACTTCGTTAATTTACATGTTTTATACGTCAAAAATGTATAAATTTTCTTTTCATTTTTTGTTTGGAAGTAGTCTGATGATCCGCAGTCCTTTAAAAGGGCTGTGGTGAAATAATTTATTACATGTAACCTTAAAGTGGTCTGTTTTTATTTAAATTATTTGCTCTGGATTTACATTGAGCTCTCTGGATTTTATCCTCCTTAGTGTTACCCATACGAATTACCTATTTTTTCATAAACTAACTATATATATATATATATATATATATATAATCTCCTTTGGCGTAAGAAAAACAGTGCTCAATGCTAAATAACAGAGCTATTAAGTATATATTAGTAAAAATACAAAGTACCCTACACCACCAATATGAGCTTCATGCTACAAAGGCAATCATCAGGTACTGATCTTTGTTTACAGTTTTGGGTAATGTTTCTGGGTATTACAAGTTCGTTATGTTGTTTGGAGGAATTATTACCATTGTTAAATGCTTAATTGTACTATAAGCTACTAATGGCTGCGATAAATCTGGCCAACAATTACAGCCCCATTAAAGCAACCAGGATCAACTTCTTAAAAAAGCAAACAAAAACTTTCCCACTTTCTCTCCCCACTAATGTGAACTAAAAGCAAGGGACAACACAACATGGATTTCAGCCAATTAGTCTACACACAACAACCACATTTGCTAAAGAAACAAGTATAATAAATGCAAAATGTTGATTATTTTTAACTGAAATATTAATCATTCTTAAGTATATAGAAATGTATCTGTCTATATTTCTGAGATGGGGTATTATGTACACAATTTACATTATTTGGACTATTGTCCTCATCTTTGTCGCCATATTTATTAGAACATTTCGGCCATTGTACGCTCCGGCCTTCTTCACGTGATTGGAATGTCGAACTGAACCTTTTATTTCGCTCACATGCCATGTTTAATGGACGTCAGTTATCAGTTACCTCCCTGTTAATTCCGCCTTTATCCCCTGTGCCATGTGGTCCTCGAGGGCACAGGGGATAAAGGCGTTGGTTAGATCCAGTGACAGGACCAAAAGAGTGTGAGTTCAATACCCAGTTAAGGCAGTGCAGAACATGGAGAGGGGAATTAACAGGAGATAACTGACATCCATTAAACATGGCACATGGAACTAGAACAGTCTACCCCAGTGAGTGAAATAAAGGGTTCAGTTCAACATTCCACCACCTGAAGAAGGCTGGAGCGTACAACAGCCAAAACATTGTAATAAATATGGCGACAAGGACAATAGTCTGAATAATGTAAATAGTGTACATAGAAATATTAAATGTTTCGGAAAAATTGCAGCTTAAAATGGTGTTGAGTGCTCAAAAGCTGACCTGAACTCACATTAAAAGGTAAAAAATAAATGATATTTATGTGGGTTTTCTCTCCAACCTGAAGAATACAGTGGATGAAACTTTAGTAGAGTAAGTGAATATTGTTTTTATTTTTTTAACACATTCTTTTATAAGACGCTCAGATATGAGAATGTTTATATAATCTGATACACAATAAGCCACTGAACTTGTAAAAGCTTTGGGTTCAATTTTCATGTTCAGTTTTTATATTTAATGTTTGTGTAAGACAACTATCAAAAGATTTAAATACCAATTACTTTACACAAGGAAGATAACTTTAATTTCAATTTTCTAAGGAATGATAGATATGGCAATGTACTAATATTTAAGTTTGTTATATATATATATATATATATATAAAACCACCCCCACCACAAAATTCTAGATAATAAAATTATTTATATTAGGTTGGTGCAAAAATAATGACATAATAATGTCGTTTTTTGACGTATTTCTTAACGTCAAAAAACGACATTATTACGTCATTATTTTTGCACCAACCTAATATAAAGGTTTTAAAACTAAGCAATCATAAAGTAAATTTAGAGTATTTAGAAAAAAAACAAAGGTAGAAAAAAGCATAAAATCCACTTTTTAATTATAATGTTCAAAATAATATTGGAAGAATTTTCCTAAATTTAATCCATAAGCAGTTTAACCATTGATTAACACTAAAAAAGATTTTTTTTTAAAATAATGTCAAAATCAGCTATAGGTATGTAAATAAGAGACAAATCCATATCTTAGCATAACATTGTCTTTGTTGGAAATATATTTAATATAATGTACATGTCACTAAAAACAAATATAACTGCTGAACAAAATATGATCTTTATCTTAAATGATCAATGTATGACTGATAATATTGAGCATACATTCCAAAAATTATGTTCAATTTTATTTTGGTTCCATACTGCTCTCTCCAAATATTTCTGACGATTAAAGAATGATGGCATCTCACCATCAATCAACTGGGATATAACAAGAAAGGAAATAAATGTAACTTAACCAATTTTTCAACAAGGCATATCTTAAAACACTATCTTATTAAACAAGAGAAATGAATTCATGGTTACATGTAGGCATAAAAATAAATATCTGTTTAAATACTTTGATCCAGATTAATTTTTAATATAAATTAGTTAATTTTTATGTATATTACAGTTTTATATATATATATAAAATAATGAATACAGAATCCTTAAAAATACATTCAGTCAGGTAATAATTTATTTTGTGGACTCAGATGTCCATCACTTTAGACCAAATTTTATAAAAATAAAAATTTTGTAAAATTTGGTCTTAAGTGATGGACATCTGAGTCCTCAAAATAAATTATCACCTGACCGAATAGATTTTTAAGGATCCTGTATTCATTATTATATTGCTCTGTTCTTACATTGAGCTCTCTTTGGATTTTTTATATCCTCCTTGGAATTATCCCTACAAATCAGATGTTGATAGGTTGTATGTAGCAAGAGCTTTAGGAGGTCAAAGTCTAATCCAACTTGAACTAACTCTAAAAACTGTAGCAATAGATTGGAAGCATACCTCATAAAAACCAATGACCCTCTTCTACAAATAGTAAAACACCAAATCTACTTCATCAACAAAGAAGCTGCAGTCTTCAAGAAAAAACTTAATTTACCTGAAACCCTGCCAACAAAAAAAAAAATGAAGTGAATCCCATCTGCGCCAAACGAGTGAAGCAGAAAGCAAAACAACTTGAGCAAATGAAATTACAAAAGATCTGGGAGGACAAAAGGTGTTGCATGGCAAATGCCTAAAAGGAACGAAAGAAGCAGATGTTGACCAACAGAAAACACATCAGTGGCTGAGTAGCACCGGGTTGAAAGCCGAGACAGAAGGCCTAATTATTGCAGCTCAGAATCAAAGCCTTGCAACCAGATCCTCTCACTGTCACGTAATCAAGGATTGAACTAACCCAAAATGCAGGATCTGCGGTAAAATATGATGAAACTGTTGAACATATTATCTCAGGATGTCCGGAACAAGCAAAAGAAAAAAAAAAAAAATGAACATACCCACAGACATAATAACGTAGCGGCATATGTGCACTGGAAGATATGTAAGAAGCACAAAATGGAAACTACTAAGAAATGGTATGAGCACCAACCAGACACAGTTACCCAAAATAACAATGTAACTATCCTCTGGGACATGCCAATTCAAACTTACAAGTAAATCAAAGCCAAAAGACTTGATATTATCACAAAAGACAAGAAATTCAGGATGTCTATGTTTATTGACATAGCAGTACCATCTGAGAGAAACATCTTCATGAAAATTATCGTGAAATTGTCCAAATACAAGGAACTGGAGATCGAGATTAACAGGATGTGGAGAATGAAGACTGAGACTGTACCAATAGTAATCGGAGCTCTGGGCCTCATGAGAAAAGGAATGGACAATTTTACTAACAGTGTCTTGGGTAACATCGACATACAAACTAGGAACATCCCATATACTAAGGCCATATAGAATACTTCTCTAAGGACCATACTTTGGGCCGGGCTCTACATCATCATCATGCTTCTTTTTCATCTTCTAAAGACTCAGTATACAAATGTCAGCTTGTGAGTAGAGAGATGTTATGACTCTTTCACATATCCAATCCTTAAGTCGGCCCATAGGATTTGGGGTCTTTTTTGCCCTAGTGTATGCTTTTGAATTAGTTATTGGAAATTCTCTTGAAAGTCTGTTTGACCAATCCAAAATGAGGTCACATTTTCAGTTTTGTCTTCAAAATAATAGATTTGTTCCCTTGCCCAAAAACTCAAGTTTTCTCAAACGTCAACATGTACAATAAGCTACAACAAAATTCTTACGACTTACTCGAAAATGGTTCGCTCCTGAAAGGCATGCCAAAAAGTCATGATTTATTTTTTGACAAATTCTGACACGAAACAATTTCCATATTCTCTGTGAAGAATACAAAAGGAAAACCTCAACACATAAAAAAAAAAAAAAAAAAAAAAAAAAAAAAAAAGCAATTCCACTACCAATACTTCCCCCTAAAATTGCAAACACACTGGAAAATAAAGCTGTGATAATATTAAATATAGTCCACGTGCTTGTAAAATCCCCGATAACAAAAATTATACAGGCTATGTGGTTCCACAACTGAGAATGTTGGTTTGTTGATAAATGTTTGTTTAATCTAAAATTGATATTTGCATTGTCTATTCTATAAAACAATCCCTTTTCTATATTTTATTGGCTACAAAACTTGATTTGCAACAGGTAATTATGATGTTATGGCAAAAGAAGGTATTGTTCAATACCAATAAACAAATTGTATCTTGTTACCTTAATAGTGGAATATCTCATTAGAAAATAATGAGCAATCCTTTAATTTTTACTTTCAATAAGTCAGAATTCTTTCTTATATGCAACAATTGCCAAATTACTTAAATGTTGGCCTTTTTTTAACTGCTCCTTTTAAAATGGTTTGTGTAAACTCATAAGTGTATAATGGAATTACCATTTGCTCGAAATGTTATTTCTTCAGATTCTTTGAATTGGAAGAATATAATTTTCAAATATTTTGAAAGTTTGAAAATGTTTTCCTTATTGTAAATCTTTTTAGAAGTTGTTTCTTTATTGAAAGTATTTATGAAATGTAGTCTCAATTGGAGCCAATGGTGGATTGTCAGTTCAACACTGACTTGCATTGTTTGTTTTTTTAAATAGTCTCTAATAATGAAAACTGCTCAGTTTTTACTTGTGAATGTATTTGATGCTTGTTAACCATAACAGTTTAAATACCTCAAATTTTCTAATCATTTCCAGGTTTGTTAATTCCATGAATTTATTGTATAATTATCTCAACTTTGTCTCAAACTTTTTTTTTTTTTTTCATAAAATTTAATGTAATTAATGTAGAGTGGGGGGGGATTTAGTGAACTTTTTGTTCATTATTTGTAATGAAATTTAATTTTATTTTCAAAAAATTTTTTGATTTCTAATTGTTTTTTTTATTCTTTAGTTTTCTGGTGAAACTCTTGCAATTACATTCAAAAAGGCCATCTAAATCTAAAGATAAATTTTCTGGACAAATTGTAGCAGTACAAAAAAAAAACAAAAAAAAAACACGCAAACAATCTCAACATCTTCCGTAATTAGAATGTCATCGTTTCAGATGTTGCCATCTCACTTTTTCTTTTATTTTTTGAAAAAGAATCCAAACTTTAAAATCATTGCAATTTTAAAGATTTGTTCTGGAATTAGCACATTAACTAAAAATATCTTGAAAGTTTTTAACTGTAAATGTAAGGGAAATAAACTCCTTTGGTTTAATATTTTATGTTTTGTCCTGTTGAGTCCAAAATGTATCACAGTCAAACTAGAATCATTTATTAGTGGATTGATTTTGAGTTTTCATTTAATCAGGTCAGACACAAAAATCCAACTATTGTGATTTTTTTTTTTTTTTTTTTTTTTAAAGAAATTAGCGGGGAGGGGATTTCAATTAACAATACTTGTAATTTTCTTCATCTTTTTTATGAACCAGTCAAATAAAAGAATGTGAATTGTGTTCATTAATGTTCCTGTTTTATTATTGTCACCTGTGAAGAGAACAATTGGTATTCCTCAAATTAATGCCAAGTCTGTTATACTTTGGAGATTAAACTGCAGGAAAGAGAAACAAAATTGAAATTACCAAAATGAAAAAGTTTCCTGTAAGTTTCAAAGCAGTTTTTGAAAAATAAAAATCTTTTTTTTCTTCTAATATTTGTATATTTTTTTTAATTTTCTGCTTAGAAAATATTTTCTTTCAGGATCATCACAAAAGCAAATGTTATTCCACAAATTTTAAGGACTTATCAATATGTAGTTGCTTTTAACATATTTCTCACCCCCAACTCAATTTTTTTTAAATATGTTGGCATTCACTGTTATCCATTTCTGTTTAAGCTCCAAATATTTGTATTCCAACAGCTGAAAGAAATGTCTTCAAAGAATTGGCTAAGTTTGAGTGTTTCTTTGTTGTTTTAATTGATTACATTGACCTTGGCAGGATTTTCAAATTGTGCTCAGAAAGATTTGAAATATTAAAAACACAATTTTCTGTAAGTCGAACTTTCAATATTTTTTTTCACCTACTATCCAATCAAATGTTTTGTCTTTTCATAAAGAAAATCAATTCTTAGCTATTATTCTACAATAGGATAAATTTTGTAATCTCATTGAATATCTTTTTAAAACAATGATTCATTTTGTTTAAGGAATCATGTACATCTTGTCATTATGTGTGCATTGCTAAGAAAAATGTTCCATGTGAAGTTCAACATCTAAAATTTTTGCTGATAAGTTCATGTTTTATGCAAACAACTTATCTTTTGAATTGATTTACAAATAAAAGGGAAATAGTAGAGTATGCCTTCAGTTACATAGGATAGTGTTTAAAATATTCCGTCTGCTAATGTTTTTCTACTATAAAAATGATATTAACTTCCACCCATATGTCACACCCTCTAAACTAGCTATACATTGACCAATCAACATGAAATTTTGGGGAGAAATGCAAACAGGTAAGGTGTCAAAGTACAGTTGGTTTTATGAGGGTGCGTAGCTTGGTAAAATAAATTTTCATTATTTTTTCACAAAAACAAAATTATTAGGTTGGTGCAAAACTAATGACGTAATGTCGTTTTTTGATGTATTTTTAACATCAAAAAACGATATTATTACGTCTTTATTTTTGCACCAACCTAACATACAAAATACTCCCAACTATTTTAAAAATGATTAAAAGAATACCCATTTAATGAAAAGCTTTTTTTTTTTTTTTTTTTTTGCATATCTTAAGTTTTTATATATACAAGAATCCTGTTTGCAAGAACTATCAACAAATCACAAGGCTAAATGCTTCAAAACGTCGGAATTTGTTTCCAGAAAGATGTTGCATGCTCAAGGGTAAGAAATCCTAATAACTTTTTTTGCTCTTTTAAAAGAAATTTTCCTAAAAAATGTTGTTTATCATGAAGTCCTATAAAATTGAAAATAAGAAAAAATTATTAAACTGTATTTTTCAAACAAACAAATCGGCTTCAAATTTCATCGATTGATTTAAAAAAGAAAGACTGAAAAGTTTAATCTCAAAAAAAAAAAAAAAAAATGTTAGCAATAACTTCAACAATACTAAATACTGCAAGGATTTCAAGTTGCATCAGCATGTTGCAAGAAAAATGTTGTGATCTAAATGTGCATACACAGTGATGTATAGAGAATAACTTTTTCATGCATATAGCCGTTTTTCCTTTAAAAAAAAAAAAAAAAAGTTTTTGTTCAACTGAATGAAGCAGCAAAACAAAAGATAAAGAACAATTAGCAAAATAGCTGAAAATTTTTAATGAACAAAAAAAATTGATTACATTGATTACCACAGTTATCATTCTGCTTACCTTCTTGCATTAGGAGAGAGAGAGAGAGTTGCCATTGGTATAACAATTGGTTTAGTGGATTCATTGCAAATAAAAAGGGGAGGAAGGACAGGAGGAAAGAATGTCCTCATTTCATTCAGGAGTAGAGAAAGAAAACAGACAAGGCAACTTTTAACAGAAAACCTTGTTTACAAATATAACATTGAAAGAAAAATATTTCTCAGATCATAAAATGCCAAACTTGGCTTAAAATCTTTACAATCCTAAAGATTTTGTTTAGAAATTTACTGCCTCTTCTGGATATTCATATTACAAAAAGCCGCTTTACAAAACCTTGTAACATTCCGACTTTTCGATATCCTCCTCTTGGATGGGGTGGGGGACTTGATGTGATTGAACCAAATCATTTTTGTTGCACTGGTTTAATGGGGCAGGGGAGGGTGGGATCAGATTAAACAATGGCAAGACCACACTTGCCAAAACCAGGAACCTTACAGCTTTGGGAGCCCCTCAGTGTTCTGCTATATCATTGAATAATAGCAGTAATCAATTCATCAATTATCCATTCACTTTTATCAAAACAGACAGAAACAATGTTGGGTGCTAAAGTAAATTTTAATCAGTAATTTCCTCATACTAACTGGATGTCACAGATTTTACAAGCACAATACTGATCACTAAACCTAGCATTAATTTTCTTAGGTTCTGGTGCCTGATTGAGACAGCCATAGGTCCCTGGGCCCTCAGGTCTCTGCTGTAGATGTCAGTTATTCAGTGAATTTCATAAATTCTTTCTTTGATGTTGAATAAGTCTAAAAATGTTACCGGGGAGATAGAGAGAGAGAAAAAGAAAAAAAAAGTAATATGAAAAGGGGTTTTGTTTCTTTTTTTGCATAATATAAAAGGAAAGAAAAAAAAAAATTCAACAAGTTACGTTGTAGTGATCCAATCCTACATATATTGAAGTTGAGATTAAATTTTTATTTTATTTTTATTTTTTTCAAAGTAAACAAAAAAAAAAAAAAAAAAACAAAAAAAAAAAAAAACTGTCTATTAAGAGACAAGATGATTAAGATTTTTTTTTTTTTTTTTTTTAATGGAACAAATATTTTTGCCATTATGAAGAGGGTTTTAGGACTTTCTTTGCAGATGCTTTAGCCACATTTTTTTTTTTTTTTTTTTTAGTTTTAAATTTTATTTAAACTCTAATGAAAACTAATTGTATTGAAGTGAATAATATCAAAAGTTAGTCATTTTAAGTGGTTAAGTAATTTGTGTCAAAATCTAGAAATTTGAAAAGAGAATGAGAGAAAAAAAAAATACAACCATGTGTGCATACACACAGCTACTATTTGCCGAGATATAGAAGAGGGTTTTATTTTGATTTTTGTTTGTTTGTTTTTTTTGCCAAAAAGATACAGAAAACGTCTGGAAATTAAAAGGAGAAAAATATTTCCAGAACATTTAAAGCCAGAGTGTCTCTATTTATTTGTGGGGGGGGCATCAGCTGTCAAACAACTTTGGAAGTTGAACATTTCCCACCCACCAACACACCTTTTTGTTTTGTTTTTTGTCAAGCCACAAACCTTGTTTTTATTTCAAGGTCCCCAAAATACCAACTGAAAATAAATTAGCAAATAAAAGACCTTATTGTCGTAATACCAACCACCCCAAGTAGTCATCTTTTATATAAAGTAATGACCCAATGTTAAAATGTTTATATACTTTATAGTTTAAAAAAAAAAACAAAAAAAAAAAACACACACACAACTCAACATTACATCTGTTTAGGTGTTCTGGATTTAAAACTTTCTACTTTATTGTATCTTGATCAGAAATAAATGAAGGAAATTTTAAAAGTTTCACCAAAAAAAATTAAAGAAAAGACCCACCTCCACTTCCCTAAGAGTGCTTGATCAAATGCTCACTGTTTTCTCTTAAGCATCATGGCATGCCAGTAAGGAGACATCTGGCTATAGGACAATACAGGGAGAAATAGATTCATGCCTTTAGTGCAACAAAAGTCTCAGATTGAATTGGAGTGGCAAGATTTCAAATTCATTCAGATGATGACATCTACAGCTCAACCACCAACTTCCATTTTGTGTTGATGCCTAAATCAAGAATGTTAGCGCTTGGGTAAATCTCCCAACTCAGGGAAAAAAAATTTAATCAAATACCCTCTAGTAGCACCTGATGGCCTTGTGCCAAAATTGGGTAGAGACAACTCTACCTGGAAATAAAGATTTTTAAAAATAAAATAGTAACTGCATAAAGATTTAGAATTAAATTTACTATTTTGGGGTTATGGAACCCTACTTTGCACAAACCATGTAACTAAAACCCTACAAAATAATGTCAAGTGAAATTACTATCAAAAAACAGAAGAGAGGACCTCACTTTTGTCTAAAATGTCCAGTTTCAATTCCTATAAATAGCTTGAAGATAAATTGGTCATTGTAATTTCTTTTTATAATTTAAATCTCTTCAACACAAAATTCAAATTAATTGGGAAAGTGTTCTTTCTCATAAACTTTTTTTTTTTTTTTAGTAAACTTATGCTGATTTTTAGGAGGGGTGGTAAGTAAAAATCAGCATGTTTATTGCGAGAGTAAGCAATAATATTTTCAGGGGTAGAAAAAAGTTTATTTTTCCTTTAGGATTTTTTTTAGAACAAATGTAAGTTTGTTTTTTATGTGCTGCAGAAATGAAGGCAAAAGATAATCCAAATAGAATCGATGGATATAAAAAAGGAAATTAAACAGAAATTCAAAGAATTAAAAAGAAAAAAAAATAATTTGATTAAAATAAAACCTATTTACACAAATGTGTTCAAAAGCAAAAGAAGTTGTCCCCCTCCGTCATTTTGCATCTAAGAAAACTTTTCACTAATTTATAAAAATTTGCCATTTATATTTAAAAATGAAACAATGATCAGAAGATAACTTTTGGCTGTGTGATCCAACCAAACAAGGACATCACAAAATTGTCACCAAAGATGTAAATAAATAAAATTTATTAACAGATCAGGACAGCTATTAGGGAGATGTGATTAAATACTTTAATGTTTAATGTATTATTATTGTTTAGGTAATAAGCATTATAATATAGCACAAATTGGGGAAAATGGAATTTTCCACAATATACACTTTTTTTTTCTTTTTTTTTTTTCTTTATACACATTTATGGTTATTTTTTAACTTTTATCAAAAACGATTTTCTTGTTCATGTAGTTATGGATAATATTAAATTAATTACTAATTTTTTTAATTAATAACTTTGTGCTCAGTTGTTGACATTAACAGCTTTTTGTTGATGTGTTAAAATTTTGGAATAATGCAATAATAAAAATTTAAATTTCATCTCTGATAGATGTTGTGATCTGTTAAGACAAAATAAGTAATATTCTTTAATCTTTTTTACACACTAGAATTCAAAATTTATAATTGATGACATTTAAAGTTAAATTGTTAATAATTTTATTTCAGGTTTCCTCAAGTCACAGGTTTGAACTTATTAAAATGGATCTGGGGGTGGGTGGGGGTTTCCTTTTGTTAAAAGTTTTACTTAAGTTCCTCCAGCCTCATCTGAATCTTCAAATCCAGAGAAATTGGATCAGCGAAAACGAGTCATTGGTGAAGTAGTAAATTGAATAATAATAATAATAATAATCAAACCTGGACTAGAATTCTTACAGGAGTTGAAGTTAAATTATTATTTATGAGGTCAAATTTTATTATTTTGTGTATCAAAACAATGCAACTTTGAATTCTTAAGATTATCTCCCCACAAACTAAAACAAATGTGTATGAACCAAAAGACAACAAAAATAAAAATTAAAAAGTCTAAGTTGCATGATAGAAAAGTTATTTTGTTTTTAATATCATTAAGGAGTTTTTTTACATTTTATCTTAATTCATTGGGTGCTTTTTTTGTTTTTTGTTTTTATGAAAACTTTACTCAGGTTTACAAATGTGGATTTGAAATAAAAGATAAGCTCTTGGTAACATTTGAACTCCTGTTCTTTAAGCTTTCCTTAAAATAAAATTATCAGCCCCCATTTGCAACAAAAACAGTCAACAACTAAAAGGTATGGAGAATCAAAAAAAAAAAATAAAATAAAATAAATAAAGAACGGTTTTCAGTAAAAGCCCATTTGCCAATTGCAACCAACTACAAGGACTGCATAGGAATTAAAAAAATAAAAATTTGTAATTCTTTTTTTTTTAAGTTTACACAGAAAAATTTGTAATTTCCTAGCAATTGTCAAAAATGTGATATGACCATTATATATATATATATATATATATATATATAGTCATAAAATGAGGAGAGCTGAAATATTCTAAATGACTCTCTTTCCAAAGTCAGGGTCCTGGTGTTCACTCATTAAAATACTGACTTTTGAAAGTGGCTTCAGCAGAGAACTTTTCAACACCCCCCTCACCCTCGTGTGTATGTTTTATATATAAAATAATTTTATCAGTAATTTAAGTGCTGAAAAATGTTTTTTTTTTTTTTTTAAATCTTAAGCAACTTGAGAGTAAATGGCATGTCTTGCAGATGAACACAAAACATTTTAGAAATTAAGAACTTAATATTCCTTGAGAGGTCAAGATAAACTGACTATAAAGTTTCAGGAGTATTTGGGAGTCGGAATTTGGGGTTGAAGAACCTCCTATCTCCTGACATATACTACCGTACACATATGTATGCCTAAACTGGATTTATCTGAGAAAAGGGATCAACCACCATAGCCTCTTATTTCATTCACCATTGTGAATGACTTTCTAATTCAAAATAAAACCTGATGGATGTTGAAAAGAATGTCACAATCAAAAGAAAGAATTTTCTTTACCTTATAAAATAACCAAAAATGGTTATTTTGGTTTTCTGAAGTGAATTCGTTCCAAACTTACAAAAACTTCTGTGAAAAACTCAAGTTGTATTAAAGTTCTTGCAGTCAACAAGAATATTTCAAAAGCACTTATCAATGTGATAAAAAATTTCTTTAACTTATTTTCCAGGCTCTTACTAAAAACAAAAAAAAAAAATAATCTATTTTCATGAAAGAAATATTAATTTAATAAATAAACCTTTTAAAATAACTCACAAAATATATCAAATAACTTGTATTAATTGTTTGGGGCAGGAGGGGATGGTGGAGTGTAAGAGAACAAAAGAGAACAAAAAAAAAAAAAAAGTTTGGCTTTTTTTTTTTTCTTCCATGTGATAGAAACGGTAATGTTAGAGTTATAAGGCATCAGTGGCTGTTGTCATGGCTACACAGCAAGTTTTCATGCGGTTAGTCATCACCTTGAAATGAAGGCTGCACTCAATAGAAAACTTGCAAAGACTCAACATTCAGATTTCGCATTAAAAAAAAAAAAAAATTAACACTGGGGTATATTTTTTTTAACAGATTAAGTATGGCTAAAGCAATTTTTAAAGGAGTGAAAATTATTTTCTTTGAGAAAGTCGGGTGGAGTAAAAGTGCAAAAATTTGGACCAAGGAAATATCAATAATCACATTTGAAAAAACATTTCTGTTGTAGAAAGTTCTAATTAAATCTGGAAAAATGTTAGAACAATGATTTTGTTTTTTTCTATGACCAAAAAAATCAAAGAGTTCCGGTCACAAGAATTGGTTCTGTCTGTTTCTTTCTCTTTTTTAAAAGAATTCTTAAACCGTCAACACCATTGCAATAATAATCTGCTTGTTTTTCATGCCAATGACAATGTATGACAGAAGAGGATCCTGGAAGAGAACGGACTTTTTGGTAGAGTGTGGGGAAAGGGGAGTAGAGCCAGGTGGCTAACAGATCAGCACAAATTAGCACACAGTGAATAAGGTCACACACACACGCACACTCACACGCATGCATACACAAGGGGCTCAAGCCAGCATTTATCACTTGTTTAAGTTGTTGTACATGTTTTCAATTTGTAAGTGGAAATATTTGGCTACATCTTTTCGCTTCACTTTCATCGTTGGGGTCAACAATCCATTTTCAACGGTCATCAATTCTGGGTGGATATGAAGAGCCTTTACCTGAAATGCAAAACAAGATTTAGAAAGAATTTACCTTTTAACAAAATGGAAAATTGCTAATAGTTAAGTGATAATTAAATTGAAATGGTGAAAAAAATACCCCAATGCTATATTTTTTGGCAAATGTCTTCATTAATGTCTTCTTATAGAAACCTCAACAGAATGCAGAAAGCACTGGACGGCCGTTTCATCCTATATTTGAGACTCATCAGCAGTGCACATAGCGAATCAGACTCGATATAGCGCCACTCAATCACATATTCCAAGTCTGATTCATTACCGAGGCCCGTTAGTACAGTTGGTATGGCATTTGCCTCCTATCGTAACTGTTCAGGTTTCAATTCTTGGTAGTAGATGTGCACTGCTGATGAGTCCCAAATATAGGACGAAATGGCTGTCCAGTGCTTTCTGCATTCTGTTGAGGTTTCTTCTAGACTCAATGAATTACTTAATTATGATTATCTCAAATCCTCCTAATTTCTATCACACACACACACACACACACACACTGATATTTGGTAAAACGTTCATGAAAGTATGTTTTGAAAAATAATATCCAATAATGCATTTTGCCTCTAATTAGTTCATCAGCTGTGGATAATCAAAAGACGTGTTCTCTGTGTATGCATTTGTGTGTCTTGAAAATAATTAAATTTTTCCCAAGCTGGCATTGCTCAAGACTAAAAAGAGAAAGAAATGAGTCACTTTTAAAATAATCGTTTAACATTTTATATTCTCCACCTTAAGAGTCCGAGTTTTGAGATGGAAAATCCTTCTGAATGGGTAGAAAATTTTCTGCCCATTCTGAAGAATTTAAATGATTTTTTTTTTTTTTTTTTTTTAAAGTGACTCATTTTCTTTCTCTTTTTAGTCTCAAGCAATGCTAGCTTTGGGAAAAATAATAAAAGATTTAATTATTTTAAACACACACAACACATTTTTCTTCATTATTCATCTGATGAAGCCATTAGAGGCAAAATGCATTATCAGATATTATTTTTGAAAACATACTTTCATGAACGTTTTTCCCAATGTCAATAACTTATAAGATTGTCGAGATTGCATACCCAGATTTATCACACACACGCACACATATATATATATATATATATATATATATATATATATATTTGGGCAGCAACCTTTTTTTCAAACATGTTTCCTTGAATATGATAGACAAGGAAAATTGGATGAATCCCCTATTGAGCCCTCCTAAACTTCTCCACTTGGTGGGGGCAAGGCAATGCGTACACACACACACACATATATAATCTCTCAAATCAGAGATCTTAAAGCTTATGTGTAAACAGACACTCTCCCATAAAGTTACTCAGTTGATATTGAAACACCAGCGAAAGAGTTTGTGTTGTGTATGCGACTGTCATATTCATGACAACTAAGTAAACAGATTTTTCATATTTTGTAGAGAGCTTTTGGAAAAAACATAACATCACCCAGGTCAGTCCCCACCCCTTTACAATTCAGATTGGGGAGGAAGGCTTACAAATTATTATTCATCATTGAAATGGACAAGATTGAGAGAAGACAAGGCAGCTGATGGTAATCCCAAAATAGGCAATTTGCAGAAATTTGTTTTGAAAAGCGGAAGAGACACTGGATTAAATGTTTGGAGGGGGGAAAGGGGGAAGTGGCATTAACTTCTTTAGGGTCATGTGGTACTACTGTACAAATGGGTAAACCATGCATGCCATGTGAAATTTAAAATTAATAGTCATAATGCTTAATTTTTAACTTTTGATGGTAACGTGCGTGTGAGATTCTTATTACTATAAACATTATTTTTTTAGTGGGTAACATGTGTTGGAGTTGTCACTCCCCCCTAGTCTTTTTATTTTATTTTTATTTCTTAGTAGAACTTTTTGATCTAGACCAGTTGATATGAATTTCCCTGTTTAAGATATTTAAAAAAAAAAAAAAAAAGGGATATCAAATTAAACATGTGTATCTATTAAAAAATAATGTTTATAGTATAAGTAATAAAGTCAGATTAAAAAAAGTGTGTGTGTGTGTGTGTGTGAGAGAAGAAAGACAAATAGAAAACTTAGCTGATGCATTTCATCCTCTGATGAAAAAGGTTGAAACACACTGACTAAGTTTTCCCTTTGTCTTTATTCATCTTGTCCTTTTACAGATATACTCTGAGATTATATATATATATATATACACACACACACAGGATGCGATGCATAAATTGTCACCATTTTGAATTTCACTCACACGTGACTTTTATTATTTTGTCGACTGCACAGTATAGTAGGGTCAGTTTTAGAAACGGCATGCTGTGCTGCTTGGTATTTGTGCTGGGAGCTCCATTACAAACATTTCAGAGTGTTTGGGTGTCAATCTGAGGGCAGTGCAGAAGGTTTGGAAAGAGCTGGATGACATATCCAGTTAACATCATGGTGTTTGGAATGATCACTAGTGATGGCGACATTATTTTCCCCACAGGGCCTCAGATTTAACACAGAGGCCTACATCAAGTGCCATGAGAAGGTAGTGCTGCCCTGGGTCAAGAGGCTGGCTGCTGGAAGAGCCTATGTCTAGCAACAGGACTCGGCATCATGCCACACAACCAGGAGTACACAGTCATGTCTGTCAGACAATTTCTGCAATCACATCACCCCTTACATCTGCAACCCCCTTGATTATTATATGTGGGGAGCACTTGAGCAAGAGACCAACAAAATTATTTGTAACACCAAAGATGAACTGAAGGCAAGGATTATGTCAGCATTCACCAACTTAAACAACGAGACTGTCCAAAAGAGTTGCAGGAGATTCTGAAGTTGTCTGGAAGCTGTGGTTGAAGCCAATGGTGATCTACTGTTTAGTATTTTAAGATATTTTTGCGTAATTTTGGTAAATATATACACATAGGATGCAGCTGAAATACCCCCCCCCATACATACATACATACACAATGCTAAGACATTAGCTAGATGAAGACACCATTGCCACTAATGTCTTATGATAATGTGGAAGGTATTTCTCCAAAAATATTTTTTTTTATTCTAAACTATAAACATTTTTCTTCACCTTTGACAGTGAAGAAAAATGTTTTCAAAACACTGTTCACCTGTACATGTGTATACAGGTTCACTCTTGTACAGTAGTAGCAGCCATTTCGTATTAATATCAAATAGCTGAATACTTTCTGGCCAAATAGGGTAATTTTATTTTTTTTTTTTTTTTTTTTGCCTATTTAAGAAGGGGAAAAAAGGGCTTACCTGCTCAAAGGATGCTAATCCTGCATCTTTGCCTAATTTTGTGAGATCATCCAAAATATCTTTTCTGAGCCTCTGCAAATAAATATATAAATAAAATTATTCCAAAATTATATATAATCCAGAAAATAATGTTTTTTTTATCTTTATACCTGATTGATGTTTGTTTACTTGAGTGGTCTTTTCAATTTACTATACACTGTATTTATGAATAAAAATGACAATAGGAAAACTGGTAATTGCTGACGCGTTTCGTCCAACGTGGACTTTATCAAAGCAAAATACGAAAATGAAATTAATTGAACAAAGTAACTAATAATAACAAAAACAGAATGTTCCTAGCAACTGGAATGTCGAGAAACGCTATTTTCATATTTTTAACTGAAAATAACGTCAGGTATAATGACAATATTCTCCACACGTGACAATTACTGTGTTGATGTATTCAACCATTTTCTTTATATATATATATATATATCTGTATATATAGTTTTTAAATGGAATTTTAGATTTTCAATCAGTATCCCAAATTATTCATACCATATTTTATGAGTTTTTTTTGTAAATATTTTAATCACTCTATTATAAACATTTTGTTAAGTGTAGTTAAGAAAAAATAAGAATAAAAAGGAAAGTTATAAAAAGTGAAAGACGAAACAAATAAGATATAATAAAGAAGTCAAAAGGGGAGGAAGAGAATGGAAAGTAAGTCGTAAGACAAGCCAATATAATAAATTGTTTTTATTTTATTAATGTATATACATATATATATATTTATCGGTTTGTTTTCTTCTCTTCTTCCAAAAAACACCCCCGTCTTGGCTGCATGTAGGAAGATCAGTACAACCAAGCATACCCGATCTACAACATCAAATAGCCCAAGTGAAGTCTTCATTTTCTGGGGGAACTTATATAAAGCACGTCCTAAAGCTAGTAGCAAATTTTATTCTGGATGTGGGCCAAATACTGATCATATTCGGTCGGGTCGCTCATCGAAGAAGTCTGTTGTTAATTTAGACCCAAAACTTCTAGTGACATGGGAGCAACAACACTGACAACACACCTAGATTCGGCACTTAAAGGCGTATTTTTAATAATAACATGCCAAAAAGTCATGGGTCATGTGTGTAGTATAATGTAGGACTGCCTCGAGCCTGGTGAAGTGCAACAATGTGATGTTGGCATTAATTTCATAAATGGTCAGAAAGATGATAAAGAGATATTTATCCATGTCATAACAATAATTGCATTGGGAAAAATACAAAAAAAAAACAAAAGAAATAATAATGGAATTATTCCTTTTGTTTCAATTAATTTGCACAAGGGTGTAGAACCAAAATCAGATTCCACAGTGCCTTGCTGATAACTGAGGTCCATGGCCTTGGAGGGTCTGTGCCAACACCCCAACCCTACCACAAGCCCAAAACAACTGGAACCATGATATATTGAACCACACCACAAGCTCCAATTAACAATGTCCTGAGTACAGATGAGGCACTGTACCCAGCATTAACAGGGTCACCTAAGGGTGAAAGGGAGTGAGAATTCAGCTTCGCAAAGAATCTAATGAATGATGAATTAACTAATCCCTTTCCTTTATTGAATGGGATTTAAGCCAGTGTCACTTGTCGTATTATACAATTCTAGTTAAATACGTCTAGTCAAAATTAAATTGAATTAAGGACCTATGGTCAGCTATTTGACTACCTATGGTAGGTGGTAATGCCAGAGTACAACTGATATACACGATTGTGAAAAACTTTTGGACCACCTTTGTAAATTATGTTTGGTAATTTTATCCCAAAATTGAGAGTGGTTAGCAGTATGATTTTCTCAATACATTTTATGATCTTTGAGGGCCAAAAAACAAGTTACACTGGATTTTCGTCAATGCTGTCTAGTGGATGATAGAGCATCTTAAGTGTAGGGATGCTGTAAAATGGCCATGAAAAAGTACTGGGCCACCAGCAAAAAATTCTTTCTGCTCTTTCTGTTAAAGTGGAATTTTTTTTCTTCCAAAAAATGAAATTTATTATTATTATTATAGAGTACAAAATGTCAAAGTATTGAGTTAGTAATTGTTAGTAATTGGTCAATGTAGCTACCTTTAACTCAAATAACTTTCTTAATTTGATGTAACATTGAATGGAACAAGATCCAGATTTTCTCACTGGGAATTTTTTCTTATTCTTCTTAGCAGTAATCCCAAATCTCTTGGAGAGTGCATGGTTTTCATTGGAGAACTTGTTTCTTCAGTTCCCACCCCAATAGTTCAATTATATTGAGACCAGGACTTTCTTCTGGCTAGCCTTTCAAACGATGAGCATCTTCATCCGCAATAGACATTTTTGTTGCACGTGCATTGTGGCAAGGCCAAAGAATTTCTCCATTTCTGTACTTTGGCAGAAGATAAGACTGTACTAAACTAATCTCCAGGGTGGTCCGAAAGTCTTGTCACTTCAACCCTCTCTTTCAAACTGTAGGAGCTTATGTCAGCCATCTGAAATAGAAAATCATGTTGGGGTGACAAGACTTTTGGGCCACCATGTAGTTTTCACTGCTCAGGCTTCCATCAACTTTTTTTTTTTACCAATTTTCTTCTACCATCACTTTGGATGCAACCTCAAACCATTACGTATCCACTGCCAAATCTTACCTTCTTTGTGGTGTATCTCACATTGTTTTTCTCCAATTGATTGTTTTATATATTTTTACATATTTTCCATATTTCATATATATTTTATATATTTTTTATTTATTACATGTATTTTTATATATTTTATATATATATTTTTTTTTATATATTTTATATATATATTTTTTTTATATATTTTTATATATTTTTTTATATATTTATATACTCTTGCATTAGAATGTAACTATTTCGTATTCATTAGTAAAAATATCCAGCATCCAATATTAGATGTTATCTTTGACGACCTTAATCTTCTATTCCAATGTTTTTGGTTAATGACGCCCTTAGTGCTGCTATATGTCCATTCATGTGTTTTTTCCATAATACCTTGTGTTGCATACTGCATCGACTGAAATCTCAGTTAAGAGTGAATTCACTCCTCACTTGTCTGACTGTTAATTTTGGATTGCCTACCGAGACTATCACAATTTTTCCTTCATCTCTCTTGTCTAACTTTTGGGGGTCTTCCAGTTTTCTTTGCATTTAAAACACTTCCAGTCATAGCAAATGTCTTTTGGGTGGTTTTAACACGGTTTCTGAAAATTCCCAGTTGCCTGACTATCGCCCCTTTCAAAGTCACAACCAAAAGCAAGTTAATATTCAATGACAATGACTTTCCAAGGCATCTTACACTCATGTTAATAAAATGGAACAATTCCTAATTAGAAATTTACATATCATGATGACTATCATCTCAGATTCTTCATTGACTCAATAGTTTTGCATGGCCTTTTACCATCTTCAAGCTGCTTAAAGTTGTGTATCTTCTTGTTACATGGCACCTATGAAAACACAACAGCTTATTTTCCAATCCTCAAGGTTCACAGACACTACTGATAAAAGTATGCTGCTAAACAATCTTAACTTTTTAATAAAATAAAAGGTGTATAATTATTTGATGTAGATGTTCTGAAACTTTTGCACACCAGTATAGTTCTGGGTATTTCCATGGTGCCACCTACCATTGCCTTTACATACTGCTATCGTATGACTTTTGGCATGTTAGGGTAATAAAACAGAGGCATAAGCAGCAAATAATCTATTTTAAAAAATTTTTTTAACATATTCTAGGTGCACAGAAAATGCCATTTATCTAATACAAATTCCCATGATGGTGGTACTTCCAAAGTTAATTTTGGCACATGGCTTTAGGAGAATACTAATTTTTGACCAATGATGTCAACTTAGTTTTCAACCCAAGAAAGATTTCTATAATTCTTGAAAAGGAACTAAAAGAGAAACTTACAGGGTCTTGGGCCATTTGTGCCATGGAGCAATTCTCCAGGCCATACGTCGTAGAAGCATATCTGGATAAGACTGCTTCATCTGGAACACAAACAGCAACCAGAAAAGCCTAAAAAGAGAAAACAAAATTGCTTAAAAAATAAAATTTCCAATATGAAATTGGTAAATAAAACCAGGAAAGATTATCTTTACCTTAGAGAAGGTTAATCACGTTTTTATGTGTTTTTGGGTTTCAAAATTTTCAGCCTTTTTATTCACAAAAATCAGAATGCTACTTTGTCACTAGAGCTAGAAGGAAGTGTTCTTTCATATTGTAAAATGTCGAAAGTGTGCTTTTTTAGTCATTGAACCATGTCAATGAAAAGTGGGAAATCATCAAGTGCTGACCTCTGAACTGTCATGCAGTTCTGGAAAAAGAGAACTCCAAGAGAAATCCACAAATATTGGGTGGCATCATCAAGGATCCATCACTCTTAACTGTGAAGAAGTTGGGTTCCAATTTATGGAGATAGATATTCTACATGCAGCACAGACAATGATCAAATATAAAAAAAAAAAAAAATGCTATATAGAGATTCTTGGTTGGTCCTGACCTTGCATCTCGGCTTCAGTCACTTTCCCAATGTTGTAACGAAGCTTCCCCGCGCCTTTCGTATATACATATTCATGGTAATTGTTCTGATGAGCTTTCCTCTATGCTACATAGACTATATGAATCTAAGTAAAGTACTAGATTGGAGACAGAGTTTCATCATTTTACAGTTGAAATGGCTAGATGGAACTGTAAGTTCTATGTTAATAGTTTCTTCTATATTGCACTTCTTGTCTATGAAACTCTCTTCCAGCCTCTTGCTTTCCAGCCAACTTTGATTTTCAAAAATTTAAATGTCACGTCAATCTTTATCTTGTCTTCTTAATTCACATTCTTTTGTTCCCTTTATTAAATTTTTTTTTCTTCTCACATTCTCTCACACTAAGTAATCTTTGTATCTTAGTGGTTTTATTGCCTTGCTTAGGGTGAAATGAATAAAAAAAAAATTAAAAAATAATCATGTCCGCCATTGCATGTGATACCTAAGAGTGGTTAAGTAATGAAAATATTTGACCTTAAAATTTCAGGCAACAGACAACACTCAGCAATTTATGCAATATGTAAGAAGAATATATCTAGCCCTTTTGGCTATCTTGAGAATTCATTGTGATGCTTTGATATAAATTGGTAGTCAGTCAGAGGGAACCTTACTGCCTATGCACAAGCAGACATTCTCCCATAAGGTTACTCAGTCAACAGTGAAACACCATGAAATGAGCTTATGTACAATGTGATCACTCCTATTCATAATGATCAAACAAATAGATTATTCATGTATTGTGCAGGGTAATTTTGGTTACACATTGTGTTACCCAAGTCTTTTATCAACACCTTAAAGGTCTGTCAAGAATGTATTTAGCCCTTTTCATTATCTTGAGAAATGTTTGTGAGGTTTTGATATAACTTGGCAATTACCCAAGATTTTTATCAACATTCTAAAGTCTATATTTAGCTCATTGCAATTCTTGGCTTTTCCCAAAATTAAAATTGTTATTCTAAAGGAGATTGTTACAAAGCAGCTGTTGGCAATCAGAAAAGATTACTTCACCGACTTTGAAAAAACTGTACAAGTGGCATTAGAATAAATGTGTGAGTTTCCAGATCGAATACTTTAAAAGGCAACAGTACTATTGCCTTAGGTAGACAATTTAAAAAAAAAAAAAGGATTAGAGAATACTTGAATAGTTTTATATTTATCATATGAGAAGTATTTCTCTCAATTTCTGAGAAAGTAATAAATTATAAAAAACAAAATTGCAAATCAAATCAAGTCAAAGTGACCTTAAAATCTTCAACTTATTGCAAATGACAATTGAAATATTTACTTACTTGTAAGCTATCACCATGAACAAATATCTGTGATATAAATGTACTTTGAATATAAATATTTTCTATTTTCTCAGGAGCAATATACTCGCCCTGAAAGAAAAGCAAGAAAAAAAAAAAAAAAGAGAGACAATCAGGGAAGAGAAATAACCAAGGAAACAATAGGAAGGAATGGACAGAGAGAACGGAAAGAAAAGAGAAATTAAATTCAGAATATAAGTCTGCTAAATACAAAGGTTGATTCTTTTTCAAAAATCATCTGAGAATAGCATTACATATAACTGTAAAACTGAGTTGTACAATTCTACGAGCCTTTGCAAGCTAACTGCTCTTAAGAGTCATCTTAAAACAAAAATACTGATACCACCTTCCTCCAGATTTCAGAGTGATTCTAACCCCCTGAAAACTTCTAAAGTAGAAATAGATGAAAGTGTAAACCACTGGTAAATTATTCAGACTTGCTTGATATTTCAGATTTTTCCCAGTCAATATATCCAATTTATCAATGTTATGTGCTATTTATTCTTGCAAGTATCGCTTGACAGCCAAAGCTGGCTGAAATGCCATTTTTTTTTCTTTTTTTTTTTTTTTATGGTTTTCCTTCTGGAAAATGAGAAAGTCACAATTACCCATCAAAAAAGGCCTATTCATCAACTTGTTATTTGATGCTAGTGTTCCCAGAATGAGAATTCCAAATGCCTTAAGGGATAGGCAAATATTACTTACTCCAATTCTCAAATTCAAGGGACATGACGATTCCCTTAGATTTGGCACATAGTATAATCCTTCTTTAATCTTTATGCCTAATCCCTATTGATTAATCCTTATGCTTAATCCTCATTGATTAATACCTTCTCAATGTTAAGAGAGAAAAACATCCCAGCCTATTTCAAACATCCATTTTCAAAAAGCTACAGAACTTTTTTGTAGAATACTATCCCATGACTTATGCAATTTAATTGTACAAGGCCCAAGAGTCACTCAAAGTAGAGGGTTACAGAGTAAGAGGTAAGAGGCACAGTACATGGGGATATGTGGGGAAGATAACAGTTATCCTTAAACTTGAACAGGTTACAGTGATCAGGGAATCATCCTCTTGGGAGTTGGTTCCACAAAGTAGCGCTTTGTGGGGAGAAGCTGCTCAAGTGTAACTTACATCTCAACAATGGTATACAAAGGGAATGAGGGTGGTTTGCTACAATGGGTGTGACAGGACAGGTATTAGCTTTGAAGATTGGAACTGGTTGAAGTAAAGAATTTTGTTCGTTTCAGCACTTTTCATAGAAATAGTGATAGAGCAACAAGTGACTTGCAACATTTCGTCTGTGGGAAAAGAGGTTGTAGGGCGGAAAATAATTCACCACCTACTACAAGTGGAATAAACAGAGTGTATATCATTCTCTTAGCACTTATTTCTTTAAACGTCTCAAATAGGTAAGTATATGACCCCCTACCACCTATTCACTTCCATAACAACAATATACAATTTCTAAAATACTAGAAAAGTCATAGCAATGCACAAGCATACACTATATTCTCTTCCCTCTCGAGGGTTGCATTTGCCAATCGGCCAACCAGAAAGAGAGAAAGGCTTACCCAAAAGAACCCTTAATGAAACAAATCAATCAATGTTTGGCATCATATTATGACAGTCTCAGATTTTTCCACAATATTTATTATGGAAGTGACAGTCCGGGATTTTTATCAGAAAGTCCGGGATTTTTATGGAAAGTGGAATTGGGGGAGATGAACTGAAATACCTGTCTACTCAGCTGCACTCAATTTTGCACAAATGCCCTTTGAAAATGACAAAGGTGGACTAGACTGTTCTCTAGCCTTGGTTGACAGCTAGTCTAGGAAAATAACTATTATGATTTCAAAACCAGGGAGAAGGCAATTGTAACTTACACCATTATCTTTCCCAAGAATTTATGGTAATTCATAGATAATAAAGAAAGGGATTCTTTGGAGAGCACTGATCATCTATGCCTTGAGGGGACAGGGCATATAAAAAAAATAAAACACAAATAAATTAAAAGAGGAGGAGAGTATTCAGTTTCATTTCAAATTTTATTTTTGCCCTTGTAATAAACCTGTTAATTGCAAACTGTCTTCAGTACTATGAATTGAGCTAAAGACATTTATTTTGACAAATTATTTTACACCCTACAACCTCTTTCCCCACAGACAAAATGTTGTAAACCTTTCACTACCCTATTGCTATTTCCATGGAAAGTGTCCAGATTGACAATATTCCTTAGTTCTTTAAGTATCAAGGGGGTGGGGCAGGTTACACACACACACACACACACACAGAATGAGAGAGAGCTTTAAATGAACCAATATTTTGATTTCTTCATGAATAGCAACATCAATTCATAATTATTGATAATGTAAACAGCAGCAGAAAAATGTATTGTGATGTTTATTTTTGTCCCAATGATGCAATTACAGAAACACATTAATGGTTGCTTTGGCAAACACTAGCCATCATTGATAATGAATGGATGCTTCCAAAGTGGCCTGCTGGTCAAGCAATCATATATGCCAACTTGACTCGCTGCCCAACACATCTGGCATCATTTCTCTTCAGTGCACTTTCAGGCATTAATAGATTTAATACACCACAGAAAAATTTCACGTTCTCCAAATGTGCAAAATAAAAGAGTTACTCATCTTCCCCCACCCTGAATAAAAACTAAAATTAATATCCTACATGACAGAAGGTTTCATATAAATTAAAATTTAATCATTTGACTTTCTTACTGGGTGTTCTTCCTCTAGGAGAAGAAATGTTGATTTATTTTATTCAATCTTTTGACTGAATCTCTAGACATTCCAACTGGTAATGTTTGGCAAACATGGGTTTAAAATATTAGAATGAAAGGGTGTAGCAGCTTTGATTTGAATCTAGGAAATCATAAAATTATTAATAAGGATATTTGGCATTCCCTGGAGAAAGTAACTTCAAATAAAACGATAATAGATGCTCTAAAGCCAGGTATCCAGAAACACTATCAAATTAAGAGGGGCATATTATTTGTGAGAGGGGGTATCAGAATATTTTTTTTTTTTACGTAATACATAATTTTTCCTGCATAAATGTTAACCCCCACCAAGATCGCATATATAAAGAATCTATCCCCTACCCAAGAACACAGCACTCTTTGAGATACATCAAAAACATCTCCAAATTGAAATTTGTAAAAAAACTAAAGATTAAGAGATCCTCACCCATCCTTGGCCAGCCATGTTGGTTGTTAGGAGGTTGAATCCCCAAACATTCCTTTTCATATTGGCACACAATAAAAAATGCATTTATATACCCACAAACTCTGTCAAACTAAGGGGAGTACATTGTTTTTTTGTTTTTTTTTTGCGGAGGGACATCAGAATATTTTTTAATAAACATACTTACATTTAAATAAACTAATAATTTATAACCGTATCTCTTTTGTTCTTGCATTCACAGGCATGTTTAGTTGTTAGTCTAGTACAAATATCAATTTGGTTTTAACTTATACTTAGGATGCACATAATGATTTTCATAATTCCTGACCCTCCCAAGTTGTGCAATGAAGCTTCCCCACCCCTCATGGCCAAGCATTTTCTCCTATGTGTCATTAAGGTAACTATCCTAATTGCATCCATTGACAGAATTTCTATCATCCCAACAGATTTGTTCTTGAAATTCAAAATCCCAGATATACTCAATACTTGCATCTTTTTCAAAGCAATCTCTCAAGATCCCTGGCCTCAACCTGACTTCTATTCCCTCACACCCATAGCCAGCCCTGTTGAATGTTATGGAGTTGGATTCCCAGTCTTTTCATATTCATACACAATAGAAGATGTATTAAGGCACCCAAAAGTCTTATCAAACTAACTTTTTGTTTTGTTTGGAGCACAGAATATTTATTTACTAACATTTACTTTTTAATGTCAAGCTTAAAAAAAGGCAGGGGGCACCTGATACTTTATTTTGTCATGATGTCCAAACATACACAAAAATTGGCAGAATACAGACAATATATTGTGCTTCAAATTTAATAAAAGACAAACAGAAATTTAAAACTAATTTTAAAAATAATATCAACAAACTCACCTGTGCAAGTTTGAAAATGTTCTTTTTTCTGTCAATAATTTTCAAAGTACCATTCTGTAAAAGAACAAAAAAAAAAAAAAAAAAAAAAAAAAAATGTTTAAATTATATTTAAACATTTTATATTTGTTGTATCCTTGCTAATTTCTAAATGGAAAGTTTAGAGAAAGCAGAAATCAGTAAATTTCTTTCCCAAAATCCCAAGAAACATTTACAATCAATTATAAAAAAAGGGGAAAAAATAAATGAGATTTTCTGCATAAGTTTCTTTCAAACTACAGAATAAGTTTTGTCGAAAGACAACAGCCTGATAATTGAAAACAATTATCAAAATAACAAAGGTAAGGATACTTCTTTACACCAAATACATGTGCAGTCTAGAATAGTCATGTCAGTAAGAATTTTTCAACTGGTAACTTAAAAGTTGAATAAACTTGAACACAATGACTGAGCTGTGGAGAAAATCATTTGAAAAATAAGTGTGCCATACCAAATAGACACTGGGCAAGGGGAGGGGGTTGAAGGAAAGATTATATTGAATCGATTGCTCAGTCTGCTGCTAGGAAAGTTGGTTCACTGTGTTGTGTGAGACAATTTTTCTTGCCAGAATCTATTTTACATATTTAATAAGTCTACCATTTGTCCATGCATTGAATATTGCTGCTATATTTGGTCTGGTGCTTCTGCTATGGATTTAGAGATTCTGGATAAAAATACAAAGAATTTGCAATGTTACTGGTCCTGACCTGGCATCTCGGCTTTGATCAGTTTCCTAATGCCATAATAAAGCTACTCCGAGCATTTTTTTTATAAATATTTTCATAGTAATTATTCTGATGATCTTTCCTCTTTAGTACCTTGATTTATGAACTTAAGCGTCGTACTAAATTAGTGTCAACATCTCATAATTTTAGAGTTGAAATGGCTAGACGTAACTAAGTTCTATACTAACAGTTTTTTCTCTTGCATTCCAGTCAACTTTGATCTTCCTACAATGTTACTCAGTCAATAGTGAAACACCATGAAATGAACTTGTGTACTATGTGATCACTTCTATTCATAATGACCAAACAAATAGATTATTCATGTTTCGTGCAGGGTAATTTTGGTTACACATTGTGTTACCCAAGTCTTTTATCAACACCCTAAAGGTCTGTCCAGAATGTATTTCGCCTTTTTCATTATCTTGAGAATTGGTTTGGTTTGGTTTATGGCATATCAACCTCAATGGGTTATTTAATGCCAACAAGATTTTTATTGTAATATTTTTTTCCAAAAATGCATTGTTGGTACTAAAACCTATTTTTACACTTTCATAATGTTTTGACCCCAGTTTGCGCATAGCTTGGGCCCTAACAGGTGTTACCACCTGGGTCAGGGTGGACCTGGGAACACAAGCAATTAAGAAATGGTTACATACTCCTCAAGATCTCCCATTGCTGTTGGATGTAGTTTATCGTTTTACCCAGGAGGCCTTTAGAATTGTTTGTGAGGCTTTGAAATTGGCAATTACCAAAGTTTTTTTGTCAATACCGTAAAGCCCATATTTATCTCATTTCTACCCCTGGCTTTTCCCCAAAATTAAAATTGTTATTCTAAATAAGATGGTTTCATACTGTGAATGAAATCAAGATTGTGACACCAACTTCTTTGAAAAAAATAAATACAAGCAGCATTAGGATAAATGGGTGAATTTCTAGGGGGAGTACTTTAAAAGGAAAAAATACCATTGCCCTAGGTAGGCTTTTTTTTTTTTTTTTTTTTTTTTTTTTAATACACAGAGGTTAAATACTTGCAAGTCTGACGTCATAACATTGGGGATCTGTGTTGTGCCCAAGCATCATTTCCTTTCATGATACAAAGGTTTTCTTTTAGTATTTACAAAATCATGCTTTTAAAATCAAAAAAAAAAAAAAAAAAAAAAAAAATGATACATGGGAAACAAAACTGTTCTTTTAAAAAAATTAATTCCCCAAGTTATAAATTATGACAATAACTTACAGGTAGCCATTCTCCAACATCACCGGTGTGCAACCAGCCATCCTCATCCAAAACTTCACGAGTTCTCACTTCATCTTTGTAGTAACCTTTGAAAACATTCTTTCCCTTCACACAAATCTAAAGAAAAAGATTTTTTTTTGTATTATATTTAACAAAATATTGTCAGTGTTATTATCAATTGTTAAAAAGTTTTAATAAAGGGATGCAATGAAAGAAAATTTTTTGAAACGTTATTAATTTTTACTCAATATCATTTTATGCTAGAAATTTGGCATTTAATATATCAGTGATCTGAAATGGAAACACCTCTCAAAAGAAAAAGATTAACAACAGAAAGACAGCCATGACAAAATCTATCTCAAGATCAAGTTGAAGTAAGACAATCAGTAGACAAAAGGTATCTCAGTGTTTCACAAGAAAGGCTTGAACAAATAAGACTGCGGTCTAAAAAACAATAGTAATTAATTAAATGGTTTATTTCGTGCTGGAACTAATTTTATCTAAATAAAGATAAATATTTTATTTGTATAGATTAAGTTGACTAAAGGAAGTAACCACTCACAAATTTACTACTTTAAGTTGATTTACCTCCCTTTCTACTATAGAATGTGGCACGAAAAATATAAACAAATAATTACAAAATGGTAATTATTATATAGTACATTAAGATTATATTATAATTGTTCACATATTTCATTTGAAAAAATATCAATGATCACCATGAAAATATATATTGAAAAATTAAAAAATGTTTGAAGAAAAAATCTTTCAGATTTAAAAACTGGGGTAGACTGTTCTAGTGCCATGTTTAATGGATGTCAGTTATCAGTTATCTCCTGTTAATTTTCCCTCTGAAAGTTCTCCACTGCCTTAACCGGGTGTGAGTTCAATACCCGGTTAAGGCAGTGGAGAACTTAGAGAGGGGAATTAACAGGAGATAACTGACATCCATTAGACATGGCATGTGGAACTAGAATAATCTACCCCAGTGAGCGAAATAAAGGGTTCAGTTCGCCATTCCAACCACCTGAAGAAGGCCAGAGTGTACAACAGCTGAAATGTAATAAATATGGCAACAAAGATGAGGACAATAGTCCGAATAATGTAAATAATGTTCATTTTCTATGCTGAATGAAAGAAATTCACTGCATGCTCCTCAGAGTCAGTTGTAGTAATTAAAGAAATAGGAAAAAAATAACATTTTGGTCAATGCCCTTTGCACTCTCTCCAGTAAATTGCTTCAAAATTTGAGTTTAATAAAAAACTGTAGCCTACAAATTGTTACAAAAACCTTCTCAAGGTTCAAAAAAAATTTAAAGTGATTCATTTAGGATTAATTTATTTTTTAATTTAAATATCCCTTATAAAATCCTGATAGCGATAATGCATTCACCTGTTCAAGTGACGTAGTGCAGTAATTAGGCTTTTCTTTCTTTTTTTTTTTTCTTTTAACTATCTTGTGCATGCTGACTAATACCAAAGCAAAGTATTAAAAAAATACACAATAAAAAAAAACAAAAAAACTTCCAGGCTTATTACAGGTGACCAACAATCAGACATGATATACTTACTTCACCATTATTCTCTGATGAAAAATAATTCATCTCAGGAATGTCAACTAATTTTATATAACAACAAGGCAATGGTGGCCCAACCTCACCTAAAAGTAAACAAAATAGTTTTTTTTAGTTTTCTTTAAACATTCAAGTAGAATTTTTAATGAGGTAAAAAAGAAAATGGCAGATTCTAAATAAGCTTCTTATTTTGATTAAACATTATAAAAATACACACAATTTTTATTTCTATAATAAAGTTGCACATAATACAAAGACAAAATGAAAGCCAGACTTGTTCTTTTTGAAACCAGACTAGTTTATATATATATATATATATATATATATATATATATATATATATCTTATAGCATTCATTTTGACAGGTTTCAAATGTCAATGGGCAAGTAATCTGGTGCAAGAAAGAAAAAAAAAGTAACAACGGATTTAGTTTCGTCCCATTGTAAGGAAATAAAAGAAATGTTTTTTCTATGGTTACCTTATATAGACACATCCGCACAAACATGAAGTGAACTAACTAGTGTAACTAGTACAGGGACTAGAAGTCAGTCAATAAGTCATTTGTGAGAAAGAGAGGCAGACAGATGGACATAAACACAGAGAGAAAAAAAATCTTTTTTTTTTTAAAAAAATACCCATATAAAAAAGCAATAAAAAGGTGAAAGAAAAATTTAGTTGAAGGAAATAAAATCAATAAGAATCTTTAACCGTATAATTTTCAAAGATCATTTTGAGGCAGACATAATTTTCAAAGATCATATTTTTTTTTTTTTTTTTTTTTTGAAAAAGTGAAACATTTTATTCCCTGCAATAACAAATTGAAAAGATGGAAAAAGAAAAATGTTAGAAAATCACTTACCAATTTCCCTATCACCTATATGTTGCAATGAACAGACACCATGTGTTTCTGTCTGGCCATAACCTTCAACAATCTAGAAAAGCAAAAAAAAAATTGCATTTATTTCTCTTGTGTTTTTTTGTTTTTTTTTTATTATTGGAATTCTTGAAGGTTGATAGAGGTATACATAAATTTGAGAGTTCATATTGTTTAATAACCAACATTTTTATTTTGTGGACATTTTTCCAGTTACCTTATCATGCAACATTTGAAGAGCTTAAATTTGAAACTAATTTTAAGAGGTTCACATCATACACAAGAAATAAAATTAGCATATGTACTTTTGGCCCTGGTTAAAACAAATTGACCAAACCATATATCCATTTACTGTAGTAGAAAAGTACAGATGTATTTAAAATAAACATGATTTTGATAAAACACAAAAGTTTCTGATGAACGTAAAAGAGAAAAAAATAAACCCAAGAAACTAAACATTTGTTAAGGTTTCATATATTTTTTTTCTGAAGTTATTGAATATTGCTTGAAGATGGAACAATAATTTCAGTTCTGAAACATTGAAATTTTGTATCGCAATGAAAAAATATTTTTAAATAATAAAAAAATAATATATATATATATATATATATATATATATATATATATATCTATCATGGGTGCGATGGATAAATTGTCGTCTAAATTATGCAAAATTGAAAATAATACTAACATCTCATTTTAATCCCTTCTCCAAAATAGACATGTATATACGTTTTCACCAAGAGTGTCCTTTTCAGGCACAGACGAATAAACACGTCCAAAACAACACTCTAAATACGTCTATCTTGATTCTTTTTATGTCCTTCTGAACTTAAAATGAGTCAAATTGTCAACTGATACATACATCTGGTAGAAGTGTTAGCCACCACTTGGGTACTTCAAACTGCCTCAGTGTCTTAGTTAATATATTAAAAACAAAAGATTTGTCTGAAAATGAAACATTTTTCCCCAAAATAATTGGCAGGTAAGGAGTTAACAGATATATTTACCAAAATTACACTAAAATATCTTGAAATACTAAAGAGTAAATTTATTTAAAAAAAAAAAAAAAAGTCGCCATTGGCTTCAACCATGACTTCCAGATTCGGAATCACCTGCAACTCTTCTGCATGGTCTACTTGTTGAAGTTGGGGAATGCTACCATAATCCTTGCCTTTAGTTCATCTTTGGTGCTACAAGGAGTTTTGTTGGTCTCTCACTCAACTGTGCTCCATACACAATAATCAAGGGGGTTGCAGTCTGGGGCCAGATGTAAAGGGTAATGTGATTGCAGAAATTGTCTGACAGCCATGACTGTTTTCTCCTGCTTGTGTGGCATGGTGCAGAATCCTGTTGCCAGACACAGGGTAGCAGTACCTTCTCAAGGCACTTGATGTAGGTCTCCATGTTGAGTCTGAGGCCTTGTGAGGAGATGAATGGAAGCATAACATCACTATCACTAGCGATCACTCCAAACACCTTCGTAATCACCATTAAACTCATCCAATTCTTTTTTAATACTCCGTCCTCAGATTGACACAGAAACATTGCCAAGCAGTACAGCATGCCATTTCAAAATTTCTGGGAGTGAATTGTGTCGTGGTGCTCTTTTTCTCACAGACAGTGCCCAACTCACCCAACTATAATGCGCAATCAACAAATTTGAAAACAAGCAACATGCATGTATGAAATTAAAAATGTAAAATGGTACCAATTTACCCATCACACCCTATATATATATATATATATATATATATATATATAGATATGCACACAAACATAAAATGTAATGTACAACATAGAGAGAGAAACCCTTCTGTAGTCCTTTTTTGGGGATTAATTTTGATAGCACTTACACAGGCACCCTCAATGTGTAATGGGATATAAAAAGGTGTCGGAAAGTGTCTATAGATATATAAACAAGCACACAATTTAGATCAATACTGATTTTAACTTTATTTACAGCTTTAGATCAAAAAAGTTACTTACCACACAGCCAACTACGCAGCGTAAAAATGATAGGACATTTGATGAAAGAGGGGCAGAACCTGTCGCAATTAATTTTGTACGACCACCTAAAGATTGTTGGATATCACGGAAAACTAACTTGTCCCAAAAACTGTCATTTCGAACAATTCCCCTAAAAAGAAAAGAGAAAAATCTTAATAGAAAATTCCTAGAAAAATATTTTCTTAAAACATATAAAAGCCTTAATTCTGTTTTCAACATAAATTTCACTTTAATTACAACTTCAAATCCATGAAAGAAAAAAATAAGTCACAGGATTATTTACATATGGATTACCAATTCTGTATAAGATCAAAGTGTAGTGTGTGTGCACTGAAAGGATCTAAAACAACGGTTCCCAAATAGTACAGTACACATCATAGGTGCATCAAAAGAGGATAGCAGGTGAGGCAGAATGATTGAAAGACAAAGATTTAGAAACAGTTTCAAAAAATCCCTATGCCAAAAATAAATATGATTTCAAAATTTAAAATATTATTATGGATTACTTGTAATTGCATGAATGAATCCCAGTATAAATAGTTATAAATAATTAATTGACTGATTTTATTATTATGATATTTTTGCATTATATCAAAGATTAAGAATATACTAACTAGGCTCCATAAATTGGAGGAGAGAGTTATCAATGATAATGTCCCGACTTCGAATCCGCAGTTATCTCCCTTGAAACCTTTTATTTTTACATGTACTTTTTATCACATAAAATTTGGTGACATGTGAACAAATTTTCCTTCTGAAAATGTGGCCCTGAGAAAAAAAAATTGGGAAGTACTGATCTACAGAGACACAAACATTATGCCACCAATTCTGCACATTTCCAAACAGAATCAGGAAAAGAAAAATGAGGAAGGACAAGGGAAAAGCAAAAAGGAAGAAAGAGAAAAGAAAGAAATGAGACAAGCTTGAGGTATCTCCTTTACCCCTTTGATCTTTTAAATTGGGTTTGAAGCTTTAATTTCTTTTGAAGCTTAACACACCAATAATCCTTCACATAAGTAGCATAAAATAATCTTTTAGAGTTATGCTTCACTTAAACTGTTATTATTTTATATCTTTAATCCATTAGCATTCAACATGCTCATTCAACGTTAGCATTCAACACTCATAAATATAAATTCTCAAATCTCACTGTTTGCATGACATCTTGCATTATTTGAAATAAATTATGGCAGGGGTTACATGGGCATGGCTTACAGCAAGTTGAACACTGAGAGCTGATACTTATGGAGTAGGTTTGGACATGTTTAATGCTAAGAGATTAAATGCTTTTTCATCATAAATGCCACCCCTGGCTATTAGGTATTTAGTGGTATTGAGTGGGTTTTCAGAAAATGTTTCTCACTTGAGGTGTTGGAGTGGCAGACGGAAACTCTGAAAGAGGTAATTGTGCAGTATATTCAGTCTGGAAGCCATATTATTTCAGATGGCTGGGCTGCTTATGCTAGAATCTAGGAAATCAACCATGGGATATACTCTCGTGACGTCATTATTCATCAGTAGAATTTTGTGGACCCTGTAGTCCAAGAACAATCCAGTGTTTCCAGTATTTACTTGCTTCATAGTCCACCATTACCAGCTATAATAATGTTTAAATGTAATAAACATATATACCCTGGTCTTATTGATTTAATGCCATTCAGGGAATAGCAGTTTATTTTATGCCATGGAAGGATTTCCCTCAACTCAAAGTAACTGTGTAAGAAGGCAAGAGATTGTTTACATATTACAAGAAATAAAAGCATGAAGAAGAAAGATTTCATTTGATTTATTTGTTTAATGGTATATCAATTCCTTATGGGTCATTTAATGCCAGAATTTAATTTCCTTATGAGCTTTGAAGTAATAAAAATATGATAAATGTTATTCTGCTTATAATAAACATATATTACCCTGGTCTTATTGACTTCACACTATTCAGAGAATAGCAGTTGATTTTATGACACTTAAGTGATGGGTTATCTTTATCTCTGTTTAGTCTTTAATGAAATACGAGACAACCATTGTGTAAGAACTATTAAGGAAGAAATGAAGGTTCAAATCAGAATGACTATTTAGTCTTACTAGCTTGTCAATGTTTCAATATAACAGATTTAACTACAATGCACTCTGAAGCATTTAAGTGCCATATCTAGTTTGACCAGCAAAAAAAAGAGCTAAATGATATTATCTCTTGTTGCATTTGATGTTTCAATAATTTACTTAATAATTTGCTTTGAATCTCGAGGGATATTTTGTTGATGTTTATGATCACAGTTATTAAGGTTTCCAACAGTGAGACATTCTGATAAAAAACTGAAAGTTCTGCTTCACTTAAATGGCATAAAATAAACTGTCATTTTATATCTTTAAATGTTTTTTTTCATCGTAAATATCACCATGGCCAATGGTACCCTGACCATTAGTTATTTGGTGGTGTTGAGTGGGATTCAGGAACATGTCTCTTAGTTAAGCTGCAGAACAGGAATATACCTTAGTCTTATTGATTTTACACCATCCAGGAAATAGAAGTTTGTTTTATGCCATTTTAATAAAGGATTACCAAACACACCTTATAAAGGAGGTTAGTAGACATTACATTATTGATATACAGACATTGAAAATTCTAAATAATAAGAAAAAAAAAAAAAAAAAAAAAAAAAAAAAAAATCACCAAAATTACATAACATTTTTATTTCTTGAAAAGAACTATTTTTAGTATTCAGACAGGTGTGTTACACTCTGTTAATATTTTTAAGAGAGAATAACACACCTGTCTGAATTCATTAGGATTCATGTGTATATGAGAAGCTAATAAGTTTTTATCTAAAGCCATTCATGAAGAAATGCCCAAACAATATTTTTTTTAAACACCTGATCAAGAAAATCAGGAAAAAAAAAAAAAAAGAATTTTGGTAGGCCTCATAAAAAGGTTCTGGGTTAATTTGCAGTGTAACACCCACACTCAGTTTGCATTAAAAATTTCCAAAATACTTACATTTATGTTTAATTGTACATGCTCCATTTGAATCTGGCTTGATCAATTTGATAAAATCTACCATTTTGGAGTTATCGACAGTGAAATTTGGGATTCAATCATGTCGTTGCGGCAGGCATTACTCGCGTTGTTTGCATACATTCACTACAGAAAGCTAAGCTTGAAACTGATCTTTCTTGTCTAAATTTGTCACAATTACTGCGCACCGAGAACTATTTATGGAGACATGCTCAGTTTGCACAATGATACTGATAGCTATTCTGCAGCAAATGTATGCAAACAATGCCCGTAGTGGCTGCTCAAGACACGAATGAATCTGAACTTTCACTGTCGATAACTCCAAAATGGTAGATTTTATCAAGCCAGATTCAAATGGAGCATGTACAATTATACATAAATGTAAGTATTCTGGAAATTTTTAATGTGAACTGAGCGCGGGTGTTACACTGCAAATTAACCAGGTTCTGTTACTAAGTAATAGTTTTATAAAATTGAGAGAAAAGAAAAATGTTTTGTGTAATTATTATTAGAAATTTTGGTATGTTAGGGTACAAATCAACAAAACAGTTTGCAGTTATAAAAATCTGCTAGAGTTACCTCCCATTTCTATTGTAACACTTCTACACTTGTAACTACATCACCAATCACCATGTTGTAACTGAATTAAACTTCAGTAAGCACCACTCTGCAATTATTCATTACACAGGTATGAATATCTAAAAAGGGTCTTTTAAAAACTTACAGAATTTAGAGAGATAAAATAATTAAGAAAACCATAATTTGAAACGCTAAAGGAAACATTTGCTAATCTTTCTACCAAACTGAGTAGTTACAGATCTTACCTTTTTAATTCATTTGATTTTGCTGTGAGAGCCATGTTGAATATTAGTTTTTTTATTGAACTTGCATTCACCTTTTCTAAAATCTGAAAGAGAGCAACCAAAATTTACACAAGAGAAACAATATTGTTCAAAACAAGAGAATAATGTTGGAAAAAAGTAGCAAAGATTTCAGAAAGGTTTATTTATACCTGGCCAATCAATTTGCTGACATAGAACTATTTGTGATTTAGGGTTATTTAATTTGCTTATAAATTTATAAAAATGTACATTTGTCAATCATTCTATCTCAAAAAATATGTGCCTAAATATTGAATGAATATATAATGAAATATTAATTTACACTATTTACACGGTTCATAATGTTGTTTTCATCTTTGTTACCGTATTCACGATGTTATGGCCGTTGTATACTCTGGCCTTCTTCGGGTGACTGGAATTTCAAACTGGACCCTTTATTCCGTCTACAGATTGTTCTTGTTCCACATGCCATGCCTCTTCCAGATGTCTCTGTATCTCCCTCAACACTCCAAGCTTTTGTTGTTATTGAACTCACAACCCTCTGGGCCAAGTCACTTCAATCAACCAATGCTTTTATCCACTGAACCATAAGTCCTTTTGGGGGCTTATAAACCTAATGTCTCATAACCGTTTTTTTTTTTTTTTTCTTTTTACCAAAGCTCATATTACAATTTTGTTGTTATTATTGTTTTTCTCTAGCACTCTGTATTACTGGTTCCCATATTGTATTTATTTCTATGCTTGGCCAACTTAGCATATGTTTCAAGTTTTAAGCAAAGTAAACAAAGACATACAGATAGTTAACACCATATTACAGCAAGCTACCTCATACATTCAGCCTCGCAAAAAATTCACAAAGATGGTATTCCGTGTAAGCCAACTGTTAGCTCCCACGGCTCTGTGTGCCACGCTCAGGGTCACTTTCTTGTGGCTATAATTGACCCATTAATAGGAAAGATACCATCATATATTCAAAACTCTGCCCAGGTCGAGGAAATAATCAAAGATGCTACCATCCAATCCAGATGGTGAGCCTGGACATGTTGCATTTGTTCACCAAGATAAACACAGAAAAGGTACTATTGGTAGTCGGGGACAGACTGGCATTGGACTCAACCTTATCACATACCAAAATACAAATAGATAACCTGATAGATATGCTGACTTTCTGTACACAAACAACACACTTCAGAATGAGATCAGGAAGAGGTCCAGCTACTGCTGAACCATGTGAACTCGATAAGATCAACAATGCAGTTAACAATAGAGAAAGAAAACAACAAATTAGCATTCCTGGATGTAGTAATATCTCAAACAGAGTATGGGTTCAAGTCATCTGTATACTGCAAGACAACATTCACAAAAAAAAAAAAAAAAAAAAAAAAAAAAAGGATCATCCACTGCTTACAATATCAAGCAACAGTCATAAGTGGCAACTCAGAGACATATGAACAAGAAATGATCAGTATAAGCAGTACCCTACAACGTAACAGCTACCCTGGGTACGTGGCAGCAGGCCCAACAAACTGAGATAGAAGGGTGCAAGAGGATAACAACACCTAAAAAACAGCCTCGGTCTACCTACCCTGTGTGAAGGGATTATCGGAAAAAATACAAAAGATCTGTGGTTCGTATAACATCAGGACGACCTTTCAAGAAAGATCTCCCATAGAGAAGAACATGATTAAGAACTGTGTGTACACCATCTCATGCAGTTGTGGTAAGAAATATAACGGATAAACAGGTTTTCCCTTTAAGATAAGACTGCAGGAGCATCGTAAAGCTGTAACTCGAGGGGAAATAGAAAAATCAGGTGTGGCTGACCACATATGGAGAGAAAAGGGAGATCACCGCCCCCTGTGGGATGAGTTTCAAATAACAGACAGAGAACATCACTGGAAAGTACAAAAACTTAAGAAATCAGCACTTATGCTGGGCCACAAAAATCTCCTAAACCATCCAAGCATAGAAATGAATACAATATGGGAACCAGTAATACAGAGGTCTAGAGAAAAACTTGAGGATAACAGTTCAAACAATGTAAATAATTACAATACCTCATCTCAGAAATAAAGACAGATCCTGAAAAAAAAGCCGGAGCATATAACGACTGAAACTTCATGACAATAAAGATGAGGACAACAGTCCAAACAATGTAAATAGTGTAAATAATTACAATACCTCATCTCAGAAACATAGACAGATTCTGAAGAATGCCAGAGTGTACAACGGCTGAAACGTGAATATGGCAATGAAGATAAGGACAACAATATTGAAATATATTAATTATGTTTGTTTCTGAATTTGATTCTCTGTTGGATTTTTTTGTGCTGAATGTATTAAAGCTCCATTCTTTGGACATTATAGAAAGGCTCTAAGGGAGATAACTTGTATCAAATGTTTCTTAAGTTTCTATTAATAAAAATTAAAGGTTCAACATAATAAATAATAAATAAAAATTAATATATCTATAAAAATTAATAATATATTGCTTTCTGTATCTTTCTGAGACATGATAGGTTGGAAAATTAAGGTGTGGATATGTACAAAGAAATTTTTAACATAATACAAGCAGAGGAATCTTGCAAAAAAAAATAAATAAATAAAATAAATAAATAAATAAAAAAGTTAGTGAAAGCCTCAAAAAATGTTGAAAAGAATGAATAAACGTTAAACTCCTTACCATACAAATTCAACATATTACTCTGTACGAGATTAAATGTGATTTACTGAAATAATATTTTACCTTTGCCATTAAAAATATGATGGCAACATTTCAGTAATGTTACAATTGCATTGGTGATGAAAAATTATCAGCTCCATACACTTCCCAAAAATCTAACAAAATGGAATCCATTTTCAATCAGGCCGAAAAATTTTCAGCACCCCCTTGTACTCAAAAATTTATGCTGCCCTATATTTTTTTTGTTTATGTTCAATACTTCCTGGATATTAACCCTTATCCACCTGGCATCAGTTTAAATTAATACCTTCTCCCCTGCATACATCGTAGCCATTTCACTTAAAGTTTGTATATTCTTGATTTCAGACGAAAACCTGGAAATTTTCCAATATATTTCAGTGAAAATTTCTCGTTTATAATTATAGTTTATAAATATGGAAAAAAGGGCATCAGTTTAAATTGACATTGGAAGATGTAGGTTAAAAACATTTTATTCACCATTAAATTTGAGTTTTAATTATCAAGCTTAACATAGCATTCTATTTCTATCAACACGAGATGAGTGTGTTGTCAATTTATGTATTGGACTCTTCTAGTGACATAGGAAAGTGTGTAATTTCTGAGGCATTAAAAGATTTTATTTTCAAACTGACATTAGAGTAAAAGGGTGGAACCTACATGCCAATCTAGTAGCATGCTTAAATTCACGTAGTCAAGGCACAAGGGGAAAAAAGCTTGTCAGAGCAGTTGCCATGAAAATATTTGCAGAAAAGACAGAAGGAAGCCACATCACATCTGAGAGAAAGTAACTGAAGTCGAGATACCAAGTCAGGATCAATTACATTGTAGATCCTTTTTTGGATTTTGTCAAGAACCTTGAGTAGCAAGAGAACCTGACCAGATATGGCAACAGTATTCAATGCCTGGATGAATGGTAAATTTGTAAACGTGTAAGATGGACTGACGAGAAAAACCTTCTGGAACAACACAATAAACGAACTTTCATTGCAGTAGATGCAGTTATTGATTCAATGTAGTTGTTCTACTTCAAATCAGTTGAAAACATGAAGCCAAGAAGGAATAGTGAGATTCTCTCATGAAGTCAAGCATCAGCCATGTTGATGGTGGGAAGGGAAGTTTCTCCATGGTGGTTGAATGAAAGCAGTTTAGTTTTGGAGCCATTAAAATTTACAAGCCATTTCTTGCTCAAGTTAACCATTTTCAATAGCAGTGGCCAGGATAAATTTGTAAGCTCTGATGGATTTGCTATTGAGACAGGAGTAAATGGTAGTGTCATCTGCATAAATGACTACTTGGCAAATGATAACATCAGGAAGATCATTGATGAAAATTAGAAACAGCATAAGGCCTAAGATAGAGCCTTGGGGGACATCTGCATTCATGTGAAAGGATCTGGAAGTGAACTCAATTCAAAACTACTTTCATTTCATGATTTGATAGAAATGAGTGGATTAAATCAAACAATCGTCTAGTAATACCGTAGGCTTAGAGCTTACATAGAAGACCAGTGTGCCAAACCCTGTCAAACACCTTCAAGATATCTAGAGCCACAGCTCAAGCTTCACTGTTATTATCAAGTGCTTTATAGACATATTCAGTGATGGCCATTAGCACATCAGTGGTAGAACTGGCAAAATGGAAGCCATATTGTTTATCAGAGAGTAGGTTGTGAGAAGTAAGATGCTTAACCATTTCTACATTGATTAAAGGCTTGGATACTTTGTTGAAAAGCAGTAGGGGACTAATAGAGCAATAGTTAGAGGGGTCAGAAGGCTCTCTAACAACAACTGCAGGAACAGTCATTGAATCTTTGCTGATGATCAAAGTCTATTCTCAACTACATCTTTGATTGTGGACCAACTCTTTAAAAATCTTTTCTAAACCACAGATTTTTCTATGGACCAACTACCCAAAGACTAACTCAACTAGAGACTATTTTTTACTCCTTTTTGATTCTTTTTAAATTCATGTACATATGCTTGTAAATACAAAATAGTTAACAGGCATACTGATGTTTTCTTTATTTTTTATTTTATTATTGCTTGGAATCCAGATTTTTAATATAACAAAAACCAAGACAACAGAATTTCCTACATATCTGATATTATGTAAACAACATTGCAATTGAAACACAATAATGCACACTCCCAATTTTTTTAAAAACTTAAAAACAATTTCTCATGAAAATTACATATGTATTCATGACGATTCCTTCAATTGTATAGAGAAATAATTCTTATAATCAAGAACGGGTTCATTTTTAATTTCAGAAAAATGGTCTTACCTTATCATACATTCTGTTGAGTAATCTAGGAACAGAGGGGAATATTGTGGGTCTTAAGACTTTTATGTCGTCCATTAATTTTTTGACATCCCCACTAAAGAATCCAATTGAACCACCAACCAGATAAAGAGAAATCTGAAAGAAAAGACAGAAAAAAAAGCAATTTCAAAGATAAAGCAATGCAATACAGAAAAAATTGGTAAACTGTTCATATGCTTTATATATTTAACATTTTCAGTTTTAAGAGCACTCTGTATATTTGTATTAAAAAATATTTTAAAGAAATCTATGACTAAGTGCAGAACACATTTTGTCCTTTAGGACTTCACTGAACTAAAGTGATGTTAATGCTGATGTAACTACATATGTGCATGAAGGAGAGGGGAGATTTTAAATTTAATTTTTTTTTTTCAAATATGTTTTTGGTAGATATTCTAATCTAATTTCATTTAGTTTCTTTTTCTTTTTGTTCATGTTTACATCACTTTTGTTATTAAGCATTCTACATTGTGATAATAGAAGATCTGCCAAGGAAGATGAAATGTAAGCAACTGAATGCAAACTAACTGCAGATGATCTAGTGATTAAAGCACTTTCTATACATTTCCTTCTTAGTAAATTGCTTTCTTTTTTAATTAAATTAGCAATTTTTAAAACAAAATTATGGCCAGTCTTATTACAATCAGCAACTAATGCATTTAACATGTTGTTTTGCAAAATAAATGAGGAAATGTAAAATTCTTGAACAAACCAAGAAATGATTCTTACATTTTTGGGAATTGGTTGGTCTAAGAATATATATATATATATATATATATATATATATGTGTGTGTGTGTGTGTGGAAAAACAGTATATACATTTTTCTATATCAAAAACAATTTTAGGGAAAAAAACTATGATCGGTTTTGTCCTTTAGGACTTCATCAAACTAAAGTGATGTTTATGCTGATGCAACTACATATGCACATGAAGGAGAGGGGATGACAAGGATCTATTTTTTTTTTTTTTTTTTTTTTTTAAATATGTGTTTTGGGTATGTAGCCTAGCCAATTTTATTTAGCTTCTTTTTCTTTGTTTTTATCATATTTTTTATTAAATATCCTACATTGTGATAATCTGCCAAGAAAGGTGAAATGTAAGAACTTGGACGTAAATTTACTGTGGATGATCTAGCGATTAAAGCACTTTCTATACATTACCATCTTAGCAAATTGCTTTCTCTTTTAATTAGAGTAAGATTTTTTTTAAATCAAAATTATGGTCACTTATAATGGTGAGCAACTAATGCATAATGCGGGTGTTGTTGCGTAAAAGATCTTTTATATTCATGTAGTCTTTTATTTAAATTCCTTGAGGTTTCTTCGATGTATTCCTTGGGACAATTATCAGAGGTGATAGAGTAAATTCCTTTTCTATTTTGAAATATTTTACAAGCCTTTTGTTTCACACTGAATATGAAATAATATATTGAAGGAGCTTAGAAATATTTTCAATGTATTTCTCCTTTTCTTGATATATAAAGATTCATATATCATTTTCCCATTAAAAAGAATGTAATGAATAAATGTCAGGTGTTAAGTATTGATGTCAAAAATGGAAATTAATGAAATCATATGTAAAGTTAAAAACAGAAATCAACAGATGTAACAATGTAAGAGATAATTTGAAGAGATGGAAAAAAAAGTCAATCATAGATGAGAGAACAAAGTTATCAAAAAATGATTAAACAACAAAATGGAGGACAATCAGCAAAGAGAAAGGATAACAGAGGGAGCATAAGGTTGATGTAGTAGAAAAAGATCAGAGAGAAAATGAAGAGATGAGAGAGAGGGGATTTGCTGTTCAGATATGGCAGAGAATAGCCCAGAGTTAACATGAAAGAAGTTAGGAAAGAGTAGTCAACTCACATTGGTTGATATGATCACTATATAGTCATGTACTAAATAAATGTAACTTAGATCTGGCACAAAGCCACACATGTAGGACACCTAGCTAGGATTGAACTCATAATTTAGTAGTAATTTATCTGTGAGACTAGCTGGGGAAAGTCAACAAGCTTACAGTTTTGATTCTACAGGCTCTTATTAAAAAGAACAAAGTAAATTTTTGATAAACAAACACGGAAATTATTTAGGATTCATGTTTCATTTCATGCCATCTCTGATTTCAATCCTTCAAGCTGAAATCTCAACGTCACATGCTGGCTTACTTCACTAAGGAACCTGAGTGTAACAAGACAACTTGAATCTTCTAATTCTTCCCGCCATCTCAGTGTCTTCAAATCTTTTTGATCTTATATCAAAACCTAAACAAATGCAATCTATCACTGTCAGAATTCCATGCTTAGTCTTCTGACCAGTAGTTTGTTATTCTGAGCCAGCTTATGCATTCTGTAACAGTCAACCTAATGTCATCTAAGCAAGCATCAAATGTTCTTTTAAATTAAGTCTTAGAAATCTATTATAGAACTATTTCAAAATTCAAATAAATATGACATTTAAGTTTATAATTAAGTTGAACATGTGAAAATAAAGCGATAAGTTGTAATTATTATGCCTGAAGAGATGTCATTGCAACCGACATTATTAATAAGCAATTAAAGGAACCAAGCAAAAAAAGAAAAATGTACTTACTTCAACAAACCTTTCATATGAATGAGCCAAGGGGAGATATGATACCATTACATCATCACAGCCAAGGAAATTCTGTTGAGAACAAGAAGAATTCTCTCATTATGCACATTATACACACAGAGAAAAAGGGAGATAATAATGTTTCATATAAAACCCTTGGAAAAATCAATCTTCTAAACTATTTTCTATTTGATAAAATCTGTTTCTCTTTATATTTTATTTATTGATCAACACGACTGGAAAATAAAAATACTTAACCCCAATGCAACAAGTATAGGGTATAAATTAATGATGTTTACATATTTACACATTATCAACAATAGTAACAAATTCTCTTGTTGCAGGGTCATGATCACATCTGCAAGGCATCAATAAATAGCTATATATATATATATATGCGCATGTGTGTGTAAATATAAACTAAATAACAAGATATTAGCAACTACATATGCAGATAAATAAATATTTATTTAATTTATGGTGAAAAAAAAAAAAAAAAAAAAAAAAAAAAAACAATAATGCTCAACAGAGCTATAAATAAATAATATACTGGGCTTATATTAACTTTGAGCTTTGAATTTGAGTATAATTTAGTGTTCCTCCCATGAGACCCAGTATTTTTTAAAAAAAAAAAACAACTGTAATAAGCGGTCCAATCACCATATGTGCCTGACAAATTGGGAAACCATGAAACTGAGTTGCACAACAAACGTGTGTGTGTGTGTGTGCGTGTGTGTGTGTGTATATATATATATATATTAACTGATTTAAAATGTTTTTTGTTTGCTACACAGTTCTAACCATGTTTCAAAAATGGAAGCTAAAAGCTTCGAACTTAATTTTGTAATTAAATTAAAGAACACTGGATTATATATCTTACTGTTCTTTATATATATATATATATATATATATATATATATATATATATATATATATATAAAAAGAGAGAGAGAGACCTCCTGAAGAATTACAAAAGGGTTTATATTTGTATTAATTATATATATATATATATACATACATACATACATACATACATACACACAGCGATCAAATATAGATTATAATCTGACAGAATGATAGGATAAGGAACAACTAGAAATGTTTTTAAATTTAACAGGTTTCACTTTTATTTAAACCCTTTGAGCCATGCATTCCTGAACAATTTTAACTCTTCCGCCTGAGCTCAAAATTCACAAATAATTTGAATGTTTCACCCTAGATATAAAAATAGTGACAAGTATTTACACACCATTCAACTGGTGGCGGAGCATTAAATCATTCTTCTCTAACATTGTTCAACCAATGGCTGGGCATTATGTCATTTTTCTCTACCACCAGTAAAGCGGTGAACATGACTCAAAGCGTTAAACCATTGACAAAAATGATATATGGAAGAAGAAAAAAGAAAATTCAGGTATTTTTCATTTTTGCGTTGTCTGTTTTTCATTAGTTAACTAGACCTCATGTGTATTCTGTCTTGTCAAGTGTGTATGTCTACCACAATTCTGTTTTCTTAAATAAAAGTGAAACACGTTAAATCTATGTTTCTTATTTGTTCTTTATCCTATCATTCTGTTGCATTCATATTTGATTCCAATTACTATATTCTGATTTTACGTTTTTGTTGCACAATCAGGTATTTATGTTGTCATCTTTTTAATCAAATATCAACTATGCATTAGAATCTGACAGAAAATAATATAATAAGCTGTCAGATAAAAATACCAGAATTTCCTTTTCTCCTCCACACTTAATTTTCTGATGAAGCTTAAAAGCAAAATGTTAAATTTATAAACATTTTCTATTTATTCCTTATCCTATCAACCAGATTCTAATCCATATTATATATATATATATATATATATATATATATATATAAAAGAGAGAAACCACAAACGTTTTTGGTTATAATGTGGATTTGTTTGAGTATATATATATTTTATTCTACATATTTCTGCTACACAGACTTCCGGTCTCGTGACCTTCTTCAAGAAAATAAAAGAAATAAATTTTTAAAAGGAATAAGTTTTTCTTATGTTCTTTTAATGTCGCATTGTTCGTTTTCTGTATTTGTTAGTGAGCTGTGAACTACCTTTCTGACTTTTACCGACAGTCTTCTTTGCTTGAAGAAGGTCACAAGACTGGGAACCAGTGTAGCAGAAATATGAAGAATAAAAAATAATATATATACTAAAATAAATCCACATTATAATCAAAAACGTTTGCAGTTTCTCTTTTTTTCTTTAAAAAACAAAAAACAAAAAAACATACATTTTACTCTCATTGGAACAACTATAAACTTATATATATATATATATATATATATATATATATATATGTCTGTCTGATGCTACAGGAAGTTTTTTTTTTTTTTTTTTTTTTTTTTAAATCAAAAGTTGAAAGAAAATCTCAGAGTGGACGTAATAATGTTCAGATAAATATTGTTTCCTTGCAAATTGTCAACTATTTGTGGTTTATTTAAAGTCAAAACATTTTGGATTGTAAGAATAATTCTTATTTTTATTTAACAATTTCTTTAGGTGATAATGATTTTTCCAGATACAAATCTTACTATTTAACCCATAGCTGGGGAAGAGAAGAGATAGATTGGAGAGTTAGGTGACTAAATGTAAGAGGTGATGTAGTCACAGAAATTGTCTGACAGCCTTGATGGGTTTCTCTTACTTTTGTGGCATGGTTCATAGTTCTGTTGGCAGACAGAGTCTTCCAGCAGCCACCCTCTTGATCCAAGGCAGCTCTACCTCCTCAAAGTACTTGATGTAGGCCTGTCTGTTGAGTCTGAGGCCTTCACCAACAAATTTGGTAGTTCTTTTCTTATCAGAACAATCAGAGTGAGTTTTCCAAGCTGCCATATGTAGGCCTCCGTGTTGAGTCTGAGGCCCTTTGGGAAGATGCAGGTACAACATCGTTATCACTGGGTGATCACTCCTTCGTAATCATCATTAGACTCATTCAGCTCTTTCCAAATCCTTTGCACTGTCCTCAGATTGACACCCAAACACTCTGAAATGTTCATATTGGAGCTTCCGGTGTGAATGCCAAGCAGTACAGCATGCTGTTTAAAAATTTTTGCTGGAATAAACTGTATCAATGGTGCTCTTTTTCTCATAGATGGTGCCTAACTGACCCTACTATACTGTGCAGTTAACAAAATCAAAAGCAAACAACACACATCTACGAAATTAAAAATATAAAATGGTGATAATTTACCCATTGCACCCTGTATATATATATATAGATATTTATTGTTTGCTTAATATTATTTTGCCTTGTTCTTTTCTTTCTTTTGTTATTGTTTACTGGAAACGTTATCAATTCTGTTTGTTGGTCATTTTTGGTAATTGCACTTAACCATGACTACATAATTGAATGAACCTGACTGGAATTTGAACTTTGTTCTGATTTCTCTTTCTTAACCATTATCCATTACATCACCCATACATTTGTTTATACGACTGAGCTAAGAACCCCTCTCTAGCTGATGCCACATGCTCTCCAAGATTTCCCAAATTCAAGAAACTTAGGCTTTAAATTCAATAAACAAGTTAACATTGTTTGAACAAGATGCTTATTTGTGAAACACAAAATCATGCAAATTTTGATAAACAAGCTGCACTGATTCTGATGCTAAATTGATATTAACAGCCAGAATAAAAGTTGATCACTGGATGTTTGAAATCAGATTGCTTCCATTATGCCTTCTATTTTCTATCCAATCAATGATGACAGGTGTTGTTCTTACCAGAATTTCACCTGATTAAACTGTTTTTTTCTGCCAACCAGAAAAGATGCAATGTCTAAATATTTGTTCAGATTAAAATAAAAATAAGAGTTGATTAAAATTATCATCTTTGTTTAAAAATACCTAAAAAGGATGCAAAGTGGTTTCAAATTATTTGCAATATTTTCTAAAAAGAAAGATTTTCTGTGATTTTTATAGGTTGCTCCTCCCACAAATCCCATCTTGAGGTTTCTATCTAAAATGAAACAATAAGGAGAGATTAAGTGTGTACAAAAATTTGTCTTCAGTCTGTAGCTATAAAAAAGGTTCTGAGATCTTTTGACACATACCAGCTAATATAGAACAAGCATTAAGAAAATTTTTTTTCCTAAATAAGTCTTGCGGAGATGGAGAATGTTTAGTATACACATGAATCTTTTATGCAATCAAATACTGTATTCAAGGACTACCTGGGCATGCCCATATTTCTAAATGGTTAAAATGATTACAATCATATGCATTTACTATATTTTGTGAAGAAGAAGAAGATAAAAAAGAAAAAGACAAGCGACATCCCCAAAATGGAATAACACAGTCACTGGAATGAAAATGATCTACTCCTGTAGATCAACTAGATGATTCGTTTTCAGACAGTTACCAACTACGACAGCCACCCGGAGAAAGCTGAAGAATATAATGGCTTTAAATCTGATATCAACAATTAAGATAAGGATACTAGTTCAAGTAAATCTAGGTAAAAGTCATTTTTTATATTCTGATTGGACAAAAGATCTATCAATCATAATCCCATTTTCAAATAAATAAATATCCAACTTACAATATGTTGAAGACCAGCCATAGCTGTTGAAACCATTCCATAGTGTGTAAGAATGGCTCCTTTGGGAATTCCTGCAAGAAACAAAAAATTAAAACTATAATTTCTATGAAAGAAAAAAAAAATGATATTTATATTTGTTGGTTTATTTTACTCGATATTCAATGAACTAGGTATTATAGAGAGGAGGCCAATCACAAAAAAATGGGTAATTAGCATTTGTTTCAGAAAATGCAAAAAAAGAATAGTTAGCTGTAAAGAAAGCAACTTTCTGATAGGTGAAAATAATTCAAAGAATCCACCAATTTTGTTGGATGCCATCAGATTGGTAATTGGAATGAAGATGTTTCCTTATAAAGATTGTAGAGTTTGTTTTGTTTTTTTTTAATATATAAGTTAATAAGATATATAAAAACTGTTAGGGAAGGGCATTGGGTCTTGGTCTGAAATTAAAGCACTTCTAAGTTTGTTTTTATTTAAAAACTAAAAAAAAACAATAAATCAATTGGAACTGCAGACCCTTCAAGTTGGTTGCTACTTGTTACAAGTCAGCTCAACAAATGAAATTTTTCATAAATCTAAAACAATGGAATGCATCTTTCAAATATTTTAAAGAATATTAGTAAAATAAATTACATACCAGTTGTACCACTTGTGTAACAAATGATGCAGACATCAGTTGATTTACAAGGCTGGAAATAAAAGAAGAAAAAAAAAAATTACACAAAATATGCTCTCTGTCTCCCCCTCTGACATGATACAACTTATAAAATCTGGAGGCATATATCTTATCAAATTGAGTATCACTGACATCCTTTTTATAAAATGCAGGATTTTATTTCCCTATGCTGATGACAAACTACAACAACAACAAAAAAAAAAAAAAAAAAAAAAAAAAAAAAAACAACTGTCCTGCATATTTGTAAAATAAATGTTCAGGGTGAAAATGACAAATGTAAATTTCTAAAGAATTAATAAATTTATTTTTAGTCTGGTATTTTTATTACTTCAAATGTTATTTCAGTTTGATCCAGTGTGCATTACTGCTCAACCACAAAGAACATCACAGCAAATAAGGTTCTATTTTCCCTTTGACATTTTTGTGGCCAAACAGTAAAGCACACTGGATCAAATGGTGATTTCTTCTACAAAGGGAAATGTAGGTTCAATTCCTACTGGAGAATGCATTTTCTTCACAAAGATTTCTCAAATATGTTATCCAATACTTGTAATATAGACTGTTTAATAAATAGAAATTGGGCGTCTATTTCAAATACAAATATCCACTATAATAATGTTTGAAGTAATAGTATATATATATATATATATAATATATATATATATATATAATATATAATATATATAATATATAATATATAATATATATAATATATATATATATAATATATATATATATAATATATATATAATATATATATATGTATGTGTGTGTGGGGGGGCATGATGGAGTAGTGGATAGCAGCTTGGATTGAGGAATCAGAGAGCCAAGTTCAAATTCCAGTTAAATCCATTACATTCACTTATGTGCTAATACCCTTGGGAAAGGTATTAATCCTCTACTTCCTCTTCTTCTCTCTCCAGGTATGGGTAAACAGCAGGATAGACTGGGTTCTATAGCCTTGGATGGCAACCGGTCTAGGAGGAGGACAACTCTGAATTTAAAATCTGCGAAGGGTCGTTTGGGGACCCTGTGGCATGTAGTGCACCAGGTCTCTCTATTCAGTCCTTCAAAAAGTGTGGTTGGTTCTGCACAAAGCCTTCACCACTATAATCAAATCATATGTGTTGGTATATTAGTTCTTACTTACAAATTAGTGGGGGGGGTGGCTACACCAGATAATATCACTTTTTCTATTTCTCAGTTGCTGGTTCAGTTGAGGATTAAAATTCAATTTGTTTTTGTGCCTCTCTTCTCTCTCAATACGATTTCATATGATTTTTTTTTTTCTTGGATTCAAAGACTTCTTTAGACAAAAAATTTCTTGAAAGCCTGCACTCAATACCTTTCAGCATGTGTTTAATAATGCCTGAAGGGTGGTTCAATTTGGATTTCATATATTTCACCCTCATATTTGGCTTCGTATATAGAAGATAGTGCCGGCTAAGAGGTTGAATTCTACATCTAAATACTGTACAATCTTTTTGTTCATTTCAACCATGATTTCAAATTTAAGGTCATGGAAAAGCTTGAAAAGCATTTTTCTAATTTTACCATTTTCCTTTCTGCAGTCAGGTACAATAATTAAACCATCATCTCTGTAGAGGATGTAATTGTCAATATGGACAATTTTGTTAATCTTATTTCACATGAAAAGCCCCATAAGCTCCGAAACCTCAGCTCCATCAAAGATTCCATAGGGACATCAAATCCTTGCTGGTCATCAGCTATGCTTCGCTATTGTGGGATAAAATGGATTTGTGACAATGCAAAATTATTTGAATATGCTCATATGGGATATCAACAAAGTTTTTGGCATAATTCAGTGTTTCAAGCAGTCCGTTCTCTAATATGGTGGAGTAGAAACAAAGTCTGTCCAAATACTATATATATATATATATATATATATATACATATATATATATATATATATAATTTATTTCAGTTGAGCTCTCTGGGGAGGAAGTGTGGGTTTGTAAACAGTGACTATTACAGCTAATAATGCAAGACTCTTTGTTAAATCGAAGTGAGTTCTCTCAGTCACTGTGTATTTATCTAAAAATAAATACCCTTAAATTCACCTTCATCCTTGCCGTGTGCCAACAGATTAGTGATAGAATCTCTGACTGACACCAATTCAGTCAGGTTTCAATCCTAGCTAGAGGCAACCAGATGTCTATCCACACTGATGAGCTGTAATACAGCGAAACAGTCTGTCTGTGGAGGACTATATATATATATATATGGTAAATTCTCACATTACAACAGTCCCAACTGACAACAATTTGTGGTTACAATGCATTAATCTTGTTTTGACTTCTGTTCTTGAATTTTTTTTTTTTTATGTAAATTAGTATTTAAATTGTTTTAGTTTGGGATTAACTTATTGTTATATATAAGTATATATATATATATATATATATATATATATATATATATATAAAATATTATAATATATATATATATATATATATATATATATAAAATATTATAATATATATATATATATATATATATATATATATAAAATATTATAATATATATATATATATATATATATATATATAAAATATTATAATATATATATATATATATATATATATATATATATATAAAATATTATAATATATATATATATATATATATATATATATATATATAAAATATTATAATATATATATATATATATATATATATATATATATATAAAATATTATAATATATATATATATATATATATATATATAAAATATTATAATATATATATATATATATATATATATATATATATATATATAAAATATTATAATATATATATATATATATATATATATATATATATAAAATATTATAATATATATATATATATATATATATATATATATATATAAAACATTATAATATATATATATATATATATATATATAAAACATTATAATATATATATATATATATATACACACACACACACACGGAGAAAAATAGATTTTATTAAATTTATTCTGCAATTCTTCTGTTTTATTTTTCTATTTTTGTGTCTCCACACCTAATCGGTGCCCTGAAAGCAATGCTACTGCTTCTTGATATGGGTCAGCTTACAGTGATGTAGCCACTGGTTACTGCGACTTACTGTTAAGTAATTTAATCATTCCATCAGGGTATAGAAAATCTAATGCAGTTCAATACTGTAATAATGATTTTTTTCAGGAGCAGTCAATAAAGTGTTTTGGCTACAACCTGATTATAAGCATTGCAACTTTTCAGGTTCCATAGATTTTTTCAAATGAGAATCTTCATTTTTGCTTTAACTCCACAACTTGTAGTAGTAGTAGATGTAATTGTTGTTATAATAGTTTGTGTAATAATTGGCCATATCCATATTGCTACAAATTCTAATTCTGCATTAATCAATATAAAACATGTTTAAATTAGCAATTCAAAATGACTGATCTTGGACAGACTTCTTTCTTTCTTTCTAGGTATACAATTTACATTTAAAAATAACTATAGAGATGAATAAAACAAGATATACAAAAAAGATATCCCAGCATGCATCTGTAGGTTTTGCCTATAAATTTGGGGAAGGGAGGTTCTTACTAGTTTTACCTACAGAATGGAACCAACATAGTTATTAGAAATAGTCAATAAAATGAACATGAGCAAAGACTGTAGGAATAAGATTACTATCTCCAAATTGTATACTAGTAAATTTGTCCTGTTCAAAGCCACCTTTATTCAAATTTCTGTCCAAGATCAGTCATTTTGAATTTTTTCAAACAGAAAAAAAAAAAGATATAAAAAGATAGAGGTACTTGTCTTTACAAAATGTCAATAATACAATTTGATTCCAATAATAATTTTCAGGGGAGAAAATGAAAAATATACAACAAAACAGATAAGGGTGTAAAATTCACAACCAAATTTGTATCATCACATCTTCAAGATAGATACAATATATGTCTAATGCAAATATTCAGCTAAAATCTCCTGTATAATGTTTCAACAGCTAAAGCTATAATAATTTTTTTTAAATTCATGCAAGTACCTCTTTAAAACTATCCATTTTTTCGCAAACAAATTCATTAACTACATTTGGGCCTCTTCAAATGGATTATATAAATACTCCCCAGTTTACCATCCTTGAACATCACCCCCTCTGATGGTTGGGTCATATGTCCATATTGTATCCCACTTGACTCCCATGTATCATTCTGTTTGAAGAGCTCACTAGCAGCAAGAGACCCATACAGAGGCCCAGAACGACACTTCAAAGATCAGTTGAAAACTTCCCTTACACAGTCCAACGTTAACCCTGAGACCTGGGAAACTGTTGCTGCAAACTGAACTTCCTAGTGTAGAACCATCCCATACCGAGACTTTCAAGTCCAACTGTCAAAATGAAGAGGATCTGCAATGTGCTGTCAAGGAGGCGTCCTTCTTTTGATAGAATAGCAGCATCTGTCTATATTTCTGAGATGAGATATTATGTACATTATTTACATTATTTGAACTATTGACCTCATCTTTGTCACTATATTTATCAAGGCCACCCCCTTAAGGTAAGGCTTCAAGAAAATGAGAAAGCTGTAACACAAGGGGAAGTGGAAAAGTCAGGCGTGGCTGACCACATATGGAGAGAAAAGGGAGATCACCACCCTCTGATTAGGTTGAGATCATAGACAAAGAACACCATTGGAAAATTTGTAAACTTAAGGAATCTGCACATATGCTAGGCCACAAAAATCTCCTGAGCCAACCGAGCATAGAAATGAATACAATATGGGAACCAGTAATAAGGAGTGCCAGAGAAAAGTAATAACAACAACAACAGACAAAACAAAATTGCAATATGAGCTCTGGTAAAAACATGTAATGATAACAGCAAAAAAAAATGAGCACTGGTAAAAAAAATGGTTGCTGATGACATTAGGTTTATAATACCCAGAAATTTATACACAGATGTCCTCAAGGACACATGGCACAGTGGATAAAGGCATTGGTTAGATCCAGTGACAAAACCCAAAGTGTGTGAGTTCAATACCCGATTAAGGCAGTGGAAAACTTGAAAAGGGGAAATTAACAGGACTTAACTGATAACTGACATGGCACGTGGAACTAGAACAGTCTACCCCAGTGAGTGAAATAAAGGGTTCAGTTCACCATTCCAACCACCTGAAGAAATGTTGCGATAAATATGGTGACAAAGATGAGGACAATAGTCAGAATAGCAGCAATTGCCTTTTCACTTATGTCTGTGGTTAATGTCAAAAACTTTTATTATTGGTTTGTCCCTTGTCCCTCAGTGCTTTGTGCCTTGTATGATTGTTTAATTTGGCTACGACCAAAGATAAGATAGAAATTGAAAATGAATTGACTATATATTTTGTGTGATAATTTTCTTGTAGTCGAATGCTTGCTTTATAGCCTTTCAATAATCCTATTTCATTTTCTTCTGCTTCCATGGAATTTATTAGTCTTGCTGCATCTACTTTTAATACATCAATTCCTAGTAATCCATCATCTTTTTTGCTTTCTACAACTGTAATGGGAATTACTTCAAAATGCTTGTCAGTTTCAAAATTGCCTAGAAATATAGCCTTTATTTTTATATTCATTTCATCAAATTGCTTTAATTGGAGGGTTATTTTTAATTTAGGTAGTCCTAATTTTCATCCAGAAATTTTTTGGTATCAACATGACTTCACTGCCTGTTTCAACTTGCACGTTAAATTTTTAGTGATTTATTTTTTCGCTAATTCTTTTTTGTGTATTCATTGTAAATATTACAGCTTCTTCTTCGGAGGGGTTTGTACCATTTGTACTCTTTCTACATTCTTTTCATATTTGCATACATTCTGAAAATGAACTCTTTTTTGCAATTTGAGCATATTTTTCCTACAGCTGGACACTTGTAATCGTCTCTTGTGATTTTTTCCACAACATCTACATTTAATTATGAATTTGATCATGCTCATCCTGTATGTCTTGATTTCTTCTTTTGGTTGGTTAAATCCTCTAATCAACTAATTGTTGTAAAAACCTGATGCTAGCTTCCAAACTCATGCTACTACTCTGTAGACATTCCAGTATTTTTGTTTGTGGTCTTGGTCTTGCAAGCCTTCAATTATTCTGAGAAGGATTAATTCGTCTTCTCATAGCCTAAATCGGGGAGGGGGGGGGGGCTCTGTAAAAAAAAAAAAAAAAAAAAAAAGGAGGATGCTCCTGGACAGATTTTTCTCTTAAAAAAAATAATAATTGTCCCAGGTTATTTGAAACTAAAAAGGATTTAATAAGTACTCACCACTGGTTGATGGGGGTTTTTCTCTCCTGATTTCTGCAATGAAAAAATTAAACTTAAATCACATTTTTTTTTCATAAAAGAAAAAAGTAATAAAACTAAAATGGAAAGATATGAATTTGTTGAACAAAGACATTTTCGATACCAATTAAACAGGGACCTTCTTGAAAACGTGATACCTAACATTTAAAATGAATTTTTAATAATGAAAAATCTTTCTTAAAGCCTTTATTTTAGTTTTAATTTCAAGCTGAGAGATTAAATTTAATATTTCTAATAATCAAAATACTATGCTGTATTTCAAAACTATTTTAAATTGAATGAAAAAAATTGTTTTTTGAAATTTCTAAAAATTTTTGATTTTGGTGCCATTTTTAGTATTATAAAATGTAAATCTCTTTATTAAAAAATCTTCCAAAAATAAAATATACTTTTCTGAAAGTTTATTTGAGGAATATTAGCCAATATAAAGTATAATTAATGTGATTTGAAACAACTATTATTTTTTTAAAAGTTTAAAATATCAGAGAAATGCATTTTTCAACTTTGCGGTAGCTTGTTTATTTATGTTGACAGGTTTTTAGTACCACCATGACAGCCGATGACAGATAGAGGGCTACATAATGGTGTTCTATGGGGACTCTAACCTTAAAAAAATGATTGAGGAATATAACATGAATGCCTTTTAAGTACTTGGTAATCTTAAAAATTCAAGAAAATATGCTCCATAACCTAATGTTTTATTGAATTTTGGCTTTAAATTTACTGTAGGTGTCACTTTTATTTTCTGATAGTGTCATGTATGGGTGACCATATCTATAAAATTTGGTACGTTTTTACACATACAAAACAATTCAAATTTCTTTTAAAATTATTCAAGGGTGTCAGATTGTAATAAGCTTTGACTAGGAAATAGTTTTGCTTAATAAGAATCTTTCCTAAGAGTTATACCATTAAAACTGAATTTTAAAAAAATTTAAAATATTGTAAATTATTCTAAAATTTAAAAAAAAAAAAAAAAAAAAAAAAAAAAAATGAAAACAAATTTTGTAAATTCATTTTTCTTAAGACAATATTGTCCTTAATATTATATATATTATTCATAAAAGCAATTAAAAGCTTCTCTAATTCTTCTGACTTTGCAAAAAAAAAAAAAAAGAAAAGAAAAAAAGAAAAGAAAAAACAAGGATTGAAATTCTGCAAAGATTTCTGCTTTTAACTAATATAGTGACTAAACATTATCATATTAAATTTCTCAAGTTTTCATAAAATTAAGGGGATGAAACGTGTAAAAAAATAAAAATATTTTTCTCAAGATTTTCTAATAAAAAACATTTAATAATTTTATTCATTTGTGAATAAGTCCTGAAAATTTAATTAAAATCTAAGAATTATTTGATTTTTGCAAGAATTTCCAAATTAATTTTTTCTTTCACTGCAAAAAAGACATTAAAATTTGCTATGCCAAAATATAGTAGATACACTGATGCCAGAAAAAACAAGATTTTTAATCAAAATTTTGAATGTTCTTAAAAAAAAAAAAAAAAAAAAAAAAAAAAAAGACAAAAATTTAATTAAATATAAAAAAAATACTTTGATGTTTCCTCTTTATAATAAAAATTTTAACAATAAAACTGTTTTCATTATGTTTGGAGCATGTTTTCATCATGGTATGCTGATTTTTTGCGATTTCGTGGAGGTATCTACAATTAAATGATTCATAATTTCTTGCTGAATAAGTATTTTTCTCTCAAAGCACATATAAAAGACAACACTAAAAAAGATTTTAACACACATACATACATATATATATATATATATATATATATATATATATATACAAACATGCAAAAAAAAAAAAAAAAAAACAACCTGTTTGATCTATACTTCTTTATAACCCCTTATTCACAAAAGTTAACACTTGTCTGCCAGAGGCCCATTACAAAATCTGACTTGACATGCCAACTTAGGCAATAATTTTTTTAGGAGTTGATTTATAGCTTCAACTGAAGTCTTAACATTGTTTGCACACTTAAAGTATGACTGAATAAACTCATATGCACAAGATAACTTATAGTTGGCCTAATAAAACCTGCCAACCATGAGATTAGTTATCTGGGGTTTGGTAGTCAATATGTTAAGATAAGGTGCTTCCAAAGAAACATGATACCAAAGGTTTAAAATGAATTTCTAAAAATGAAAAAACTTTCTTGAAATTTTTCTTTTACTTTTAGCTAATAGATTATTTCCCATAAACAAAATACTTTGCTGTATTTCAAAACTAATTTAAATTGACTGGAAGGAATTTTTGTTTTGAAATCACTAAAATTACTGATCTTAGTGCCATTTTTAGTCAACTGTCATCATAATGTAATTCTCTTTATTAAAAAATCTTTCAAAAATAAAATATACTTTTCTGAAACTTTACTTGAGGAATATTAGCTGATTTTGAAGTTTAATTAACCTGATTTGAAACAAATATTACTTATTACTTAAATATTATTCAAAACTTAACGGAAATGCATTTTTAACATGGTGGTAGCTGCTTATTTAAGGTGTTGCTAGGTTGGCTGACAGACAGAAGTTTATCTAATTTTTCTACAGTGGATATATCAGTAAAAATTACTTGACAAATATAACATGAGTTCATGGTGTTCATATTTATGCTGGGCCTACTGATCAAATAATTTCAACAGATGTTAAATGCTAAAATGGTTTAATAAAGGGATTCATTCAATATTTAAATTTACCATAGCAGCTGAAGTAGTGAAAAAGAAAAAAACTAATCCCAAAGAATCAGCATATAATGAGAATGCTTGGTATTAAAAAAATTTATTTCTGGAAACATTACACAAACACTGCTAAATTTTGTGCCCGATTAAAAACAAAATTTTACATACTCACAAAAAAAAAAAAAAAAAAAAAAAAAAAAAAAAACGTTTATTAGTCAAATACATAATCTCCATTTATTTTAATATGTTTATCCATTATTTTTATAAATACAAATATTTAAGTAAATGCTCTGTTTATAATAAACAGTATTAACTACATTTACTGGCTTGAATGATTGAGAAATTTCATAGAAAATATGTGTCCTCTAACAAGAATCGAACTTGTATCCTACATGGAACCATAATATAGCCTGACGTGCTATACCATTTAGTTACAAAGGAAGCGTCTGGATAGCAAAATCAAATTACTGTTTATAAACTACAATTTTATTTATGATCTCTCTTGAGCTCATATATCTGCTCGACATATATCTTAACATAAACAAATGACATTATATATTATGAAATGGACTAAGTCCGACAATTATTTTAATATATTTTCTGTTTATATGTTCTTTTTATAGATACAAATATTTAAGTAAATGCTCTGTTTATAATAAACAATATTAATAGAAAATATATTAAAATAATTGTCAGACTTAGAGTTCATTTCATAATATAGTCTCCACTGTTTTTAACAACTGTTTCCCATCATTCTTCAAGCTTGTGTTTTTTGTTCGAAGAACAGGGTACAGAGTTAAATTTTTTATCATTTAAATTATTCTGCAGAGACCTGAACAAATGAAAATACGAAGGAGCCAAATCAGGAGAATACGGTGGGTGTTGATGGGTGAAGTTCCATTTCAACTCTTTAAGCTTCTGCTGCAAGAGTCTGTTTTGGAACATGCAGTCTTGTGTTGTCATGGTGAAAAATGACACCTTTTCAATTTGCCAAAATTGACTGTTTTTCTTGAATAGCCACATTGAGATTGGTCAGTTGGTCACAATACTTCTTTGCAGTTATTGTTTCGCTAACTGGAAGAAGATCAAAGTAAATTTTCCCTCTACAATCCCACCAAACAGGCATCAACACCTTCATTGGATCCGAGCCAGTTTTGGCCATGAGTTCTACACGTTCACATGCTTGTCTCCAGCTCTGTTGGTGTCAAATGTTATTATCAATGATCCATTTTCCATTGCCTGTGACAATTCTATTCAAGGACAAGCAGAGCATCTTCATTGACATCGGAAGTTCATCTGAAGTGTGGTTGATCATTTAGGTTACAATCTCCAAACTACTTTTTGACTATCTGAAGAGCTGGAGTACAATCCAAATAAAGCTCCTGAATGTTTGTTTTTTATTGCAGTTCCAACTCTTACTCCTTTCCAGAAAGAATAATATACTGAAAGTGCAACTTTTCATCCTTCATCTTTAAGGCATTCATTTGTGGACAAAATGTCAACATTCAACAATGTCTGACTTGCGTCTGAACAATGAAAAGTTTTAATCTCAAACACACCAAAACTCGACAAAACACCAGTTGTAGAGTGTTTATAATAACAATGAAAATTAAGCACAAACTTTTGTATTGATCTGATATATATAAATTCACAAGACTGATAAGAGTTATTTGTAGCTATTTCATATTGTGGTTTGTTAACTTTTTACTTATTATTTATTACTTAATTATTTCTTGCTAGTTATTATTATTACATTTACTTGTGTTTATCAGTGCATTTGTAGCTCATTAATTAGTTTATTATTTACTTAATTTTTTTTTTTTTTTTATTTATTCATTTATTTTTCTCCAGATCTTGGTTATTTTATTGACTTTGTCTAAAGTATGTTACATTATCTGAGTTGTATATAGTGCATATATTTGTATTTTTCATAGTGGTATTTTAAAAGATATTTGTTTTTAGTTTTTGATTTTTAAGTAATTTAGAAAAACTTATATTTATATATGTTCTATCCCTGATATTGATCACTTTTACTCATAAATATAGCATACCTTAAAACTACATTTCTATCATTCATATATATATATATATATATGTGTGTGTGTGTGTGTGTGAGTATAAACAGTATACAGCAAGTGCTGGTGGCAATAAAATAGTGCTTGATGTAAAATAATAGCAGTAAATTTATACTAATAATATATATATATATATATATATATATAGTTTCATGCATGTGGGATATGTAAATATTTATAATTTACTGTTAAGTAAATGGACTGTTCTATCTTATGAGAAAAATAAATTTGTAAAAAATGAATTTATTACAAAACCAAATAGATTACAAAAAAAGAAAAATGAAAAGAAAGAAATTAAAAAATGAAAACCTTCACATAGACCCATTTGTATATACGTGTATAATTAAAGACAAAAGGAAAACTTACCTTAGCTGACATGTTTTATCCTTATAGGGACTTTATCAAGGCAAATGTAAGGAATTTATTTTGCAACAAGTATTTACAAATAAAAGTATAAAGGTTGTTAGTTTTGAAGTCATTTTTACTTGTTTATAAATACTTGCTGCAAAATAAAATCCTTACATTTTACCTTGATAAAGTCCATATAAGGACAAAACATGTCAGCTAAGGTAAGTTTTCTTTGTCTTTAATTATATTATCTTTTCACAGATATATTTTTAGTTTTCATTTCACTCATAAGAATTTTTTAAAATGAAAACAACATTTGCCTAAGTGTTTTTTTGGTTGTTTAGTGTAAAAGAGAAAACTAGATTAAGAAAACTTAGATTAAATTACTATTAATAAATAAAAGAGGGAAAAAAAAGAAGTAACAATTGGACGATGAAGAGAAGTCAGCAAAGTGCCTAAAACTTACCACCAGTTCTTGGAATGCAATCAACTTCACATTATTCGCTTCAGCCATACTAACAACTTCACTGTTCGGACTTTCAACACACACAACTGTTCTTAAACATTTCATACTGCTCTTACGTCTCAACAAATTCATCATCTTGCTGTTTTTGTCGCATATAACCAGTGAAATTTCAGCTGCAAGAAAGAAAGAAAAAAAGGATTATAAAAATGTCTACAAATGATAAATTCAATTGTCCAATTTTCTTTTGTTCTTTAAAAGCAGTTCAAATCTCATCAGAGGCTATTTCTATATGATCAATGCTGCTTACTTAATGGTGATGGTAATATTAGCCATTTCCTTATAAGGAAACATTCAGCATTCATTGACTGAGCTGTGTTACAGCAGGTTGAAATTTATAAAATCTTTCTAGTAAAGCAACTTTTCAGGAAAACAAATTTTTCAAGTCCACTGTTATCGCTATTTCCAGTATTGATCGGGGCTTCCTTCCTAACTTTTTGTTAAAATAGTATGGAATACCGACATTTTGATTATGTCATTATTTTCTGTTCGAGTTAAATATGTTGCCGCTCTTAACAGTTCCCAAGTGATGTGGTTTCTGTTATTTGGTGCAGTTCTTTCTTTGTGATTCTGTAGTGCCAACTCACAAGATTCGAAGAATGATGGTCCTCACTAAAACTTGCATACCCCTTTTACTCAAAACCATATTTAATCAAGGATTTAAAGAAGACGGTTGTATGCAGCCGACAGTTTATATACTTCTGAATTTGTTTGGCACCATGCATGGCATCCATATCAAAATCTCAATCTGACATGGTTAAATGTAAAAAAAAAAAAAAAAAACAAACAAACAAAAAAATCTATCTAAACATTGCGGTAAAAAGTAACAATGATAAAATGAAAGAAAAACAAGTAAAGAAATTAAAAACTCATTTTGTATCTGTCTTGAAATGAGGTATTAAGGTTACTTGCATTATTTACATTATTCAGACTGTTATCCTCATCTTTATTGCCATATTCACAACGTTTCGGCCGTTGGACACCCTGGCCTTTATGTCTATGTCTCTCTATATATCTGTCTATATCACTGAGATGAGGTATTAATGTTACTTGCATTATTTACATTATTCAGACTGTTATCCTCATCTTTATTGCCATATTCACAACATTTCGGACATTGTGTCTATGTCTCTCTATATATCTGACTATATCTCCGAGATGAGGTATTATGATTATTTACATTATTCGGACTGTTATCCTCATCTTCATTGCCATATTCACAACGTTTCGGCCGTTGGACACCCTGGCCTTTATGTCTATGTCTCTCTATATATCTGTCTATATCACTGAGATGAGGTATTAATGTTACTTGCATTATTTACATTATTCAGACTGTTATCCTCATCTTTATTGCCATATTCACAACATTTCGGCCATTGTGTCTATGTCTCTCTATATATCTGACTATATCTCCGAGATGAGGTATTATGATTATTTACATTATTCGGACTGTTATCCTCATCTTCATTGCCATATTCACAACGTTTCGGCCGTTGGACACCCTGGCCTTTATGTCTATGTCTCTCTATATATCTGTCTATATCTCTGAGATGAGGTATTATGATTACTTAACCATATTTACATTGTTTGTTCAATACCAGGACATAGCAGTGGCAAACCAAAACTTAGAGACTTAAAGTTAAAGGGAAAATAACTGAGACATCTAGAATAGGAATGGCACATGGAACTCAAACAATGTAGACTCGGTAGATGAGATAAAAGGTTCAGTTTGAAATTCCAATCACCTGAAAAGGCTGGAGCATACAACACCCAAAACATTGTGAATATGGCAATGAAGATGAGGATAACAGCCCAAATAATGTAAATAATGCAAGTAATTGTTTTGTATCATTTAATTTCACATTCTTCAAAATGTCATTCAAGTGATTCTTGAACCATTTAGTGAATTAAGAATTCATTACACGTCATCATTGACTCTGTCACACTAAAGTCATAAGCAAGTAATTATCTTTAAATGATTTCTTTAACATATTCAGTGCCCAAAAAAGGTCATTAAGGATTTCAATAACTGTTACCTGTTAAGATGTGTAGATAGCTTAATGGTTATCAGATAGTACAATCAATTGAGGTGATTTCAAGTTCCATCCTACCACTTTGCACTAATACTCTCAGGAAAGGCATGAATCTGTTTCTTCTCCCTACCAGCTATGGATAAATAGCAGGGTTCTCTAATGTTGTGTCTAAGAAGGATAATTTTGAATTCAAAATTGTAAAGAAGACAACAGGAAATCACTATCTTTCACAAAGATAATATTGCAATTCAGATAAACAAAAGGAAGCTACAAAAGGAAGCTGCAAAAGACAATGATTGGGGAGGTCCTGAAGAGACATGATATTGAAGAGACATGATATTGAAGAAAGGGGGGGAGAATGCTACTTGTTAGGTTTCAAAAGCGTAATGCAATTTCCCCTTACTGAAATTCACACTTTGTTGTCATTTTGTCCTCAACAATCTACTGTATCTAATACCTACTTTACAGTAATATTATTTAATCTCTAGAGAATCCACATTGTTCTAACTATATTCTAAAACATTAATGCTGAAAGTACTGTTTCTATTTCTTCTTCTGCATGATAATAATATTAATCAAAATGTGCTGCTTACCTTGGTTTACAATAAATGATGCTGCTTCTGGTCCCAATGTATCATATAGTGGAATCAACACCATTGAGTACATGTAGCAAGCTTGTTCGGAGAGAAAAAACTGAAAATACACAATTGAATATTATAAACAATTTGGACCAACTCTTAACTTTCATTCAACTTTATTTTTAGAACAATATCTTTAAGTTTTAACACTTGTGTTAAAATAGTTTCTATTAGACTGAATTTTTTTATAAATCCTAGAAGAGATTTTTCATTGTACGAGTCAAAAGTTCAAAATTGTGTTTAAAAGTACTCCTCAAATATAGACATTATTAATTTCACTTGTAAAAGAATAAACGGACGTCTTAAATAATAACATTGATAGAATAAATAATATTGGAATAAAGATACTTATTAATTGCTTAAAAATTACATTGCGTACATCATATGAATATACATTATATTGCATATAAGATATGGGTCAGGTTGAATCGGATTAAATTTTATAATCAATTATTACCTACCTCAGGATTATTCTGGGAGTAAATTCCAATGTGGGTAGTATTTTGAGGTTTCTGTCCTTCAAGAATTAACCCAGCTCCAATATGAGATGCCCTAACAAGAACCTGGGACAGAAAATATAAAGATAAAAAGCATTTTACCAGAAATCAACAAACTATTTTATGAAGCACCACATTATGATGTAAGGCTAAGCAAGAGGGACATGTAGGTCATTAGTTGTGAGTTCAATCCTCATTACTGAGTCAAATCAAACAAAGTTTAATAAACTTTTCGCAATCATTTCATGGAAATGTCTAAGACAACAAACCCAGAGCACTGTAACAGACGTTTGTGGTATACTAAAATTTCTATAACCAAGAAGAGAAAAAAAAAAGAAGTGAAAAAAAAAAAGAAGTGAAAAAAAAAAAGAAGAGAAAAAAAAAAAGAAGAGAAAAAAAAAAAGAAGAGAAGAGAAAAAAAAGAAGAGAAAAAAAAAAAAGAGAAAAAAAAAAAAGAGAAAAAAAAAAAAGAGAAAAAAAAAAAAGAGAAAAAAAAAAAAAGAGAAAAAAAAAAAAGAGAAAAAAAAGAGAAAAAAAAAAAAGAGAAAAAAAAAAAGAGAAAAAAAAAAGAGAAAAAAGAGAGAAAAAAAGAGAGAAAAAAAAGAAGAGAAAAAAAAAGAAGAGAAAAAAAAAGAAGAGAAAAAAAAAGAAGAGAAAAAAAAAGAAGAGAAAAAAAAAGAAGAGAAAAAAAAAGAAGAGAAAAAAAAAGAAGAGAAAAAAAAAGAAGAGAAAAAAAAAGAAGAGAAAAAAAAAGAAGAGAAAAAAAAAGAAGAGAAAAAAAAAGAAGAGAAAAAAAAAGAAGAGAAAAAAAAAGAAGAGAAAAAAAAAGAAGAGAAAAAAAAAGAAGAGAAAAAAAAAGAAGAGAAAAAAAAAGAAGAGAAAAAAAAAGAAGAGAAAAAAAAAGAAGAGAAAAAAAAAGAAGAGAAAAAAAAAGAAGAGAAAAAAAAAGAAGAGAAAAAAAAAGAAGAGAAAAAAAAGAAGAGAAAAAAAAGAAGAGAAAAAAAAGAAGAGAAAAAAAAGAAGAGAAAAAAAAAGAAGAGAAAAAAAAAGAGAAAAAAAAAGAGAAAAAAAAAGAAGAGAAAAAAAAAGAAGAGAAAAAAAAAGAAGAGAAAAAAAAAGAAGAGAAAAAAAAAGAAGAGAAAAAAAAAGAAGAGAAAAAAAAAGAAGAGAAAAAAAAGAAGAGAAAAAAAAAGAAGAGAAAAAAAAGAAGAAGAGAAAAAAAAAGAGAAAAAAAAAGAAGAGAAAAAAAAAGAAGAGAAAAAAAAAGAAGAGAAAAAAAAAGAAGAGAAAAAAAAAGAAGAGAGAAAAAAAAGAAGAGAGAAAAAAAGAAGAGAAAAAAAAAGAAGAGAAAAAAAAAGAAGAGAAAAAAAAAGAAGAGAAAAAAAAAGAAGAGAAAAAAAAAGAAGAGAAAAAAAAAGAAGAGAAAAAAAAAGAAGAGAAAAAAAAGAAGAGAAAAAAAAGAAGAGAAAAAAAAAGAGAAAAAAAGAAGAGAAAAAAAAAGAAGAGAAAAAAAAGAAGAGAAAAAAAAGAAGAGAAAAAAAAGAAGAGAAAAAAAAGAGAAAAAAAAAGAAGAGAAAAAAAAGAAGAGAAAAAAAAAGAAGAGAAAAAAAGAAGAGAAAAAAAGAGAAAAAAAAGAGAGAAAAAAAGAGAAAAAAAAGAGAAAAAAAAGAGAAAAAAAAGAGAAAAAAGAGAGAAAAAAGAGAGAAAAAAAGAGAGAAAAAAAAAGAGAAAAAAAGAGAGAAAAAGAGAGAAAAAAAAGAGAGAAAAAAAAGAGAGAGAAAAAAAGAGAGAAAAAAGAGAGAAAAAAGAGAGAGAAAAAAAAGAGAAAAAAAAGAGAGAGAAAAAAGAGAGAAAAAAAAGAGAGAAAAAAAAGAGAGAAAAAAAAGAGAGAAAAAAAAGAGAGAAAAAAAAAGAGAGAAAAAAAAGAGAGAAAAAAAAAGAGAGAAAAAAAAGAGAGAAAAAAAAAGAGAGAAAAAAAAGAGAGAAAAAAAAAGAAAGAAAAAAAAGAGAGAAAAAAAAAGAGAGAAAAAAAAGAGAAAAAAAAAGAGAGAAAAAAAAAAGAAAAAACAAGTTGGCATTTGCTGCATGTTTTAAGTAAATGAGAATAAGATGAAAGTAGCCAACTCGGAACTTAGCAAAGACCACTTCCACTTTCCTTTCTGATACCTTGGGAGTGGGGGGGGGGAATCGGCTTTAGACATACACACACACTCACACACCACACATTCTTTAATGGTTGCTTGGATGTTGTGCAATTTATTGTTTTTATTGTTTGTGCATTTTAAGGATTGACATAACTTCCCTCAGCTAAGTGATAAATTTCATATTTGCATTAATATAGTGATACCTTGGCTTAAGTCATTTCGAGTCAAATCATTTTCGAAAATACGTCAGTTTTTCTTAAATATTATATAGAAAAATGAAAATTGCCTTTGCTCGTTTTACTAGAGTTTACGTTGGCCATTAAAAATATTAGAAACGTCATACCATTAAAATAACATTAAATACATATAAAATTATATTTAAATAAATTTAAAAATAATATTTATTGACTGTTGGGAATTTACTGTTAAGTAAATGGACTGTTCCACTATCTTATGGAGAAAAATAAATTTGTAAAAAATGAATTTATTACAAAAAAAAGAAAAAACAAAAAGAAAAAAAAAAAGGTTACCCAAAAAAAAAAAAAAAAAAAAAAAAAGTAAAATTAAATTAAAAAAAATGAAACCCTTCACATAAATATGTGTGAATAAAGACAAAAGGAAAACTTAGCTGATGTGTTTTGTCTTCATATGGACTTTATCAAGGTGAATGAAAGGATTTTATTTTGCAAAAAGTATTTATAAATAAAGTAAAAAGGTTGTTAGTTTTTCAGATGGTTTTACTTGTTTATAAATATTGTTGCAAAACATGTCAGCTAAGGTAAGTTTTCCTTTTGTCTTTAGTTATATTATCTTTTCACAGATATATTTTTAGTTTTCATTTCACTCATAAGAATTTTTTTTAAAGGTAAAAGACATTTGTCTGAGTGTTTTTTGGTTGTTTAGTGTAAATACGATTTTAATTATACAACAAAAAGCCTAGTGGATTAAAGCATTTGTTTGTGACATTTGGTGACATAGTAATTCTGAGTTCAATCCATTTAGACGTGATGACATAGTAATTGTAAGTTGATAGTTCTTTCAGCAGCTGATACAAAATGTGGGACGCCAAGTCTATATCTGGGTAGCTGTTTTTGTTGAGGTACCATCTCTAGAAAGAGTGCCACCCAAGGCTAAAGCCATGAAGAGAACAAAAAATTATACAGTTTGCCGGCCATTGTAAACAAATGGAAAGGGAAATCATCTCATCCTTACTGCTATGGCATCCTTCTAGAAGTGTCTTCTCACAAAAATTAACTTCCCCCAGACACCATAGCTTGGGACTCAGGGTTGGACATTGGGGATCTGGGGACAGCAATGCAAGACCAAACAGCGTGAAAAGGGATTGTCAATGAAGTTCCGACCAACCATAGGGAGGATGAAGGAGGGAGGATGAAGGATGATGATGATGATGGTGAATTGTCAGTTCAATCTCTGGGCAATGTGTCCTTGTCCTAAGTTGAAACAAAGTGAGACATAACTGAGCAGTATTAATATCAACTAAACAAGATATTCCTAGATATGGTTAGCAAAATCAGAACAATTTACCCCAGCAGATTAAATAAAGAATTCAGCTGGAAATTCCCTGAAGCTTATCTTGATCAACAAGCACCCAAAGAAGACCAGAAGGTACAACAGTTGAAATGTTATGATAAAAACACCAAAGATGAAGATAATAGTCAACATATAAATAAAGATAATGCCTCAGCCAGAAATTCAGACAGGCTAATACAATTATGCTGGACTTTTCTTTCAACACTATTCACACAAGATACTTTAGCATTAAGGATTTCTTTGTCTACCAGCAAACTAGCAGTTCCAACCTCACAGGACAAACTTAAGAGATGCCTTGCTCTTCACTGATTACTGGTGTGGAATATACGAGAAACTTGGGAGACAAACAATTCCTTTCAGCTTTACCAATGTGTACTTGCTTATAATAAGTACTGTTTTAAATTTTTGACTAATCAGAAATATATGTAAAAAAAAGTGAAAAAGAAAAGGAAAAAAAAAAGGAAGACAAAAGGAAAAAAAGAAAGAAAAAAGAAAGAAAAGAAGAAAAAAGAGAAAAAGAAAAAAGAAGAAAAAAGAGAAAAAGAAAAAAGAAGAAAAAAGAGAAAAAGAAAAAAGAAGAAAAAAGAGAAAAAGAAAAAAGAAGAAAGAGAGAAAAAGAAGAGAAAAAAGAAAGAGAGAAAAAGAAAAGAAAGAAGAAAGAGAGAAAAAGAAAAGAAAGAAGAAAGAGAGAAAAAGAAAAGAAAGAAGAAAGAGAGAAAAAGAAAAGAAAGAAGAAAGAGAGAAAAAGAAAAGAAAGAAGAAAGAAAAGAAAGAAGAAAGAAAAGAAAGAAGAAAGAAAAGAAAAAGAAAAAGAAAAGAGAAAGAAAGAAAAGAGAAAGAAAGAAAAGAGAAAGAAAGAAAAGAGAAAGAAAGAAAAGAGAAAGAAAGAAAAGAGAAAGAAAGAAAAGAGAAAGAAAGAAAAGAGAAAGAAAGAAAAGAGAAAGAAAGAAGAAAGAAAGAAAGAAGAAAGAAAGAAAGAAAAGAGAAAGAAAGAAGAAAGAAAGAAAGAAAAGAGAAAGAAAGAAAGAGAAAGAAAGAAAGAAAGAGAAAGAAAGAGAGAAAGAGAGAAAGAAAGAGAAAGAGAGAAAGAAAAGAAAGAGAGAAAGAAAAGAAAGAGAGAAAGAAAAGAAAGAGAGAAAGAAAAGAAAGAGAGAAAGAAAAGAAAGAGAGAAAGAAAGAGAAAGAGAAAGAAAGAGAAAGAGAGAAAGAAAGAGAAAGAGAGAAAGAAAGAGAAAGAAAGAAAAGTAAAAGAAAGAAAAGTAAAAGAAAGAAAAGTAAAAGAAAGAAAAGTAAAAGAAAGAAAAGTAAAAGAAAGAAAAGTAAAAGAAAGAAAAGTAAAAGAAAGAAAAGTAAAAGAAAGAAAAGTAAAAGAAAGAAAAGTAAAAGAAAGAAAAGTAAAAGAAAGAAAAGTAAAAGAAAGAAAAGTAAAAGAAAGAAAAGTAAAAGAAAGTAAAAGAAAGAAAAGAGAAAAGAAAAGAGAAAGAAAAGAGAAAGAAAAGAGAAAGAAAAGAGAAAAGAAAAGAGAAAGAAAAGAGAAGAGAAAGAAAAGAGAAAAGAGAGAAAAGAGAAAAGAAAGAAAAGAGAAAAGAAAGAAAAGAGAAAAGAAAGAAAAGAGAAAAGAAAGAAAAGAGAAAAGAAAGAAAAGAGAAAAGAAAGAAAAGAGAAAAGAAAGAAAAGAGAAAAAAGAAAAAAGAAAAAATTAAAAAAAGAAAAAAAGAAAAAAAAAGAAAAAAAGAAAAAAATTAAAAAAAGAAAAAAAATTAAAAAAAGAAAAAAAATTAAAAAAAGAAAAAAAATTAAAAAAAGAAAAAAAATTAAAAAAATTAAAAAAATTAAAAAAAGAAAAAAATTAAAAAAAGAAAAAAAATTAAAAAAAGAAAAAAATATTAAAAAAAGAAAAAAATATTAAAAAAAGAAAAAAATATTAAAAAAAGAAAAAAAAATTAAAAAGAAAAAAAAATTAAAAAAGAAAAAAAATTAAAAAAGAAAAAAAAATTAAAAAAGAAAAAAAAATTAAAAAAGAAAAAGAAGAAAAAAAACTTATGTGGATTTTTACTTTCCATGTTAGCCACCCTACTCTATTAAAAGACAAAGAAATTATCAGAGCTTAACTCATCGTCCCACTTATAAAGTTTGACTTAAAGAATAAAAACAATAAAAAGTTCATTGACATTCATGTTTTTGATATACCTCCAGAGATAGAAAGAAAAGGAAAATAGATATCCAAGTTTATTCAGCTGACCTTTCCAATGTTCTATAACTCTGTCAAGGTGGGAAAAAAAAAAAAAAAAAAAAAAAAAAGACAAAACATTTTGCTTCTGCTTAGTTGTAAAATCAAGCCAAGAATCCATAGCGCTACACTTAACACGCCTTCAAAATGCAAATAAAACCCTACTTAGTTTAGTATAAAGTACATAAGTCTATCCTTTTATTGCTTATTGAAACAGAAAAAGAAAAGGATTTTTCTCTCTAAAGCATTAAATTTAAACGTTTTCTTAAATAGAACAGAAAGAAAGTCTATTGAGCCTTTTGGCAAGTATCATCTGCATTTGAATGAATTGCTTTAATCTTGGAAATGTATCAAGGAACTTGATGAAATTAAAGATTGAGATGCCAGCCCTTATGATCATCATTGGTTGTTTTCAAGGAAAAACAAAATTACCATCAAACTTATCTTAATATTGGTAATAAAAGCAAGCAGTACTATTATCAATATTTTTCTTTTAATGTTTGTTTAACAAACAAATCTTGAAATTACATTTTTGTGACCTTTTATTTTCAAAATATAAATGTCTGCCAAAATACAAAAATATTATTTCTGATGCATGTTGATTTAAGTCATATGTAAGAAGCTAATTATTGTGATGAAACACAGCAAGATAAAATGAAATACTAAGCAAAAATTAATGAAAATAGTTCATCTGAGTAGTCAGAAAAATATTGTTTTCTATTAGGTATAAAACATGCAATATGGCATCAGGAAAAAAAAAAAAATGAATGAATGAATTATTAGATTGTAGTCTTGGCTCTGCTTAACTTAAGTCTGGCCAAATTAATGAATTAATTAATTAACTTCCGGAATATGGGATGTAAATTCAAATCTAGTTGGAAGATACTGTTTTATTTCTGCTTAATTCTTCTTTGCTACAGATCATAAGGGTGTGATACAAAAAGAATCATAAGACAATCAGAAAACATGATAAAAAAAAAAATAAGATTTTATTTAAACTCTTAACATGACAAACAACATCCCAAATGATACTACCATTAGATTAAGCTTTGAAAATTCTTAGAATTTTTTTTTTTTTTTAAATCTCTTCCCTCCAAATATTTGGATGCTTAGTAAGAGACAGGAAGAGAGAAAAGCCACCAAAAGAATGAACTTGGCACAGAGACAGAATATTAGGTAAATACTTACATCGTTATAGGATAACCATGAGTATGGTTTTTGAGGATCTGGCCGCCATCCAATACATCTGCCATTATCTAAAAGAAAAGAATCCATCAATAATTAATTTAAAAACAACAAAAAAAAAAAAAAAAACTTTCTAAAGGGGTAAGGTTAAATAGAACCACACCAATTTAAAAAAAATAGAAAAATAAAAAAAAATAAATAACTTTCTCCAAATATGATAACACAGTAAGATATTAGTAAGTAGGGGAGATCAGGCTAATAATATAATTTCTTTTGTTTCATGTTAGCTTTCTTTAGATATTATGGTGTGGAATGGATAGCAATGGTTAAATGCAAAATAAGTAACAGAATTATCCGACAAACAGAATTAACAATGTTTGCAATAAGCAATAATAAAAAGAACAGGACAAAAATACTATAAAGTAAACAATATATGCATGGCAAATTAACAGTAATATGGCAAAAAGCTGACTTCAAGACAAGACAGACCAGGACTGAGTCGGGTGAAACCAAGAACTGGTCTATTTTATATTTGCTAGGAAAAATTCCAGCATGCATTTGTGTGATCTGCCTATAAAATTGAAGAGAGGTAAGTAATTTATCCAAATGTAGACACCTTAGTAAATATTTATCATGTATGTACAAACCTGGATGAAAATATGTCCCCCCTATTCTGGCTTTTCCCTTCTTTGTCTCTCTCCCTCCAACTTCCGGTATTTGTATATATAATGGTAGTGGGATCAACTAAAATCTTTCGTTCTGAGGAGACCTAACGGTCAAAACCTAAATAGTGTGGTAGCTTGAGGTTTGGTCTTCCTGATTACATTTTGCTCTACAACACAAATTTTTCAGAATTCTCTATCAAGCACTTTTTTTTTATTATACCTTTTAAGCACAGTTGTTTGCAGCCTCCTTTTACAATATACTATTATATATCATTATATTATATATATTATATACAGGCATGTTTTTAATCTAAAAGTTGAAAAAAATTTGACAATAGATTTTCATTGTATGTGTGGGTTATCCCACAGAGCTTGGCCTGTTTTGCCAAGAAGTTGTTAGAGGGCGCTACCAAGCAAGTATAAAAACTGGACGCTACCTGCCTTTCTCTTTTCTTTCCAGCATGCCTTAGTGACAACGCCACCTGGATCTTGTTCCTGGGTAGATTTCTCCTTAGTGACTGAACTCTCCTCCCCCCCACACACACATATATCACTCAAATAATTCCTAACTTGTAATGTCTTCTTTGTTTTGTATGCATACCAGTTTTCTTTTTTTACTCAGCTATATAAAAACCAAAATATAAAATATTGCCTTGTTGAAATTGTCTTCCATTTCCTTACACCCATCATTTACATGTGCAAAATATTATTGACATTGCATTTAGTCTAACTAGAAGTAGTTCCTGCCATAGGTTCTATGCTAGCATACTGAATGACCAGAAATCTCAGGGTGACATTCATTAAGTCTTTACAAGATAATTATAGAAACATTTTGAAAGACGCCAAAGCAATTATTACATTACAGTTACTCTACTTATGTCTCAGTCTAACTTCTACAAGACATTGGCTTCCTTCCCACTCACAAATTTGCTGAAAGCATTCATGACAGAAATCTAGAATGCAAGAATATATATCTATATACATGAGAAGTCTTCAACTGAGCAGGTTCATCTGCTAAGGCTGGCAGTATTACTAAGAGTGGTAATATGCTTCACCTATCCAGCACAGCAAGTAAACTTCAGGCAGTGTTGGTCAATTGTACACTGAAATGAACAATCTACACTTAGTATCACTAATATAGAACGTGTGGTATTCTGAACACTTGCCTGTCTCCTTTCGGGAACAGGTCTTTTCCTAGTAATCTCCATTTTGACTTACTATTAATAACCTCCCTTTGTTGTCACTCTTCAAAATATAATGTAGCATCTTGTTAAAGCCTTCTAAAGGTCTCACATTTTCTTGTTATCACTCAAGAAGGTATAAAAATCTAACTATAACCATTCTTGGAGGCACAGGATGTTATTCATTACAACAGAACTGCAATGATTTATAATGTATATAAAACATTGTAAATTACAAGTAATATGTTCATGACTGCAGACAATAAGGAGAAAATTTAAAAAAAAAATATTCTGAATCTTGCACTCATGGAGTAGGCATCACAATCTGTCTAATGACATTTTTTTTCACTCTACACCAGTGGTTCCCAAATTTTTTTCTCTGGAATTTCAGAATTAAAATTTGCTCTTGTCTCATTTAAAGGAAGTCCTAGTGAAAAGGTGCAAGCAGCCCCTACAGCAAAGAAGGTCCAGAGAGTGGATTAAAGGGAGATAACCAGGGATTCAATATCAGAACATTATTATTGACAAATCTCTCCTCCGATTTGCAGACTCTTGTTACTATATTATTAATACTTGATATAAGGCAAAAATGTCACAATGATAAAAATCATTCAATAATCATTTATAACTATTTCTACTGGGACTCATTCGTACAATTATAAGTAATCCATAATAATATTTTAAATTTTGAAACCATATTTATTCTTGGCATATGACTTTTTTAAAACTGTTTCTAAATCTTTAATTGTCTTTCAATCATCCTGTCTCACCTATGAGGCGCACCACACGGTTTGGGAACCACTGCTTTACACTGTTATGAATATTGTTGATTAAAGTCTGCAAGTTGATATACAGGGTTTGGGTAAATATTCCCCCCCCTTACACACATTTCCTACATAAACTTCCACATGCAGAGATAAAATAGACAACCCATTTAAAGACAGATTCAAGTAGAAATACTTTGTTCTACATACTTGAATTCTCACGCCTAGTGAAGTGATTAGAGATGACTGATGGATTCTAAAACCATATGTGCTTGATTTAGTGCCCCATTAATGTTCATTCAGATAATGAGGCACTAAAGTGAAAAATCTCATGCCTCTTAGCTAGCTGAAAGGAAGTTACTTTGAATAAAGAATTTGCTTATATAAGTAAAATAAATTCCAAATTTTTACTTATTTAGGACTACCAATATTTGGTAAATGTCCTCATGGTCTAATGTGTGTCCTTATTCAGCTTTGAAACTGTAATGGTCAAGCTTTAAATGGAATGGTCGAACTATATTGTTCCACAAAAACATACATATCTGGCAAGGACCCTAATACAGAAACATTTCAAAGCTCATCAAGAGCACAAGGAGAAAATGAGGGCTCCAGTCTATTTAATCTTTTCCCAGACTATGCCATGCATATTTACAAGCACAGATGGACACAGGCTATTTAAGCCTTCCATACTGCATCCTGCTTTCTCTCCCAAGTCCCATGTACTGATGATGCGGTGGGGGGGGGATAGGCTATGCTAATGCCACAGGTATTCATAATTGGGATAAGAATGATTTTGAACAAAAAAAAAAAAAAAAAAAAAAAAAAATCAACATCCTCAACCAAGATAAACTTTTCCAAAACAGAAACTATAATCTGGAATTGGAATGAAAGCAGTGATGGCACCGACCCTGAATCCATCATAAAAATTGAGAATGCAGAATTAATGAATAGTAAACACTTCAAATACCTCAGTGTGTGGATCAGTTATAACACATTTAGTATCAGAGAAAAGGAAATTGAACATAGAATAAGCTGGGACAGAAATCATTTCCCAAACACCACAAACTGCTACAAAATCAAAATATTAACCAATGTGACGTTTTTTAATCTCATCAGATTGAGATTCTCATATGGATGTTATGTATGGCACCAAACTCTTCCAAAAATACAATCACTTTCTCAGATCAATAGTTAAGAATGGCTTTTAGTGAATGAACCCTGTAGGTCTTTGTGAGGACCATCCTTCTTTAAACCATGTGGTCTGGTGCTACAGAATAACAAAGAACTGTATCAAATAACAGAAACCACATCACTTTCAACAACAGCAACAATTAAAATGGATAGTACATGTCAACTCAAAGAGAAAATAATGACATCATCAAAATATTAACATTCCACACTATTTCAATTAAAAGGTAAAGAAGGAAGCCTCCCTCCCCTTCAAAACTCAAATCGGCAATAAAAGTAAGCAACATATTTTCCTGATATTTATTTTAATAGAAAGATTCTACAAATTTCAGCTGAATGTATAACGCTGTAGGGCAACATTACAATGCCATCCTTGGTCACTGGTGTGTCCACGATCAAATCCTGCAGCTAACCATGAAGCATGCTGGCTAACAACCATTCCCTCATAGTCTAATTTCATGGAACTTTGTTCTTCATTTACAAGTTGGAGTCGACGTTTCAAACTAAATCGAAGACTTCTTCAGGCAGCAAATTATAGAATGCTCAGAATACATTTGTCTCCCTCTTTCTTTCCGTCTTGCTCACACCACTACCTTTCAGTGGGTGTATTTATTTCCCTCCCACTTCCTCGTATCAACATCTAACGCTGCCACCATCCAGGGAATAGGTATTCCAACGTGAACACCTGACATAAAACATGTTATTTCTCATGTCACCATAAAATTATTATCTGTTCTTTGGGGTGGTCATTCCTCTGCTGAGGCTAGCGCCCTTCCCCACACACTGTCCTTGGTCCTAGCTAGCAAAACATGTCACATCTAATTAGTGCTGGATGATTTAACTTTGTCCAAGTGGATTTCAGTGCTATCTTCTAATGAGATCCTTATTCACAAAATTAGAAACAAAATAAGAGTATATTTTCTTTTGTTTTCGGTATGTCTTTTAATCTCTCTACAGCCTTCTTTGTCTTTGTGTTCACTTTCAATTTAAGCCTTTTTTCTTTCTTCAAATTATCAGTATTTTTACAATCACCTGCCATCTATAATCAAACAGATACCAAAATCAATTAACTGCAATCTTTCTGACAATCCTTCCAATGAAACCATATACAAACTAAGAAAGACTATGAAACAGCTCTAAAAGATAGTGGTTTCCAGACAATACACACACCACAAAGCACAAAAAAGCCAACAAGAAGAGAAACATCATATTGTTCAACCCAACGTAAAACAAACATAAGAAAAATATTCTTCAAACTCTTATACAAACACTTCCCGGAATCAAACACTATCCACAAAAAAGCTACAGTTGCACCAAGAACATGGCACAAATAATAAAAAAAGTACAACAGGAAAACTATCAACAAACCACTCGAACAAATTAAACCCATGTGTAACTGTAGGATAAAGAATGAATGTCCCTTAAATGGTAATTGCTTAAAAAACAACGTAATATACCAAGCCACAGTAAAAATCACCAGATAATGAAGAAAAAGTATACCTACGAGTAATTGAAGGACCCTGGAAACAAAGAAACTATGCACACAAAACATTTTTCACAAATAGTAAACACACAAACAGTACAATGCTTTCTAAGTATATCTGGGAAATTAAAAACAAAACACAAATCACACCCAAAATATCATGGAAAATAAAGAAAAGAACATCAGCCTATAACACTCAATCCAAAAACTGCAAACTTTGCTTAGAGGAAAAAAACAACTATTATTACCTTCCCAGACCAAAACAAACTATTAAATAAACGATCAGAACTCATCTCAAAAGTTAGATATGAAAACGAATTTTTATCACATTACTTAAAATTCAAAAACTGGAAAGAATAAATAAAAATAAAATAAAAAATAAAAACAAGTAAAATAAATTAATCCAAGCAAATAATGTACAAATTAACAAACCACTCCCACCGTAACAACTATTAGAATAGACTGAAAAGAATAAAAAAATAAAAAATAAATAAATAAAAGCCAGTAAAAACAATCAATCCAAATAAATAATAAACAAATTAACGAACCACTCCCACCAAAATAACCATTAGAATAGACAACAATCCAAAAATTGGATGAAAAAATTGCTATAATTACCTAAATAAATAAACAATAGACAAATTAACAAAAAAAAAAAAATATCAATCCAAATAAAGTAAATAAAGAAATTAACAAACCACTCCTGCCAAAATAACCATTACAACAATCAATCCAAAAATTGGACAAAAAATAGCTTTAATTACCTTCCCAGACCAAAACAAACTACTAAATAAATGATTAGAACTCATCTCATAGTTTTTACTATGTTACTAAAACATTGAAAACTGAAAAGAATAAATAAAAATATATAAAGCAAAAAATAAAAAAACAAGATAAATTATTCCAAATAAATAAATAAACAAACCACTCCCACTAAAATAACTGTTAGAATAGACTACCCACAATACACTACTGACCTGCATATATAAATATCTGAGAAAAACCAACACATGTGGCCTTATGACTGCGTCTAGTATGAGTCGGTCTGTTACCAAGTGTTGACTTCAATGTTCACTTATATATATATATATATACATACACACACACACACACACACACACACACACACACACACACACAGTTCAAAAGTTTGAAGCCACACCCAATTTTAGTATGGGATGAACTTGAAAGAAGTATATAATAAAAAAAAAAAAAAAAGAAAGAAAAAAAGAGCTCTTAGAGTCATTGAAAAAGGAATGGAACCAATTTTCAAACTTTGAGAAACTTTTGCGGTGAATGCCAAAAATTTGGGCTATAGTAATGAAGGCTAAAGGAGGATTATTTTGACAAGAGCAAAATTAATCATAAAATGTTTTTTTCTTTTTGTAATAAAATTTCTAATAAGAAACATGTCTCACTTTTTTTCAACCATGTATAATAATTTTCTCTTATTTAAAATAGAAAACAATTACTTTTAGGACCAATTTAAAAAAAAATTTCCAGAAGTTGCCACAAACTTTTGAACTGTAGTGTAAGTAGCAACAGTTTAGTTGTCTCCACTAATCTTGGAGGCAATGGTAAGAATATTGGCACAGAAAGTGAAATCAGTAACCCAAATTCAAATTACTGTCTACACTCTCGTACAAACACCTTTGTCTAGATAGGGGTTAAATAGTAAGGTTAAATGTGTTCGTTATTCTAAGGTGGCACATAGTCTAAGAGAAGGAAAACTCAATTACAAGCTGTTGAGAAGGCTACAGGAAACCATTCTACTATTAGGTTGGTGCAAAAATAATGACGTAATAATGTCGTTTTTTGATGTATTTTTTAACGTCAAAAAACGACATTATTACGTCATTATTTTTGCACCAACCTAATATTTATCACAATGATAATTTGGGCAGGAATGAAAATTTACAGGATTTAAAAAAAAAAAAAAATCATTTCTGATGGGACAGAATTTTTTTTTTTTTAACCTTTTCTGGATATTTATATACACTTTGTTCTCCAAGACTAATGACTACTTTTTACTTTAAGATTTGTAGTTAGCATGGAGCACTGTTGCTATATTTGGGCAGGAGCTGCTCAGTCCTCACTCTCCAATCTCAATAGAGTCCAAAAGCATCTCCAAGACTTTGTGGGTGATATATCTCCTCCCTCTCACTGTCTCTATGTGGCAAGACTCTCACTGCTCTATCTCTACTTCCATGGAAAGTACTTGGATGAACTACATTCCTTGGTTCCACCAGTTCTAACCTTCACGGATAGGACTTACCATGCCACTCACATTGTAGCAACCCACCTACATTCCCTCCATGTTCCATCAATGAAAAATAAGTTCCACTTGAACAGCTTCTTCTCGCAAACTACTGCTCTTTGGAACCAACTCCCAAGAGGATGCTTCCCCCAATCACTACAATCTTAACCTGTTCAAGTCTAGAGTTAATCATTATCTTCCTCTCCTCTTTGCACAAACAGCCCGGGCCTTGTACTGGATGAACCTTACTGTAAAAAAAAAAAAAAAAAAAAAGTTAGTACTGTTTTTTAAATTAGTCATATCAGCCTTTAATTCTGTGCTCTAACCACTGGGCTACTACTTCGGAGGCAAAATAGCACAATTCTTAATTTTAGTTAATGTATTAGCTGCAAAGCACAATGATTGTTCCAATGTTGCAGTCATAGAAGCAAGTGATGGTGAGGATGATAATTTTGCTATTATTATTTTTTTAACAGAATCCAAAGAGAAGTGTCATTAATTTAGCACACGTAATAAAATAATAGATAATACTAATTTATGATAAAAAAAAAAATTTTATGACCTTCCAAGGCTGAAATGTATAAAACAACATTTATTAGATGACTAACAGGTGTTTACTGTTCATCTTACAAAGAAGTTAGTTGCAATAAAAGATAAACTTTGTTTCAGTTTTATACTTAGGGAAAACTGAAAAATAATTAAATGGAGTGTAGCTTCTTTCCCCTCCCTTAGGATAATGGATTTATAGTCATATCAACACCTCTTACAAGATACAGGGGTTAACATGCTAGTCTGAAAAAACCATTATCGGTATTACAGAACTGTGCACTATACATTCACACAACAATTGACCAATAGCAGGAGACATCACAAACAATTAGTAACGAGAAAGATCTATAAAAAAATAAATAAAAAACTGGAATATTTTAAAAAGGATACAGAATCTAAAAATAATGATTGAACGGACATGTTAAAACATGTTTTGGCTAAGTACCTTCTGGACATCATCAGGTGTTCATTGTTTGGCTGATATGGTATATTTGTTGAGTCCGTGATTTTATCCCTTTGATGCCAATTATTGTTCAATGCTCTTTAACCAATGTTTCACTACCTAATCCAGGGATTGAACTGCTAAATGATAGTAATACATCTAACCAACTATTTCCACCTTGCCACCAAACTGAAGGACATCAGTGATGTATTTTTGGAGCCTTTTATATTCAATGTTAGATGGTTTTCGACATTTTGTTGGATTTGCGCCTCTTTCTGATAATGTCCATTTTAATCACTATTGTTAAATATAAATTGCTTGTGCCCAGTTTCCAGAAAAAAAAAAAGAAAAAATGAATTCACCTGAACTATTTTAACTCTGGCAGAAAACGTATAGTGTTCAAACAGACAAAATAATTAACCAAGTAAATAGTTCTATTTAATTTTCCAAACACCTACTAGCTAGTACTTAATAAATAAACAAATGAAAAAAAAAAAAAAAAAAAAACTACAAAAAACCGAGCTGGCAACTGGAAAAGTCAGCAGTAGCAGATTTACATCAAAAGAATTACTTGGTATTGTGGTAACTTCAAAGAAATTCAGCTGACTGCTACTCGGATGCACATACAGAGACACCAGATACAGAGAGAGGCATCTTAATACCATTTGGAATTTGGCATAGACCCACAACTTCACTACCTATAATCCTACCTACTAACATATCAGTTTTGTTATTGTCTTAACCTGTGAATGGCTTCCATCAATAGATACTCAGGCTTTGCTCTATTCATCTAGTTCACCAAGAATAGCAGGGTAAAAAGAAATTGTGCCTATTCTGTTTGTTTGCTTTTTTTTGTTGCTATCTTTTTTTTCTTTTTTAATCATTTCACCCCAAGCAAGGCAATAAAGCCACTAGAACGCAAGGGGGTTACTGAGTGTCAGAGAATATGAGAAAAACTACTATTAAGGAGAGGACAATAAAAGAATAAGAATTAAGAAGACAGAAGATAACGATTGACATTGCACTTAAATTTTTGAAGATCAAAATTGGCTTTGAAACAAGATGAAGAAGTGTGAGAGAAGAAACTGTTAGCATAGAAATTACAATTACATCTAGTCATTTAAAATGTAAAATGAGGAGACCTTGCCGCCAATCTAGTGAGACATTTGAATTCATAAAGTTTAGTTAGCATAGGGAAAATTTCATCAGAACAATTACCATGAAAGGATTTATAGAAAAGGCACAAGGAAACTACAGTACAGCAGTGGGGAAGGGACTAAAGCTGAGATGCCAGGTCAGGATCAATAACATTGCAGATTCTTTGGGGTTTTTTTTTTTTCACCAATAATCTCTAAATATATAACACGAGCACCAGACCAGATGTGCCAGCAATATTCAAAGCATGAATGAGTTATCCAATTTGTTTTGCTTAATAACAGATTTCTTTAGATTTACTGAATTTAAAAGAAGCAAACATTTTATTGCTAAAAATAAATCTACCATTCAATGACTAGGTTGTGGCACTTATTGTGCCAAAATTCTTACATGCTATATATGGAATAAACAACTAGCAGAACATTTAAACTTATCAAATTATTTTAATGATGTCAACGTGCTAATCTTTTAAACAACTACATATTGAAGTAAAGAAATGGAACTTTGTGTCCACAATGCTGGATATTGTTTCTAGTATATGTGTGTGTGTGTGTGTGTTGCTGGAAAGGGTAGGGGAGAAAAACTAGTTCTAATTTTATCCTCAGCTGAAATGTCTCATTGACTTGTTCTCATTGATGAATAAAGTTATTTCATAGTTTATAAATAGACAAAATAATTCACCTTCAGAAAGGCTATCAGGTATATCGATGGTCACCAGTAGCTTCCATAAAATTACTCAGGCATGAATGATAGTAGCTGTTAGTGCTCATCATCACTTTCCTCCACATCACTAGCATGGTTATCATCTTTGACACTGCACCGTCAATATCCACTCAAGTAAAGCCTTCAAAATCATCATCAGAGTCCTAATCAAAGAAAAATTCCTGAATAAAGGCTTTATTGGATATTGATGTGGCCATTTTTGTTTACAAAAATCACAACAAAATTAACGTGTTTAATCGGTGTTACACCTCATATAGAGTCTAGAAGAATTTGTAATGGCATTAGAAAACAGAAGTTTAACCTTGTTCCAAAGCAGTAGTAGACAATTTTCAGCTTAAAATACTGGAAATAATTGTTGATGAGTGTTTATTTATAGCAACTGTCTCAAGGTGACAGAATACACATAGAGTAGCAAAGGGAGAGTATTCTATGGCAATAGATGTCACCTGCAGCATGGTAAAGGTTAAAAGAGGCCTAGTGACCAGGTTTCAAATGTTTTGCCACTTGATTTAGTAGCTGGCAATCTCCAAAGTTATAACATATTTCCTTTCATCCATCAAATTAGCCTTGTGACCCACTTAAAGTTGTAATTTGTGACATTACAATTTGAAAATGAAATTCAATACATTTCATACAAAAGATACAGAATGAACAAGCTGATTGAATCATTTGTTTGGTTTTTTAATGGATTATCGACCCTTTGTAGATTATTTAAATCCAAAACATATTTTGGATCGTAATTTTTCTTATTTTTCTTTTGCAAGTGAATATTGCATTAACAATTGTTTTTTTTAGAATATCATGATTTTTCCAGATATATGTCCTACTATTTAACCTATAGGTAAAGAGAGGAGATGGATTCATGCCTTTCCCAAGGGTACATAAGTGAATGTAAAAAATCAAATTGGAACTTGAACACTGCTCTGATTTCACATTCCGTACCATGAACAAGCTGACATCTTCACTGCACAGATGTGACAATCAACAAAAAACCTTTTAGATTGAAATAAACATTTATTTTACATCACTCAGACATAAAGTGGTTAATAATTAGAGTCTGCATGTTTTTATCATCTTCAGATTATTGTAAGTTGCTGTTTTGATCTGTAAAGATTACAAAGCTAAAAACAGGTAATTAATTACATCCCTAAGTATAATACAACCCCATGTTTCTGAAGCTAAAAACAGGGATTAAATTATGCCCTTGAGTATAATATGACCCCATGTTTCTGAAACTAAAAACAAGGAATAAATTCATCCTTGAGTATAATATGACCCCCATGTTCCTGAAGCTAAAAACAAGAAATAAATTCATCCTGGAGTATAATACAACCCCATGTTTCTGAAGCTAAAAACAAGGAATAAATTATGCCCTTGAGTATAATAAAACTCCATGCACAGAGAGACGTGACAATTCTTCAGCAAAAATATTTTAGATTGATTAAGCATTTATTTTATAATCATTCGGTGTTTAATAATCAGAGTTTGCATTTTTTCATTATCTTCAGATTATTCTACGTTGCTGTTTTGATCTGTAAAGACTGAAAATTTATTCTATAGCAACTACTAGCAGTTGCAGCTCATAGCCACATGTGACAATTTAGCAGTTGTGTCTCACAGCCATGTGATGATTTACTAGTCGTGTCTCACAGCCACATGTGATAATCATCAATAACATCTTGTAATCCCACCTGAAAAAGACTAAATTTTAACCTATACATTTAAAATAGAATCTATTGATTTGGTTTAATCTGGCCACATCAAAGCAGTTTGTAGTCTCCTTTTAATCTGCCTTTGTTAAAGTAAGTAAAAAACTAAAAAATGATCTGGCTGATAAACAAGAGATTTATTCAATGTCAGGATTTATATTACAATGATAGACTTAATCCTACCAAACACTTTGGCTGATACCAAGCAACTACAACAGCTTACTTAATATGCTTATAAAGGTTCAATACTGACAAGGTCAAATCAGCAATTGAATCATTGATTGAATCATTGATTGTGACTTAAGGAAAAAGTCGTTATCTTCACCACGACAAAGTCACTTCACATATCATTGCCGTCTGCCAAGAGAACCATAAAGGAAATCAATCAAAAAAAATAAATCAAAATAAACTTGCATGGCACATTGCCATTGTATGACCTGATTCACACAAGAAAAATGAGCTCAAAACTTTAGAGCCATAAACCCATATAAAAATTAAAATCAATATTCAGGTTTAACTCAATTGATACAGGAGAAATACATGAAGGTTTAAAACTATTTTGGTCTTATGTGTTACACAAAAAATATTTCAACACTATTTTCTTATGTATAATACAACTAGAGTATTATATGAGCCCCAGGTTTCTGAAGCTAAAAACGGAATAAATTACATCTTTGAGTATAATAAAACCACATAGTTTTGCCTTTAATTTTACTATATTATCCATTAAAATCTTGATATTTTACATTTCACTAAAATATATAACTTTTCACGATATTAAGTAGAAATGTATCCAATATTTAATCAGTGTGTGTTTCTTCTAATTGCTATTTCAAAACTTTATTTTCAAAGAAATTTGCTAATTAGACATAGATTTTTTCCTGCAGTAGATTTCCATTTCTTTCTGTGGTAGACTAGTTGCCATTCACGGCTATAGAACCTGGCCTGTCCTGCTATTTATACATAGCTGGCGGTGGGGAGAAGAAGAGAATTCATACCTTTCCTAAGGATATTAGCATGTAAGTGAATGTAATGGATTCGACTGGAATTTGAACCAGACTCCCAAATTCCTCAATCCGAGTCACTATGCATTACTCCATCATGCCTCCTCAGTAAAATATTTTAAGGTGTTAATTAATCTATCATACTTTTCTGTTTGATAAGACTTTATTATATTTTAACAAAACATAAGATAAAAGAAATGCTAATATTTGTTAATAATAGCTGAACGGAAAGATAGTGTATATGAGAATTTGTTGTATTCTCTGACACAAGTCATTATTTTCAAACAATCATTCAACTAGTATGAACCAGGTTCAACACTGATCAACTTTAGGAACTGAGCAGATGCTTTTAATACAATAATAAGTCTGCCAGTCCAACACAGTGTTTAGTTAATCCCTATGGCAGACACCTGCTCAGGTACATTTGTGTTTCTTTTTAACCACAAAGTTGATCTTAGTTATAGTTTCTGGGAGAGAGTGCATAATCTGACATGATCAGGAGTCAAACAAATCCAGTACATTTAAACCTCCAGTCATGATATCTTGTTACTTCGTGCTAAAACACTCAATGATGACTTCCAAACAATTTCAATCGCAGGGCCTGGGTCAACCTCTTGTATAGCTTTGAGGTACTTCCCAACAGTGTCACACACTGAGATCATCTCAGGCCAATAGTATAATTAGGTCATCTTGACAAATCAACTATGGTGAGATTCAAACCTTGATCTCAGGGTTGGAACTCTAACATTCTAACCACTAGGCCGTGCACCCATATTATAAACCACAAAAGACAAATCTGTTATTCTTTTAATAGTCTTTATAATGCGATCCTATTTTGAAAATGTTGGATATCTATAGAGCTAATCTAAGAAAGAATGGTAAATATTTGCTTCTTCATTGTTCCCAATCCTAAATATAAGTCCTTATAGACTAAGAAAAAAACTTAAGATGGCGTGCTAAAAAATGAAGATAATGATTATTAACAGTGTATTATATTTAGAAATTGAATGCCATTCTTAATATCTAGAATATTATCTTTAATGGAAAATAAAACATCCAATCAAGAAAGAAGTTTTAATGCACTTTAAAAATTTATATTCATAGATACTTAAAATCTGTTTAAAATTATACATGGAAAGTGTATTAGAGACTAATTAAATGTGGAAAGCATATTAGAGACTAATTAGACGTGGAAAGTGTATTAGAGAAAGACTGCAATCATTCTAGAGAAACTTAATAATAATAAGTTCCCACACAGATTTTATCCTAAACTAATTGTAGACATTTTATTCCAGATAATAGAAACTAAATCTCTTGAAGCCACAACTAAATGGATAGCACATAACTCTAAGAGAAAATAAAGACATAATCAAAATGTTGACATTGCACACTACTTCAAAGACAATGGTAGAAATTAAGCCCTGTTGATGCTGAAAAGAGCAATAACAGCCACTGGACTTGAGAAACCTATTTTCCTGAACAATTGTTTTGATAGAAATATTTTATAAATTTCAACCAAAATTAGCACTGGCTGCTCGGTCAATGAATGCCAAATGTTTTTTTATAAGGAGACAACTAATATTAACATTACCATTTATTGTTTATAACATGCTCTTTCAGGATATGAGTAATCATGGCTCTCCACCATCCTTCTGTCTTTTTCTGTCAACACACTGGGATCATCTCAAGCCAATAGTAGGATTAGGTCATCTTGACAAATCAACTATGGTGAGATTCAAACTTGATCTCAGGGTTGGAATGCTAACATTCTAACCACTAGGCCGTGCACCCATATTATAAGCCACAAAAGACAAATCTGTTATTCTTTTAATAGTCTTTATAATTTCAACCAAAATTAGCACTGGCTGCTCGGTCAATGAATGCCAAATGTTTCTTTATAAGGAGACAACTAATATTAACATTACCATCAGGATATGAGTAATCATGACTCTCCATCTTTTTCTGCCAACCATTCACACAAATTCAATAAATATATAAATAAATTTCAAGAAAATGAATACAACAAGAAAACAAGGAAATACTGAACAAAGTGTCAACGGTTAGCCTGACACTGGTTTTAAAGGCAATAACATCTTTACTTGATAAAATCATGCCTTTAATTTCCTCCTCAGCTAGAGAAATGTTTTTCCTGTTCAGTTTCTTAAAACAGAATAAAAAAGCAGTGTGCAGATTTTTTATGATAATCAAAGTGAGTAATACAAAATAATGAGGCCACTTATGAATAACCAAATTTCCACCCATTAAATTTTAGGAGCATAAAAATGACTAATAAGTAATAGTTTAAATGACCATTTAACTGGTTGGCTAGAAGTCAAGCCTACTACAACAATACATTTTATTTTTTCTCAAAAGATGTTGAAATAAATATTGTTTATAAATTTTCACACATTTGATATATGATTTATCAGATTATTTAAAAAAAAAAAATTCCAAACATGTTTTGTTAAATTCAATTGACAAGGAACATTTAATAAATTACATCCTTGAGTATAATGCAACCCCATGCTTCTGAAGCTAAAAACAGGGAATGAATTACATCTTTGAGTATAATAAAACCTCATAGTTTTGTCTTTAATTTTACCATATTAGCCATTAAAATCTCAATATTTTACTAAAATATATAATTTTTCCCAATATTAAATAGAAATGAATCCAATATTAAATCATTGTGTGTTTCTTCTAACTGCTATTTCAAAACTTTATTTTCAAAGAAATATGCTAACTAGATATCAGTCAGTCATATGCGTCATGCACGATATATGCTTAGGCAATCATGTATCTTTCAATACATGACTGACAAGGAAAATTTTTTCCTGCAGTAGATTGCCATTTCTTTCTGTGGTAGACAAGTTGCCATCCAAGGCTATTGAACCCAGTCTGTTCTGCTATTTAGCTATACTTTCCTAAGGATATTAGCACATAAGTGAATGTAATGGATTCAACAGAAATTCAAACTAGGTTACCAGATTCCGCAATCCGAATCGCTATCCATTATTTCACTGTGACTCCTCAGTAAAATATTTTAAGGTGTTAATTAATCTATCATACTTTTCTGTTTGATTAGAATTTATTATATTTTAACAAAACATAAGATGAAAGAAATGCTAATATTTGTTAATAATAACTGAACGGAAAGATAACATACATTTATTTCAATTATTTCAACAAAAAAAATCTCCAAACAAGTTTTCTTAAATTCAATTGTCAAGGACCATTTTAATTTTTTTTTGTTGTTGTATTTTTACCCAATTTCCAAAAATAAGATATTGTATATTGGGATCAAAATTGCAAACAAATTGCCCAAAGTTAATGTTCTGTTCTTTTCTTTAGGTATATAACAAAAGAACTAGATAATGTCAGTCTGATTGACAAGATTAGATTGGCTAAATATCTTTTCTTTTTTTTCTTTTTTTTTTTTTTTTTTTTTTCAATTGCTGTAAATAAAATTTGTCCAAATCATTACATGGGATTAGGCTGCATCAGAAAAGAATGCATCAAATATTTATAGTTATTCTTTTGAAAGCAGATTATATAATTTAAACAATTGATTTTTTTTAATCCAACATTATTTTTTATAATTATAAACATATATATATATATAATATATATATTTTTGAATAAAAACAGCTGCTCTGAATTTTACATTGAGCTCTCCGGATATCATCCTCCTCGGGTCTACCCATACAGATTACCTAAGTTTGCATAAACTATATATATATATATATATATATATATATATATATAATAATATAATAATATATATATATATATATATATATATATACACACACACAGACAGATACACACATATAACGTAACAAAATCCAAAATTACCCCCCATATGAAGTAATTTTGAATTTTGTTGTGTAACTTATATGCTCTGTTATATTATATTAGGCTCCTTTTGTGAATCAGTTTTAATATTTTATATTACTAGGATCCACTTCGATTCTATACTAAGATTTATTACCTGTACTATATATATATATATATATATTGCTTGAAAATGAAACAGTACTAGGAATTTTAATTTAATTCTATAATTAAATTTAAAGTTTTAGTTTCTGTTTTTGAAACATGGTAATTCCTGTGTAGCGATGAGACCATATTTTTAAATTAATAAATTTATAATATATATCTCAAAGAAAAAAGCTTAACACAAACCTTAAATATACGGTAATAAATTCATTTCAGCAGGTAAGTTTTTAATACCCACCTCATCAGACCAAAATTACAAGATGATTTAAATTTATCCAGACAATATGTTAAAACAAAAAAATTTAAATAATCACAAAAGAACAGGAAGTAAGTCTAAACTGCTTGACCTAGAAAAATTTATCTGTGGATTTATATTATTTAAGAGAGGGGTGAGGAAGCAGAATGTCATCACAATGAACAGGGGTGGGAGGTGGAAGTACAAATGACAGCTAGTGAAATACATTGGAATCAAATCAAAATTTATATCCTCATCCCCTAATTTACATCAAATAATAATCATCATCATCATCACATATATAAAAAAAAAAAAAAAAGAGTGAAAAATTAAAATATAATATATAGAAACCCGACTGACCAGATTTTTGAAGATGTGTTAAGTTTTTTCCTTTGATGTAAATCATATTGCTCTGTATTGTAATTCATTGAGCTCTCTTCATTTTAATATTTTACATTAAAAAGACCTACTTGGATTATCCTTGCCACTCATTGATTTGATATTATATATATATATATATATATATATATATATATATATATATTAGAGATGGGCAGTTTAACTGAAAAACCAACTTTTCAGTTTCATCTTCACGCCATGAAACTGCATCAAAATTGTTCGGTTTATCACTACTGAATGACCATATCCAAAGAAACATTATTGAAAAAGACTTTCAGATGTTAATAAAATTAAATTTTTATCAACATTTATGCCATTGTAAGTGAAAAAGATTGGATAAAAATATGTTTAAAAACATTTGACTAGTTTTATGAAATAAATATGAAATGTTTACAAAAGAAATTAAGAAAAAAAGGAAATATGACATGATGTCTAAAAGTGAAATTTATTTCTTTCAGTTTTCAAAAAACATTTTGGGGTAAAATTAAGTTAACAACAAAATAGGGAGTAAAAATAAAAAAAAAATAGTTGCCAGTTTCATCTTAATGTTAAATTTTATTTTATGAAGTCAGATTTTTGTAAGGGTTTTCTAGTAAGCCAGTTGAGTATGACAATCACGAAATAAAGTTGGTGTAAAAAAGAAAAATGAATGAAAGATTTTTTTTGATTTTTTTTTATAAATAAATTTATTTTTAATCTGGGGAATACACCTAAATTAGATATTAAGAATAATTAAAATAGTTCTTAATTTCACTTTTAAAATGTGTATTATGTTATTATTATTATTATCATTCTTGTTGTTGTTGTTATTGTCGTTATTGTTGTTGTTATTATTATTGTTGTTATTGTCGTTATTGTTGTTGTTATTATTATTGTTGTTATTATTATTGTTGTTGTTATTGTCGTTATTGTTGTTGTTATTATTGTTGTTATTGTCGTTATTGTTGTTGTTATTATTATTGTTGTTATTGTCGGTATTGTTGTTGTTATTATTGTTGTTATTGCTATTATTATTGTCGTTATTGATGTTGTTGTTATTATTATTATTGTCGTTATTGATGTTGTTATTATTATTATTATTATTGTCGTTATTGATGTTGTTATTATTATTATTATTATTGTCGTGATTGATGTTGTTATTATTATTATCATTATTATTATTAATAATATTTCCAGACATGTGAGTCTCTAGTGTATTGTTTGTTTTCTACAAATAAAATTGTTTCTATTTAGTGAATACACCTAAAATTAGTTTTTAAAAAACTGCAAGTCATTTTTTTAAAATCCAAAGTAAAATTATTCTCTTTTAACCACAAGTCAGTGTCAGACAGTAGTTTCAATAATTTGAAAGTTCTTTTAGCACATATTTATTATTATCAGTTACTTTTTTTCTTTTTTCTTTTTTGCTTACTTTATAATTTTTGAAGGACTTCACTTCCTCAGGAAGAAATGAACATCTTCCTGGTTGTAGTTTAAGGTGTCTTCTAATCGAGTGTACAATTTCAAGAATATTGATAAAGTTTGATCACTTTGATTTTTTGCAAAACAAAGTAATGTGTAAAATTTAGTCTCGGAACAAAAATCATATTTTGCATTTTCGACTGTTTGAAGCAAAATACTGTTTTAACTCTCTGTAAAAAATATAAATGAATAAAATAAAAACAACAAACAAATTACATATTTATAAAAATTATTTTCTTACCAGCCATGTGAATATTAAGATTGAACCAGAAATACACAAGATATTGTGAGTTGAACTGACCGAGTTGTAAATTTATCAATCCCAAACAAAATCAGATATCAACTGGAAATGCTATCATTGCATAAGAAAATGAATGGCTTCCTTAGAAAGCAAACATACTAAGTTAGAAACTGAAAAACCAAATTGAAAACTGCAGTATCAAGGGAAAAAAAGGAAACTGATACCAAAACATAAATTGCCAAATCAACCAACCCATATATATATATATATATATATATATATATATATATATATTGTGCCTAGCATGAAACAGCCTGTCGCCTGTAAGTGTTGACTTCAATGTTCACTTTTATATTTATATTTACATACGCTCTATCTTTGATATTGAGCATTCTATCTCATAAATATAGCACCTTAAAAAAAAAAAAAAAAAATATATATATATATATATATATATATATATATATACGTCTCTGAAAATGGTGTATAAATTTTTTTATATATCTACAGTAAATTTGCATCCAGGTTGTTATGTTTCACCATTCTAGGTAGATATTCTATTATCAAAACGTGGATATTTAATAACAAAAGTGATGGAAACATAAACAAAAGGAAAAAGAATCTAAATCAAATCTATATAGATTACAGATACAAAACATTAAATTAAAAAAAATAAATAAAAAATAAAAAAATTACATTCTCAGCATTCCCCCCTTCCTTTTGTGCATATGTGTAGGCACATGAACATAAACACAAATTTAGTTTGCTAAAGTCATAAAGGACAAAATGCATCGCACAAATCTTTTTTTTCCTACTTTGTCATACTTCTTTCCCCTAAAGAATATATTTAAAAAAATTAGGACATCAGTTGATTTCGCTACCTTGGATTCAACCTTACAGTATCCTCAGGCATTTTTTTTCAATTGACCACCCAACAGTTTATTTGAAAAAAAAAACAAAAAAACAATCAATGCCATATTATTTTTAAAAAGAAATAAACGCACACCATTGGGTGTGAGGGAAAGAGAGTGTGATGATAGTGTCACAGACAGAAGTGTATTAACTTGCAAAACAAGAATTATTCTTACAATCCAAAATATATTTTGGCTTTAAATAATCCACAAAGGTTGGCAAGCCGTCAAAAACAAAGGTTGTTTTTCTTTTCTAGTTTCTTTTTATCCTTTTTAAAGCTTGTTTTTTATTGCATTGATTAAATCTTGTATCTCTAATAAGGACTTTTAATAACAAAAGCTCAGATATTTTTGTCACTTTTACCATATTTAATACTGAATTCTGTTTTTTTTTTTTTTTTTTTTTTTTTGATAGCATAAGTAAACTTGTTTTAATAAACTAAGCACACTGAGAAGGAACACCGATTTGCTAAGTGTGACTCAATCTGGCACATGGAAACAAATGTAGGGCACTATGTATCAAAAATTTTTTAAGACTAGTTGGTCTTCTTGGGCATGGAAATCACTAAACAATTTTACCTATCTTTTTAATGTCACATCCTTTCAAAATATGAATGATCACAGCTCTCCACAACTTCTTGTTCAAGCCAACCTTTTACCATCCCTCTATCATCCACTCACACAAACCCATGAAGTTTGTCTGTTCTTTCTTGTTTCTCTTGCTTTCAATGTCCTGTGAGTGTTGAATTCTCTATATCTTGTCATCATTATGCATTCAAAGAATTCCAACCATCTGATTGTAAGTTTCCTTAAAACAATGTTTCAATGACAATTTAAATTACTCTTGAAGTTACAACTGAAATGGTCTGTTTTTGTTAAAATAAAACTGTCTCATAATTTTGCAATTCAAGTAAACCAAGAAGCAAACAGAAAAGTCACTGAACCAATTAAGAAACAGTTTCTCTCAGCAATTAAATAAATTATTGAGTTTAGCCAAGTAGGATTTACTGAAATTTAATATTTCATTTCCAATTTGAGGAGGAGGAAAAATAGAAATAAGTACAAATTTAGTTAATGTGATACCAATTTAAATTTGATATTAAATATTCTTGATAATTAGAAAAACAACTAAATTTTGGCTTAAAGAGATTTATATAGAGGAGTTTTTCCTTTTTATATATATATATATATATATATATATATATATATATAAACAACCAATTTTTTAATATTTTTTTTTTTTGCATTATACTTGACAAACGCAATTAATCAAATTTATGTCCAGGAATCTGGTTATTATTTTCTATAGAAAACAACTTTACAGTTGAAGACAAGAAAAATATATTGGTCAGAACTTGAGATACCCAAAAACAGAGCAATAAGCAGCTGTGGAAGCTACAACTGTAATTCAAGCTCAAAAAACAACCAGATGTTTCAAATAAACCAAAATCATTTTTTTTTTTTTTTTTTTTTTAAATTTATATCTACTTCATACATTGCTTCATTATTCAATAAATTGAAAATATATTTTTTGTTTAAATGTTAATATTTATACATGTTATCAAAAAGAAAATATGATTATTAATGAAACTGGAATCTCATAGTTTATTTTATAAAGTCACAAAGTACGACTGTTTTAAAAAAAAAAAAAATAAAAAGTTAAAATTACAAAGGAAATTAGTCCAGTGAAATTCATCAGTTTTCAATCACTTTTATAAATTAAATGATTGATTTGTTTTTTTTTTTGTTTTGTTTTTTTACAATGATGTTCACCCTGTATAAGGCACAAGAGCTACTCGAGGTGAAGGTTACAGAGTAAGAGTTTATGGGGATATGTAGGGAAGATAATGGTTAACCCTAGACTTGAACAAGTTAAGATTGTAATGATCAGGAAAGCATCCTCTTGGGAGTCGGTTCCACAAGACAGTGGTTTGTAGGAAGAAGCTGCTTCAGTGGCACTTACATCTCACCAATGGAATATGAGAAGAATGAGGGTGGTTAACTACAATGTGCATGGCATGCCGGGTTTTAGGCATGAAGGTTAGATCTGGTGGAACTAATGAATATAGTTCATCTGAACACTTTCTATAGAAATAGCGATACAGCAGCAAGACATATGCGACATTTCATCTAAGGTTGCAGGATGGAAAATAATTTGTTACCCACAAGGATGTGGAGATGCTTTTGGACTATTGAGAGTTGAAAGTAAAGGCTATGCAGCTCCTACCTATATATGACAACAGTACTCCATTTTCGGCCTGGTCTGGCACTTGTAAAGGTAGAGGATAGCAGAAGGAGTGGTACAAAGAACTGACAATTTTTTTTTCCAACATCTTTCATGATAAATCATATGTACGAGTTCTACTTGAGGTCTAGGTTGAGTTTAAGTTCTGCTATGCTCTCAAGGACTCCCTGAGAGAACAACCGTTTATATGAACAGTGAACATTTTGGGTCTGCTCAGTGATGATGGAATGTTACTATTAGGTTGATGCAAAAATGTCGTTTTTTGACGTTCAACTTCAAAAGAAAAACGACATTATTTTTGCACCAACTTCAATAGTTTCATTCTCAAGGGATTGAATATGACCAGCCAGTTTTTCCTTGCACTGAAATGTTAGAGCTAGGACAGAGGAAAGATCAACTGTCGAGCTCTTGTCATCTATCGCTTTGAAAATGCATCCATATATACTGTTGTATCATCAGCATAGATATTCACAAAAAATTTAAAGTTTAGTGTCCTAGGACATTCCATAATTTTTTTCCATTTTGTCATTCAATAACCCACCATTAGTCTGATATATAGAATTTATATATTATATTCTCCAATACAAACAATGATAATAAATATACATTTTTGATTGCAGAACAAAACTGGCCCTATGAGACTAACAAGTTATTTATGTTTTGATATTATATAGACATGCTGTTAGGTTATTTTCACGAGAAAAGATGTACGTAGGCAACTGGTTTTATTCATTCCCCCTACCAGTTACAAATTATTTTTGTATCTAGGATATATTAATCATATATTTCTGCTTGTTCCTCTGTTAGTAAGTTACCCTGTGTGTTGTACCCAGCCATTACTTCAGATAAATAATGAACCATTCCATTTTGATTGTGGGGAGAGAGAGAGAAAAAAAAAAAAAAATCAGATATTATTTTCTTTCAGTGAATAGAAAAAAGCCTATGCAATAAGAAAGGAAGGAAAGATAGGTGATAATGCTCTTATCAAATTAACATCTGCTTCTGTGAAATGGAAAACTGTCACTTTTTAATCTTTTCATTTGTACCCTTTTACTTTAAATAATGAATTGCATTTATACTTGATTGTTATTGTAATATTCTGCTAAAACTATTAAACTCTAGGATTGAATGATGCAATAGGGGAATTTTCATGGTTATTTTATAATTGTAGAACTTGCAAGGAGCTTATTTAATCATTAAATAAAAAAATTATGATTTATCTGAAGAACCAAATAGAAAACTGAAATATTCGCAGTAAGCACAAATTTGAGTTTACAAAACAAAACTACAAACCATGTATTTATGCAATGTAAATATTTATTTTTGCTATTCAATATCTTTCTATAGATGCGAGGCCTGCAACTTGAACTATCCAACTGCTGACATTTTATCTCGATCACTGAAGTATAAACATACATTCTAAAATATGACAGCTCCTCATATTCACAAACCAGAAAATATTCAAAAAGGAACATGTTTTTTTATTATTATTATCAACAATAAGGTTTTATATTGGGCAGCTCTGGCCAAATGTTATTAATTTTCAAATGAGTATATAAAATAATATTACAAAGCTTTTACCAAGTTTAATCAAGATTTCCCCCTCACTCACAAGATAAAATATTTTGGCCATATATATATATATATATATATATATATATATATATTTCTTCAGATTTGTTTACAACTAACCTCCACACCAACATTTTTTTTGTTTCCTTATTTAAAACAAGAGAGTCCAAGAGAATCACAGGACTAGATGATATTGTTGATAGATTTATTTTCCACAGTTATTTAAAGCCAGAAAATAATTTTAGAAGGTAAGACATTTGGTGGGGGGGGGGGTAGGTTTTGCTGATACAAGTTTTACTAATTAACCCATAGCTGAGGGAGAAAAGGTTGTTTGACACCTTCCCCAAGGGTATTTGTGCATAATATAACAAACCAACAGGAATTGGAACTCTGCTTTCTGATTAACAATTCCAAGCCATTATCCATTACACCAACTGCACATCCGAGGATACAGCACTTAGTATCCCCGAGCAGTTATCCATCTATGTACTGACCAGGCTTGACATTGCTGACTGATGTTTGTAAGGTGTGTTAGAGTTTTCAGGTAATAATAATGAGACAGTAAGCAAAATTGAAAGAAAATAATCTGTCATCTATTTTGATTTGTTTTATGGCATATCAATTTTTTTTTACCTTATTTAATACTGAATTCTGTTATTTTGATAAACAATAGATAAATAGATACTGGTCTGGTTTGCACAAAAGCCCAAAATGGCAGGTATGGAGCCAGTTTGCAAGTAGCCCAAAATAGCTGACACAAGTTTGATTTTCACAAAAGCTCAAAATGGCAAGCATAGCTCCAGTTTGCACAAGAGAACAAAATTGTAAGCAGAGATATAGCAAATAGGTGACCACATTTTGAGAGGATTTTACCACTTTGACCCCAACAAACAAGGCATCAATGCATTCTTGTTGGTTCCTGCTGCAGGGATTATTAAAAACTTCAGTGCTACAGATATAAATTCGTTAAATGGTCATTGCCAATCTGATTTTTTTTTTTGTGATCTTTATAAATAAGCAATTGTTTTGTTAATGACTTATATTCATTGATTAGTTATTCAAATAAAGCCAATTTCTGTCCTAAAAGTGGCAACTATCTTAGCATTTAGATCACAACTTGGGAGAAAAGAGAAGCAAGCAATGTTGACATTTTTCAAATCTAAAACTTTCTTTTTAAAAATTTTAAGTCTTGTTCATAAAAAATAAGTTTTTTTTTTTTTTTTTTTAAACCATCTCACCCCAAGCAAGGCAATAAAGCCACTAAAATGCAAGGGGTTACTGAGTGTTAGTGAATATGAGAAAAAATACTATTAAGGAGAGGGGACATAAAAGAATAAGAATTAAGACAACATAATGATTGACATTGCACTTAAATTTTTGAAGATAAAAATTGGCTGGGAAGCAAGAAGCCAGAAGAGAGTTCCACAAGTGAGAAGTGTGAGAGAAGAAACTGTTAGCATAGAAATTATGGTTACATCTAGTAATTTCAAATGATGAGACCTTGCTAACAATCTAGTAGTGCACTTAAATTCATAAAGTCTAGGTACCAAAGAGGAAAGCTCATCAGAACAATTACCATGAAAGGATTTATAGAAAAGTCACAGGGAAGCTACGTTAATGGTGGTGAGAAAGGGGCTGAGGTCAAGATGTCAGATAACATTGCAGATTCTTTTGGTGATTTTCACCAATAATCTCTAAATATATAACACGAGCACCAAACCAGATGTGCCAGCAATATTCAAAGCATGAATGAGATATCCAATTTGTTTTGCTTAATAACAGATTTCTTTAGATTTACTGAATTTAAAAGAAGTAAACATTTTATTGCTAAAAATAAATCTACCATTCAATGACTAGGTTGTGGCACTTATTGTGCCAAAATTCTTACATGCTATATATGGAATAAACAACTAGCAGAACATTTAAACTTATCAAATTATTTTAATGATGTCAACGTGCTAATCTTTTAAACAACTACATATTGAAGTAAAGAAATGGAACTTTATGCTATCAACCAATCTATATATCTATTTACTGTAGTCAAAAAGTACAGCTGTATTTAAAATAAATATGATTTTGATAAAACTGATGTTTTACTTAACTATATCCAATGAAAATGCACATAATATTCACATATTAGCATCATATTATATAATCCTAACAAATATGCTTCTTTTCTGTTGTTTGGAAGATATTTAGCTGTTTCTCATCGAGTTGTTTATGGCTGTATGCATTTACACAACTAGTATAGTGTTACTAACAATATTTTTATCATTTGCTTTTACTTTTTTAACTAGAAGATGGAATAAAAAGATGGAAGAAAAGAGGTTAGTCTATTGTAATTTGGTCTCTCAAAAAAGGAACTCGCATGATACACAAGATACATTACTAAATCATTTTTTATAAGTGGAAATTTTGGGATTGCATGATATGCAAGATCTCACATTACATAAGTATATATGGTACATGAATTTCATTTTATAAATTCAGTCTGTTTTAGTAGTTCATGCCCCCATTCCAATTAAAAAATTAACCGAGATTTTTCTGTTAGTGGTCCATACAAGTGTTTGAGTAAGTTCCTCATTTGTAACTTCTGCATGTTTGGCTCTGCAAATAAATAAAACTGTTGCTAAGAATTTGTTTTGTTGGGTTATTTAATGCCGACAACTTTTTTTTTCCTGGTAATATATTGTTTTGTCAAAAACCTATTTCTGATAATATTTTTTTCCTCAAAAATGTATAGTTGCTAATATTATTTAAAAAAAAAAGTATTGCTGGTAATATTTTTGTTTTCAAAAATATATTGCTGGTACTAGTTTTCTTTTCTTCAAAAATTTATTTCTGGTAACAATTCTTGTACAAAGTATTATCTCTGGCATTAAAACCCATTTTTACACTTTTATAATAATTTTTACCTCAGTTTTGGGGTTAACTATTTGCCCATAGCTGGGACCCTAATAGGTGCTACCACCCCGGGTCAGGGTGGACTTGGGAATACCAGCAATTAAGAAGTGGTTCTACACTCCTCAAAACATCTTGATCAGAGGCCTTGCTGTCGGACGTAGTTTATCTTCATACCTAGGACGCGAATCTAGTTTAATGTCATACCCAGGACGCGGATCTAGTTTATCATCATACTCAGCACAATAAGAATTTGGGTTTGTTTCTTTGACGGAAACATCTGAAAGTTAGGTTACAGTGACAAGAATCCTTGCCATGCTTTTTACTATGTCACTGCTCAGATGACAACTTTTCATTGTGCAGTAATAACATTGAAGTGACCTTAATGATGGGCTGATTCAAATTCTCTGGCAACAGCTGTTACTAATTTATTACTTTTTATAATATTTGCAATTAGGATGTCTAACATTACAACCCCTACCCTGCACTCTCTCTCTCTTTCACACACACACACACACAAATTTTTTAAAGGCTGAACCAAAAGTTGTTTTATATTTTGATATGCTTCAACATTAAGGAGTCCCATTTTAACCAGAATTTATAGATTGCCTGTTACTGAAACAATATAGCTTTTCTGAGATGAACAAAGAGAATAATTAATAAAAAAAAAAAAATTAAATTCTCTCTTTCTTCAAACCATGAAATGTGCTTTACAGCATTTTTACAAAGCCGTTCTTGAATAATTCTATAGCTGATCTTAAATGTTACAATGCTCAATGCCTCACTATGACAGTTACTCTTAGGTACTTAATATAAGGTGTGGTACTTAATTGCAGGGGGGGGTCAGAATCTGTTACAATATACAATACATGGAGTTGGGTCTTAATAAATGGAGTGTCAGAAACCATTTAAAGAGTTAAAAAGTGCAAAATTAATAAAAAAACAATAAAAAGGGTGCTTTTTAATAAGCTTGGGGTGGGGTTGGAAAATTTCCTAGAGAGCAGAAAAAAAAAGAAGAGAGACAAGAGCAAACAGAGAGAAGAGAAATTCCTAAAAGAAAATATGTAAGAAATAAAATTATAAATTTAAACATTCCCACACCTTTTATCAGGCAACTAAGAGTAGTGTCTCCATTGCCTCCAATATGATTTAAAATGTCCTGTGAGTTTTAAATTTTCTAAGCCTTTTTTCTCATTATATGCTCTAGAAATTTCAACTTTCTCTTTCTGATTCTAAGTATAAGTGTTCTTTTTGTTTCCAGTTTCCTTAAAATTTTGTCGTTGCTGAAATGTTCAGTCCATGGTATTCTCAGCATCCTGCTGTAGAACCACATTTCAGTTGGCTCAAGTCTCTTTGCCATCAGTGAGGAAATTGTCCAGTAATATTAATAAACTTCAGAACAAAAAGCAAAGCGTCATAAAAAAACTAAGGTTAATGAATTTATGACTTATAGTCAAGGAATAACATGGTTTTGTAAAGATTAATCGCCTTTAAAATGGATGAAACATTCAAGAACTATTCATATATAATTCTTCCAGTGATTTTTAAGACAAACAATTCATTACAAATTTTTATAGGTCAGTTAAATTATAGCCAAATGTCCGAGTTAGTTCCCTTGATTTCAATTATTGATCATTCATTAATACTATCACACCATGGATCAATATGGACATTTGCCCTGATCTACCATGTGTTAAATACAATCTCTTAGACCTGCAACTCATTCAATATGACTGCCACCCATACAACCACCAGGTAGTTTTCACTGAAACAATTTACATCTTAACATTTCGGTCTCAAGTTTGACATTTAGACTCTAGACCAGTGTTATTCAACCTTTTTATCCCCAATGCACCCACTTTCACCATAAGTCAGAATGTCCCCACCCTTTCCAAGATTGTTCAACTCAAAAGGTGCATTCCAAATAATATGCATATATTATTGAAAATCTTCCTTCTTTTTCATATTAGTACATATGGATTATTTTGATAGGGTTTTACAAATTTAACAGCAACAGAAAAGTGTTATATAGGAATAAAGTGTCACTACCAACTTTTGGGCTTGAACACAGATCACCAGAGAGCAAACACAGGTGCTCCCATTTTGAATAAGTAGATCACGATTTCTATACGGATCACTCTTTCTACACTATCCTCTATCGCTATACTATTTCTCTATACTGATTACTATTCAGATCACTATTTGGTGGTTAGTATTCGAGCAAGTATTATCGAGCAAATACTATTACTGCAAGTGTTATTCAAAGGTGTCTAACACTAGTATTGTTCAATGGCGTTACTATAGTGTATCTGCAATTACAAAGTCTCTACTACAGCAAGCATTACCAAAGTGACAACAAGTATTCACTGACATCACAAAAAAAAAAGTTTACTGGATTTTTAAACTTGAATATATGTACAGTAATTGGTTTTAATTCATAATTATTAAATAAACTGAAGGATAGTTCAATAAACAAAAAGTTCAATAAAAGGACAGGGCATTTAAATTAATTTTATTCTGATGAAGATTACAGTCAATGAGAAACTTGTAAAAAAGTAAAATATTTTTCTTCCCCCAGCAACTCCCCTGAAACTATCTTGTGGTTGAGTACTCCTGCTATAAACCAATTTCAACAATAGTAGCTGATCTATGGATGTCTCATAGAAAGTTGCTATGAAGTGTACACAAAATAAATATTATTTATGTCTTTACTATTTAGCAAAACAGCCATTTCAATCCTTAATAAGGGAAACTTTCATATCACCAGGATAATATGTCATGTAAAGTGCCGTTTGAACATTCAAGTAATTCTATTGCTTTGCCTTTGTTGAAATTTACTAGTTTTTGCATCATTCAGTTTTAATTTCTACATAGCAGCAACTTTTTATAACTACAATTTCTTATTTAATAAAATATTTTTTTATTTATTTTGCAGGGAAATATTTCAAGTCACTATAATAAATCCTGACAGTTTGGAAAGCATGGAATTAAGGATTCTGCAAAGAAAAAAGAAAAAAGTTGGAAGAAAGAAAGAATTTCAAGAGAAACAATTTCGTGCATTACTCACCAGATAAGCGTGCACCACGTTTGAATGCTTCATGTAAAGTTGTTACATCAGTTAAAGAATCTTCATGAGTCTGGCTTCCTAATAAACAGGATTTATGGGCACGTTCTGGTCCCTGGAAAAAAAAAAATTAGTTGGCAGTGTTTTGTAGGGTTTTTTTGAAAGAAAAAAAAAATAAACATTTTTGAAGTTAAGAGAGAATGCTATCAGTCAAGAGAAAGTACAAAAAATCAATGGGAACATATATTCAAGTTAGAAAAAATAGATTCAGTTGAATGGAATCTACTAATTTGCTAAAAAGTAAGAAATTGCTTTGCTTACTAAATAAGAAAAATAAAAACAAATGTGAAATAACATTTTTGACATCAATTGATATTTTCTTATGTTGCTACAAAACATGAGGGTCTACACTCATGCCTTTTAAACAACAGTCATTATAGCTTCAAGGTAGGATGAAAAAAATAGGATTCTATTTTCAATAGAAGAGAAATATTTCTATTTAAACTATTTATATTTAGATTATTGTTCTCATCTTTGTTGTTTTTATCACAATGTTTCGGTCATTGTACTGTCTTCATCAGGTGCATATTGATCAGCATAACCTACAGGGAATTCTGAACTGAACTTTATTTAACCTTTAACAAATATATTCTTCCTAGAATTTTTCCTTCTGCCACCGAGTATTTTTTTTTGAGGGCACAAAATCATGAACACCTACTGTTTTAAAATTGTTATATCTTTCTGTGTGTATAGATTTCATTTTTTGTATACTAATAAAAGAATGGATAAGTAATATTTTGATGTAGTGCATTATGTAATGCATCACGTTTTGCATATGCATGTTTTGATGCTGAAAACAAAACAAAAAAAAAAGATGAAACAAAATAAAACAAAAAAACAAAAAAATTAAAGATGAAACAAAATAAAACAAAAAAACAAAAAAAAAAAGATGAAACAAAATAAAACAAAAAAATTAAAATTTTAACATACTTCAATTTTTATTACTCCTTGTAAGGTTCTGGGGTGCAATAAGAAGCAAAACAGCTAAGAAGGCTTTCATTTCATCAAAACAGTGAAGTGCTTCCTTGTGTTTATATGCTAGCATTTGTTTGGTCTTTCTTTCACCTGACTAGCATATTTATTTTTCTAGTTGACAAATAAATTTATAATTTCGTCACTTATAAATAGATGAAGTAATTCACCTTCGGACAGGCTGTCAAGCACATCCATGGTTGCCAGTTGCTTCCATAAAATTAGTCACCCATGGATGATAGTAGCCACAAGTGAAGTCATCATCGTTTTCCTCCATGTTAGTGAAATGTGGTCATCATTTCTGACCACTTCAATATTCACTTGAGTAAAGCCTTCAAAATCATCATCGAAATCCGAATCAAAGAAAAACTCCTGAATAAAGGCTTTGTTGAATGCTGATGCAACCATTTTTGTTTACAAAAAATTAACGATGCTACAGCACATGTAGACTCTAAAAGAACTGAAAAACGAAAGTTTAGCCTAGTTCAAAAGCAGTAGTAGGCGACTTCCAGCTTAAAATACCAGAAATAACAGTTGACAAATGTTTATTTATAGCAACCATTTCAAGGTGACAGAATGCACCTAGAGCTGCAAAGGGAGAGAATTCTATGGCGACAATTTTTGCCTACACGGTGGTAATGGTTAATCTACAGTAGTAGACAGTTTTCATTCTACTGTACATGTCTAGAGATATCTTACCTAGTTCTTATTTTTAGTATTGTTCTGTTATTTTCATCCTGTTCCCATCGAGTCTAAGTACATACTGCTCAAGCCAGGGATTGAACTCACAAAATTCATGAATCAATGCTTTAATCCGTTAGACCACTGTCTCATAGGTAAAATGAAAACAATAGTCAGAACGTAAATAATAACTCCTCATCCCAGAAATTCAGACAAAAATATTTCTATTCTCTCTTTTACTCTGAGCAGAACAGTCTTAAATGCTGCAGGCAACAGTTTGTGGGGAAAAACTATCTTATCACTGCAGGTAACTCCAATCTTCAGTTCTGTTGGCATATCCTGCTATGGCAACCTCAAAAGTATCTAGACTAAAATCAAGAACAAGTTTACTGTAGTAGAGATGCCTTGAAAAAGAATGCAGTAAAAAAAGAAGCAATACTTGTGAATAATAGAGTGTTAAACATCACCTCCACTGGGTGGATCACATGTCCAAAATGTTTCTCACTCAAAACCCATGAATCATACAGTTTGGAGAACTCACCCGTGGTGAGAGGCTACATGGAAGCCCAAAACAACACTTCAAAGAGTAGTTGAAAACATCCCTGATGCAGGCCAACATCATCCGAGACCTGGGAGAGTGTTGCTGCAAATCAGCCTTCCTGGTGTAGGACCATCTGAGGGGTGATGGATCCACAACATGCTGTCAGGAGGTCCCAACTCACCCAGCCTCATCCACCACCCTCACTTCATCTGTGACCCCTTCTCATGACTCTTCAGGAGTAGGTTGGACCTTCACAGCCATCTCCGTCACTGCCATCGAAGGGGAGAAAGGGGAAAGGTGAGAGGATGATGATCCCGATGCTCAGATGCTGACTATGACTAAAGGTTTAAAGAGAAGAAAGGTTCAATACCATACAGGGTCAGCTACCCACATTCAGCAAGGATGTTATGTCAGCTTAATAAAGAAAAGCCATCAACAAGTTCTGTCCTTTGGTGTCTCCTAAAAAACTGCTGTCAGAATTGGGAACTTTTATTCAAATGAAACAAGGTCAAGGTTGATGCAGTATTTAATCCTTCTGAGCTTAGGATTGAGGAATCGGAGAACCAAGTTCAAATTCTAGTAGAATCCATTATATTCACTTACGTACTAATACCCTTGAGGAAGGTATGAATCACCCCCCCCCCCCAGCTATGGGTAAATAACAGGACAGACCAGGTTCTATAGCTTTGCATGGCAACTGGTCTACTGCAGAATGAAATGGCAAACCTACTACCGGAAATAATCTGTCTTGTCAGTCATATATCGAAAGATATATGATCGCCTAAGAGTGTATCACACATGGCACATGACTGAGACCAATAAAATAAATACAATTGCATATACGTTCAAGAAAGAGATTTTAAATTAAACAGAAATAAAAGTGATGCAAAGAAAATAGAGATTTGCTTTTGACTATGACTTAAAGAAATGTAGATTAAGAGTTTAATAAAGAAAACAAGAAAACTTAAATTTATACACTTGCATATGTCACCAATGACAATACCTTATACTCTCCAAAAGGTTTCAGCTTTTGCTATGAAACACATTTATATATAAATAAGAAAAACAATATATATCAGAATCTGTAAGAGAGACAATTTTTAAACTCTTGAAATATAGATTAAAAATTGGAATTATTGCATCCAATCACCAAAACTATGAACTAGGTAGAAACATGTAATCAAGGTAGGGAAACTCAATTGTATATTTCACTGACCAGCTGTCCGTGTAAAACAATGGAATGGATGATAAATAGCAGATTGATCTGGTACTTGGAGGAAAATAAGCTAATTACAGAACTACAATGTGGTTTCAGAAAGAAAAGAAGCACATTGGACCACCTAATCCACATAAAATCGACTATAAGAAATGCATTTATTCAACATTTTACAGCAATTTTCTTTGACTTGGAGAAAGCTTATGATATTACATGGAGATATGGTATGAGGGATCTGCATGCCCTTGACTTGAAAGAAAGACTAGCAAAATCCACAAAAGGCTTTCTTACTAGTAGAAAATTCAAAGTGTGAGTTGGATCAACTCTCTCTGAACTAAAAGACAAAGAGGGAGTGCCATAAAGCAGTATTTTATCAGCAACACTGTTCAGTATAAAAAATAAATAATATCGTAAAAAATTAAACCTCCAGAATAGAACTTCTGTATGTAGATGACTTCCTCATTTTTTTTTTTTTTTTTACAGATCCATGCATATGCACACCATAGAAAAACAATTACAGCAATGTCTTAATAAAGTTAACCAATGGACAACTGAAAATGGCTTCAGGTTTTCTAAAGCAGAAACTAAATTTATGCACTTCTGTCAGAAGAGAAAACTTGATTCTTTTCTAAAACTAGAAGAGACTGAAATACCAGTTGTAGATCACCATAATCTCTTGAGAATAATCTTACTTATTATAAAACGCAGATTGTGTGTGTGTGTGTGTGTGTGTCTGTACGTTTATATATTGGATTCGATTTCCTACATTTTTCAACCGATTTCAACAAAACTTCACAGGACTACGTAAAATTACCTTGCGGTGGTTCTGACAGTGCCAAAAATTGGAAAAACAATTGTTTTTGCACAAAATCAATTTGAAAACACGATTAAGAGGCATTAATGAAAGGGGGACAACTCATATTGAGTTATACTTATTAATATTGAGTTATAAAACCCAGGTTGGTTGGTTGTGTGTGTGTGTGTGTGTGTGTGTGTGTGTGTGTGTGTGTGTGTTCATTTATATATGGGATCAGATTTCCTACATTTTTCAACCGATTTCAACAAAACTTCACTTTTTTTTTTTGGCAGGTAGTGTTTCTTCTTGCACACTTTTTTCTTTATTTTTACATTCAGAATGCTTTAAAAATTCCATTTACAAGACAATTGTTTATAATAAAATTCTATTCAATCGGTAGACTCATGATGATTGAAAACAATGTTTTTGTTTGAGTTTGACCAATTCATAAAAAAACAAAAAAAAAACAAAACAAAAAAATAAAACTAATTAAAACATGCGTGTCCGTCAACCTTAAACAATAATCTTTGTCAATTTTATTTTTCAGTCTTTATGATGGTCGATAGTTGATCTATCTCTTACTGTTACATCCCCAGGCAACGCCGGGCTCTACTGCTAGTATTTGATAAAAAGCTCACCTTTATCCCCCATCTGAAATATCTCAAAAAGAAATGTAACAAAGAAATTGTGGAAAATTACCTCGTAGATCCAAGAGGGCCAGAGTAGCATAGCCTATATGTTCAAGCAAATTGCTAGCGATGCAGACTGTCTTAGAATCAGCACTGGAATAACTAGGCACATACGTCAGTGAGTCAGATCGGGACTGGCAGCCAATATGCAAATTCTCTGGCTTGGCAAGAACATATAAAAAGGTGAGTCCTTGTTGAGCTGGGAGAAGGACTTTTGTGCGTTCATCTTAATTCACATCATTGCATACTAAACCAGAATTTGTTGCAAAGGTGTTTCTAGTGTCTGTGCTACTGAATCCCATCTTTTCTGCTATAGCAATACAACTTTTCACGTGGTAAATCACAATGAAAGGGAAAACTTTACAAACACTTTACAGGACTAATTCGATCAAATCCATCAAGAAAATCCTATTTAAAACTCCTTGATTCTACCATCCACGGAGGTTTAAGACTGGTGCTTGGGGCTTTTAAAACCTCACCAGTTGAAATGTTATATACAAAATTTGATGAAACTCCTAATCTTAGATGTGAAAAACTGACATTACAGTATTATACAAAACTAAAACCCTGTTCATCTAACTCTTTCTACAAAAATACTTCCCTCCCTCAACACAGAAAACTATCAGCAAAAAGAAAAAAAAAAACCCTATAAAATCATTTGGGTCTCAATCCATGATAATATCACTCCCTGGACACATGCAAATTCCAAAAAACAAATATGCATCCTCTTAATTTTCAGGAAGAATTTGATAAAAATCAAAGAAAACTATCCCAGTCACACGCCTATTTTTACAGATGGGTCCAAACGCGGAAACATAACAGGATGTGCAGTAATATCTCAGAAGAAAATAAGCAGTAAGCGCTTTCCAGACGAAAACTCCATCTTCAATGTTGAAGCCTATGCCATAGATATAGTGCTCAGCATTATTTCAATAAATAAAAACAAAAAATTATAATCTTTTCTGATTCATTATCAATATTAACAACACTAAAAAACAAAAAAAAACTCGACAACTCAAGTCAAGTTGCTAAATAAACTCCATTTAATATCCATGTCTATAGATGTTGTGATGTGTTGGTTCACAAGTCATGATGGAATAATTGGAAATGACAAAGCTGACGCAGCTGCTAAACATGTTGAAAATATAGAAATTGAGCTGAACTTTAAGATTCTTTACACAGACCCAAATAAACAGATTTATTAAACAAAAATGGCAACAATGCTGGAATAACAATGCTCAAAATAAATTACTACAAATCAAGCCAATATTTGGTGAATGGAAGCCAGGATAGAGAAATTCCCTTGGCTTGCTTGCACATTGGCCATACAAGTATTACACACTCATACCTACTGAAAGAGGAAGATCAGCCAACATACAAATCTGCATACATTATAATGCATGTATTGACTGGATGTATGGCTCTTGTTCCATCTAGGAAGACTTTTTTCAGTATAAACAAAATAAGGGAGTTCTTTGAAAGAGCAAGGATCGAGGATGATGTATCATTTCTCAAAAGAGTGGGTTTATACCAAAAAATATAAACCTAAAAAAAAATATCTAAACCAACCAAAGTAGTTGATACCATTTAAAAAAGCTGAAACCATTAAGTTGAAAAAATACAAATAAATAGCTGATACCATATCATTGGGCATAAAAAAAAGAAAGAAAAAGGTTTATGAAATATAAGAATATCTCAGTTTTAAATGACTCACAAGGGGTCGATAAGCCATAAAAAAAACAAAAAAAAAACCCAAATGTATATTAAAAGCATAAATTATCTTTACCCAGTTATATTAAAAAAAATCATGGAATAAAAAATTACATACTCATATACACAGACACACAACGTCTGCTAAGAACATTTCAAAACTACTGAAAAGTTATTAGTGCAAAATTCTGGTTGAAAAGAGTTCAATTTCTGTTTAATATTTCACATTGTAATGACAGTAGTATTAAGAAAGGTGATGATCCTAGATATAAATTTAAATATTTTGAATAATAATTCCAGAATGTATGGCTTTGATATAATGTTAGTAGCTGATCAGAGGAAAATCATACTGCACAGGCATGAACACACTTCCAGAAGATAACTCTCAATTGTGATGTTATTGAATGAATTTGTATAATTTATGACTGTGGCATTCACAGTCTTCATGTAAGTAATTTTTTGGAGGAAATAAACCATTGTATCACCCAGGGTTATCAGCCTCAAAGATTAGAGGGGGGGGAGGGTAAAAAAAAATACCATTGATTATTTACATCATTTACATTGTTCAGACTGTTGTCCCCATCTTTACTGTCATATTCACAACACTTCAACAATTGTATGCTCCAGCCTTCTTCATTTGATTGGAATTTTGAACTGAAATCTTTATTTCAATAACCGGGTTAAATTGTTCTAGTTCCACATGCCATGCCATGCCTCTTTCGGACATCTCAAGGACACATGGCCCAGTGGATAAAAGCGTTGGTTGAATCCAGTGGCTTAACCAAAGGAGCTGCGAATTCAATACCTGGCTACAGCAGAGGTGAACAAGAACTTGGACAGTGGAGTTAAAGGGAGATAACTAATACTGAGATATCTGAAAAAGGCATTACAAAACTACTTTCATTTAACCACCACAGAACTTTTTCTGCCTGCCATCAGAATGTCTGATGCTAAACTCCAAGAGACCAACACACTACACCTTCTTGGCCTCGTGTCTTTCACCGTCATGAAGTGGAACGACTATATTGAACCAGTTGCTCGTGCTACACATCTCAATATACTTGACAAAATCCAAAGGATCCTGACCTGGCATTTCAACTTCAGTCTCTTTCTCATCAATGTGACGTGGTGTGTCTTACCTCTGTCATAAATATTTTCATAGCATCTGCTCCGACATGCTTTTTTCCATGACTACATGAACTTAAGTGTGTTACTAGATGGGCAACTAGGTTGCAGTGTTTTACTTTTGGAATAGCTAAATGCAACTACTACTTCTACTCCAACAGTTTCTTTTCTTGCAGTTCCTATCTGTGGAACTCCCTTCTGTTTTCTTGCTTCACTGATAACGACGATCTTCAAAAATTTAGATGCAATATCAATTACTATCATTTGTCTTCTTGAACACTGTTCATTTTTTGTCTATTCCTCTAGTCTCATTCTTTCATTCCTGTAAACCCTTGCATTCTAGTGGCGTTACCAACTTGCTTGAGGAGAAATGATTAAAAAAAATCATTATATATATATATATATATATATATATATATATAAAAACATATATTGTTAAATATAACAAACAACAAATTTCTATTATGTTTGATAATGAGGCATTCTAAGCTTCATATGCTGGCTTTAATTTCAGGAGAAAATAAAGACAAAAACTGTCCACTATTTTTTATTATGCTGTTCCTCGATCTAAGCTTTCAGCTCACTTGAGCCATCATCAGAGTGGTTATATTGACATTAGAACAGAGATGTTTACTTAGATCGAGGAAAAGCCTAATAAAAAAGTATCCAGATATTGGACAGTTTTCGTTATTTTCTCCCAAAACTAAAGCCACTATACAAAGCTTACAACGGCTCATGATCAAACGTCAGAGACATTTATTGTGTGTTATATTTAACAATATATGTCTGAATAATGATCTGCTGCCCCAATACACTATATATCTTCAATTATTTATCCTTTAACAATGACCCAGGCCGTAAACATTGCCTCTCAACATACAACCCGCCACATAAACATCACCTCTCAATGTTCAACCCACAGTAACCTCACCCATGTACAGTTTGCCATGATATATGACAACATCATTGTAAATAACACAGGAAGTCACACCAACAGTAAGACTGAGAGCCATTATTTATGGGGGGCAGGTTTTGAGCATGTTCAATGCTAAAGGGTTAAAGATAGAACAGAGATAACTGCCTTTAGCAGAAATTCATGTTAATCAATAAAGACAGATGAACAAACTACAGATTTTCTTTTATGTATATTAAGACTAAACAGAAATAACAAAATCAAATAAAGAAAATTTGCTCAGACTGTAAATTATTTCTGATTGAGATAAAAATCAATCAGATGGCTAACATTGCAAGCCAAATTCTTTTTGCACAACTTTCTATTAATTTCCTAAAAATTAGTCATGTGACATGATTAATTCAGATTGTGTTAATGAACTACTGACCATAAAGAAATAAGTGGACAAGAGATTTGTCCAATAATAAACAACATGGCTGATTGAATTAATCATTAATTAATCATATTACCAACACAGTTACAGATTTTTAATTCTTAATATTACTGACCAATACAAATATTTGCTTGAAACAGGATTATGGAAGAATGCTTGAGGAATATGATTTGTTTTTGGGATTTTACAGTAAGATATCTTTTTTGTACATCAAGCTTTAGAAATCAAAATTGTTATTCCTTGTCTTGATGGCTTACAGACACATTATGTTGAAAAACACCAGTTCCCAAATGATCACCAAGGTTAAGCAATGTTGAGCCTGGTCAGTACCTAGATTGGTCACTGCTTGGAAATACCAGGTACTGTAAGCTTGGATGTGTGGGTGGTGTAATGGATAACGGCTTGGTATTGTTAATCAGAGGCCTATTCGGTTCACTATATTCATTTATGTGCAAATACCCTTGTGAAAGGCATGAATCCTCTTCTCCCCCAGTTATGCGTTAATTAGTAAAACTTATATCACTAAAACTATTAATATCTAAAAAAATAAACTTTTTTCAATCTAAAAATATTTTCTAGCTTTAAATAACTTACAAAGAGTTAAGCCATAGAAAACAAATCAATCAATTAATATTTGTCTTGACATAAATTGTTCCTGATTAGAGTGCTATATAAAAAATAAAATAAAAATTAAGCTGAAATTATTCAAGAGTACAGAATTTCTTTTTTTTTTTTTTTTTTTTTTTTTAAAATGGCTTATGAACTTTCTGTATTTAATTAAAACCAAAACATTTTCGGATTCTAAGAATAATTTCGTTCTGTCTTAATTTCTGGGACAAGAAATTATCATTATTTACACTATTTACATGTGGATTGTTGTTCTCATCACTTTTGTGTTTTTGGCAGGTGAATATTGTATTACAAATTTATTTTAGATAATAATGATTTTCAAATAGTTACTACTATTTAACCCATAGCTAGAGGAAGAGGTTGATTCATACCTTTCCCAAGAGTATTTATGCATAAGTGAATCTAACAAACCTATTTGCAATTAGAACTCAGCTCTCCAATTTCTCAATTCAGAGTTGCTATCCATTGCACCACCTGCACATGAAAGAGTGTAGCAGCAGCAGCAAAAGAAAAAGAGTTACAAAACCACCTGAATGCAGCCAAAACTTTTGGCCATTTTCATAAAGTGTTAAAATTACTCAAAACAAGATTAAATTCAGGAAATTTAATTTTTTTTTTTTTTTTATAAAGTTCCTCTTTAACAGTTTTGCTTGCCAAGAAGAGGATATACAAGAGGAGCCAAGTGAAAGAGAGTTGAGAAATTTTGTCCATTCTGCACAATTTAAAAATGAAAGACAACATTTAGTCAAAAAATGCTACAAAGACAAATGAAGATACCATAAACCTAATTCTTTAAATTCTAATTTTTTTGACATTCTTGTCCGAGTCCCAAGAAGCTAGTAATTACGAAACTCTGAGTCAACCTGAGTATGGATGTACGGTGGAGTAATGGATAGTGGCTTGGACCGAGGAATCGGAGAGCTGAGTTTGAATTCCACTTTAATCCATTACATTCACATGTACTAATACCCTTGGGAAAAGTATGAATTCTCTTCTCCCCCCAGCTATAGGTAAATAGCAAGACAGTGTTCTATAGCCTTAGATGGCAACCTACTGCAGGAAAATATCTGCCTCATCAGATACATGATTGCCTAAGCACGTATCATGCATGGCACATAACTGAGTCAACCTCCAACTTTCACAATTTTTTTTATATAAATATTGCTCAACATTGAGCACTTTATTAGCAGAAATTCTGTTCACCTTGACATATGTTGAATTACATAATTTTATGTATATTAATAGGTGTCATTACTTTTATTATAATTTTCTTTTAATTTTTTTGATATAACAGCCTCACTTCTATGTACATTGATTGATTTATTTTCTATAGCTTAAAGCCAGAAAATATTTTTAAGTTGTGAAATTTTTTTTTCTCTTTTTTTGACGATAATGATTTAGCAATACAAGTCATAATAATTAACCCATAGGGTAGAGAAAACTGAATTTGCATCTAATCAGAATTTGATAAACAAAAAACTATATGTGGATATAAAGTGGGGGGATCGATTCTACATTACAATCAATATATAAACTGATCCCTCACTTTGTAAACAGTGCTCCTATACATTTATATTCCAGAAAATGTAAATAAATCTAAGATATACCTATATAGCTAATCAATATTTCACCAGGTTATTTGAAGCCAAAAAATATTTTTAGATTGTGAGATTTTTTTTTTTTTGAGATAATAATGATTTAGTGATACAAATATTACTAATTGACTCATAGCTGGTTAGAGAATAGGTGAATTCATATCTTTCCCAAGAGTATTTGCATATAAATATACTGAACCCAAGAGGAATTTGAACTTGGCTCTCTGATTAACAATTCTGAGCCATTATCCATTACACTACCTGCACGTCTAAGTTTACACTACCTGCACGTCTAAGTTTACAGCACCTGGTATTCCCAAGTGGTCTCAATCACTTGTACCATTTTCTTTTAAACTATTCAGCTGCCAATGTAGCAAATAATGGGTTGGTATCAACTAAATAGAGAAAAAAAAGGTCAATATAAAGCTGCAGAATTTATCTCATGGAATTGGGTCTTTGTATAAACATGACAAAATATAAGGATTAGCTACCAGGAAATTCTGCATGTCAGTAATTTTCATCCACTTATAAAATAGGATTGTGTCTATCCAAAGATGAGCTTTAATTTAAATTCACATCTGCTTCCTATGACTGGAATATCCTTTTAGGCCTGACTAAATTATTTGTTAATGTCATTGTTTTTAATACTAGAAAATAGGCATCAACCATAAAACACTTGAGTTTATGGAGGACATGACACAAGAATTTTTTTAAATTATATAAACAAATTTTGGACAAAATAAAAATTTCTTTGTAATAATTCCAAATCAGGGTTTTCTCAACTTTATAGACATTATCATCAAGCCTCATGACACCCAGTTCAATATCTTACTACTAGGCTATCCTAATAATACAGCTCCAATTTTTTAATAAACCATTTTCAAATAGATAATATGTGGCCTGTGTTGAAAGCTATGTTTTCATAGATACTAAAAACCTTAGTAACAACCATCACAAAAGGTCTTACAAGATGAGATCAATAAGTTTGTAATGCAACCTAGAATTAATTAAATATGGATGTGAAATTTTAACCACAATATTCAATACAGACATTGAAATTGATGACAGTAAAAAGTAAATATTTGTCAAGTAAAACACTTTTTATCATCATTTGGCTGCAAACTTATAAATATATGGTATGTGTGATTATATATACTACATTTGAATGATAACTAACATTTTTAGGCATTGAAAACAACATGCCTGGCCGCATACACAATTCCGGAAAATCCTTGTTAAAATCACAACTATACTAAAACATGAAAACAATAAACAAAAACTAAAAATTCTTGAAGCTAAATACATAAAACAGTTGAAACCTAACCTTAACAAAATAAACTACAAAATCTCCATAGATATTCTTAAATGCCTATAATTGGTAACAAAAACTATTGGTTTCTACCAACAGCTTCCCATACTTAATACTTCTTGAATTTACTCTCACATGGTCATGAGTGATGTCATGAGCAGCAGTACGATTTTTGCTTCCAGCGTCTTATATGCACAAGTTCGTTGGTGTTTGGAAATCTTCCATGTAAACAGGAACAGACTATCATCACTGTTTTGTCCGTGTATTGCTTAATATATTGTAATGTAATTGTTATCTTTAATAATGGCTTATGTAAGCTGAAAGCTTAGATAGGATTAAACAATATGTATCAATATTGTGATTTTCTTTCTTATTTAATGATAATGTTATTAATCTTATCAGACGATATGAAAAGAATTTACATAAAATAGACAACACTTGTCTATATTATTTTATAAATATATATATATATATATATGAATATATATATATATGAATATATATGAATATATATATATATGAATATATATATATATGAATATATATATATATGAATATATATATATATATATGAATATATATATATATCTATATGAATATATATATATATCTATATGAATATATATATATATCTATATGAATATATATATATATCTATATGAATATATATATATCTATATGAATATGAATATATATATATATCTATATGAATATATATATATATCTATATGAATATATATATATATCTATATGAATATGAATATATATCTATATGAATATGAATATATATATCTATATGAATATGAATATATATATCTATATGAATATGAATATATATATCTATATGAATATGAATATATATATCTATATGAATATGAATATATATATCTATGTATATATATATATATCTATATGAATATGAATATATATATATATATATATATATCTATATGAATATATATATATATATATATATATATATCTATATGAATATATATATATATATATCTATATGAATATATATATATATATATATATATCTATATGAATATGAATATATATATATATATCTATATGAATATGAATATATATATATATATCTATATGAATATGAATATATATATCTATATGAATATGAATATATATATATATATCTATATGAATATGAATATATATATATATATCTATATGAATATGAATATATATATATATATATATCTATATGAATATATATATATATATATATATATATATATATATATCTATATGAATATGAATATATATATATATATCTATATGAATATATATATATATATATATATATATATATATCTATATGAATATGAATATATATATATATATATATCTATATGAATATGAATATATATATATATATATATATATATATCTATATGAATATGAATATATATATATATATATATATATATATATATATATATATCTATATGAATATATATATATATATTGCTGAAACTTCATGACAAGTTGATCAAACAATTACAAAAGTGTTAATCTAGGGTGCTGAATATAACATCAATCAGCTAGGTGACAAATTTTATATTTGTATTAATCCTTTGCTATACCACTTACATAGTAGCAAACCACCTGCATTCCCTCTGAGAAGTTAGGTTCCACTCGAGCAGCTTCTTCCCATGAACCATTGCCCTGTGGAACCAACTCCCAACAGGATGTTTCCCTGATCACTACAATCTTAACCCGTTCAATGCTAGAGTTAACCGTTATTTTCAACTCCTATACACACAAATGGCCTCCAAACCTAACCATCTACCTCAAGTTGTCCCTGAGCTTTGTAAAGGGGTTAACCTCACTGTAAAAGAAAAAACAAATTTATATATATATATATATATATATATATATATATATATATATATATATTACACAGAATATTAGGGTAGATGAAAAAGTCGATAGTCTGTCAGTTATTAACTGAATTTTGAATTGAAGTAATGGGCAATCTTTAACCTTTGTGTCTGAAAAAAAAAAAAAAAAAAAAAAAAAATGGAGTGTCAAAAAGACAGTTTTTCCATTGACACTGCTATTATTTTAACTACCTTCACTCCTTTCACCAGACAAAATATCCCAAGACATGGGCAGTGGAACAAGAACAGTCTACCTGCATAAGTCAAATAAAGTGTTCAGTTCAGAATTCCCTGTAGATTATCCAGATCAATATACACCTGGGGAAGGATGAAGGGCACAACATACAAAACATTGTGAAATAAATAGTTTAAATAATAATAATAATAATTCCTCATCCCAGAAATTACATTTTTGGTTTGTTTGTTTTTTTATTTTATTTTTTATTTATTGGTTCTTGGTTGGACCAAGAACTTCTTAGCATGTCCTTATAATAAAGAATAAATTATTAAAAATAAATTCATCCACACAGAGTTATGAAATTTTATTATCACAGGTCAGACAACTATAAATTTGGCTACATTTTTTATCATTTTTAATAATTGTTAATTGAGCTGTGCAAGGAAGACGGCAATCAGTTAAGCAATAACTGAGTTGTACTACATAAGCAATAAACAAGATATCCCTTGACAGGCTCAACAGAATAAGAACAAATGGATCAAATAAAGAGTTCAGTTCAAAATTCTCTGAAAGTTACCTGGATTGACAAACACCCGATGCAGACCAGGGGGCAAAATAGCCAAAACATTATAAAATAATGGCGGACAATAGTCAACATGTAAATAATGATAACTCATCATCCTTGAAATTCAGAAAAACAACAAACAAACAAACAAACAACAAAAACAAACAACAAAAACAAACAAACAAAAAACACAGAAACAAACAAAAAACACAGAAACAAACAAAAAACACAGAAACAAACAAAAAACACAGAAACAAACAAAAAACACAAACAAAACTTATCACAATTTATCAGATAAAATATTTTTTTCACGTAAGTATACAATCATTTTCTACAACAAAACCCAAATTCATAAGCATATTTCTTGTAACTGAAAATTTACCTTGAAACCACAATATATCGTGTGTTCACTCACACATGCTAGATCATTAAGATCCATAAGGGTGTGCAGAAAAGTTCTCAACTCAACTAAGAAAGGATTCTAAAATGAAAAAATTAATTGTGGCTATTTGGTCTGATTTTTTAAAATACGCAGAGCCGAGAACTTTTCAGCATCCCTCGGATAAAACTCATAAAGAAAGAGATATTCATTTGTAAGTCTTAGCTTTTGCTTAAAATTCTTAACTAATGAACAGTGTCTAATTAGCAATGCATAATAAACAATTGCTACAATGTAAATAATTGATATCATGACAAAGTTCAACAAACACCACAATCAACACAGCTAACCAGTAACTGCTTCTACCAATAATTGTTAATAAGTCACCTTGCCTAAAAGAAATAAAATTCAAAACAGTAAGGAATAAAAATTGTTTTTATGGATAAATACAATTCCCATCTATTTCTGCATATAAGACCTTTAAATCCTCCACCCCAAAAAATCACCCTTAAAAGGGGGGGGCATCTTATATTACAATTCCAAAGAAGAAAAAAAAAAGAAGAAAAAAAAGAAATCTTAAATTCTGAGTGATGTTTGTTAGTAGGCTAACCTCAGCCTCAGTGTAATAACGAATAACATGCATGAAAAGATTCAAATTATGAAACTGATAATAAAAGTAACAATTTCTACCTTATATATTACTGGCAAAATATCATAATAAATTGCCTATTCGAAGAATTATTCCATATCAATGAAATCAACTTGCATCCAAGCAAGCTTAGCTGAGAAAATGTAAACATTGAGTTATGATTGCATTCACAGCAACATTTATCATACATTGTTGTACTGTTATTAGCAGTATTTTGTAAGTGTCGATAAAGTACAAGTAAATGGCCATTAGTACACCAGGCTGTTTGCACTGTTTAAATATAGGGAAAGAAGAATAATCAGTATTTGCAAGAGATCACATGATGAAACGTAAACAAATCAATGGTTTCCCCTTTTAGAGGATGTGTGTAGGAAAAACATGATATAAAATTGGTTTTGCTATTTTTTTTTTATATTTTGAATTCCTAAGGATGCAGTAAATAACAACATTTCCAATAATATCATCTTTATATAATCAATAAGCAGTTGTCTTATACTATAGGTATAGGGTAAATTCCTGAAAATTTGCTATATTTTTTGACCTCATCTTATCTAAAAAGTCGCTTTATATGTGGAAATATATGGTATATTCACTTTCACATGAAATGGAGGTGTGTGTGTGTGTGTGTGTGTGTGTGTGTGTGTGTGTGTGTGTAAATTTTCTCACTAGTTTAAACATCAATCTCTAACCTTATTTTCCTATGTTTGCATTTAACAGTGATCATTTCACAGTGTCAATTTCATACACTTAAGAAGTGGCTTCCTATTTAACTGTTTACTTTGCCACTTTCAATGAACTTGGATTTATTTCTAAGCTTCTTGTCTCTGAACAATTCTGCTTAGATGCACACTGGATGCAAGATTAATTCCTATTGATTCTGATTTCTAATTGACTACAATCCTTTATTTTTTTTATTTTATTTTTTTTGTTGGACTCTTGTTACTAAAAGCAACATGTGCTCTCTTTAAAACGATAATCACATTTGCACCAGGCTTACTTTCCTCTTTCCACTGCCTAAAGAAATTTCAGCAAAGTTCTTTAATTCTTTAAGGTTTTGTTTATACAAGAAGCATTATATATATATATATATATATATATACAATGTTAAATTAAAATTAATTGTTTATTCCTCATATTGTTAAAAAGAACACAGGCATGTTCAAAAATTCGGACATTAAAATCTATCTCTTTGTGCTTCAATTCAGTCAAAAGGTATACCATATAGTAAATGTTAATTTTATTGGCAATATCGGTATCATTTTGTTGACTTTTTATTCTTCAAATTTTGTTGTTAACCGGCTTATTATACACACACACACACACACACACACATATATATATATATATTATAGGCCCAGTGAAGTCATGGAAAGCAGCTAGGATTGAGGAATTGTAGAGCCAAGTTTGAATTCCAATAGAGTTCATTAGATTCGCATATGTGCTAATAATACCCTTGGGAAAAGTATGTATTGATCTCTTCTATCCTCCCCTCCCCACCTACAAGCTATAGACAACTACCCAAGTCTAAGGGAAAGACAACTCTGAATTCAAAACCTGAAGAGGGACATTTGGAGACTTTGTGGCACACTGTACACCATTCCTTTGTATTCAGCTCTTCCAAAACGAGGGTTGTCGGTTCTGCACAAGCCTTCACTGCTATAATCAAATTATATGTGATTGGCTGTTTAGTTCTAAGAACTGAGCTGCTGGACCCTCATATGTTGAAAAAAATAAATAAATAAATAAAACAAGAAAGTCCTATATAACACACACACACACAGAGTGTGGGCACAGAAATCAACACTACATGGCAGTTTCACACCTCAGTCTATCTTCAAATGATATCATGTTTTGAAACTTAACCAAGGCAAGTATGAAACTGAGTCACCAAACAATGATGCTTTCTACATCCACATTGTCTATATCTACAAATGCTTTCTAATATTGAAGACTATGGCTCAGTAAATATAGTAAATTTGAAACAGTATCTCACACACATTAATAAAAGGAATGATATGACCTGTTTCATTCATTGAGGAACTTTATAAAAGCAAATGTGGAAAATTTATTTATGAATTTGTATTTATACACACAGAAAAAAAATTAATGTTATGTATTCCAATTTGAATTAGAGAATGTTCGGAAATATTTTAAAATCTCTTGGCATTAAAGAAAGGAAAAGATTATTATATTATATCCATAAGCTACATGTGAGTAGGCAATTTTATATTCTTTAAATCTTACTGAGTCTTCATTTATTTCATTGTAATTCTTTGTTTTTCATAAATATTTTGACAGATCTAAATTTAATTCTTTAAATTAATTATTAGTATTTTTTTTTCAGAAAAAAACAAATCAAGATCCAAAGTATGAAGATGTTTTTACCAATCAACTCCAGTAGACAGAATGATAAAAATGTGTTTATATCTTGATGCATTATAGTTGGATTCTAAGAAGATAATGAACAATCCAAACAGTAGAGGCATGGATGGATCAAGGTCATTTAAAGGAATCATGCTCTTAAATGATAACAAATACAAGAATTCTCTGAATTGTTTGGTGGCAACAATTCTAAGTGAATCAACATTCCCAGACCAAGTGAAGATCATCGGCATCTTTTGAAAGCATACCAAATTCTTGTGTTTGCATTTATTTTACATATTTATAAACCTTGGAAAGGCTTGATACATCTGCTAGTATTAAATAAATTTGATTGGCTGCTGAACATAAACCGATATATTTTTTGACCCCACATGATAGGTATAGCTGATTAACCTATAAGATAGGTTTACATTGTTTTTACATTTCTCGATTACCAAGTATTTAAATTATTTTAAAATGTCATTTAAACCTCATAAATGGTTATTTTTCTAAGTTTAAACATTTTCCCATAGACAAAACATTAGCAAAAATGTTACAAACATTTATATATCGATGTTACCGAGTTTATAAATATACAAGTCAAATTACAACTATCCATTATATGCAAATCCCTCCAAAACAAAGATTGCTCATTAGCTGCATCTCAAACTAGCCATGTTTATACCAAACTAGCAGTATAATCCATCTTCGACCAGGTGTTTCATTACTGGGAATTTTTGCCAATACCAATTGGAGCAGTTTACGTTTAAAGTCAGCCCACCTGAAAATCAATATTAGTAACAACAATTGGGTGCAACTGAGGCACACCCTCAAATGGGGGGGTTTAACAATTTGAATAGGGGTGGCACTGAAAAGGGCAGTTTTTGCATTCACAATCTTGCAAGGAAGGAACCTTTTCCATAGACCATCATAATAATATACGATAATTTTTATAATTCTAATAATCTTTTGTGTTAGATTTTAACTCTCTAAATTGATTGTACACTGTTTTTACAGACATTAAAGTTTGCCATTGATTTTTACACAAAGTGTAAAAAAACATTTTTTTCAATTTTTCACCTTCAACAAGGTTGTAATTTTTTCCAATCAATTTGGACTCAAATCTGGCACTGAAGAATTATCTATCAAACAAAAAAAATTTCATTGAAATCAGATGTGAACTGTGGAAAAGTATAAACAACATCTGATCACACACAAACATACACACATTTTGAGAATTATAGACATAGTTATAACAAATCCATTGTATTTTTGTCTTAATTTCTTTGATGAGAAATTATTATATATGGGTTTATTAAAATTAGTGTTCCTAGGGAGACATAGCCTAGTACAGGGTTACCCAAATTTCTGTGCCATGGAACCTTTGAGATGGAACTCAATGATAGTAACAGACAGGCAGACAAAAAAAATCAGTCTGGTTTTAATTGTCAGGTAAATGATACTCATTACTACAAATTCACTTGAAAGAAAATATAATCTCCTTTTAAACTGTCAATCACTGGATAGTGGCTGATATTTCTATTGATCTGCTGTCATCTTTTACTTAAAAAAAAAAAAAAAAAAAAAAAAAAGAATTTCATTGTTATTCTGTATAAAGTGGACAGAGTGTGAGGCAAATACAATAAAAAGTCTAATATTAGGTTGGTGCAAAAATAATGATGTAATAATGTTGTTTTTTGACGTTAAAAAAATACATCAAAAAACGACATTACGTCATTATTTTTGCACCAACCTAATACAATGCCCAAATTTAAAAGTTTAAAAGAGTAAATAAAAGAAAAGAAAATAAGATCTAAAAAGTAAAAGAAAAGAAAATAAGATCTAAAAAGTAAAAGAAAAGAAAATAAGATCTAAAAAGTAAAAGAAAAGAAAATAAGATCTAAAAAGTAAAAGAAAAGAAAATAAGATCTAAAAAGTAAAAGAAAAGAAAATAAGATCTAAAAAGTAAAAGAAAAGAAAATAAGATCTAAAAAGAGCAGGGTCAACACTTTTCTAAACATTGAACAACATTTTGGTATTTTTTTCATGTAAAATAAATGTTAAACAATTTTTTGTTTGAGTCTAATATACTAATGTAATAAAGTAAAAATATAACATTAAATAATAATCAATAAATCAATACACAGAATAAAGCATTTTTTTTTTTTTATGGGACTTTTTCCTTTTTAGATAACTGAGTGTTTCAGAAAATTTAAGCAAATAAATAAATGATCTGAAAAATAAAATTTTCTGTGCCATTCACTTTTTCATAGTTTTTTTTTGTTTTATACTCAGATCAGAGGAACATTGTTGATGGGATGAAACAAGGCTTTGTTGTTCAGACCATAACAGTTTGCAATAATGCAATTGTTATTGCATATATTTATGTATTAGGTTGGTGCAAAAATAATTTCGTTTTCTCACATAGTAACATATGTTAGAAAACGAAATTATTTTTGCACCAACCTAATATAAGGTGACCCTTGAATTTGGACAATGAAGTCATTAATTTATTATAGGTCTCTTGAGGAAAACCCCACTTTTTAGCAAACTAAAATTACAAAACCTTATACATTAAAGTTTTTTTTATGATAAAGCAGTATGCAACATTGCCAATATCAGTGCTACTAATTAACCAATATCATCATTTATGATCGCCCATGTCCCGAAGGTACACAACCTTCGGGACATGGGCGATCATGGCTCTTCACAACTTCCTCTCCTTTCTAGCTCTTAGTAAGATTTATCTTTTCACCATCCCTCCCACTCTGTTCTGCAATCTATTTACAAAAGCTCATCACGTAGGTTACTCACTGTTTCCCTGTCCCTCTTGCCTTCAATATGTCCTGTGAGCATCAAATTCTCTAAGTCTTCTTTCCTCCTCCTGTTTCCGAGAAATTTCAACAGTCTTTCTGATTCACATGTTCAGTCCATGACAATCTCATCATAATGAAAACAAAACAAGGGTGAGATCTAATCTATATATAAAATTCCATGACTTCAGTTTGTCTCTCACACTCTCTAAAATAGCTGTACATTGACCAATCAAAACCAAATTTTCAGAAGTATAAGGGAGCACAAAGTACAGTTGTTTTACTAGGGTGCATAAAAACTGTGAAGTAAGCTTTTTGTCAAAGTATTTTTCCAAACAAATTGACTTCTTCACATTTCATTGGTTGGTTTGTGAAATTGAATGAAATGTAGAGTTTGTAAGGCTCAACAAAAAATGTTAGTGATAACTCCAACAATACTAAATACTGTAAGGATTTTCATACATTGCAAAAAACAATTCTAGTAATTAATTATATAAACAAAAAGGATTCTAATTATTTTCTCTAGATCTATGGCTACTGTTATATATTAAGAAAACTTGTGCTAAAATGAATCAACAGTTAGTAAGCTGAAGGTCCTACACAGTTTTTCATTACTAATTACTGCTACTAATTGTCTACATTTACTGAAAGTAATTATAACATTTGACATGTCTGAGACTAAAAATTGCTCCTGCTGTTTCCATTATGCAGATCTTGACCTAAAGAATGTAAAGTCTTATTACTTGCTTTACAATTTGATCTTATATATATATATATATATATATATATATATATATATATATATGTATATGTATGTATGTATATGTATATGCACTCATATCTACTAAACACAAACAACTGGCATTTACTATACATGCCATTGTATAGTCAGGTTACAATGTAAGTAGATAATGCAATACTAATGCAGACCTTTGTTATCATAACTACAATTTAGTTCTTTGAATATTTATCAAAGAGGACAGAAAAATGTTTCTGTTATTCATCATGAAAGTAGGTTTCATCATCGGCATCCAGTAATTGTGAAAGCAATTTTTAAATGTTCAAATTATTAGGAAAATAATGAACTGCATCAACAAAATGTGATGAAGTATTACTGCTTAACATTAGTGCATTAATTAATATTAAATGAGAGATTTTAATGACTAACAAGCTGTCAGAATGTGTATGTATGACTTGAAATGAAGAATGTTAAACAGAAAACTTCCTGAGAAGTCTAATTGTAATTCTTTAAATTTGGTTCAATATTTATGTAAAAAAATATATGTAAAAAAAAAAAAAACATGGAAATTTCAAAATGATCACCAAATATTAGACATGATTTTGTGGAATTATTGCAACTAGCCAAATCACTGTCTTACAAACATTTCTTAATAATAATTTAAAATAATTCAGCAAACGATGTTATTTTATTTATGGTAACTGGATTTTTGGCAATTATCCTACTTGAAAAATGGCATGTTTATCATGATTGCCAATAAAAAAAAAAAAAAAAGAATGTATATAAAGATATTTATCATAGAATAATTTAGACATGTTTCGTCTACTTATTTTGAATAGGATCCTCTTGTATTCACGGATAAGCTTCTTAGTATCCTTATTAAAGGATGATTTAAGATAAAATTGTTGTGTTTATCTGAAAATTAAATTTTTTTTTTATCAGTGATGTGAAAAACAGTAAAGTTATGGACTGTACAATAAATCACACAGTACATAACTTTAGCATTTTTTTACTTCACAAGTAAAAATTTAATTTTCAGATGAATACAACAATTTTATTGTAGAAAAATGATAAACAAAACAATTTTTGTCTTAGAAAAAACACCCTGATGTTGACATTGTGCTAATGTCGAAAGTACGAAATAAATGAATATATGTCAACATGGTAATTTTCTCTCTTCCTTTAATAAGGATATTAAGAAGCTTGTTTGCTAATATGAGAGGATCCTACTGAAAATAAGTAGACAAAACTTATCTAAATTATTCAATGAGACATGTCTTAATGAAAACATGCTGCCAAAATATACGCAATTTAAATGTTATTATTACGGTATATGTTGGATTGAGTGATGAAGGATGTGTTTTTGTGGTGATTGAGGAAATTGTTACAGTGAATGGGTCAAGAGTTGGATTAGCTAGGTGTAGGATAGACAGTGTAGGCAAGGTTCTCCCTAGTTCCCTTTCAGCCTTGTGTCACAAAATAATGTATTTTATATATTAATTAAATAAACATTGCTTCTTGACCTTTTGGCTAAGATCAAAGTGTAATATCTGTTCTTATCAGTTTAATCTGATTCTCTCTCTCTCCACTTCTATCTTTCTTTCATTCATTCATTCATTCATTTTCCCCACTGAAACGGAGTAGTGTTGTTTCCCCTATTTCCACATGATCGAAACAGATCCTTTATGAGGTATTGGCAGGATGTAATGGTTTTGTAAACTAACCAAAAAGAGACAATTATAATAGAACAATTTTATTGAAGCGATTCATTATCTGCAAAATGTATAAGACAGTGTGCACCAAGTAAATGAGAACAATATGAAAAAAAAATATATATATATATATATATTAGATAGATACTGAATAGAAAAATAAAGATCAGTATATTTTCCAAATTATTTGTACATATATTCAACTTAAGAAAAATAGAAAAATTTCATTCAATAAAACAATTTGTGGCCTCAATATAGTCTTGAAAGTGACCATGTGCTCGAATCAGGTGGCTATCATATCCATGATGCCAGCTTTCATTCAAAAAGTCCTTGGCCTTCAAGGGATTCAAACCAGGGGAACAAGAAGGTCACATTTTGGAGGTGATATGACCATGAAAATCTTAACCAACCACTCCTGGATCAGATAGACCATGTAGGAGAGAGAAGAGTACTGCTGAAATATGCATGACTGCTCCTGGGTCACCCCCTTTGATATAGGTAGTGGTGTTAGCCCAGAGGTCTGGGTGAGAAGTAAGATCACATGGCTCTCATTGCTCTAGAATCTCCAAGACTATCAAAAACTTTGTATGCCTCTCCATGGGTACCTCCATGGCATCTGTACAGAGGTATATGATCTTGCTCCTGTTCACCTTCAGATCCTGAATGAATAGGACCAAAGCATACTGAATTCTTCAGGCTGCTTGATCTTCAGCAAGTGTTTCAATTAAAATCACTCTGGTTTCATTATTCTCTCCTCAGAACTTGCACCCAATGTCACCAAACATTACATGACTGGTAACTAAGTGCCACCTTAATCACCTTGACAATGGCTCTCATCAACTTGTTGCAGTCATGGTTGATGATGTCCTGGATTAAATTAACTGTCTTTTCATATGACCATTTATTTTTCTCCATCTTGGTCATGAATGACATGACCTGCTAGAGATCTCCAGTTCATTCCTTGACTTTGAGCAGGAAGACCATGATCATTTTCTCCAAGTCACTGTGGCTGGCAACTCCTGCAATAAGTATGTCATTCACTTCTTATCCCAGAGTCAGACTGGAAACTGTTGTGTTAATGCTCATGATATGTCTGAAAGAGAAAGGAGAATATTAAAATTTAATGCATGCCATGTTAATATTATGTTGGGTAGTCTTCCATCTATGGTCTGCTAATGGCATGTTCTCAAACACCTGATGCATCCAATATATCCATATCAGTAAGATCTGTAATTGGGGAGATTCAATGGTTATTACCAAAACATAACATTTGTATCTGTGTAATGTTTCATCAGATAACAACAGATAAGAAAAATTTGATGAATTGTTTTTTAGTTTTCGGTACATTCTTTCATTTTTCCATTTGGTGGGAGTAAGGGAGTGCAAAAGTGTTTGTATTGTCCATTGTCCCAAGTGCTTTCGAACACTTCTTCCAATCAGAAAAATCTAAGAATGGGGGGGGGCTTTTCAGAAAATTGTCCTTGTCTGTCATATTCAACAAAACATGTTTGAAAGAAAGGTTGCGACATTATATAAACACACACATTTGAAGTGTGACTTAAGTTTCATTGTTTTAACAACTATTAATTTCTTTTTTTTAAATCACAAGTAATATTTTGTGCCTGATGCATTGTTAAAACAATAAAACTTAAGTCACACGCCAAATGTAAGTACATGTATATTAATATATATTTTTTAGCTCTGTCTAACCACATTCAGCAGTACTCTAACACACGCATATACAGTTGTTAATATCTGGTTATTTCATTTATCCACACACACACATATATATATATATATATATATATATATATATATATATATATATATATATATATTAGCTAAACAACATGGACAAGTTCTGTCTTTTTTTTTTTAATTAAATCTTTGAAATTTCCAAATAAGTTATTTTGTAGGTGCAGATACACATGTATGTGTGAGAGTATCATCCCAAACAGGCACAAAGGAGAATTTCCCCCTCCCACCACCAAACATAATCAAACACAAAAAAAGCATAAATAACTTCAATTTTTAAAAAAAATAATCCGGTTTGTCTGATGGTTACAAAAGCGTGAAACCCAGGGTCACAAACTCCTATCCATACTACTTGAGAATATACCAGGTGCTGGAGAGCTTGGATGTGTGGGTGGTATAGTGGATAATGGCCCAGAAATGGAAATTATAAAGCAAAGTCCCAATTCCTGTCAGGTTTGTTATATTCACTTATATGCAAATGCCCTTGAGAAAGATATGAATCCACCTCTTCTCCCCCAGCTATGAGTTAATTAGTGGAACTTATATCAGTAAAATTCCTTTTCACAAAAAATTCTTAAATTCTAAAAGTATTTTCTGCTTTATTTAAACCTGCAAAGGGTTGATAAGCTGTAAAAAACAAATCAATCAACCTACCTTTTGGTGTTGGTGGAAATCTTCCAGAAAGGTCTTTATTTTTTAATATTGTATTAAAGGCCTTTGTTTGGGATTTTGTAGTACCAGTCTATAGAGTCTGATAAAAGATCATCTTCATTAAAATCTAAAGAATGTATTCACTTGAAATAGTTTTTAATCAAATACTTAGATATTTGATTTCTCTTTACAAACAAACTTTATTTTTATTCTGATTTATTTAAAAAAAAAAAAAAAAAAAAAAAAACCTGACTGATGACAATATAACATCTGGGGGTTCATAATCAGGGTTGAAGTGCGTGTTTTTTTTTTTTTTTTTTTTTTTTTCCCCCCAAACAGAATTTTAAGCCCACCATATCTATTAAAACAAAAAAAAATCTCCTTTATAAAAAAAATAATCCATGCAAATGCATATGTACTAATATGGAAAATATTTTTCAATGATATATGCATATTACGTAGAATGCACCTTTTGAGTCGAACAGGGGGTGGGTGACATTCTGACATTGGTGAAAAGGGTGTATTGGACAAAAAAGGGCATCCTGAGTAAGATGATAAACTACACCCGACAGCAAAGCCTCTGATCAGGAGATTTTGAGGAGCATGGAACCACCTCTTAATTGCTGGTGTTTGCAAGTCCACCCTGACCTGGAGTGGTAGCATCTGTTAGTTAACCTCCAAAACTGATATCAAAGCACTATGAAAGTGTAAAAATAGGTTTTAATACCAGCAATACTTTTTTTGTAAAAACATTATTACCAGTAATGAATTTTGAAGAAAAAAAAAATTATTACATTTTTGAAAAAAATATTACCAGCAATAAAAATCTTGTTAGCATTAAATAAGCCATTGAGGTTGATATTCCGTAAAACTAAACAAACCAAACAAAAAAGGTTGCAAATCACTGTGCTAGATTATAAATTAATATTTATTATATAGAATTTTACTGCAATTGACAAGATCAGAGCCCATACTTATATATTGGTACGAAGGCACTATGAAGTCGTAACAAATTATATGAAATATGTTGGTTGTTTGGGGTTTTATGGCATATCAACCACTATGAGTTATTTAATGCCAAATCCAGTTTGCACATATATATATATTAAATATATATACTTTGTAAACATAATTTAAAGATAACGTGCTTAAACAACAGTTTGTTTATTCTTACTCAAGTAAATGGTTTCAAATGTTTCTGTCTGGCATGAGTTAGTTATTTATATTAAATAAAAAATGTATAGCTGGCAACATTATTTTTTCCGAAAACGTATAGCTGGCAACATTTTTTTTTCCAAAAACGTATAGCTGGCAACATTATTTTTCCAAAAACATTATCTGAGGCCTTACTGTTGGATGTAATTTATCGCCATACCCAGGACATGGGTAAGATCTGGAAAAACTAGGAGTTCACTATTTGCCCATAGCTGGGACCCTAACAGGTGCTACCAACGTGGGTCAGGGTGGACCTGGGAACACCAGCAATTAAGAGGTGGTTCCACGCTCTTCAAAACCTCCTGATCAGAGGCCTTGCTGTTGGATGCAGTTTAACGTCCTACCCAGGACGTTATGTGAAATAGTTTGAATATCATTATATCCTGTTTACTATTGAACAGCTGAGATACAGTGAAAATCTAATTAGCTGTCTATATTTCTGAGATGAGGTATTGTCACTATGCTATTTACATCATTCACACTGTTGTCTTATCTTTATTGCCATATTCATGGCATTTTGGCCATTGTATGTTCTGGTCTTCTTCAGTGAATAAAAGCATTGGTTTAAGTAATCCAAATAGTGATTTGACTCAAAGAGTTCAATACATGGCCAAAGCAGCGAGAACAAAAAATTGACGAGTTGAGTTACTAAAGGGAATTAGCTGGAACTGAGATATCCAAAAAAAGACATGGCATGCAAAATTAGAATTATCTATGCCCAAAGATTAAAAGAGTTCTTTTTGAAAATTTGAACATATATCACCTGAAGAAGGCCAGAGCATAAAATGGTTGAAATGTCATAAATATGCCAATAAATATGAGGACAACAGTCCAAAGAATGTAGATAGCGTAAATAAATGTAATTATGTACAAATACAAGAATAAACAAAAAGGAAAAATTAATGCAATGCCTACAGTATTGGATTGCAGTTTAAAGAGAAAGTTTAAATGGCCTACATGTTGGTTAATAACAGTGTAAGATGATAAAAGACTTCTCAAATGGAAGCTCTTCTGTTATTTCATATATTCTTTAAAATTCACTTTCACATTTTAGAGCTTCCTCAATGAAAAAAAAAATCCCTAGAGGTATACATTGTGCATGCCTGCAAAATGATATTTTCTGACTGGCCTTTTGGCATGAAAATTGCACAAACATTCTTTCAATCTCAGTCTCAAGATGAATTAAATCTCATGTTGAGCCATTCAAGGAAATAACTTTGTGTTCTTTCAATCAAGGAAGAAAACTAATGAATGCAGATAATTCTATGAATGAAAAAAAATCTTAATAGCTTGGGAATTTGAGCAGCAAAAACTCAACTTTGTGTTAGTCAAGTGTTTCTCAATTGGTGCACTAATGCGCCCTGAAAGTTATCTAGGTGAACTCCAAATTAACAAAAGAGTAATTTATGGATTATTTTTATCTAACTATATATAAAATTCTGTGACTTCCATTAGTTCATCTGTCATACCCTGTAAAATAGCCATACATTGACCAATCAAAACCAACTTTTGGGAAGAAGTGCAAAGCACAGTTAGTTTTACTAGGTTGCACACCTGAATTGTTAAATTTTTGTCATATGTTACTACTACACTAACAAGATGAGTGAATTTCTATAGGTGTTTGATCTTGCCATTGCGATGCACACATTTTGGCTGTCGCTTTTGCAGACAGCCATGTATTTGATCTTCTTACAGTTAATAGTTAACCCTTATATTTTGTTTTCCTTTACTACTTTATCTAAGACTTCTTTCATTTTTTTACTTTTCAATTCTGTGTTAACATATTCTCATTTATATTTTTTCAAAATTATGTTTGCCAATAATAAATCCTGGTAGGTTTTTTTTGATTTTTGTAAGAAAATTGTATAAGCGAGATGAATTTGACCGCCCCACTCTATAGGCGAGACGAATCTGACTGCCCCACTCAATAGGTGAGACGAATCTGGTACATTTATCTCTCTATTTTTTTGCATATTCACTGAACTTGTTCTATCCACATACAAGCTGTTTGTTCCCATTAAAAGGTTATGAATTATTCTAATCTTTCTCATATAATCTAAGTTTTCCTCGTATTTCAAGTAGGTCTTTGTCACACCTTATCAAATGCTTTTGTATAATCTATGATAAGTCTTTTTCTATTTGTACTGCTTGCTTTAATAGCATTCTGATCATAAAAAATACTTTTTGTTCTAGTATCTTGAACAAAGACACTATTCTTTCCCTATGTCCTGTCTATGTCTGCTATGAGCTTTAGTCATTAGAATCCTAATTACATAGTTATACTGATCATTAAGCTGATTTTCAGTTGAACTTATTTATTTACACCTGGCCTCTTTGATATCACTAGGAAACTAAATCTACTGTGGTCCTTTGGAATTTTGACACCTATTTCGTTGATGATTTCAGTAATCTTATTGATCCCAAAATCATCTAAAGCATCTGTTACAATCCTATCTCATGCAACTACTTTATATTGTGTTTATCTTTATCGGTGCCAATCTTACCCACAATTTTAACAGGACAGATTCTTCCAGGTTTTATATAATGTAGGTTTCTCTCCTGTTAACATGGTAGAGCTTTTCTGATTTGTTTGTTCCATCTTTGTTTTTGTTTTTTTAATTACAAGCATCCCCTTTTTAGCATATATGTATCCGCAAAGAGTATTATTCTGTCCTGTTATTTCTTTTCTCTTTATACATGCTTGCTATATTTATGTTCCATTGTGTTTTTGTCACTGCACACCTCATTGAGTCATTCACTATTTGCTTGCTTGCATTCCTTTCTGATCATTACATAACATCCTATATTCTGTGCCATTCTTATCTGCTGCCCTCTTTCATTAGTTCAAGAATTTAATCTGCCATCAAATTCTTTTTAATATACTGTTTTTTTCTCTAGTTTTAAAATTTAGGTGTGTGTTGTAGACAAAAACTAATTATTCATTTTTCCAGTCATGTATGTTGTCATATTGCAAACCATGATATGTCTATAGTCCAAACAGACTAAGGCATAACAAAAAAAGTTTAAAAAATAACCAAACAAGATACCAGTGAGTGAGCATGTATACTGTGTGACCATCACATTCACAATAACTGAGCATATAAATTCTTTTACATTTTATGCAGTTGTTTGTTTTTTTATTTATTTTTTATTTGCAAAACTTATCAGCCTAGTCTGTAAATATTCCAAACTTTCAACCTCTCGAAGCTAAAAATCACCAGTGCAGTGAACAACATTAAGGAGAATGTGACAAGGCAGCTGATAGCAACCCTTAATGACATTAAAGTGTATTTAGTTTTTTTGTTTTTTTTTTGGGGGGGGGGTTGGAAGGCATACTGGGATGTGTGCAAGATAAGAGAACTACGGCAACATTCCCCATGTTAAATAATTGGATATTTTCTAGGCAAATGCACCAGTAGTGTCGAGCCTTTCATATTAGGCCATAATTAGCAAATGTAAGAAACAAAATTATTTCATTAAATGTGATAATAAAATTGTTATAATCATTTTCTTATCACTAGTCATTTTGTTAGTATATTCAGGTTACTAGTTGCTGTACTGCTTGTATGACTTTGATATTTCATTCATTCCGTTTCAAGAAATGTTAATGCTTTTTGATGGGGACGAGTTAATTCCTTGTAGGCAGAGCTCTTGTAGGAAGAGTTCTTCTGCTTGTGTCATCTGTTCTAATCTGAATAATATTAACATAAGACCATAGCACTCAGTCCTGGGATTCTGTGAGATTGGTGTTTCTATTAAAAAAAATAAAAGTAATTTTCCAAGACCATAAAATTAAACATCATTTATATCAGCTGAAGGGTTATATTAAAAACAAAAACAAAAACTAAGACAATAGAAACACACTCTGAAAATAGTTGATCTCAGATCTTCAGAAAGTGGTAACATTTCCACATTCTCTTTTAGAGACATATCATTTAAGTTTTTTTTTATTATTTTGAAGGTGGTATCAAATGAGTAACCATAAAATTATATAAGGGGTCATAAAATGTGTCAATTTTTTTTTTCTTTTTTCAAACTGACCCAAGAAATTTGTTAGGATTGAAGAGAGTCAGAATCTTTAGATAAAAAGCAATAAATAATGATTTTATTTACATTATTTCTGATAGTACAAAATTAACCAAGGCATCATGGAAAAAAAAAAAAAAGGAAAAAATAGTTATATTTGATAATGCTCTCATAAAAGGAGCAAAATATCAACAAGAAAATAAATTTTCACATCAACTGGTTTTCATATTTTCCATTTTTATATATTTAACATTATTTAAATATTTAAATTGAAGTTTAGAATATTTTTTTGCAAGATACAGAAAAAGAACTTGAGTATAGATTAATTTTAAAGATTTACTTTCAACTAAAAACAAACCTAAGAATTATTGGGTGTGTCTTTAAGCTGTAAATCTATATAGGTCCGAAAATTCTTAGCATGTTGATAAAACTGGATTATGTTTAGTTAGAAATCAAGTTACCAGCTCAATTTACAGCAAAGCTATGAACAAAGACACTGATTCAATTATGTCTAAGTTTACAAAATGATATCCTAGTTTTATTTCTAAAAATAAAATCTTTAAAAAGTCAAAACTTACATTATTTACATTATTCACACTGTTGCCCTCATATTCACTGCCATATTCACAATTGTTTCAGCCATTGTACACTTCAGCCTTCTTCAGAGGATTGGAATTTGAAACTGAATCCTTTATTTCATCCACCAGTGTAGATTGTTCTAGTTTGATGTGCCAAGCCTCTTCTGGATGCCACAGTTATTTCCCTTTAACTCAATTCTCCAAGTTTTGGTTCACCACTGTTTGCATCCTGTTATTGAACTTACAACTCTTTTGGGTCTAGTCACTGGATCTAACCAACACCTTTATCTACTGGGCCACATGTCCTCAAGGACACACCAGGCTACATACAGCAGTGGTGAACCAAAACTTGGAAAGTTGAGTTAAAGGGAAATAACTGAGACATCCGGAAGAGGCATGGCACGTGGAACTAGAACTATCTACCCCAGTGGATGAAATAAAGGGTTCAGTTCGAAATTCCAATCAATTGGCCAGAGTGTACAAGAGCCAAAACATTGTGAATATGTCAATGAAGATGAGGATAACAGTCCGAATAATGTAAATAATGTAAGTAATCATAATACCTCATCTCAGAGATATAGACAAAGTCGAAACTTATATAAATTTATATAATGTAAATTTGTCTTAATATTTTAAGAGAACAGATTTAAAAAAAAAAAAATGAAGGAGGAGATAAATAAGCATAGATTAAATGATTCATTTTTTATGAATTATCAACCCTTTGCAGGTTATTTAAAGCCAAGAAATATTTTTAAATTGTAAGATTTTTTTTTTTTTTTTTTTTTTTTTAAATAATAGTTTAGTGGTACAAGTCTTACTAATTAACACATAGTTGGTGGAAAAGTGGTGGATTCATGTCTTTGTCAAGGATATTTGTGTATAAGTGAATATAATAAACACAACTGGAATTGGAACTGCTCCCCAATTAACAATTTCGAGCAATTATTCATTACACCACCTACACATTCAAGCTTACAGCACCTGTTATTCCCAAGCAGTCACCCATCTTGGTACTGACAGGCTCAATATTGCTTAACTTCAGTGATTGTATGGGAAACATTACTTTCAAAGTCAAATAAGCATAGAACTATTCTTATAGATTAAATGAATTGTTTTCACAAAATTCAACTTATCAAGCTCACTAAGTGTTATAGCTTTTTCCACTATAAGAGTTTCCTTCCAAACCTTTTGTTTTTGGTAGGTGTGGAAAGTTAACATTGATTCTATCATTATTGTCCCTTTCTAGTTACATGTGCATGCAACCCATTCTTCTTACTGTTAGAAGTGTTGAAATTATGCATCTTTTTTTTCTTTTCTTTTTTTTTTTTTTAAATGTGAAATTAAAAAAAAAATTACTGAAGTGATTATTAGCCTGGATACAGGTTGGATGATTTTATATGCCAACCCTTGTTAGGTTATTTAAGGCCAAATATGTAGGACACCCAACTTATTAGCCTGACTAACTCCTTTTAAGAATTTCTACTAATATTAAACAAGCATTAAATAAAAGTTTATCTAAGCATTAAGACATTGAATGAAAATAAATTAAATTGAAATGTGCCTTCAATTCTTAACTATATATACCATATTTGCCTGCATCAATAGTTTTTTTTTTTTTGTTTTTTCCGGAAATAAATCTTGAAAATTTGCCAGGCGTCCTTGAGGATGAAGGTTAGGCTTTTCATAGGACTATGCTAACCCCAATGGAATGTTATCTATGCTAGAATTCCTGATATTATGCAAGTTTTTTTAGACTGATTTCAGAAAAAACAAAATGCGCCCTCGACACCAACAAATACAGTAATATGATCAAACAATACATTTCACTTTTCTTGCTAAGATTTTCAGTATACATCGGACTACACATGGTTTTCTATTGAAATGTAAATTATTTCTCGGCATTTGTTTCTGTTAACATTCATTCTTTAATACACATTCTCTGTAATCTTTAAAAGACCAAAGTGTCGCATTATATACAGGCATGGGATCTGTAAATAAATATAAGTCACACAGACATAACTTATTAAAAGAAGTCAAAGATTTCTAATAGGAAAATTATATGTCTCTATATTTCTAAGATGAGGTATTGCAACTATTTACACTGTTCAGACTGTTGTCCTCATCTTCATTGTCATATTCACAACATTTCAGCTACTGTACACTCTGGCCTTCTTCAGGCGATATATGTTGGAATTTCAAATCAAATTCTGTATTTCATCCACCAGAGTAGATTGTTCTAGTTCCACATGCCATGCCTTTTCTGGATATCTCAGTTTCAGTTATTTCCCTGGCCCAGTGGATAAAATCATTGATTGAAGCAATCCAGTGACTTGAGCCAAAGAGTTGTGAGTTCAATACCTGGCCACCTGCAGAGGTGAACAAAGACTTGGAAAGTTTGAGTTACTAAAGTGAAATAATTGAAACTGTGATATTCTGAAAAGGCATAGCATGTGGAACTAGAACAATCTACCCTGGTGGATGAAATAAAGGGTATATCACCTGAAGAATGCCAGAGTATACAATGGCCAAAATGTTGTGAATATGGCAATAAAAATGAGGACAACAGTAAATGTAAATAGTGTAAAAAAACGTAGAATATAGAACCATGTCATTTAGTATTAAAGTCTAAATAAGTTGAAAGTAATTTATACCTTATACGTCTAAAAAGAAATTAAATAGGGTATTTAAACTTATTATTCTAACGAAAATCATTTAATTTTGCTTAATTTGCATTATACACAAATAGTGAGAAACAAAGTCATTTTTTTTATAAATTGAAAGCTATCAAGTTAATATATTTGGTACTACTTAAGTAGACGGGTCCACTTAAAAAAATTAAAAAAAAAAAAAAATAAAAAAATAAAAAAAATAATAAAAATAGAAAAAAAACTTTTAGAAATAATTTTTGTAGTTTAGCATTTGTTAAACCTTCCTCAGGTCACAACGTTTGTCAGAAATGAAAAATATTGATTTATCCTTTTAAGAGGTGGGTCCTGTTCATAATATTAATACAGCGTAAAATTGATCACAGACTTTTTCACAGCATTAACTGGACTTGGGCGTTCTGCATATGAAATCAGACTTATTTTTTATTTTTTTTTTTTACTGAAAGATTTTTTTTAAATAAAGAAAAAAAGGATATATACATTTTTAATTAAAGGACTAAAATTTATATAAATTAATAAAAGTACCATATTTGCTGACCTATTGGACACAGATTTTCTTCCACCCCACCACCCAAAAAAATGTACGACAAAATTACCCTGCATCCAATACAGCAGTATTCATGTATATGAGAGACATGAAGACCACAAAATCACCAGGAATCAGTGCACACAGAGTTTAGCTCTGAAACTAGGAATCCTGGAAATGAACAAACATGATATCAATAAAAATATCCCTGAAAAATTCATCCCAGAAAAAGAAATTTAAGGAATTGTACAATATTTTGCTGCTTGTTTTATAGAAATATCAGATTTTACAGAAATATCAGATTTTACAGAAATATTTGTATTTACTGGTAGATTGCTGCTTGATTTGTGTGTGTCTTTATTGATATACAACTATTGGAATTTGCTTTTCTGCATCTATGGTATAGGACTTCATTTACCAACAAGTACTATATTTCTGGGTGTTTTTTTGCCTATTACCACATCTACCAGTGCTCACTGATAACAGCATAAATTTCTTTGTAGCTATTATGAATTTACTGTATGTGTAAATGTTGCTCCCTGAAAAACTACTAAAACAATTTTCCATAAATGCATCATGAAATGTACTAAAATTCTTCTTCCCCCAAAAATGTCCTGGTAATTAAACCTTACCTCACTTCTATTTAAAAAAAAAAAAAAAAAAAAAAAAAAAAAAAAAAGTAGCAGGAGTATACTTTGTGCTGATACCGTAAGTGTTTCTTCATGGTTAGTGAGAAGGTCACATAAAAGTAAGGTTATAATTTTTATTTTTTATTTTTTTTTTTTTGGTTGTGATGTATGCATTTGTTTTTCTTAAATATTCCATGCCAAAATCTGGGTGCATCCAATAGACCAGCAAATATGGTATATATCCATTTATTCTTCATTAAGATAATTATCATCCCTTGATGTTGGTGAATATAATTCTTCCCAAATGCCAGCACTCCAAAGTAATATTTTTTTATTTTTTTATACACGACTTGTTTTGTCCTTTAGGACATCAAACTAAAGCAGCATTTCTCAACTGGTGCGCCTGGGCACACTAATTCAAGAGTAATATATGAATTATTTTTATATTTAAAATACTTTAATTTTTTTTATGCTAGAAACACCAAGTGTTAAAAATAAATATTTGTTTCAGGGGACTTCTTTATTATTTTCCTGTTTTCATAATTCATAACTAATTTATCCTTATTAAAATTTCAAGTGCACCCCAGAGTTTGGGTTAGTCTACGAGTGTGCCCTGAAGTAACAAAGGATGAGAAACATTGGACTATAGTAATGTTTTTGTTGTAGTTATATATAAAGATAGACGTTCTATTTTTATTTTAAACAACATGTCAGGATACAGTCAGGATTTCCAGAAAACTTAAAATATGCTCTCCAGCAGACTGTATTTTATTTAAGTTTTCAATACAAACTTTAAAATAAAAACAGGGCATTTATTTCGAACATAGGTATCCAATAAAAATAATATTTGTGTGTGTGCATGTGTATAAAAATGGACCTTCCTGTAATTTTATGAATGAGGGTCCAGTAACTCAGTTCTTAGAACCAAACAGCCAAGCTAACCACACATAGAAATTCATTAATATGCTTGGTGTAAAACCAACCACACTGTTAAGAAGAAATCTAATACAAAGAACTAGCACATAGTGTGGGTGTGTAGATGGTATAATGGATAGCGGTTCAGAATGAGAAATTGGAGAGTCAAGTTCAAATTCCAGTCTAGTTTGTTACATTCACTTAAACTCAAATAATCTTGAGAAAGGTATGAATCCAGTTATGGATGGATAACAAGACAGACTGGGACCTATAACCTTGGTCGGCAAGAGTATTTGATTAAAGCTAAAATATCAGCACACCCAAAAAAGTATCTTTATAGTGAGGCTGAATCTACAACAGTCTTCCCCATGTTTCTTCTCTCATACGAGAACGTCAAGCACAATTTGCTGGCCACTGCCACCATACCAAGAATGAAGCTGTCTCCTGTCTCCTACTCTGGAAGCCTGCATCTGACCAGGAACAGAAAACTATCATTACCTGACATCATCTCAAGGGATCCTGGCATTTATAGGCAGGACTTGGAGACAGCGATGAAGGACCAGGAGGTCTGGCGTAGTGTTGTGGACTCCATGATCTTGACTGCGGTAAACACACAATATCTTTATAGTCATTTATTTCCAGTAAATAACAAACTATTTTTATCCTCCCCCCAAATTGGCCAACACAGCCAGACAGTGAAAGCAGAATTAAGATCCCAGTTGTTTGGAGGTGGGTGTTAATCCTTGCCATCTCACTCCCGACACTAGATTTGACCAGACTTTCATAGAAGAATCATCAAAATTTAACTTTCATACCCATAAAAAAGTGGTGTGTCCAAAGGACGGTTTTACCTTTGACACTGCTATTATTTTCTATTACAGTCACTCGCTCAACAATGTTTATTTACAATATTATAAAAATATGTTAAACACATACAATGCAATATATATTATTTACCTTTTATAAAGATTTATCATTTACCATTAGGAAATAAAGAAAAAAAATTTTTTTCCAAATAACAAAATTATCAAAGTATGTACATCTACAATGTAATATTTATTATTTAACATTTTATAAATAATTATGAAAACAAGTTTTTATTCATAATTTTATGAAAATATCAATGAATTATAAAACAAATATTTCTTTATAAATTGATAAATGGTAAACATTGCATTGGTTCGCATTTTTAGAATATTGTAAATAAAAAAAAAGAAAAAAAAAAGAAGAAATTGTTCTTCAATCTAATAGTGTTTAATATTTTTGTTGTAAATTCTTAAAGAACAAAGAAAATATAAATTCACTTTCATGTGTTTGGGTTTTATTAAAATTCTATACATCGCTGTTTAAAACAAAGACTGCCAAGAGAGTGAAGGTAGTTAAAATAATAGCAGTATCAAGGGTAAAAAACCGTCATTTTGACATGTTTTTTTAAAGGGTACAAAGGTTAAAGACAGCTGAAAAATCTTTGCCACTTTGCCAACAATTTCAAGTGCAACAATAAAGCTTGCCGAGAAAGCTACCTTTATAAAAGGTGAGCGGTTAAACACTTACCAAAACTGCAACACACACACAGATATTTGTTAAATGTATCAAACCAAGAACTTTTCACCATTGATCATTAAATAAAAGATCTAAGTTAATATAAATTAATCACAAACTGGTTGGAACTCTGCCACTACCAGCATCTTTATATCAAGACTAGGTTGTTCCATTAACTTACACGATAAATAAAATTAAGGCCATAAACATTGAAATAGCGTATTTCAGGAGGCATAGATGATTTATTGCATTCAACAAGAGATAATGATGATGGCGGCAAATTTCCACTAATTAAATAAATTAATTTCTTTCAGCAAATGTCTTTTTCCAATACTTAAACAAGTCCAAATGAATAAAACTAATGTTTCCATAAAGGTCCCACCATCCAGTCAGCTATGTATCAGGGATAATATTTCACAAATAAAAATTTTTAAAAACTATTTACAGAATTTATATTCAGACTATTGTCCTCATCTTTGTTGTTGTTATCACAACATTTTGGCCATTGTGCCCTCTGGTTTTCCTCAGGTGTATATCGATCTGGGTAACCTAAAATCTACCCCTGCAGATTAAATAAAGGGTTCAGTTTGGATTTCCCTGTAGGTTATCAAGATCAATATACACCTGATGAAGGCTGGAGGTCACAACGGCCGAAACATTTTGATAACAACAAAGATGAGGACAATAGTCTGAATATAAAAAGTGTAAATAATGATAACTTCTCATCCCAGAAATTCAGACAAAAAATTTTAAAAAATTGTTTCAAATTGAAAATTTCAAACACTTATTTCATGTTTACAAAAATTTCCATCAATTTTTATTAACAAAATATAAGGAAGGAAGTGGGCACTCTTGTGCACACAAACACACATTCACACACTACACATACTAACACACACTCGTATTTAAATAGTAATTTTTTTTTTTTTAAAGCAATTTACAAATATGCATTATGGTGTGATGGATGTTGGCTCGGAATGAAAAATTGGAGAACCAAGTTCAAATTCCAGTCTGGTTCATTACATTCACTTACACACAAATACCCTTGGAAAAGGTATGTGTCCATCCCCTCTCTCCATAGCTATGGGTTGAATAGCAGAGCAGAATGGGTCCTATAGCCTTGGCTGGCAATCAGTCTACTGCGGGAAAATCTGCTGCCTAGTTAGCCATGAATCAAAAGAGACAAAAATCACCCAAGCGTGCATCACATATGGCACTTAACTGACTGAATTTACTCCAAAACAGTGACTAATGGGAAAACTGATCCCATTGTAGGTTATAAATCACTTGCTTTGTTTTAGAAAAAAAAAAAAAAAAAAAAAAAAAGTTTAGATTTGAACTTCAAAATAAAGCATACTTACTGGAATAACAATTGACTGTTTGTTGAGATCAACCAGAGGCTCAATGGCTTGAGGTGTAGCTTTTAGGAGGAGTGCTGTAGAGACAGCACCAATTGTAACTACACCTGCCCCAATGTATTTGAGATAATCCTCCATTTCTGAAAGAGATAAGCAAGAAATAAATTTATTTCATATATTAATATATACACTACAGTTTAAAAGTTTGAAGCCACCCCCAGAATTAGCATGTAATGAATTTGACAGAACAGTGATAAAAAATAAAAATAAAAAAAGAGCTCTTAGAGTCATTGAGAAAAGAATGGAATCTATTATCCAACTTATACTTTGAGAAACCTTTTGCAACGAATGCCAAAGATTTGTGTTGCAGTAATCAAGGATAAAGGAGGATATTTTGACGAGAACAAAATTTAATCATAAAATCATTTTTTCTTTTTGTCAAAATTTCTAATAAAAAAATTGTCTCAGTTTTTTTTTTTTAACCATGTATATTTTGGGGCAATTTAAAAAATTATCAAGGGTCACCTCAAACTTTTGAACTCTATAGTGTTTATAAACAACAATAATATTAATATAAAATACTTTATGATTGTGTTACAACATGAAACAATTTTGATTATCATTTTAATATTATTATAATATACAATATTTGAGCAGTACCAATTTTGGCACTGAGCCCTCAGTTTATTCTCTATTTTAGGCTTAAGCTTATATTTTAGTATTCGTGTGCATAATTTAAAAAAAAGAGGTATCTATTTCAAATGCAAATATCCACTATAATAACGTTGAAAGTAATCAAAATAAATTCATTAATTCATTCATTTTCTCACTCTCTATATATATGTGTGTGTGTGTGTGTGTGTGTGTGTGTGTGCGTGAGAGAAAAACAAACAAAAAAATCACAAATATCAGAAAATCAAGGCTTAACAATTTATGATAATCAAGAATATATATTTTAAACAATACTCAACATTTAATAGACAACAAATACAGTAGAAACTTTACATGTATTCAGTTAATGTTACATTACTATAATAAAGAAACTTTTTTGTGCATTTCCATATCTAGTATTTTTAGGGAACTGAAAAAATATTTACACAATGAGGAAAAAAAAATTTCTCAACATTTATCAAAATTATCAAGAGATTGATTCATTTTCTATATTCATTTAAAGCCAAAAAATATTTTTAGATTGTGGGATTTTTTTTTTTTTTTTGAGATAATAATAATTTAGTGATACAAGTCTTAACCAATAACTGAGGGGAAAAAGAAGTGGATTCATAGCTTTCCGAAGAGTAAGTGAATATAATGAACCCAACTGGAATTGGAACTCAAGAGTCCAATTAACAATTCCAATCCATTATACCTGCACATCCAAGCTTACAGCACTTGTATTCCCAAGCAGTCAAATATCTAATACTGACTAGGCTCAATGTTGCTTAACTTTGGTGATTGTACAGGAATTGGGGTTTCAACATGATGAAGCAAAGCCAAATTATCCGAAATGGTGATATTTTTTTCTTGTATCTTATTTGAAGGGAAAATAGACTATTGGATTAAAGTATCGGTTTGTGAATTTGGTAACATCGTAACAGAGTTCAATGACTGAGGCATGGAAATAGAGTGAGTAATAACCAAGCAATACTAAATAGAAACAGATTAAATATCATTAGGAATCAACAACAGAATGAGAACAATCCATGTCATAGATTTAATAAAGGGTTTAGTTCAGATCATTCCTTGAAGGTTACCTGGATCAGTAGACACCTGAAGGAGGTCAGAGGGCACAACAACCAAAAGATGATAACAACGTTGAGGACATTAGTCAAAATTTAAACAAGATCTTCATCTTTTGTTAACCCATCCCAAATGACATTGTTCAGTTTGTCATAAGTGTATAGTGTTCTCTGTAATGTTTTGAAGATTTAGTATTTCTACTTTATTTTTCTCATTAACATGAGTCTAGTAAGGTCACAGCTATTGTGTGCTAAGGTTCCTTGTTAGAATAACAACATAGGAGAGTGAAAGAGTTTATGATTGATATTAAAATTGTGGTAAATTACTTGGACTGACGCCTGAAATGCAAAAATCATTAAAACTTAATAGTATTTCAGAGCACCTAGCATAAAAAATTTACAAACTGGAAAATAATTTGAATATGAAAAGAAAGGGGGGGAAAAAAAAAACAAAAAAAAAAAAAAAAACTTATACCCAAATACGCCTGTCTACTAGAATGGCTTGCTAATTCCTGTTGCAGACGCCTGCTCAAACAAACACATTCTTCTAGCACAGCCATCAACAGCTTCCAAATAGATCTATCTACCCAATTTCAATCACAGGGCCTGGGTCAACATACATGCTATGGCTTTCAGGTACTTTTTCAAAGGTGCCACATGCTGTAATCACCACCCCAGATCACTAACATCAAGAAGTGAAAAAATAACCATGGTGAGATTTGAACCTGGTCTTCAAATTGGAAAGCAAACATTCTAACCACTCAGCCACATACATACGTACATATATAGTGGCTGTCAACTCACAAAGTGAGTATGACTATCACCGACATGTCCGGTTCATCAATTAAACCCCCACCCCCACCCCACCAAAACTGCATTCACTTTTTTTATGAACAACAGTGGCTCATAAAGCCACACATCGATTTGCCTTTCTTGTTACATATATGGTATGTCAAATCATCTCCGGCTAGTGGAAGTTGACTGAACATTATTACTTCTAATGTGTCTTTTTATATGCCTTGTCAGGACCAACCTGGACTTGCACACACTAGGGCAGGTCGGGCATTCGAAGCATGCCATTACAAAATCCAATAGACTGTTGGTATTGGTTTGATTTCTGGTGACTGATCAGACCTGCTCTAGACAGACATATCCGATTGCACTGGACACATGGCCAGGTTGGCACCTCATGGCAATTCAGGGATCCCTTCTGAACCCCCTCTCTTCAGATTTGCATATTTTTGTGATCCTCATGGAAGATCTTGACACCATCAGCAATACCAGCTCTCCAAGAAACCTGGTCTTCAGCTAAAGTCTCCCAGTTATTCAGACCAATACTGCACTTGTATAGTGACTCTTTAAGGCAATCTTTGTAACAAAGTTTTGGCTCGTGCTGCAGTCTTTTTCTCCCCCATTTCCAATTCTCCATACATTAATTGTTTTGGCATTCTGTCATCTGCCATGTGAATAACATGGCCTGTCCATCGTAATCTGTATTTGTGTATAATTGCTTCCACATACATACATGCACTGAACTTCATAGTTGGAAAGCAAACATTGTAACAACTCAGACACATATGTACATGCATGCACATATGATATATGTGTGAATAAATCCATCCTTTTTACAAAGTTTGCATCCTTTTGTAATATTTGTATAAATATTTAATGCCATGTCATTGGTGAACAGGTTAAATATTATTAGTATTATTTGCATGCCTCACTCTAAAAATATGGAATAAATCATGTGACTATTTTATCACTTTGGTAAAATCATATTGCAGTCTAAAAGAGGATTTTTTTTTTTTTAACTCTTCATTTGTTTACAATTTTTGGTATGTTAATATCTATGGGTCACATTAGACAAACATCACTGTGGCATATTTTTTTGTCAATCAGGTGAGTGACTAACCAAAACACTCAACTTGCAAGCAATTATCTACATCATCATATTAATATAACTTTTGACGGTAAGCAAAATAAGAAACTTGATTAGTGCAGCTCTTGATTGGTTTTGAAGATTTTCTGATTAAGGTCAAAGTGTAACAGAGCAGATTCCTATTGTCTATTTGTTATTGAGATTAACTACTTAAACATGGTCTCTCAAATAAATAGATTGTAAATGATATGACAAGTCACAAGATGTGAAAAAGTTTCAACTATTTTGTAAATCCTGAAGATATTTTAAAGAAATTAGAAGTCACTGATTTCACTTCTGGACATTTCTAATCAAGATAGTACCAGTCATTAACATTGTTGGCTTTTTGTTTTGTTTTTTAAATTAGTATCATCCCATGCAAGGCAGTAAAGCCACTAAAACACAAGGGGTTATAGGGTGTGGAAGAATTAGGAACAGAACAATAATAAGCAAGAATAGGAGAGAGTAATCAGGAGGACAGTAGATAGCAATTGACATTGCATTTAAATTTTTTTTTTTTTTTAAACTTGGCTAGAAATCATGGAACTGGAAGGGAGTTCTACATGCAAGAAGTGTGAGAAAAGAAACTGTTAGCATACAATTAATGGTTAGATCTTGCCAGATCAACTGTAAACTGATCAGATCTCAATGCCAGTCTAGTATTGTGCTTAAATTCATAAAGTCTAGGTACCATAGCGAAGAGCTCATCCAAACAATTACCAGGAAAGTATAGAAAAAATACAGAGGTAACCTTACAGTGGTGGGAAAGTGACTGAAGCTAAGCCACCAGAAATTGGTCGTGAACCACTAATATTGCCGATTCTTCTTTGGATCAAGGAGCTCAAGGTAAATAGCAGGGGTACCAGACCAATATTCAAAGCATGGGCAAATGGTAGACTTATAGATATTGTCTCACATGACACAGTGAATCAACATTCTTAGGAGCTGACCTTTAGTAAAATAACATCAAATGAATCTCAAGAACTGACCATAAGAATTGACCTACAAAAGACTGAATTGTCTTCTTTTTCTTTTTTTTTTTTTTCAACTTCCAGTCAATATCTAGTGGGAAAAAACTATAAGCATTATTATGTCTTAAAATCCTGTTTTTCATTAAATTGCAAAACAAGATAGATATTTTTTTTTCAAATGTTAAAAGCATATGAGTGATCACGTCTCTCAACAACTTCCTGTCTCGTTACTTTCAGTAATATTGGCTCAATTGCAACATCTTTGCTGTTCCACCAACCATTTGCTCAAATAGGTTTGCAAACTCATTAAAATAAAAATGCAGGACAAGAGTGCTGGGATTTCCCAAAAAGGATACCACAGATCCTATAGACAGGTTCCCAATCATGAGGTTCACAAACCCTAAAACTGAATTAAGTCAATTTTTAAACAATAGGAATTCATATGAAACAGATTATCATTTGAGAATTAAAAATAAGGTCAGTGCAAAATAATTAACTTAGAATTTTAGAATGAAATAGATCTTTATTTACATGCAGACTATTGTCCTCATCTTGGCTGTTGCATCCTCTAGCCTTGTGGAGGTTAGGCAAAGATGATGAGCAATTGGTAAGAATACCAGATCATGGACAGGAAATTCTGACAATGATGGATTGCCTTTGTCTAAATTTTGGATATAAGACCAAAATGATGCAAAGTCAACAGGGGACCATAATCATTTTGAAGCATCAACATGCTTTCCACACCCAGATTTCCTAGAAAGGTTAACCCACACATGATGGAATAATAAGTAAATGAATGGGTATGCATTCATCTGAAGTTCTTCCTCCTGCTACCTTCTAGAATTGATTCTACCACATCTGTCCCTCTCTTATAAAAGAACAAGTTTTTTTTTACTGATACATTCTATGAAGTGACATTGGGGTCTGAAGGACTGGAATCAGTGATGACACAGGACAACATTTCATCAGGTGTATGTTGATCAGACATGTTGTTAAAAAGATAAGGAAAATAGCTTGCATGTAAATAATAAATCTTCATCTTCGTCAGATTGGTTTGGTATGTACTCATTCAAGATCAGCAATTTCATATATTCCTTAGAATAAAGCATCAATTCAAATATTAGGGGTGGGGAATCAACTTTTGAAGTGTGGGACAAAAACATGTCAAAAATTAACTGAAGCAGAACACATCATTCAGAACTAAAATGCAAGACAATCCCATATTTTGGGGGACTATGGTCAATTCTAGGTTGGCTACTGTTTTTAACGATTTATTTCTTGTCTTAAATAAATGTGCCCTAGTGGCACCAGCTGATAAAACATGGAGATATTTTGCTCACCCTACTCTTATATATTAAGAAAGACAATTGGTGGTTCTAATCCAGTAGTGAGAATGATTGCAAAATACTTCCTTCCCCAATTTATAGGCAGAACCACACAGATGCATTCTGGGATTTCTTCCAATAAGATTGTCCAGATCTGTCTATTCAGGCAGTTGTCAAACTCTCTGCCTTCAAGGAGAGAGGAGCCCGAATGAGGTGGGTTTAGACAAGCCCAACCCTGTGCTCTATGGGGAATTTTTGCCCAAGCCTGCAGGCTCAGATTTGCCCCACATAAAAAAAGGCCTTGTGCCACATGCTGCCTTGTGGAGACAAGAGGTAAATAACTTCAGTCCTGGTCTGTCTTGTCTAGAAGTCAGAACACTACATTCGTTTACCTGGATGCACTCTTGTGTCAACCCCAATTCTCAGTTTGTGAACTTTTTGCTTTATTACTGTTGCTTTGTTTTGCATATATTGTTTGCTTGCTCAATATTTTTTGCCATTTTTTTGTTTTTGTTTTTTTACAAACTTAGTCAATTCTGTTTACTTTACAAGGTATTAAACAGGAAATGAATAACCTTGAGCTTATTCAATCATCAGTTAAAAAAGTTGCCAGTGAACATTTTAAACTGAACTGTAACAAAATAATTATATATTTCTAATGTTGCTCTTTCAAGATTTTTTTTTAATTTTCTCATTAGAAAAAAATAAAAAGATAATGTATTAAAAATATTGATGAATAAAATTTAAATGAACATTTGAAACTATAATTAAAGAAGAAAATGTTATCTAATTTCGAAAACTGATGCCAATATTGTTTCCTGGAAACTACTTCAACATCCAATTTCCTCAGAAATAATCACTTCCCAAACTATACGACATATTTCCAGTGTCCAATTCAAATGCTCATTTCCCATCCTTCCACTCAATTCTCATGGAACAATTCTTGAAATAAATCAGGATTTTATATATATATATATATATATATATATATATATATATATGAGATTTGTAATTACATGTCTTCAAATTTCCATATTTTTTTTTTTTTTTTTTTTTAATTCTTAACATGAATTCTTTTGCTAGAATTTATCAAATATATGAAGATAATCCTGAGTTTGCAATAATGCAAAATCTCTGGAAATCAACCAGGACAATTTTCTTCCAACCATTTAATATGCAAACAAAGTTATATTCCTCAAGAAACATTCCTATAAATGGGGCAGATAGAGTCAACAACAACAAACAAAAAAAAAAAAAAAAAGAAAAGAAAAAGAAAACGTTGAATTAAAGTTTAAAACAAAATATGCACTACACAAACAGGATTTTGTGCAGAACTGTTAAAATAAATAATTCTGATAATAAAATATTTTTCCATTATAAGTATCTATTTACATTTTTTTTTTTTAATATGTTGTCCACCCTGTATATGTCCCAAGAGTCACTCAAAGTAGAGGTTTACAGAGGGATATGTAGGGGAGATAACAATTAACCCTAGACATGAACAGGTTAAGATTGTAGCGATCAAGGAAGCATCTTCTTGGGAGTCAGTTCCACACACACAATTGTTTGTGGGCGGGGAGCTGCTCAAGTGGAACTTAAATCTCACCAGTGGAATACAAAAGGAATGGAGGTGGTTCGCTATAATGTACTGGGTGTGGTGGGTCTTAGCTGTGAAGGTTAGAATTGATAGAACCAAAGAATGTAGGCCATCTGAACACTTTCCATGGAATTAGCGATAACACATTGAGAGGCTTGCAATATTTCACCTGAGAGAGAAATCGGTTGTAGGGAGGAAAATATTTCATCACCCACAAGAATGTGGAGACATTTTTGGTCTCTATTGAGGCTGGAAAGTGAAGACTGGGTAGTTTTGGTAGCAGTACTCCATTTTCAGCCTGATCTGTCTCTTGTAAAGGTAGAGGATAGCAGGAAGAATCAGGTATACAGGAACCCAACCATTTTTCGAAATATAGCAATGGATTCAATGAGTTCCACTTGAGGGACTGGATCAAGTTTCAATAGGCACTAAATGCACAAGCCTCCTTGAGAGAACACCTGTTGATCACAATAGGTGAAAATTCAGGGTCCAGTCGGTGATGATGAAACATCACTAGCTTGGTTTTTGAGACATTGAATGTGACCAACCAGTTCCCACCCCACCCTGTCTGCCATACTGATTTTGTTAAAGCTCGGTCAGAGGATAGATCAGCTGCCATAATAAAAAATATTAAAATTAAAATGCACATCTGATCAATGATCAATATTATACATTATTGTAAATAAATAGAGCCTCAACTGAACCATCTTTTGTCACACCCCATATAAATCTCATTTGCTTAAACAGTACATAAACACCTGTTGTTGTCACTAGCAACAATCTTTATTTTTAGATGTAGCCATATCAACCATCATTAATTTTTAATTTTGACTTTTTTCCCCAAGCTTAATAATATTTCAGCTGCTTTTTACTGCAAATTTAAGTCAGCTGGGCACAAACAGCACAGATTGAAAATCAAGACAATTTATTGGTGAAATTCAAATTCATAATGATAATAGAAGCAGATCAAGTTAAGCAAAGTTCTGGGACATTAGTTAAAAGTCTTGCCAAGAATTTATCTTTTTATCAAGTCTGATACTTGCTTACTGTCATAGACCGATCATTAAAGTCACAACCAAAAAGCAATTAAAAAAAAAGTCATTCATTTATTATTTAAGAGTTTTTTTTGTTTTTTTGTTTGTTTGTTTTTTTACTTTCTGACAAATTTAACAAAAGAACAGAACATTTTTTCCTATCTATATCCATGAACTTCTGAAAATCTGGTTTCTCTTAATACCATTTAAATCCAACTTGCTAATTAAAGACTTACAAGTAATTTCAATGAACTGTAGACCCTAAGGTTCAATCTCCAGAGCTAATCCAATTTGATGAATGACAGGAAAAGTTCTTAGGCAACATTAACATGCCATCTGCCTGAGGTAAATAAATAAAAAAAATATTTAGATGTAATCCCATCTTAATTCATAATAGTATTAATAAAAAGGATAATGAAAAAAAATAGCAAAAATTAATGGACAAAATATGATTTTCTCTTCTTTAAGAAATACATGAAAATGAAAGCCAATGGTGGCTTCCATTTTCATGCTATTTCTACTATTAAAAGTGAAAGAGAGAAAAAGAAGAAAAAAGAGGGGGGGAGATAAAATGCTCCATTGAGCTTGTACTGAAGGAAATGCTTAACATTGAAATGACAAAGGCTGTTTGCAAAGAGACACTAGTATGACCCATAAATTACTTAATGTTAGATAACATTGTGACAAATAGACTTCCTCAAAATGTAATCTGCTTTCAGATAATTGACTTTAGAGATGACGACAAAGAGCCAGAAAATACCAGGCTGGTTTCAACTGTCACCCTTTGTTGACATATGACAAAGCAGAAAATGCTGAAAAGAATCTTTTACCAGATATTTTAAACTGGAAAATGAAATAGCAATGGGAAATGCAACCTATCTACAGAATTATAATAGGCCTGTTAGAGAGCTAATGTTCTAACCACGAGAATCGGTTTTGGTCAATTTGTCAGGGTGGAAAGTTCTTGATTAAACTTTAGCTCTCTGGAGTATAATGTTTGTTCTAACAGTACAGATGATTGACTGATGAACAATAGTATGTTTGAATATCATGGTTGTGTTGTCATATCCTGCTATGACAACAACTAATATGACCTAAATGGATCTTAACAACTGAGCTATTGCAGTTGAAGAGGCTACTATATACAGTGAAAGATGATATAATAACCATTAAATAATGCATGGAGTTAAAAGGTTTAAAAAATAAATCAAACTAGGGAGACAATCCCAGGATGTAGCAATATTGAAAAGTGACTGAAAACTACACAACCAGTTGACCCAAGTTTCGGCAATGAAACCATCAATGGTTGCAACAAGTCATCATGACCGAGAGCGTGAGCATGCTGGCTTTGTTCAGCTACTGATCATGTCAAATCAGTACACTCTCTCCCCAAAACTAATTATGGTCTGCTCAGTATACTTGCAGCATAAAACACAGGTTGGTTCTGTGAGTGTTGAAGAAACAAACTTACTTGAACATGGATTAGCTAACCACACACATGCAGACAGGTATACTTGGAAACGAGTCATCAACCATTGCTTACTATGTTACTGACAGATTACAGAATTATATAAATCCAATGAATTGTGGTGGGGTAACAAAAACATAGCATTTTTGCTTAGTAATCAAAATGATTTCCAATCTTTTGTATATTAAAGATTTCTCTTTTTTGCTCTTTGGCTATTTTGATTATGGAGGCATGGTGAAGTAATGGATTATGGCTCAGATTGAGGAAACAGAGTACCAAGTTCAAATTCCAGTTGATTCTATTACATTCACTTACATAGTAATACCCTTTGTAAATGTATGAAACCGTCTCTCCCCCATCCCAGTTATGGCTAAACAGCAGGACAGCATGATTTAGCCTTAATTGGCAACCAGTCTAGAAGGAAAATTCAAACTAGCCTGGAACTGTTTGGATCACACTATCCTAAAGTGGGTATACATGCAGATGGGGAACACTTGTGAATCCAAATTTCCACTGAAACTCTTATGAATTTGCATGTCCTTCAAGATGTGGTAGTTTGACGGAGCCAACTCAGGCTGATCTCAGGTGAATGCCATAACAAGTATAAGTAGCAAATATTTTGGCTACCTGCAATAAAACATAGAAAAAAAGAAAGACTTATTTCACAAATTGAAAAAAAAAAACAGTAAAAAATAAGCCATTTTGTGATTGGTTCATCAAAATTTTTTATATTCAATTTCTAAAAAATGGCTAACAAATATGACTAAAATTTAACAACATCCAAATTTATTCTAAATCTCAATAATCAAATTAAAATAAAGTTGGGAATTATGGGCTTCATGTTGATACTAATAAATTAAAAGCATCAAGTCATATGATAAAAAAATTTTGATGTAAACTAAGTTCTGAAGAATTATAAGCACCTCTGGCCATATCATATTGAAACATTGGTTCTTGTTTGATCACTAAAGTTAAGCAATGTCAAGCCTGGTCAGTACATAGATGGGTGGCCCCTTAAGAATACTATATTCTATAAGCATGGATGCATGAGTTGTTCAATGGATAATAGCTCAGAATGAGAAATCGAAAAGCCAAGTTCAAATTCCAGTCAGGTTCATTACATTCCCTTGCATAAGTACCCTTAGGTGATCATCAAAGTGTGTCATATCCACCCCTACCAACATGCATTGGACCAGCACGGTAGGGTAATGGTCCATTCCTCTCCACAAATTCTAAAAGGCCTTTGTCCAACAAAGGACCTTCACAGGCTGAGAACAACAACAATTTAACCTTGTAATGAAGAGGCCCATTTCAGTTTCATTCAAATTGTGCATGCATGTCAGTATTTATATTCAATGAGAGACCTGAAAATATTTCTACAAAACTCTTAAAAGAAAATAATTCCATTTATTATGAAAATTCCCAAAAACAAAACAAGTGCAATAAAATTTTACAGTTTATACTATTTTTTATTGTCTTCAACTTTATCATTTTATTGCTCAGCCCAGGCTACGGTGTTGTCCAGACTGAAAGGAGAATGTATTATCCCAATGTTTTACTTCAAATTTAATCAAATTGTGTTTGTGTATACATCAAATGGCACAAGCACATGTAAGTCACTCGCACACAACACAGACATACACATATGCAGACAGTGAGACAGTGAGACAGACAATCATTTCTTCTTTTATAATATAGATTGCTATTATTCAAGGACTTAAAGGAAATATTATCCAAACAAATGGTGTTAATCTTAATGTATCTAGTAACACAAAAATAAACAAAGTCAATATAGGATGGTCTTATAGGCATGGAAAGTTTATATATAATAATAATAATAATAAAAGGAAGAGTTGATTAAAGCAAAGTATCCAACCCATTTCTCTTTAGGTAAGGGAAAATTTACTAGTGTATGGAAACTGGTTTGTAAATGTAAGATAAAAAGACTAAACAATGTTGGGATGGTTTCAATAATGCATCAAAGTCAAATAGATTGATTTAGGAGTGAACAATTTTACAAAGACTTATTTCTTTTAAAAAAAAAAAAAAGTACCACCTAAAATTCATGAATACATAAAATTGTAAGCCGTTGGCTATTGCGATCTTTACAAAGATATGATAAAAAAAAAATAAGCAGAGAAAAAGACATTTTATTCTGTATCAAGTATAAAGATTATCAACAATATAATGAACTTCAAACTTATCAGAATCAATATCAGTAACTTTTACTCAAATTTATATCGAAGAACATTTGAATTTTTTTTTTTTTTTTTTTTTACAACATATTTCACTCATAAAATTAAAAATTTCCCATAGATGTTCAGAATTCATCAAGAAAATCAATAATTGTTGATTTACTAGCATATCTGAAATTAAGTCTCTTATAGAAAGTCGTCTTTGGTACATCTTATTGATTATGGTGTTGTTTTGCTTTTAAGTTATATATATTTTTAAGGTATGGTATATTTATGGGTAAGGGGGTAAAGTGGAGTAATAGATAGTGGTTCGGATTGAGAAACATTGAGAGCAGAGATCGAATTCCAGTCGGATCCATTAGATTCACTTACGTGCTAATACCCTTGGGAAAGGTATGAATCCTCTTCTCCCCCCCAGCTATGGGTAAATAGCAGGGCAGATCCGGTTCTATAGCCTTGGATGGCAACTGGTCTACTACGGAAAGAAATCGCAACCTACTGCGAGGAAAAAAATCTGACTCATCAGTCATGTATCAAAAGATACAGGATTGCCTAAGTGCGTATCATGCATGGCACATAACTGACTGATATTTATGGATTAAAGTTCAATATCTGGGATAGAGTGTATGTAGACATAAAATATAGAAATGGACACTGAGACAACACACATGGCCTAAAGATTGGGTTCAAGCATGAAACAGACTGTTACTGCTGAGTGTTGACCTCAATGTCAACTTTTATATTTATATATGCTCTATATCTGATATTGAGCACTTTAATCCACAAATGCAGCATACTTTAAAACTATATTTTTATCATTATATACATGTGTGTGTATGTGCATATATATATATATATATATATATCTCCACTTCTGTATTACATATATATATTAGGTTGGTGCAAAAATAATGACGGTTTTTGACGTATTTTTTAACGTCAAAAAACACCATTATTTTTGCACCAACCTTATATATATATATATATATAAATAAATGATAAAAATAGTTGGAACTCTCACTTTAAACTGTTGTACCATATCCTGTCAAGTGGGTATGCAGATAAATATTGTGAAAGCTCTCAACATATGATGTCATTTTCCCTTCCTATTAATAAAACCGGGATACTACTAAGTAGTCCAATAAATCAATTTTCAAAAGCTGCACATCTAATAAAGAGTAAACATTCTACTTGCATGATCAGCCCAAAGCCATCTGCATCTCTCAAGACCATCTTAGTGCTATTATCATCTATTGGTAATCAATACCGTGTGTGAAGCTGAACTAGCCAGCAGGAGACATGTAACTATTGAAACAATTCTCTGAAGCTGACAAGAGATCTAGTTTGCAATTTGTTGCCACAACAATAAAGATGCTTTAATTGCACAACAAAATCTAAGGCATTCATCATTAAATAGAGACAAGAAAATAAAGCAAAGTGAAAGGCTTTCTTAAAGATCACATCAATATTACTTGTATAATCAGCCAATAAAACCTTTTAATTTCCCTCCATTTCAAAATAATGTCATAACCTATCAACAGATTAGTAATAAATTTTCTAAACACCATGTCTCTTCAAGACATGGTCAATTACAGTTCTCCACAATGTCCTGTTCTTTGTAGCTCTTATTAAGGTTTGTTTTTGTGCCATCCCTTCTAATCCTTTTTCTGCCAGCTATTTACACAAGCTCCTTCTTCTTGTGCCATGTCCCTTTAGGACATTGGAGATCATAGCTTTTTCACAATTTCCTGTCCTTTGTAGCTCTTAGCAAAATTTATCTTTTTGCTGTCTCTCCTAATCCCTATTCTGCCAACATATTTGCACAAGCTCATTAAGTAGGTTATTGACAGCTTTCCTCTGTCCACCTTGCTTTTAATATGTCCTGTAAACATTAAATTTTCCAAGCCCTCTTGCTTTCAATATGCACTCTTAGTGACAAATTCTCTAACTTAAATGAAATTTTAGAATTCACAATATTTTGTTTATAATACTTCGAGTTAATTTCTTAAATGTTTTTATTTCAACAAAAAGTTTGTTGATTGGGACATGCAGATGGTGCAGCATTTTTCAGTGCTGAAAGTAGAATTGGCAAGCCATGTTCAAATTCTGGACTAGTATGTTGTATTCACTTGGGAAAGGAATGAATCCAGCTACGAATAGCAATCAGTCTAAGAGAAGGCAAACTAAATTCCAAAATGTGGAGACGGCCACAGGAAAACCACTATATTTTCTGAAATTGTGTGTGTGTGTGGTGCGATGGATAAATTATCGTTTAAATTATGCAAAAATGAAAATAACACTACAATCTCATTTTAACAGATATATTTACCAAAATTACACAAAAATATCTTGAAATACTAAAGAATAAATTTATTTAATAAAATTGCTATTGGCTTCAACCACGGCTTTCAGATGACTTTAGAATCTCCTGCAACTTTTCTGGACAGTTTCCTTATTTAAGTTGGTGAATGTTACCATAATCCTTGCTTTCAGTTCATCTTTGGTATTACAAGGAATTTTGTTCCTCAGGGTTAAGTCACTGGATCCAACCAATGCTTTTATCCAATGTGTCCTTGGGATCCAGTGACTTGACCCAAAGAGTTGTGAGTTCAATACCTGGTTACTGCAGTGGTTAACAAAAACTTGGAGAATTGAGTTAAAAGGAGATAACCGAGACATCCGGAAGAGGCATGACATGTAGAACTAGAACAATCTACCCTGTGGACGAAATAAAGGGTCCAGTTCTAAATTCCAATCACCTGAAGAAGGCCGGTACTTACAATGGCTGAAACACTGAATATGGCAATAAAGATGAGAACAACAGCCTGAAATAATGTAAATAAAATAGTAACTTGTAGCATACCTATGGATGATAATGGGTATATCCCCATTCACATAAATACAGTAGTAAATACTGTATGTTTGTTTGCAGTTGGAGATTCATCTCCAGCTGTGCTGGTCAATCTCTGCCTCCTGGCAGAGAGGATCCCCAGACTAGGCTATGTCAAAGGGCAGAGTCTTGTCTCAGGAAACAGCTACCCGATCCCATTTTATACAGGGTCTACAGGGAAATTTTGGCCAAGCCTACAGGCTCGGATACTCCACATTAAATTCAGGCTTGTGCCACATCTGACCGCATGGGGCAATTGGTAAATATCCTGCAGTTGGAGATTCATTGTGGAATTCACTTGACTCACTTCTAGCAGTTGACTACTACTTCTATGCACCACTACGCTGGCAAATCTTATATGTGTTGTTTTTGTCCTAAGTATTACCGTTCATTACCAACCTTTGTGTGATTATTCTATTCAATAACCTTCCCTAGGTTACAACAGAACTATAAAGAAACCGATACATACAATTGGAAAGAAGCGACTGAAATATATTGGACTAATAATAACGCGAGATGACCTGGAGAACACTTAAAGACATTGAAGCAGGGATGAAAACAGTAAGTAACCTTGTTTAATGAGTAAATAAATAAAACAAAAATAAAAAAGGGATGATATATTACAGTGACTATTTTTTTTTTTTTTGCTACACCTCTTTAAGATTAGTTGGTTGTTTTTGTTTAGCAGCATATCAACACCTCTATGGGTTATTTAATGCTGAAATTTAAATATTTTGTACACAATCTTATTTTCTTTTTTATTTTGGAGGTAATAATACTTTTAGTGATACAAGTCATACTCATAGCTGGAGGAGGGATTCATACCTTTCTCAAGGGTATTTACATGTAAATGAATATAAAAAACCCAACTAGAATTGGAAATTGGCTCTCCAATTAACAATTCCAAGCTGTTATCCATTACACCACCTGCAGATCCAAACTTACAGCACTTGGTATTCCCAAGCAGTCACCCATCTAGGCACTGACCAAGTTAGACACTGTTTAACTTCAGTGATCATATAGGAACTGGTCTTTCAACATGATGTGACTGTAAGCTCTCTTTACAGTAACTTATTTTATTATCCTTGCTCTTCCTCTCCCTTTGTTTATATTTCTTAAAATCTGTTAATGTATATTGTTTTACACATATTTTAATATATCTGTGTTTACAGCAATAATAGTTTTTTACTCTTCACAGGTTGTTTAAATAGGATTCTAATTCAAATAATAGATTGTGTAGAAAACTTGGTTTGACCAAGTAATTCACAAGTACATTGCATGCATCCTTTGCCAAATAAAATACTCAAATGTACCCACAGTAAGAAAAATAATATGAACTTGGTCTGAAAGACGAGCTAAATTTACTCCAAAAATTCTGTTTTCTCTTTCTACTGAACTCTGTAATCTAAGCACAAACAACAACCTTTTGACACTTGTTCAACAAAATCTATTTTTACAGATTTTTGTCTATTTTTAGTTTTGACAATATCCTCTATTTTTGGGGGGAAATTCACGTAGCTGAAGAAGATCTTTCCTAAACTACATCTTGACCATGAGGCTCTCTATATAATTTCCAGTGGCTGTAATCTGATGACCAAAATGAACTTGTAAAAAGGCAAGAGAAGAGAATGATGAGAAAGTATTTCTTTATTCTGGAAGCTTCTAAAGAATACACCATCTACAGACAGAGAAACTGAATAGAAATTAATCACAACTAATAAGACAATCTAAAAATGCATATAACAGAATGATGTAATGGAATAACCTGTCACCCCCATGAGTGACTACAAGTCAACAGACTACAAAGACTAGCTAGGATCTGTTACTCAGCTATTAGCTGTTGTTGAACTCTTTGCCCAAAGGCAGAGAGGAACCCGGATGAGGCTATGTCTCGTCCGGGGAGGTAAACAGACCCGATCCCATTTATGTGATGTTTATGGGGAATTTTTGGCCGAGCCTACGGTCTCAGATTGCCTCACATTAAATTCAGCCTTGTGCCATATCGTACCTCGTGGAGAGGTTGATAAATATTACTAGCTGGAATCTATTGAGTATGACCCAGACTTATGTGAGAACTACCCACCTTCCTATAGTAGCACTCACTACTGGATTGACTTACAATGACCTTGTGCATGACTGTTACTTTTATTCTTATTGTACTGGTTTTGTACAATAAACCTTTACTTATTTTATCCACCTTGTTTTTCAAGTATATATTCCTATTTGCACAGAATATAACACAGAAAAATAGTGAAACTCTTAAAAAAAGAAGGTCAGAATGTTCATAAGATCTTTTTTAAAAAGATGCTTACACCTATATCTGTTAAGTCTACAACATAACAATCGGTATTGAAAAGTCTTTTCTAAAAATTACATATTTTTGGTATAGAAAACAAATGAAAAGTGTTTATCCTCTATTTCTCGTTTGAATAAAGAAAGGGAAAAAAAAACAACAAAGATAATTTTTTACAATTTCAGTCACCTTCAAAACTTTTCAATAAGACATTTTATTTACCAAATTCAATCAAAAGGGGAGAGAAAAAAAAAAATAAAATAAAATAAAAGAGGCTATTTTGCCTGATAAAACAGACAAACATGCTTTTAAACTTATTTTACCAATGTTGGTAAAATATAACTTCAAACTATTTTGCCAATAAATATTATTATTACGAAGGCAGGTAATATTAAAAATAAAAACACACAGATTTAACAGAAATTTATTTTCACCATCAATTAAGATAATTTAAAATCTTTTCCATCATCCGTTGTTAAAGAACAAGTTAAAATCATTTATTCATCATAAATTATTAATGGAAAGAAATCTCTGAATATTTTAAGCACTCCAGGCATAAGTCTCTGCAAATCCCAAACTTTCTCTTTGAGTATGGTTCTGTTGCCAATACACTTCAGGTACACCCACCGAAGACAACAGAATTTCATGTTGTTTAGGTGTATGTAATGGATTGGTAACTTCAGTTTTTCTTCTAGTTCAGCAAATGAAGTGAAACTGTCTCCAACAGTGAATTCCATGGCTATAGAAAATTTATATTTATATATATATATATATATTATATATATATATTCATAGATCTAAAACACTATATTTACTGGCAAAATAGTCTTGGTGTCTATTTTTATCAGAACCAGCAAAATAGCTTATTCAAAAAAATAAAAATAAATAAGCTGAAGCTGACATAATATATAGTGCAATGCGTGAATATTTTTTTGCATTAATTTTAACCCAACCAGAAAGAATTTACCTGTGCATAGTGTGGCCCCCTATTTTTTGCATAGAAAACTGATCTTAAAAACTTGCACTATACTCAAGTATATAAGGTAATGTAAACTGAAACAAGAATGTTAGTAACTGAGGGCATGCCTTTGTTGCTATTACATTCAAAGTTGAAAAAATGACTTTTTAGCTCTTATTAGTAGATAAACTGTTTTAGGGAGAAATCAATACAAACATAGATAATATGAATAAATTCACTGACTGGAGTGTTTAAAAAATAAAATAAAATAAAAAACAGGTTTATACTTCAAGTGGAATTTTTTTTTTTTTTTTAAATATACAATGTTTTAGTGGCAAATACAGTTTGACTTGTTAACAGATAACCTCCAAGACCATCTGTAAATGGTGATTGATTTTTATGCCTTAACCTTTTTTCAGGTTATTTGAAGCCAGAAAATATTTTTAGATTGTAAGAATTCTTTGGAGATAATTATTTATTGTAGCAAGTTCTACTAATTAACCTATAACTAGAGGGAGAAGAGGTGGATTTATACTATTCTCCAGGCTATTTGCATGTAAGCAAATATAACAAACACAACTGGAATTGAAACTCAGCTGTCCAATTCCAAGCCTTTAGCCATTACACAACCCAAGCTTACAGAACCTGGTATTCCCAAGTGGTTATCCATCAAGGTACTGACCAGGCTCAACATTGTTTAACTTCAGTAATTATACAAGAAACATTGTTTCAACATGATATGGACATAAGCCCCTGTAAATGGTGAAATCAGGGATAATAGTGAACAATATATAATTGGGATGTATAAAAAACTTGCTCTCTGGAAATCAATACTTAAATTTAAAAACATGTTTTCAAATTTTTATTACAGGTCATCAAATATGCCACAAGGATTGCTTTATTGTCAGTAAAAATATTGACTTCGTAATGGACCAATTCCACATAATCAGCATTGAATAAATATTTTGGTTTATTATCTTCCTAGTAAAAAAAAAAAAAAAAAAAAAAAAAAAAAAATAGAAAGCAATGTTTAAAAAAAATTTAAAAAATAAATAATTTTTTTTTTTTTTTCTTTTTTTAAATCTATTTCAGAGCAGCCTTCAAAAATATTAATGACCCCCCTACACCATGTGTTTGTCCAGTGAATACTTTCTGGTTTCAATTCATCTATTGTGGTATCAATAGATGTTAAGGCAGGGGTGGGCAATCCTTGGCATGCATGCCAAACATTGCACACCAATGTCTTGTTTCAGGCACACTAAAGTTATTCATTAGATTCCTTTTTTGACTTACTTTTATTTAGGTACCTCTACGAAATCGCTAAAAAAAGAGCATAGTCTGATGAAAAAGACGCCAAACTTTATTAAAACAAAATTTTATCGTCTAAATGCTTATGTTTTTATGAAGAGGATAGACCAAATTTTTTTTTAATTATTTTTCAAAATTTTTTCCATCTTTTTAGAATATTCTAAATTTTGTTTTAAAAACTTTGTTTATCTTTGTTGCAAAAAGGGGTAGTAAATAACATAGATAATTTTAGCGCGTTTTTTTTGTATTTACACACATTAATTTTGAAAATCTTGTAAAAATAAAAATAATTGTCAGATGTTAATGAAAGTTTCAGAAACTATTCACAGATGATCGAAATTATTATAAATATGTTGTTTTTTATAAAAGTCATGGCAGAAATATTTTTTTTTCATTTTTATTAACACCCCATAACTAATTTTATGAAAAACTCTAGAAATTAGATCTTGCCGCCCCCTACAAATTGCAATAGTTAAAAGCACAAGGCTTTGAAGAATGCAAATCATGTATTTTTTTTTTTTTAATTGTGGCCAACGTACCTGAAATTCAGCTCTGAATTGTAACATACAAAACTCAATAAAACAAATATATTATTTAATTTCAAATGCTTTTATTTGCTTCTATTTGTTTTTATGAATATGGACAATATTTTCTGAAAGCAAAAACTTTTTCCAATGAAAATTGAATTTTTAATACAATTATTTGTTATTTCTTTTAATTATAATAGATTTTTACATTAAGTATTTAAAAATATTATAAAATTAGTTAAAAGCAGTGCCTAGCTTTCAATTGTGTCCAGATGAGACCGCCATTGTCTAGCGCTTTGAAAATTGTATCGTTTGGACCAATCCGATTAGCCAACGTCATTAAAAATGTAACTTTTATGCTTATAATAGAGCGTTAATTATAAAGTACGGAAGATCAACCAGGATACAATCTAGTTGCATTATTTGAGTTCAGCATTGTTCTCCGCTCTTAAGGCCTTTACTTTTTGCGAAACACGTATGGAAAAATATAATTATATATAAAATTATAGTATTTTATGTACACTTCTGATAAAAATTCATAAGGTACGTATAAATAATAGATACCTCTTTCTTATGAAATTTAATCTCACTCTTAACAGTCTTATTTTTTAATTTCTTTATATTTTCCATAAAGCATCGTAAACGTAAAGATGAAAGCTAAGTACAAAAAAAAAAAAAAATGAAAAATTAGAGCGCTGAAAGTTTTTCTTAAAAGTAACGAGGTAAATAATTTGTTCATTTAAATCTAAATAATTTCACTTCCTTCCATCCGTAGAAAGAATTATCCTCCCGTAAGTTATCTAAACGTCATAAATCACAGCTGTCAACAGCTGTCAACAGCTGTCAACGAGGCGAAAGGTTATGACCTGCTTTGTTTTATTTTCAAATTACATTTTTTCGGCGCAGAAGCTAAGTTAAGCTTGGTTCAAAATGTTTTAAATAAACATTATAATTTCTGATTTTATTAAAATCAGTTTTGAAAAAATGATAATTGATTTTTAAAAGAATATCAATGTCAGATTTTCATCTTTTTAACAAATGATTGAAAATGATTGATTATCTGTCCTTTTTTGGTGACAAAAAAAAACAAAATTTGTAACGAAAATTTCGGACGTGCTAGGAACGATTAAAAAATGTAAAAAAATACCCCAAAAATACTTTGATCTTTCCTCTTTAATAATAATATGAACATTAGACGATAAAAAATTGTTTTCGTCAAGTTCGGCGTCTTTTTCATCATGCTATCTCTGTTTGTTTACATTTTCGTGGAGGTACCTACTTTTATTCTTTCTCCTCCTTTCATGTACATCATTATCTCATGTATTTTTATTTTCTGCCCTTTAAAGATTGTCATGATCATCAGCTGAGAAATGATGTCATTCAAATAAAGAGGATGTTAGAGAATTTAAAGAAGATTGAACTCAAAAACTTGTCATGATTCAGAAAGACAATAAAGCCTTAAGCATATTCTGTTCCGAAACAATTGTTTGTAAGACTTCTTCTGTAAAGAGACATTTTAAGTGTTCAAAAGAATTTAAGCAATAAAACTGAAGAGGAATAAAGAGAATTAATTTCTCATGAACTGAACAAGACTAAAAACAAGCTGATACTTTTATGAATTTTATTTCAGGTAGGTCCAGTTCTAACTTAGTTGCTGCTAGTTTTGAGGTTTCAAAAGTTATTGCCCAATATGGAAAGCCACTCAGTGATTGGGAGTATATTAAAGAAGCTTGGCTAGAATATGCGCCTTTCCTTTTTGACAATTTTTTCAGAAAGAAAAAGATTATTCAGCACATTAAAGATTTGTCTGCAAGTAGGAAAACAGTTAAGGATAGGATACTTGGATCGGAAAGGAATACAGCTGAATAATTGACAAAAGATTTGTCTTCATGTAAGATTTTGTGTCGATGAAAGTACGAACATTACATAATCAGCTAGACAAGTCATATTTTCTCCATTGTGTAGGGGTGATGAAGTGTGTGAAGAGATGGTTACCCTTGTAACACTACCTGAATGTACTACCGGGACTGAAATATGTAAAGCAGTTGTGAAATATCTACTTGACAAATTCACATTTCAAAAGTAGTATCTGTCACAAAAGATGGTGCCCCCAGCATGACTGGTAAGAAAGAATTTATAAATCTGTTTGCAAAAAATGTTGGTCATCCACTGATAAGTTTTCATTGCATCGTACATGAGGAGGCTTTGTGTGCAAAAGCTGGTCTAAAGGAATTTCAGGAAGTGATGCAAACAGTTACCAAAGTTGTTAATTACATTTCTGCTTGGGGTTTAAATAAAAGAGAATTTCAAATTTTACTGAATGAGGTAGAATTTGTATATAAAGAACTGAAAATGCACAATGATGTCCGTTGGCTTAGCAGAGGTTTGGTTCTGAAACGATGTTGAATGCTTAAATTAAATAAAGCTCTTTTTGAATGATCAACAAGTGTCTTACCAAGAATTGTCCGATATCATGCAGGTTTTTAAACTGATGTTTTTTTTGTTTACAGATTTTTTGTGAACATTTAAATGATTTGAATTAAGTAGTATTAAGGATCTGGAATATCATTCCAGAAAATTATTTTCTGTTTAAAAAAACCTTGCAACAGCTTTACTATCCATGTTTTCATCTACATATGCTTGTGAATCTTTGTTCTCAGTGATTAACTTTGTTAAGTCTTATAGCAGGAGTAGCCTGATGGATGAAATTAGTGCATACATATATCAAGGTTACTAAATATAAACCAGATATAAAATCTTTGTCATCAGGGATGCAGCTGCAGAAGTCCCACTGATCTCTATCTATAAAAGGCAGGATGTGTGTGTGTGTGTGTGTGTGTATAACGAATGCATAGCCGCAATTTTCAGCAGATTTGCACCAAAATTTACATGCACATGCTCCAAGTTAGTGGGAAGGCCAAGACTGACTATTCATTTCCCAACTCCCATTGATAGTGGCAATAATCAATTTTTTCATGCTTCTAGGGCAATTTTTATGTAGCTTACGGCCATTTTCAACTGGCCAGAGTGAGAGCCTATAGCTGGCTGCCACGAATAGGCAGGAAGATTCTATTGGCCAGTGTGAGAGCCAACAGCTGACTGGCCCGAATGTTAACTAGCATGCCAAAAAAAAAAAAAAAAAATCAATAGATGCATTCATCACACGTGGGGAAAAATTTAAATCTGCATCGCACTTTACTCCAATTGGCTCATTCCCTTGCTTAAACTCTACGTTGATTCCGATTCTGCAGAACTGGGTTGGATGTGAAACGGTATTTGTTGTTAACATTCTATTTTCATTCGGTTTTTCCAGTTACGAGTCCTTTTTTAAAGCTGTTCATTTTGTTTAGTTCTTTTTTTGTAACAGATTTGATGTTTGGTATAGAGTTAGGAAAAATTTGCAGTGTGAGAAAGGCAAGAAGTAAGGCATGTAGCAACATCAGCACGGCAAAGGGCACTGCTTTAAAGGCAAGGAAGGGCAAAAATATTTTAAGTCAAGTGATAGCGATTGCTGTATGAGTTGTACAATTTTTGAATCAAGCACAAGCAACGCTGGGCCATGCTGCTAGTAATATAGAAAAGTATCAAGTTTTTGTCTAATTTTATTTGATGTTTTCTTTTGAAAGTGGCAAAGGTTCATTTGTCTAATTTTATTTGATGTTTTCTTTTGAAAGTGGCAAAGGTTCATTTTTAAGGGATTTAACATAAGCAAAAGATTATTTTTAATAACCTTTTACTGTGTATGTAAATGGGGGGGGGATGAGATTGATTAATCAAAAGAGATAAGATAACAGTATTAACTTTTGATGTTGTTGTTAATAGCATTTATAAATTGTTTGAGTGTGTATGTCAGTTGCACTTATACTCACTGGCTAATAAAAAATATCACAAAAAATCTTTTTCATAAAAAAACTGTCATAAATCTTTTTCATTCATTCAGTTTTACATGATTTACAGAATTTCTTACAATACTGTGTCTTCACTGCTCTGGGGTGATATTTTGACATTTAAAGTTCTTCCCATAATTAAGAGATATCAAATAAGTTTTTGTTGCTATGTGGAAAAATTTTGTCTCAGAAATTTGTCCAGTTTTGGTACACACTCTCAAAAAGATTGCCCGCCCCTGTGTTAAGGAATCTACAATAATAAATGGTTTTCCCGGATTAAATAATTTCAAGATTAAGGTCCGCATCAATTGCTACCTGAATTATAGTCAAATACCAGGTGGATATATATGCCCTTGAAGCAGCAAATAATGTTCTGATCAATGGATTTCAGCAATAAATCATATTTTCATTGTAAATAGATTCATTATATTGTTTATTATCAGAAGAATTAAATTCCAGTGATTCTTCTTCCATTCTTTCACTTCTAGGAAAAAAGAAGTGTTGATAAAATTGCTGTGACTTACGCTTTCTGATTAGTGCTGCTGGAACATGGGCAGATAATCTTTCTTCTGTACACTAATCCTGGCTAATCATATGTCCTGTAGCATAGTCACCTAGTAACAAGAGCTAATCTGCCCTTCCAAGATTTATGCCCTGGTGTTGGATTTTCATTCTTAAATGACTTTAAAATTAAATTAGAACAGGTATAAAAAGAAAACTACAAAACATATCAATTCAGCATTTAATCTCCTTTGAAGTAGTCCCCTTCTGAAGCCACACACTTTATCCAGCAATTATTCTATTGATGGAAGCATTCATGGAACTCCTTTTTGGGGATGGCAAGCAGTTGCCCTGTTGCTTTTTCTTGGATTTCCTCAACTTCTTGAAATCTTGTTCTTTTCAAGTAGGATTTGATTTTTGGAAAGAGGAAAAGTCACAAGGGGCAAGATCTGAGGAAAATGGTGGATGTCAAACCTGGGGAACATTGTACTTAGCCAAAAAACAAGCATAAGTCATGGTCACTGATGAAACCTGTGGTGTCGTGAGTTGACTACACTGTACCAAGTGGCTTCACTCTGCATAATTTAACTCTGTTACCATAGCAACAATCTTTATACTTTTTTTTTTTTGTACCATACTTCATATTACTTCTTTGAAATATATATTTAGAAAAGTAGTTTCAGTTTAAAAGCTTTGAACATAGAAACTTTGCTACTACATAAGCAAAATTATGGCGGCTGGCAATTCTATATATATATATAGCAAGATCCTGTATATTCTGGGCTTTTAGTAAAGTAATTTAATCAGGAAATATCCATCTGAAATCTTGAAGTACACTCTTATTAATTAAAAAAAAAGTATTATCTTTAATTACCTTAATCAATTTACCCTTTTGCCACGTTCTGTTTAGGTTATTAAGTGCTAATTAACTGCAAACAGAATTAAGTCAATTAAACAAAAGTGTATTTTCATTGATTGGGAAACTTTCTGCACTTCAAGTGCCAGTTAATTGGTTAAATTCCTAGAAATGTGGGAATGGATTGACATGACATTGAAGGTAAAGCTTTACAATCATTAGAATTGGAAAGTAACAGAGATTAAAGAAGAGCCAGTTCTATCAGGATATGAGGTTGGGAGCAAAAGAAAGTTACGTTCTACACTATTTTATGTACCCCACATTGTTGAAACAATTGAACCTCTTTCCATGAGGAATGTTTTAGCCAAATACCCTGTGGCCATCTTCAGATGACCATTGATTGGCTGAAATGGGATGTACCTGCTGATTGTGTTATTTTGTCCTGGTGATGCCAGTTTTTGTTTATTCTTGCTGAACCAATATATACTGTTTCACTACTTGATCCAGGGATTGAACTTACACCCATTAAATGACAGCAACACAAGCTTAACCAATCCACTATGCCACCAACATGAAAGGCATCAGTGGCATGCATTTTTGTTCTCATATAAAGAGAACAATGAAAAAAAATATATATAAATGTAGATAATCAAAAATTTAATAGGATGTGAACATATTTCACAAGTAAATGTTCAGTATTCAATTGTTGAGACAGTTCTTTTTCCTCCGTCCAATCTAAACAGACAAAAGAAAAACCATTGTCTCATGTTATCAACCCTCCCTTCTTTTCACCTTCAGAACCACAAATGTTAGCTTCCATTAGCAAATTTCTTTTAGATATGAGTACCAAGGTGACTTCCAGTTGTACATCTCATGTTGTTTATCTTTTATCACCTGCTAGTTTATTCAACCAGCTCTCACCTGGGTACTTGGTCTTATCTGCACTTGCATTTATGTCGCTTCATTTCCATAACACACACACACACACAAAAAAAAAAAAAAAAAAAAAAAAAAAAGGTCACTAACCAAAAACTAGAGCAATAAAAAAAACAAAAAAAACAGACAATGGAAAATTGAAACAGGGATAGAGTATCTAATTTTTGACATAGGTGATTATATATGATACAAACACAATTCCAAAGTCCAAAATGGCTTATCAGATAAGGCTATTGGGCCTATTCAATGATTGTCACTTGGATTAACTTTTCATCATGAAATGATATCTACTTTTCAACTATAGCAAATTAAAAATGTACTATTTTTTATTCAATGCTACTTTTAACTTAGAAAACTTTGTAAAAGAATACAACTCAAATATTTTTTTAAATTGTTTAGATTTATTTTCAGATTCAATATTTTACATTTTAAATCTATGTCTCTATGTCTCTCTCTTCATACGTCTCTACGTTTCTCTCTATATATATGTCTACCTCTCCATACGTCTCTACGTCTCTCTCTCTCTCTCTACATATGTGCATAGTCTCTCTACACATCTCTATTTCTCTATGTAAAATACACCTACAATGATCCAACAGCTGAAGTTAACAAATGAAAACATTTTATCTAAATAGTCAGTTTTTAGGGTTTTTTTTTTTTTTTTTTTTTTTAAGAAATAGAATACCAATGATCTATTTCTAAAAGAAAATCTTTATAAATATATCATACTACAGACAAGCAAATATTACAATCAAAACTTATCCTATTTAGTATTTTTTTTTTAAATCCTGTTTTTCCTCAGTTTTAATACAGGGTGCAACAGAAATACTTCCCACACAATGGTAAGACATTAGTGGCAATGGTGCCTTCATCTTGCTAATGTCTTACCATTATATGGGAGGTACTTCTGTTACACACTGTACGTCTTAATTTCAATCTTGCCTTACAATACAGATTAAGACAAATTCTTCATTTTTAAAAAGTTAAGAGGGGAAAAAATGAAAAGAATAAAGTGATATATTTTTTTATCACGCAAACCCAGATTAACCTAGGAAATTTTTAACAAAAAAGACAAACAAAATTCTTTATGGAAGACTGTTACCAGAATGTTTGGCATTATATTTTCCTAAAACAATATCAGATGCTTCAACCATTTCTTAAGGTGGTCATTTCTGGTGATGATAGGTATAGTGAGTTGTTATGATTTGTAGCCAAGAGAGTTCTTTATCCCAAGTCATTTACAGTTGGCCAAAAACATTTCTTGGCATGACAATATGCCAACAAGAAAGATAACTATTCAGAATCTTACTCATGCCAAACATTTCTCCAATGATTCATTTCTATACTAGGGCAGATGCATGCGATATGAGCTGCTATCAAGAACTGCTTAACTTATATTTTACTTTCTCTTAAGAAAAAGAGAAATATTTATTTTAAATACATATATAAATATATTAATGAAATTCAAAAGAAAGTACTGCTTTTCTTGATTCAATGAAAATATTTTGAAGGTCAGCATGACAACTGCAATATACTTGGCAGAACTGATAAGAGATTTTTTTTTAATTTTGTTAAAAAAAAAAAAAAAAAAAATTGATGAAATAAGTCAATAAGTTTTGTTCCTGGAATATTATTAAAGCAAATAAAGATAAGCTTCAAATATTGAAATCTTGATTTGCATAAAATAAATAAATAAAAAATATAAGAATATGAAAAATAAAAAATCATTTGTGCTTATTCCCCACTTTGTGAGTTCTTTAGTTAGCTTGCACAACCATTACACCTTGCCAATATCTCATAAATAATAGACTATTCAGTTTTGATTATGTGGAAAGAGAGAAAAAGATGACTTGGTTTCAGTGACAAAATGAAAGAAAGAAAAAATAAGAAACATAAATAAAATTGTTTAATGGCCGTTTCAGTGAAATGGAAATTTGTCATTTTCAAATCTTTTTGTTTGGTTTGGGTTGTTTTACAGCATATCTCAATGGATTATTTAATACCAACAAAATTTTTATTGCTGGTAATATTTTTTTTTTTTTTTTTTTATAAAAATGTATTGCTGGTAATAATTTTTTTTATAAAAATGTATTGCTGGTATTAAAACCTACTTTTACACGTTCATAGTTTGGGAGGTTAACTATTTGTCCATAGCTGAGACCCTAACAAGTGCTACCACCCCATGTCAGGTGGTACCTGGGAACACCAACAATTAAGAGGTGGTTCCACGCTCCTCAAAATCTGGTCAGAGGTCTTGCTGTTGGATGTAGTTTATCGTCTTAACCGGGACACTTTTCATGTGTATCCACATGTTAAAATAGCATTCATATTTATGATTGTTATTGCAATATTTTGTTAAAGTTGTTAAGCTCAAATATTTAATGATGTGATAGGGGAATTTCTATGCATATTAAATTGTCATAGAACTCACCATGTGCTTATTCAATCATTAACTTAAGAATTAAAATCCATCAGAAAATTCAAAAAGGAAAACTCTGAAATTTTCACAAGTCTTTCTAGTAAAATAAATTCCTTTTTAGTCACAGACTATTCACATGATAGGTGCTGAAGAATTTATTAATCGAAACATGTTAAAAATCAATCACAGAAAGATGTTTAACTGTTTAAACAAGATTTTGGATATTAATGACTTATCAAAGTTATGTGAAAATACAAAGAACAAATTATTATATTACCCTAAAATAATATTTTGGGGAGATTTTATAAGAGAAAAGCCAGGTTAACTAATCACATTTGATCCATATTCAAGACAATTTTTATAGTGTCCAATTTGCTTAAGCAGCTTGGTGCAAAAGATTAAATTGCCAAAAAGGTCAACACTGTCCTGATAAGTACATAAATTTCATAAACATTCTTGGAATGTCAAAAAGATTAACAATTACTTGTTAAAAAGGTTATGCTTCCAAGTAAGCACGGCGCCTTCTTGGTCTCATATTTTCCACTGACATGAAGTGGAGTAATTATATTGAATCAATTGCTACATCAGATCCTAAGAAAGTTGGTTCACCGTGTCATGCCAGACAATTTTTATTGTCAGAATTCATCTTGCACATTTATAAATTTACCATTCATCCACGCATTGAATATTTCTGCCATATCTATCCTGATGTCTCTGTTATTGTTGAGATGTTGAGTGTTTCCGCATGAGTGTATTGAAATAAGGACAAACACATACGTAGGGAAAAATACTGGTATATTCGAAGAGGTATTTACAACAGAGAGATTAGTAGTCAAACTAACGCCGGTTAGTCAGTCACAATAAGAAAGAATATAAAGTCCAACAGTATCTTCCGGTAGAGAGACAGAAGTGTGATGGTCACCTGATCTCCCCCGAACTCTATAGAACTGTACTATTAGTAGTAGAGAGATCAGTCCATTATGATGAGAAGGTGGGTGCGCCCCAACAGTTATATATTTCAAGATTCATGACAAAATCCAAAGAATGATTTTGTAATGTTATCAGTCCTGATCTGGTATCTCGACTTCAGTCACTTTATCACAACCGTCACTTGTCTTCCCTATCTTTTCCCCATAAATATTTCCATAGCAACTGTTCTGATGAGCTTTCTTTGGTACCTCATGGACTATTTAGTACATGAATTTAAATGTACTAATAGGTTAGCAACTGGACCTCATTGTTCTGCTGTTGAAATAGCTAGATGTAACCGTGAGTTCTATTCTAATATTTTCTTTTCTTGCACTTCTCACCTGTGGAACTCACTTCTGGTCTCTTACTTCCCTGCTACCTACAATTTCCAAAATTTAAATGCAAGGTCAATCGTTATATTCCGTTTTCTTGAATCCTGTTCTTTTATTGTCGTCTCCTCACTCAAGTTTTCTCCTTTTCTTCCAATAACCCCTTATGTCTTAGTGGTATTATGGCCCTTTTTCAATAAATGATATCCAGCCAAGCAATAACATTAATATGTTCATGTAATCACAACTCACTATTTCCGTTATTTGGACTAATGTCCTTATCTTTGTCACCATATTTATTAGGCTTCGGCCATTGTATGCTCCAACCTTCTTCAGGTGGTTGGAATGTCGAACTGAACCCTTTATTTCGTTCACTGGGTTCCACATGCCATGTCTAATGGATGTCAGCTATCTCCTGTTAATTCTCCTCTCCAAGTTCTCCACTGCCTTAACCGGGTATTGAACTCACACTCTTAGGGTCCTGTCACTGGATCTAACCAACACCTTTATCCATTGTGCCATGTGTCCTAGATAACTGACATCCATTAAACATGGCACATGGAACTAGAACAGTCTACCCCAGTGAGCGAAATAAAGGGTTCAGTTCGACATTCCAACCACCTGAAGAAGGCAGGATCATACAACGACCGAAACGTAATAAATATGGCGACAAAGATGAGGACAATAGTCCGAATAATGTAAATAGTGTACATAATGTCTCATCTCAGAAATATAGACAGATACTAATCACAGCTCAGAAAGCCACTGGAATTAAAATGACTACTAAAGGTAAGATAAAGACTTTACATATCAACTTAATGTGCTATAGTTAAGTATGAATTCTATATGTTATCTTTGGCCTCACTTTAAATGTTAACATATTATTATGACCTCTCTTGCAGCCTAAATACTCCTAAATCTCCCTATGACTTATAGCTGTCAATTTTTAAATCAATTTTTAAAGCAGGCAAACTGGCCCTCACCACAGTACAATCTTCATAAATGCTTTTCCTTGCCAATTTGACTTTGTGCTAGACTGTAGATCAATCCTCCTATATGGTAGTGAATGCTAGACAATCTCACAGATGAAGAAGAAACTTCAAACAACAAAAATGTCGGCTTTGTCCTACAGCACATCAACCTCAATGGGTCACTTAATGCCGACAAAGTTTTAGAATAAGTTTGTAGAAATAAAATTCCCTGTAGAATAAGTTTGGTACAGGACTAAATGTTGTAGGTACATATAAAGTTGTTTCTGGTATTGAGAAACAAAAAAAAAATTATGTACAAGTTCCATTTGAGGATGTTTGTTTTGTTTTATGGCAGATCAACCTCAATGGGTCATTTAATGCCAACAAAGTTTTAGAATAAGTTAGAGATAAATAATAAGTAGAGATAAAATAATCATTCCTTGTAGAATAAGTTTGGTACAGGACTAAATGTTATAGGTGCATATAGTTAGAAATGTTGTTACAGAATGTGAAGACCAGCCTCAGGATGGTCAGAATATCCCATGGTTGTGGTATTCTGACAGTGATGGATTGCATATATCTGAATTTGGGATACAAGTCCAAAACTGCACAAAGTTAACATAGGGCCACAGGAATTTTGAAGCATCAATATGCTTCCTACACCCAGGTTCCAAAAACAGGCTAAGATCACATGTGAAGGGATACTAAGCCAACCGGTGGCATGCATTCCCTTGAAGCCCTTCCTCACATTACCTCTTAGAATCCAAGCTGCTATATCTGTCCTTCTCCTCTAAGAAAACAAGTCAGAGAAAGAAAATGTAGTTTTGTTAATACAATCTATGCAGTAATGTTATGGTCCAGTGACGACACAAAATGCAACATGATTCTACAGAAGAATACTGAGAATATTATGAGCCTAACAATTGAGCAACAAGGAAGTTCTAGAAACAATGGAAACAAAAAGGACACATAATCGGTATCCCCAAACCTGTGAAAATCAGTCAAAATAGTGAAATTTTCTTCAAGTTCAACTGGCAATATCTAAAGTAAACTCAATTCTCTTTTGCATATATTATTTTTACACGGTTTTGAAATAACACAGTCCAACAAAAAGAACCAATTATTTCTTTTGCATTATTTTTTTTTTGTTTACTTTAACACAGTTAAATATATTCGGTGGTCACACAAGGACAGATACTTTAAGTCACAAGTAAACAATTAAGTAAAATCAATCAATCATATTTTACAAAATGTTGAAACTCTACATAACATAATTCAGTCAGTTATGTGCCATGCATGATACATGCTTAGGCAATCATGTATCTTTCAATACATGACTGATGAGGCAGATATTTTCCCGCAGTAGGTTGCCATTTCTTTCTGTGGTAGACCAGTTGCCATTCAAGGCTATAGAACCCAGTCTGTCTTGCTATTTACCCATAGCTTGGGGGGAGAAGAAGAGGATTCATACCTTTCCCAAGGGTATTAGCACCTAAGTGAATTAAATGGATTCGACTGGAATTTGAACTTGGCTCCCTGATTTCTCAATCCGTACTCTACTGTAGTGAAGTAAAATAGAATCCAATCTATTTTTTTTCCATATAGTGACACCCCCACAAGACCCATCACATGTTTCATCCTCTGCTATATTTTTTATTTGCGATTATGATAGTGATAACCTATCCCAAAATGTCGGTTGATACATCTCAGAAAAATAAAAGTTTCAATTTCTTTGGAGACCAAGATCAATATTTTGGATAGTCTTTGTAAGGGTAAAAGAGTGCAGCATCCTTGGGTAGAACTTTCTGTCTGAACAAAACTACAATAAGAATGATGAAAAGGAATGATGCTGTCTTTAGAAGATCTGTAGCTTCTGGAACAAAATTATCTGCCAAGTCGTCATAATATACAAGAGACATAATTCAAGAAAGAAATGGAGAAAGCGTTAATAATATGGAGAGAAGAAAACAATCAAAAAAGAATACCAGTAGATGGAAAACCATAAAAGAGTTGGCATTACAATTTTACAAGAGGATTAATGATCTGGAGTCATCAAGTGCATTATATTTGTTTAGTGATAAAAGGAAGAATGAATTTGCTGCAAGTACAGGATGGCTTACAAAATTCCTCAAAAGACATGCACTGAATAATATAAAAAGGAGATGAAATTTCATGGGCAGATAAAACTGCTGCTGAAGAATTTCTTCCAAAACAGACCAAAATAACTGAAGACAGCAGTTACATTTCAGACCAAGTTTTCAATGCAAATGAAACTGGTCTCTTTTGGAAAAAAAATGCCAAACAAAACAAAGCAAAATCAGAAAAAAATGCCAGTGGTTTTAAGGCAGCTAAAGACCGTGTAACTTTCTTGTTATGTAGCAAATGCTTCAAGAGATTGTTTGTTAAAACTGTTATTAATTAATCGATCAGTTTGTTCACGTGCAATGAAAGGCATAGACTTAAGTAAATTACCATTTCATTGGAAAGCCAGTAAAAAAAATTGTGGATGTCAGCAGAAATATTTACTGAATGGTTTAACAACTGCTTAATTCCTGAAGTAAGAAGATATATGGAAGATAAACGTCTTGAGTTCCTTTTACTTACAGACAATGCACCTGGTCTTTAAGATTTAGAACACACCTGAATGTAAAAGTCCTATTCCTGCCACCTAATACAACATTGCTGATTCAACTGCTTCATCAGAGTATAATTTCAACATTCAAATCATATAATATCCAATGAACATTTGAATATATTATAGCTGAGCTAGAAAGATGGTACACTTTCAATCATTCAAGCATGGACAAAATTTACTATAATTAATTGTGCTGCCCTGGCTTTATCCAAATTAAAGCCATCCACCCTAAATGCATGCTGGAGATCACTTTGACCAGAATGTGTAAAGCCTAAAAATCTCGTATCTAATATAAATACGAATGAGTTACATTCTGATATCATCATTTTGTCACATCAGATTAATAGAGGTTTTGAAGTATTAACAATTGAAGATATTGCAGAATTGACAACTGACCAAGCTCCTAATGGAGAACAAAATTATAGAGAGTATTTAAGAGAATGTATGTGATTCCATGTTAATTTGTTGTAGTGATGATGAAGAAGTGGTTCCTCAATCAGCAAGTACAATTCTATATGGCCTCTAAGTAGCCAATAAACTTGGAAATCATTTTCTTACAAATGATAACAATGTTGAACAAGGTGTACGATTTCAGTGATTTGAAAATGATTATGGCACATTATGATGAATCATATAAAAAACTAACAAAAACAAAATCAGTGTCTGATAACCAAATTCATATTCAAAATCAGTGAAACACAAGCTGTTAATTTTATTCAAGATACACTGCCATTAAATATTTCCAGTGATAAGAGTGATTTTGCACCACCAAAAAACAACAGAAAGCAGGTACATTTACTGTCTAGTAGTGACACTGAATGATTATATATATATATATATATATATATACACACACACACACACACATGCATGCATGCATGCATGTGTCTATGTATAAATAAAAAATTCAATTTATTTGTATATGAAAATTAACATTATTTTTTATTAAATATATTTAGATGGAACCTATCTCTAATTTTCAAATGTGTGTGTATATATATATATATATATATATATATATATATATATATAGATATTTTATTTTTTTTTATTTTGCACAGTAGTTTCTAGAACATATCCCTCATGCAAAAAGAGAATTGGGTGTATTTTTAAAGATATTTTGATAAAATTAGTATGTAAAAGAAAATTTAATGTTATCTCTTTATAGAAATAAGATTCTATCTCTTGTTTGATAACTTTTTTTATTCCAGGTTTTTTTTTAAATGAGTTCATGTTTCAGTAATGGGCGCTTTTTTTTTTCCACATTTCTGAAATCAGAGAATTTTATGTTTATGTTTTGAAATTTGTTGCACTCAGAGTTGTGTGTTCCTATGCATATCAAAATAGTCCCATCTTAAAGAAAAGAGAACACCCATCAACTTGGTGGGCTTAAAATTAAAATTTAAAGTTTTTTCACAAAAATTTCCAAGTTGAGAACTTCAATGGATGAAATACCAGAGAAATTCACTTCTTCAAAAAAAATGAAAATTACACCTCCTTATAGAGCAATGTTTCATTTTTAACCTTTAAAATACTAATTTCCTTTTAGAATTGTTCCTTAGTCACTGCATTTTTGAGGATTCAAAAACATGAACACCTACTGTTTTAAAATTATTATAACTTTCTTTATATTGTGTGAATAGATTTTACTTTTTGTATACTAATAAAATAATGGATGAGTAGTGATGCGTTTCCTTGTGTTTACATACAAGAAGATACCAGCATTTTTTAGATCTTTCTTTCACCTGACTACCATATTTGTCATGTTGACAAATAAAGTTATTATTTCATTGATTATAAATAGATGAAATAATTCACCTTCAGAAAGGCTATCAGGTACATGCAAGGGGCCAGTAGCTTCCATAAAATTAGTCTGCCATGGAGATGATAGTATCTGCTCAGTATCTAGTGGTCATCATCACGCTTCTCCAAATCACTAACGTGGTTATCAACTTCAATCACTTCACAGTCAATATCCACTTGAGTAAAGCCTTCAAAATCATCATCAGAGTCTGAATTAAAGAAAAACTCCTGAATAAAGGCTTCATTGGATATTTATGCAGCCATTTTTGTACACAAAAAAAAAAAGAAAAGAAAAAAGAATTAACGAGGTTTTAATTGATCTTACACCCCATGTAGAGTATAGAAGAATTCATGACATCGGAAAAGGGAAGTTTAGACTCATTCCAAAACGTTACTAGGTGATTTGAGCTTAAAATATCGGCAATAACAGTTGCCAAGTGTTTGTTTATAGCAACCATCTCAACGCAATAGAATGCACCTAGAGCAGCAAAGGGAGAGAATTCTATGGCAACAATTTTCAGCGTGATAAAGGTTATATTGCAAACATGCTAAGCAGACTTTATAGTGTGAGTGAATGAGACATAATCTGACTTGATCAACAATTTGAATAAATATTTATTTAAGAAAAAAAAAATCAATTCACCCCAAGCAAATTAATAATGTCACTAAAAGTACTGAGAGTAAGAGAAAATGAGAAGATTTAGAAGGAACTGGAAACCCCATATTAAACAGCAAACAAGGGATAAACTTAAACTAGATTAGAGAGAAGTGTGAATCAAATGATAGATGAACATATCTACTCCTACTGAAAATATAGTCAGTACGGTCAAACCCACAGTCCCGATGACTTGCAGCTTCATGTCAGCACAACCTTTAATGGCTTCCAAACATTTTTGTTTACCTGATTTCACTCACAAGGCTGGGGTCAACCACTGGTGTTGTTTTCAGTCACTTCCCAACAATGTTGTATGCTTGGGTAGTTTCCCCTAAGCCAGTATTATCAAGAAGTCACCTCCTTGACAAAGCAACCATAGTGAGATTTGGACCAAAGTCTCATGGTCAGAATGCTAACGCCATAACCAATGAGCCATGCAGCTATTGTACAACAATGTACAAACAGAAATTCAAGAGCTGATGTAGTTCATCAGCCAGTTTACATACAGTCTACTGTATTTGACAGCATATAAGACGTATAGCTGTATAAGGTGCACCCCAATTTCAGCAGGGCAAATCAAGAAAAAATTAGTAATTAGTAAAATTAGTGAACCTACATATGGCATATAAGATGCAGGGGAATTTTAAAAGATATTTTTAGTTTTTAAAAAAAAAGAAAGGAAAAAAAAAAAGTGTGCTTTTATATGCCATCAAATACGGTAAAATAATTGTCATGTGTGCAACAATAGAAATAAGATAAAGAAAAGCAAATTAAACGACAGGAAAACCAACTAAATTTTATAGTAAACAAAAAAGGTTTTATTTTAGTGATTTCATCAGTGGCTAAAAAAAAAAAAAAAAAAAAAAAAAACACACACACACAAAAAACACAAAGGCTTGTCAGCAAGAAGTTACAAATCTTTAAAATAACATCAGTCGGGTTTTGTGCTATAGTTTACCTGAGGTCAGTGAATGATAGTAAATGGACTGCTGCGAAGATTTTTTTATGACAAATAGCCAGGGGACTAGCTTAATTTTGGTGCCAACCAGTGACTACAAATGGATGAAAGCCCTCCACTTTGTAAGGCCATTCAACCACAAACAAAGAGTGAAGTCTTATCTAAATGAACCAGAACTTGGAAAAGTTTAATTCATAAAACTAGATTCTCTTAACACAATCATCTAAAAAATATTTAGAGATTAGGATCAATCTCGGTGCATTTAAAATCATTCTGTACACTTTCATATTAGACAAAAATTTACAAAGTCAAAACTATTTTTTTTTTTTTTTTTTTTTTTTTTTTCCAAGATTTTAACTTTGTAAACTTACTTTACTTTGTAGCCAGAGGTCATTTCAGTTCTGTGTTTTTGACAGTCCAACTTAATCACCAAAAAGTAAATATTAATAAATCCCCCACCCCTATCTTTACACTATTTTCTTAGTATCCATCTTTGATTCTTTTAAAAGTTGACTTACTCCCCAGCCAAATGAGTGCTCACCATTGTTTCAGGATTTCTGCTGAATGATTTATCTACCAAGAAATTCTTGGTTGATATTTTACTTGGCAACTGGAGTGAAAAGTTTCAAGGTCAATAATTGTTCTCAGAATTTTTTTTTTTTAAATCTTTTGTTTTTCTCCAATGTCATTGTAACTTTTTCCAAGAAGTATCGACTCAAATTCCATGAAAGCTGACAAACCTAGTCAAATAGTTATAAATTTATGAAATTTGAACATTAGGTCATTCAAAACGCTTATGAAAATTTACAATACTAAAAATTCATGTAATTTTACTAACACCACAAACAATTCTAATGTTTGTGACAGAACAAAAATGAAAATTCTCTTAATCAGTATGTTACAGGAATAAAGACAAAAGGAAAAAAGTTTTAGCTCATATATTTCAAAGGAAATTTAAAGTTTCGGCCGTTGTACGCTCCGGCCTTCTTCAGGTGGTTGGAATGTCAAACTGAATCCTTTATTTCACTCACTGGGATAGACTGTTCTAGTTCCATGTTTGATGGATGTCAGTTATCAGTTATCTCCTGTTAATTTCCCTCTGAAAGTTCTCCACTGTCTTAACCGGGTATTGAACTCACACTCTTTGGGTCCTGTCACTGGATCTAACCAACGCCTTTATCCACTGTGCCATGTGTCCTTTAATTATTCAGGCAGGTAAATGTTTTATTATAAAAAGAGCATTTACTTAAATATTTGCATCTATAAAAAGAACATATAAACATTAAAAAGAAAATGTCTTAAATAATTGTCGGACTTTGTCATAATGTATGACGTCATTTGTTTACATTTGGATACGCATTGAGCATATATAAATGAAGGAGAGAAAATCATGGAGAATTGTGTTTAAAAACAGTAAAATCAACCTTCCTAACTGAATGTGCTTCTGTGGCCCAATCCGTTAAGGCACGTCAGGCTATATGATGGTTCCGTATAGGATCCAGGCCGGTAAATAATGTTAATACTGTTTATTATAAACAGAGCATTTACTTAAATATTTGTATCTATAAAAAGAACATATAAACATTAAAAAAAATAATGTCTTAAATAATTGTAGGACTTTGTCCACTTCATAATGTATAACATTTTATGTAACAACAAATAAGTTAAATGCAAAAACAACAACAGGACAAAAGAATGACTATGAAAATATATACAGTAATCTGGGATCAATAGAGTTCAAATCCATAAAAATGAAGGGGTGGGGCCATTGTATTTCTATCGCATGCCTCTCAGCATGTTATTGCATAATCCAAGCAAACACGTAGTTCAAATCCCTGTTAGGTCAGTTCTTTACAATCTCCTTTGCCAAGACATTTTGTCATGATGAGGACCTTTTGTTAGTTGGCCAGGAGGTTTAATTCTTCCCACACTTCATCCATCACCTGGAACATTGCATATAGTCATCTGTTTTTCACAATCAACAGGTACTGACTCCCTAAGGACTAAATAGCATCCCTGGTATTAGTCAAATAGCATGAAAACAAGGCACAAGTATTTTTTGCTTTAATCTAGATTTTCAAATAGTTTCCTACTTAGCATTATTTCTTGCTAACCATATTAATAAGTGAACAAAAAAGGCATCTTCTCAGATAGGCCAATGCTTTTCTAAGTAGTAATGACATGCGACAAGACAAAAGATAAAATACCAAGAATTGAAGTCAAAATGATGACCTCTGGCACTGTATCAATAAACCATATTCAAGCTATTGTTAACCTAGATATGGAGACAAATATACACTACAGTATATATTGAATCAATGCCAATTACTAGTGTCAGATGGAACCAAAACAACCTTTTATTTAATTCAATAATGAACTAAAATGACCAATAAATAATTATCTATAGAAAGTGTAGGTTTTTTTTTTTTTTTTTTTTTTTTTTTAAAATAACACTGACAGAGTTTTTACCCATCAACTGTAAATGACAAGAATTTCTGTCATTGTTGTTCTATGACTCAAATAAAAATAGCAAAAATTAAACCTTTAGAAATTCAGTTAATTGGAAATTCAAAGACAATATTTAGAAGTTATATATGAACAGCTCCATCTTAGAAAAAGAGCTAAATATCTGAAATTACCAATTTACAGGCACTACTACTAAAATAGAGTGGTCCACTCGTTAAATAAAAAAAAAAAAAAAAAAAAAAAAAAAAATTGTTGTATATTTGAGCAGGTTACAAACAGACATAGGTAGTAATAGAGTGAAAGGAACAGCAACACAGGCAGAGATGAAAGAAAGAGAGGTTTATTGTAAAAGAGAATACACTACTGAAAGACAGGGAATTGGTTAGCAGGCTAGTAATTCCCAAAGCAAGTTCACCTGGTAGATATTTACTTGAACCCCTCCTCACCCGAATCAGGATGTGAAACAAATTCAGTTTTTAACATGGGACTAGAGTCTTAGCTTGTCCAAGCTGGTCTAAGCTAGTCATAGCTGGTCAGAGTCAGTCCAAGCTAGTCGTAGCCGTGATACCAACAGCACAGGGACGGATCCCTACACAAGGTAAGTATCAAAGTTCACCAGGTATATCCTGTGCCCACTATATATATATATATATATATATATATATATATATATATATCTCTGATATAGTCAGTCCACAATGGGCAATAGAGAGAGTGGGACATTCCATTACAACACTTCCCCCTGGGCTAATTTTACCCATGAAATTTTGCTCAATAGCTCTTCTTTCTGGGGTCAGGACATAACTGACTTTTTTTCTTCTTCCTAGTAATTTTCTGCTTCACCAAAAAATAAATAAAAAAGATAGGGACAAATTCTTTTGGAAATAATTTTGTAGATTAGCATTCTTTAGATCATCCTTAAGCCACAGCACCTGTAAGAATTGGAAAATACTGATCTGTCATTTTAGAAAGAAATTCTGTTCATAATATTGACACAGTGTCAAATCGATCACTGACTTTTTAACTTGACTGTTTACAAATGTCAAGTTTAAAAATGTGCTTATCTCATAGATATCTGCATACAAAAAACATTTTTTTTTTAACACAGATTTATCATTAAAGAACAAACAGATGTATATATATTTTTAAGTAGTGACACATTTTTAATTATTGTATTTGCACTCTTACTGGCCATCTAAGTGACTGACAAATCTGTTAGAGAGTTTCTTTTGCATACCTACCTTAAAATAGATGCCAGTAAAATCTGTTGTGAGGAGAGCAAATTAATATAATGCTCGAATTTTAGTTGATCAAAGTTATCGCAACTTATAAGTTAAAACTTAACAGTTAATAATGCACTGGCAGATTCCTAAGCTCCATACCAAAATACATGGATTTAAAGTTTAATTTCACACCTGGAACCATAATGTCCTCTCATTGTTCTTAATTTTATCTTATTTAATTTTATTTTTCCTTTTATCTTAATTTTCTTATATGCATCCTACCTCTTGGGTAGCACTTAGAGAACCTGTTCTGACTGCCAGTTGCACAATATTGGGGTTCTTTCAGTGCCATGGCATTCATGGATACATGTCCCTGCAAGCCCTTCTGGTGGGCAACCTTGAGGAAACACTCTGCTGTAGTCTGTGCCACCTTCCAGCTAGTTTTTATTGCCTTAGACAATCTGCAGTGACTATTATTCTTGGCTTCTTCCATCTTAAAACAAAATGACTAATGTGACAAAATAAAAGTAAACCAATTTCAATAGGATTAGACAGGTTTGCCTTTTGTCTGGTTCACAATCCTATCCAGTCTTTTGAACAGAAAAGGTTTATCCTTAATTTCCAGTTTAGGACTGGGTTTCCTGTTTCTTCTAAAGTTTACTTCACCTATATTGCTGACATCTTCACCTAAATTCAAACTTTATTTACAATTTGTTTCTTTTTTTACCTCAATAGGAATAGATAGGTCTCCTGTCTTCTTGCATCTTAGTGGCATTATCACCTTGCTTGGGGTGAATTGATTAAAAAAAAAAAAAAAAAAGTTTACATAAATTAACAAAATCATTAGTATGTTGATATCAAGCATGTAAACACATTTTCCAAGCATGTTATTTGTCTAATAAATAAAAAAAATTTAAAAAAAGTGCAGATAACTATATAAAAAGTCAGGGATCAATTTAGCACTGTTTTGATATTATAAATCAGATCCCCACTTACAGATTGATATTAAAACGAAGTCTAGAATACTTCTCTGTGAAAATTATTCCCTGGGAAATTTTTTCATTTTTAAGGAGTGAACAAGTATATTTAAGTAGTTCCAGTTTAAGTTTTCAAATAATTTAAATAATATATAAAAAATATAAACTGAATTTTATTGCACCCAGAATAATAATAATAATAATAATAATAATGATCAGAATTCAATCAAAGAACTGTTTAGTATCTTTAACAAAATCATACTATCTCCAAAACCAAGAATTACACTTATTCAACTAATAGCAACTCCACTCATTTTCTCGAATTCCCTTCAACTAAAGCCAGCAACATTATAATTTTGTTGCTCTTAATTCAAACAACCAACCCCACATTAGCTGATTCTCTAAAACACTTATAGAAATATCTCAGTATAAGATCCAATCAACTGGTGACATCTGTTATTGGATATTCACCTTGGGTGGAGCAAAGATTAATAAACTTGTCTCACAAGCCATTTATAAGTTTCATGTTAATTGAATGCCCCGTTATTGTGGCCATATGCTAATTAATTACCTACTTTGGACACTTGTCTTTGTCAGTAAGTCCTATTTTCACTTGAAGACTACTATTGTGGCCTGGTGCCAATCTAGACAAGCATAGTTAAATATCTGTTTTGCACAAAAATGAAATTGGTAAGTCAATTTCAAATTCCAACTAATGCGCATAGAAACCCATCTCTTTATCATCCCTACAAGCTATATGTTAAATAGTATAGCAAACTGGACTTTCTAGATCGGGTTGACAACAAATCTAGGAGAAAGACATTGTTAAATTAAAGTCTGAATAGAAAGTCACAGGAAACCACTCCACTATATTAATTATGACAATGCAGTTTACAGATATTAAAGAAATGTAAAGAGCCATGATTGCTTAGATGCTAAAGAGACAAAAAAAAAAAAGAAAACCAGAAGAGAATATTTATATTTCATATATATATATAAATTTAAAAGTTAATTACAAAACTTCTGATTTTAATTAGTTGAGGATTTATAGAATTTTAATTAACAAACTTAGTTCACTCCTATCGATATATTTTGCAAAGAAGCCCATAGAGATTTTTTAAAAGATATAATTTATCATTAAGTATTTTTCAAGGAAATACCCAAACAAATAGTGTAACATTACAATAATGTAATTTATTTTTTTTTAAATTTCTAATGAGTATTATAAAAATGTGAAAAAAAACATCTTTGTCATAGCAAAACAGTGGTTAATTTGAATAATTTTATATTTCCTAACCCAGCACATAACAATAATAAGCAAAAAAAAAAAAAAAAATCTATCATCCACACACACACACACACACACACACACGTGTGTATTTAGGCAGGCCTGATTAAATAAATTACAAACATTATGTCTGCTTATTTTTACCAGAATCCTACCATATTCAAATATTTTTCCAAGTATTACAATCATATTTCTTGCCTCATTTGATTGTAATACACAGAAAAATATTTGTGAATATGAAAGGTTTATGCTAAAAATAAGCAGACATGCCTAAAAAATGCAATTATCGCACACACAAGCAATTATTACATTTTATATATATATATATATATATATAAGCAATTATCAAATTTTTATTTATTCATCAATATTTTTTTGTGTAAAGGAATATCTTAGGAGTAAATTTATGAGAAATAATTTTTCAAAAATCAGTTACAATGAAACCCATTAATTAAATCTGAAGCCACTTCTAAAGTAAAATATTTAAGAATTTAAAAATTAAGAAAATGTGGATTTACTAAATATTCCCTTTCTTTAAAAAGATAAAATACCCAAATGTCAAATCAGTTCAAATTTTATTGCAAGTTCTTATATAGAAATATGCCCTTAATGATTTAATAACAAAATAAAAAAGCAATAAAACTCAAAAATTACTCAGTGTAGAAAGTTTTTCCTTGCATTTTTAAACAAGACATATTTAAGATATTCAGTTGGGGTGTGTATGGCTAGAAGATGGACAATAATAGGGAACTTGTCTGGACAACCTACCTGTCTACTCCAGACAATGTTAAAAGCAATAATGTTAGCATATATACACCTGTTTACAGAATAGTATGTGACGTACAGATTTGCACAAGGATGAATTGTTTCAAATGTTGGCAGTCAACATGACAACCAATGAACAAGATAAATAGGTGGAGTCTGATTTTAAAAAAGAATGAACATGAAGTCACCCATCCCAAGGCAACATTCTGGTTTGACAGCTTAACTTTTCACAGTCATAATAATATATACTTCAAGCATAAATTAAGAGAGTACAATTTTCTGGACAATTATGCCAATTTGAGTCACATCAACAAATTTTAATTTCTTGGAAGGAATTTTGAAAGGAAAATAAGCCTTGAAATCTTCAAATTAGAAACACATTATGATTCATACAAAATTGGTATTTCTTTTTCCATGCATGCATTTTCATTTCTTTTATATAGCATATCAATTTGAAGAAAAGTTTATTCAAATAGGCTAAGAAAAAAAAAGTCTTCATTGGCTAACTGATTTCATTGTAATATACTCAGAATGGAGTACACATTTTTTGATCTAGAAATGTGTTTCAAGGAGTTTTCAAAATCTATCACAGCCTTAATAAGAGCAAATTACTTTAGGACAATGGTTCTTTAACTTATGAACATGATTTGAACATATGAAAAAAAAAAAAAAAAAAGTCTTTTCCAGGCTCCTCACATTACCTTATATGTTGGTCGTATTTTTATTTTTTTTAATGGCATATCAACATCTCTATGGGTTATTTAATGCCCAAATCCAAATATTTTATATGCAATTTTATGGCTCCATCTAGATATATTTGTTCGTTATTTTTACACTTCAGAGCAAATGTATGTTTAGATATATAGTTTGGAGATAAATCTATTGCCGGTAATTTTACTGTAAAGATGTATATTAATACTTTGGTGCTGTATTGATTGTTATTTTGCTACAAAGATATATTACTATTAGACTTTTTTTTTCTTTTTTTTTTTTTTTTTTATATACATAAATATATTACTGGTGTTTTAACCATAATGTATTTTTTGTACTTCATGAATCACCAAACAAGAGATTAAGAGGTGCTTCCACGTTTCTCAAAACCTCCAATCTCTCAATTAGAGGCCTTGCTAGTGGATGTAGTTTACTGTCATATCCAGGACTGCTTCTATGAAAAAGATCCTTAAACTGTGAACACAAAAAGGGGGATATATTATCCATATCCGTCTACTGTCTTCTGGAGTTAAAAGATTTCCTTTTTCTCATAGATAGCACCTGAAGAAGACTGATCGAAACATTGGAATAGCAACAGTAAGTGTTCAAAGATATTTGAACATCCAAATAAAGCCGGATGCATTAAAATTATAGACAATATAAAACACAGAACTTTACACAGTAATAGAAGTGATTACAAAAAAGTACTATGGTTTTGGTTATGCAACCAAAAATTATTTTTGATTAGAGCTGAGGTAAGAAAAAAAAATATATAGTTGATAATTTATCTTAAATAGCCAATTTAAAAATACTTTCTTTCCTTCTTAAAAGGAATCAACAAGTCTGTAGAAGTATCTTCCATCACATGTATAAATTTAATTTCATAGATTATTGATTGAAAAATTACTGAAGCAATTCTAAATGGCATAAACCGTTGAACATTTGAAAAAACAAAACAAAATCGATTTAGTCAGCTGATACTGTCCAAATGTTAGGACAAGTTCAATGCATTTCTAATCTATTGTAGAATAGAAAATAGTGCTTGAATATATGTGTCACACAACCTGTTCTCACTACTAATGAAATATTCCATTGTTATGGTAGTAAATATTACTTAATGCCAATAAGCAAGCATTGCTTGTGCTAGATTTCCTTTTTTATTTTAATAATTTAAGACTTTCTTTCCACATAACAATTGATTTAATTGTATAGATTAAAAAAAAAAAAACATCCAATTACTCTGACAAAAAATAAAAATAATTCAACCGTTGCAAAATTACTTAAATTTCCCCCTTTTTTTTTTAAACCTGATAGTACAAGTAAACTAGAGAAATAAAACTAATTCACTATTTCTAGTGTTCAGAAATAGTAAACATTTTATTCATCACAAAGACAAAAACAAAAAAAAAAAAAACACCCTGATAGATTTAATCCATACCAGAATCTCTCTTGTTATTATTGGATAAAAATCAATAGATATCAAATAACCTATCTCCACTTTGTAAAGATAACCTTGTTATCTTTAGTAAAACAGTAAACAATTGATTCCTTCTTGTGTGTGATAAAACAAAAGCATGAAAATAGCCAGCTGTTGCAACAAAACTGTATGATTTTAATTAGATTCAGTGGAGAAAGGGAGTTCTTTTCATCAATCTGTTAAAATACAATGATAAACAAAAGGAAAATACATTAGCTCAAGAGTTGCAGGTTTTTGTAGAGTCTATAATGAGCCAGTGTACTTAGCTTATTTGAGAGCTTTTTTTCATTTTAAAAGCTTTTCCTTATTCATTAACAAATCCTTTAAAACCAAATGACATTTTTCTTCGGTATGAAAAGACATTAAAGACTTCGATACCAACTTAGGTAATCAGATTTGAAAACAATGAAAATCTTATTTTTACTTTGAGAAGGAACGGCTATTTACTAAGGCTAGTTTGGCATAAGGAGAGAATATATAATGGGAACATAAAGATTATGTTGCAACAATCTTGCAAGGATAGCTAGCTGGCCTGTATTGAAAATCATGGCTTCAATCTCAACCCTTATTCCTGACAAGAAAATCTCCTGTTCACCAAGCAAGCTCTTCAAATAAATCATCTTTTACCCAATCAGTATATGAAGTGCTATAGGTCCTCACACTAGGCCTTAGAAAGAAATTACTTAAATTAATGGTCATCATGAACCAATGGGCTTGAAACATATTATGCCACTCAACCTGAAGAATAAAAACATTTCATGAGACTTCATAGATTTACTAACTTTCACAACACATTTGATAGAGATACGTAACTTGAATTTGTCTTTCATCATAAAGATCAAAGTTATTACAATATATTTTAAAAAACTCAATGTGTCCTGAGTATGATGATAAACTACATCCAGCAGCATAGCCTCTGATCGGTAGATTGGAGGTTTTGAGGAGCATGAAAGCACCTCTTAATTGCTGTTGTTTCCAGGTCCACCCTGACCCAAAGTGGCAGCACCTGTTAGGGTCCCAGCTATGGACCAGTAGTGACCCCACCAACAAAAATCAACAGTACATTCTTATAATAAAATAACCAACAACACATTTTTATAGCAAAATTACAATGCAAAACTAAAAAAATATATTTTTATAGTAAAATAACTAACAATACAAACTATATATATCTATAAAAAAAAAAAAAAAGCCTTTACTCTGAAAGTATAAAATTATGTAGAAAATATTGAGTTGAAAGTATAAAATTACATACAAAATTAGATTTCAGCATTAAATAACCCACAGACGTTGACATGCTGCTAAACAAAATCAACATGAAAGAACTTTCATGACATTAATCCATATAATATCCGACAATTTCTTAGAGAAATCAAACTGTATTCCAAAATATACATTACAGTTCAAAAGCTTGAGGCCACGCCTATTAATTTTTTTAAACTGGCCCCAAAAATAGTTGCTTTGTACTTTAAATATAGAGAAAATCATTATACACTGTTAAAAAAAAAAAAGAAAAAAGCAAGGAATATTTTTATTAGAAATTTTATTAAAGAAAAAAGAAAAAGCATTTCATGATTAAATTTTGCTCCCATCAAAATATCCTCCTTTAGCCTCAATTACTGCAGCACAAATTTTTGGCATTTGTTGCAAAAGTTTCTCAAAGTAAAAGTTTGATAATTGATTCCATTCTTTTTTTTCAATGACTCTAAGAGCTCTTTTTCATTTATTTTTCACTCTTCTGTCAAGTTCATCCCATGCTAATTCTGGGTTGGCTTCAAACTTTTGAACTGTAGCACAACTTCAACAAAACTACAACTCACACATATTACTGTCTCTAGTAATTATGTCCATACAAACATGTATATGCGCAAAAGATGTGTATCATCTACCATGTATTCAACTGTGAAAGCAGAATAACATTTTTATTATTTAAAAAAATCTCAAGAAAATTTACATTTCAGCATTAAATGACCCATAAGGAATTAATATGCCGTTAAACAAAATCTCATAATTGAACATGACTAGATAGTACAAGTACTATCAACAAATTAATTCCATATACTCAACACCAATGATGGTTACGGTCATGTGCATTTCCATTGAATCATACAACCCTAGTACCAAGTTTGGGAACTTTCCGATACCACCTCATATCAGAAAGATATTTTATGCATTTTTATCAAATAATTACACATTTCAATTTATTGTTGCTTGATATTTTTCTTTTAAAAATTTTCCTTCTTAACAAAAGCTAGTGATATGCAAATGATAGATGTTAAATACAGCATCATATAATAATTGTGATCGTCTGTCTCTTCATCCTGCCAAAATCTATTCCATTTTGATAGTGTTAAAAGACAAGATCTATCAGAGACACTACTTAGTTTCAGTTGGGAAAAAAAAAAGGTTTAATGTCTCCTGCTAATACCTGATAAATAATGGAATATTCCATTTTGATAGAGTTTCAGTTAGAAAATGAAAAAAGAAGAGAACATAGAAGTGTCCAGTGGAAAAAGTTGTCAATTTCAAATCTTTTCATTTGTATCCCCTTACTTCTTAAACGACCGGCATTCATATTTATGGTTGTTATTGAAATATTTTGTTAAGCTCAAATATTTAACGATGTGATAGGGGGATTTTTACAGATATTTTATTGTCATAGAACTCACCATGAGCTTATCCAATCATTAACTGAAGAATTAAGATTCATCAGAAATTTAAAATAGGAAAAACATGAAACTTTCATGGTTAAAACTAGTCAAGACTAATTACAATATGTTTACCGATATGAATTATTGGTAACATCTATGATTTAAACATATAGCAACTTGTTGTTTCTTGTAAAATCTTACAAATATGATGTCATGTTAAGAATTTAGCCAACAATGACTAGTAAATTTAATAGGCATTTCTAAACAAAAAAAAAAAAAAAGTTTGACCAATTATTTACAATGAATGACTTCAATAATTATTGTGATCACTTCTGAAATAATAATATATTGATGCTTACTGAACATTTCCAGAAACCAATAAATGGATGTGAGCAGTGGCAACAATGATGTGACAAGCCACATTCTAGATAACCTTGCACAGCCGCCAACTTACAAAAACATTTATCGCTGGTAAAAATGTGTAGCCAATGGTGGTAGCTGTGGAAGGAAGAAAATGTTTTGTTCCTGAAAACTTGATCTAGCCAACAGTGTCATAGTGTTCCTTGTATCTGTTGTAGGTTCCAGATTAAAAATATATTGGAAACATATATTTCAGAGAACCCCCACTAACTTAGTATGATTGTATGAATGTTTAAGTTAGTTTTTTTAAGTATGTAATATGTAAAAGGGAAGTTTAATGGTTTTGGATTGGATTATATTGTTTCCATAGTGATCATCATTTCTGCTTACATCAGGAAAGTGCATTGAACATAAGTACAGTAGAATACTTCATATCCGGAATCCCGCATATCCAGACATGATTTTGATGAGTATATTTGAACTATTTGGGCGATATGTAACCGATTTGAAATTTCTGTTTTTCAGGAAATTTACTTTGGATATTTCGCCCTAATGTAGGTACCTGCAATAATTCGCTAAAAAATCAGTATAGCATAATGATAAAAGGTCCGAAACTTAATAAAAACAAAGTTTCATCGATAAAATATTTATGTTACTATTAAGAGGAAAGAACAAAGTATTTTTTAAATATTTTTAAAAAATTTTTTTCCTTCTTTCTAACACGTTCTGAATTTGGGTAAAAAAATCTCATTTTTTTTATTGTTAACTTGGGAAGACTTGTGGTCTTCGCCATTTTTTTAGTGCAGCAGTTTCAGGGGTGGGGGATCCATTAATTTGGAAATTCTTGCAAAAATCAAATTGTCTAATTTAAATGAAACTTTTAGAACTTATTCAAAAATGAATGAATAATTTATTTTTTTTAAATTTTTATTTTTTAGAAAATCTTGGTAAATTTTTTTCTTTTTTTTTTTACATCTGTTACAACCCCCACAAATTAATTTTATAAAATTTTCTAGAATTTTAAAGAGTTCACAAATTGTTTTATTTTTACTTATAAGCAGGACTCCTTGGAGAAATTGAATAATCATTTTTTTTTTCACAACTACTACCAACTTTTTAAAAATCTGCTCCAAATTGTAAAATAAAAACTGCAATAAACTATCTAGTTATCAAATTAGATAAGCTTTTATTTGCTTTTATAAATAATATATATTAAAGACATTATTATCTGAAGAAAAGAGAAATTTTTCAATGAAAGAATTTTTACAAGAATTATTTACATTTTTCTTTTTTCTCATTTTTTTTTTTTTCATTTTTCTTTAATTTTAAAAAATGTTTTAAAATTCTTTCATGCAGCGCATGGGGTCAGTTATTAAGTTTTTAAGTGAAAACTATATTTACTTAGCAAAAATTAAAAGCTTAATACAAATGATGCTACCAAAACTTTTTACCATAATTTTTTCTTCTTTTTTTTTGTGCATCAAAATTTTTTTTTTTTTGGTATGATATCCCATAAGTGACATGTTTAATAGGTTACATGTTTCAAAGCTTGTCTCCTCCTTGGGGAAATCCCCTTGACATGTAACGGTCTTATCTCACTCTCAGTTATTAAATTAAAAATTAAATTGAGATAATAAAATTATCTCATTTATCAATTTAAACAATTAATAACACAGAGAAATATTTTAATTATTATTATAATAATAATTTTATTAATTATTATCTCAGTTATTAAATTAAAAATGTAATAACTTAATGTAATATTAATAATTAATAAAATTAGTTATTATTATCTTAGCTATTAAATAATGAAAGAGATAGAGGTGACTCAATAATGTAAGAATTTTTTTACAGTATTTTAAATTATTATATGAAACAAAAAAAAAAAAAAAAAAGTTATGTCACTTTTGATGCACCATACTAAACCTGTCAACACATTCAACCATCAAATTATCGATGGAGACGTGAAAATAACAAGACCCCGAGGTCAAGAAATGTTTGTTTAGAAAATTTTATGTTATAAGTGATTTTTGTTTCAGAAAAGATTAATTTAACTTTAAATTTTCTAATTTTATGAAAGTAACATTTCAGAAATGTATATCTTATTTTAGCTGGATTTTCAAAACCGAAAAATAAGTGTTTACATTTCTCTAAAAAAAAAAAAAAAGTTAAAAATGGCCGTTTCGATTGGTTTTTCAGAAGCATCAACTAAATATCATTCAAACTTCTATTTAAAATATTCCACAGTATTTTTTTTTCTGGAATTAAAAAATTTAATCCTTTAGCTTTCAATTGAAGCAGTTGGAAAGCTTCGAAAAGAATTTTTCCTTTACAAAAAAAAGTGATGGGAATAAGAGGAAAGGACGACGAGACATCTGCAACAAGATAGCGACGAGATGCATGACTGTGATGAAACCTGAACTGAAATTGAAAAAGCTATTAAAAAGGTTGTCAGTTTTATGGAAAGAAAGCTAGCATTCAGCTATGACAACTCTAATAATGCACACAGTGTTAAAAAGTGTCTTTTGTTTAAAAAATTTCAAGAACAAAAGCAAGACGAAATGCGAAAAAAGTTGAAAGGACATTAGAAGAGAAAGAATCATCATACAACAGCGATTAAAAAAATCCTACATGGTATACTTAATTTAATGAATTTTCATTAACATTACGTAATTTATTTCTTTTTCCTTAAAATCAATTCTGTTATATTTCACTCACTAATAGCTTATTTTGTTTACTATAAAACATTGAAAATAAATGTTAAACCTGATTTGAGTTTTATTTTAATCTAAATATAACCCCTTATATCCGGACTTTGTAACCAATTCCTCATATTCAGAAGGCCTTCTTAGTCCAGTATGTAAAAGTGAAGTTTAGTGTTTTGGGATTGGATTATATGTGTATGATTGTTTACATAGAGATCATCATTTTCTACTTACATCAGTATAGTGCACTGAACATCATTAAGTATTTGCAAATTGGATTTACTGTCCTGTTCAAGTAGAACAGAAGAGTTGGCATAGTGGATAAGTCACTTGCCTGCTTACCTCAAGATTGGACATCCAAATCATAGAAGTCATTTGATAATTTTTATATATCTGTCTGTGTAAAAATTTAAACAAAGAAAAATAAAACTAAAAAAATTAAAATATTTATTTTACTATAAACATTACTTTTTGTGGGTACAGATGTTTGAGCAGACTTATTTTTTTTTTAATATAAACAGTGAAATTAGTGTCTACCAGCCCAGAGATACAAAGTTTTAATAAAGAAAATGAATCTCCCAACAGGAATTTAAGATTTTTAATCTCTTGGTTGGCAGTTATTAATTTCAATAAGAGAAAAATGTCTGCTCAAACACATGCACCCACAAAATGTAATATTTATATTAGGTTGGTGCAAAAATATTGTCGGTTTTTGACATATTTTTAACGTCAAAAACCGACATTATTTTTGCACCAACCTAAAAAATCATTTCTAATTATAAAAAGAAAATATAAAATTTATATTTATATATGTACTAGCAGTAGAGCCCGGCATTGCCCGGGGATGTAACAGTAAGAGATAGATCAAGTATCGACCATCATAAAGACTGAAAAATAAAATTGACAAAGATTATTGTTTAAGGTTGACGGACACGCATGTCTTAATTAGTTTTATTTTTTGTTTTGTTTTTTTTTACGAATTGATCAAACCCAAACTTAAACAAAAACATTGTTTTCAATCGTTATGAGTCTACCGATTGAATAGAATTTTATTATAAATAATTGTCTTGTAAATGGAATTTTTAAAGCATTCTGAATGTAAAAATAAAGAAAAAAGTGTGCAAGACAATAAGAAACTACCTGCCAAAAAAAAAAAAAAAAAAAAAAAAAGTGAAATTTTGTTGAAATCGGTTGAAAAATGTAGGAAATCCTATCCCATATATAAACGAACACACACACAAACAACCAACCTGGGTTTTATAATAAGTATAACTTGATATTAATAAGTATAACTCGATATGACTTGTCTCCCTTTCATTAATGCCTCTTAAGCATGTTTTCAAGTTGATTTTGTGCAAAAACAATTGTGTTTTTCCAATTTTTGGCGATGTCAGAACCACCGCAAGGTAATTTTACATAGTCCTGTGAAGTTTTGTTGAAATCGATTGAAAAATGTAGGAAATCCGATCCAATATATAAACGTACAGACACACACACACACTCTGTATTTTATAATAAGATTATATATATATATATATATATATATATATATATATACACTAGCAGTATGGCCCGGCGTTGCTCATGCTTGATTCAAAAATCGTACAACTCATACAGCAATCACTATCACTTGACTTAAAATATTTTTGCCCTTCATTGCCTTTAAAGAAGTGCCCTTTGCCGTGCTGATGTTGCTATATGCCTTACTTCTTGCCTATCTCACACTGCAAATTTTTTCTAAGCTCTATACTAAACATTAAATCTGTTACAAAAAAAGAACTAAACAAAATGAACACAAAACGATCAGCTTTAAAAAAAGGACTCGTAACTGGAAAAACCAAATGAAAAAAAGAATGTTAACAACAAATACTTTTTCACACCCAACCCAGTTCTGCTGAATCAGAATCAACGTTGAGTTTAAGCAAGCGAATGAGCCAATTGGAGTAAAGTGCCATGCAGATTTAAATTTTCCCCCACTTGTGACGAATGCAGCTATCAATTTTTTTTGCATGCTAGTTAACATTTGTGTCAGTCAGCTGTTGGCTCTCATGCTGGCCAATAGAATCTTCCTGCCTATTCGTGGCAGCCAGTTATAGGCTCTCACTCTGGCCAGTAGAAAACGGCTGCAAACTACATGAAAACTGCCGTAGAAGCATAAAAAAAAAAAAAAAAAAAAAAAAAAAAAAAAAATCGATTATTTCCACTATCGATGGGAGTTGGGAAATGCAAAGTCAGTCTTGGCCTTCCTGCTAACTTGGAGCATGTGCATGTAAATTTTGGTGCAAATCCGTCAAAAATTGCGGCCATGCATTCGTTACACACACACATCCTGCCTTATATATATATATATATATATATATATATATATATATATATTTATAATTAGAAATGATTGTACACAAATTCCAAAATTACTACATATGGGGAATAGGCCTATTTCAACTGATGAAAATTTGTCTGTCTTATTCAACCCTGATATAGGCCGAGTTCATGTCGGAATTAGAAATTTAACTGTGACAGTTACAAAAAAAATAAAATATTGAAAATACAGAATTTATCTATTTCAATGTTTCAGTCAGATGAAAGGCACAAGACAATGCTGCTATGAGGTAATTTTGAATTTTATTGTGTGCCAATTATTTGCTCTGTTATAATACATTGAGCCCTTCTTGGGGATCAGTTTTAATATTTTATATTACTAGGATCCACTTGGATTATATACCAACCGATTTATTACCTTTACTATACAAGTTTTGTTTAACTAAACCAAGTTTCGTGGGTTTAAAATCATTTTTCCCCCAAATAAGGAAAAAAAACAAAAGAAATTTAAATAAATTTAAAACAGACAAGTCATTTTGATAGTTTAATAAAACATTTTTGAATTAATTTAAAAACTCCCCTCTTCTTGTCTCCTCTCAGCATGGCTAATACTAACCTTCATGAGAGTAACTCATTGTGCCTTCTTGTGATAACATTCTTGGCAGGCATGAAGTGGAAAGATTGAATCCATTGCTAGATCTGCTGCTAAAAAAGTTTGTTCACTGTGTCACACTAGACAATTTTTCTCTCCTGAATCTATCTTACATACTTATAAACTCTACTATTCATCCATGCCTTGAATATTGCAGCTACATATGGCCCGGTCCTTCTGCTGTATATTTAAAGATCATTGATAAAATTCATATAAGAATCAGAAATATTATTGGTCCTGACCTGGCGTCTTAGCTTCAGTCATTTTCTCACCACCGTAATGTAGCTCCCCTGTGCCTTTTCTAGAAATACTTTCATGGTAATTGTTTCGATGAACTCTTCACTATGGTACTTAGATTTTATGAAAGTAAGCGTAGTACTAGATTGGTGGTAAGGTACCATCAATTCACAATTGAATGTAAATGTAAGTTCTATACTAATAGTTTCTTTTCTGACACTTCTTGCTTTTGGGACACTCTTCGGATGCCATGCTTTCCAGATAACTTAAGATTTCAACGCAATGTCAATTGTCATCTACTGTCCCCTTGATTACTCTTCTATTGATCACACTCCTTAATAACATTTATTTTTTTTTTTTTTTTATTCTTTCACACCCAGTAACCCCTTGTGTCTTTACTGGGGTGATATGATTAAAAAAAAAGATTAGCTTAAATATTGCTAAGTATTACCAGCTATTTAGTATTATTAACATCATATGTAATTGTCCCACATTTTTAATTTTATCTACAGTCCCCTTTAAGAAGCTTCCTGAATATAAAAAAAAAAATTTCTTCCATTAACATTACATCTGATTAACCTACAAACTCCCCTTAATAATTAGAACTGTATCTGGCTACAATCAAGATACATTTGTCGCTGTCATATCCTCCACAATCATCAATGATGCCATGTTTATATGTCTGTTTATTGTGGCATGAAGAAAAAAAAAAAAAAAAAAAAACTCGCCCCTTCTCCACCCCCCGACCTTATTTTTCTATTTAGTGTAGATCTAACATTTAATTGGTTAATTCAGACATATCCAAAAGTCTATTTTTAATTTCTGATCTTATGCCTCCACCTTTAATTTTAGGGAAAGAAGTAACAATTTGCTTTTAAATTTCCCTAAGAAATCATTTTATAACCAGTTAACTACCCTCACCTGAAGAAGTGCAATCATAGTATTGAAACATGAAAGCTTTTATGTAGTGATTTTTAAAAAAAAATCACACATATATATATATATATATATATATATATATTATATATATATATATATGTGTGTGTGTGTGTGTGTGTGTGTGTGTGTGGCATATATCAATAAATCTTGATGCCAATAAGACTATGGTTCAAATTCAGGTACCAAGTAGTAATAGCTTGTTAACCTTAATTGCAATTAAAAAAGAAAAATTATTTCACAATAAATTATGAAAGATGCTTAATCAGAAGGTAGTAAGATTCAGAAACTGTATATTTATGCAATAAAATCATTTTACAGATATAAAGTCATACTAATGCCCAAAATTATTTTGTTCCTATATAATAGAAAGCTCATTGTATATTTGCTATGGAGTAATTAAGTTGAAAGCCTGTTACTACTGTAATGAATTTGATCCTCATGGGGGTGCCCCACTAAATTGATCCCATGTCAAAGATAAGTTTATTAACTATTTATAATACTAGTTTATAAAACTTAGTTTATAACTTTCACTCCAGAAATCTTTATTTTGGAAGAAAATTTTGCCAAATCAAACCTGAACCATTTTACAGTTTGTTTGACCAACCAAAAGACTTTGGAATGGTGTGGATTTAAAGAAGAAAATGAAGTGGAAAACATTAACGGTATATTGAGTTTGAGTCAAATACTAAAAGATTCAATTTTGCAGAATTATCAACAATAGAAATGTTTTAAAAGTTTTAAAAAAAAAAAAAAAAATGAGAGCATAAGAAAAATCATGAAAGAAAACTGAAACGGTTGAAAATTTGATTTCAGAAATGGTAAAAACTGTTAAAGAAAATAAAAATTAAATAAATGAATTTAAACTATACAAATAACTAATTCTTATCAGTTGACAAGTTTTGTCAAGAAAAATGGTTGGCTTTTTTTTTTCTAGCTATTTTCATTCCAACTAGATCTATCCAAAACCTAATGGTCCACTTTTTTGACTTTTTAATCATTCCACCCCAAATAAGACAACACAAGATGTTACTGAATGTGAAAGAATAAAAGAAAGTCAAAAATTAAGGAGTAGGGACAATAAAAGAATAAAAATTAAGACAAAAAGATAATAATTGACATTGCATTTAAATTTTTGAACAACAAAGTTGACTGGAAAGCAAGAGGCTGGAATTCCTATCTGAATTGATTTCTTTAGTGCCATACTAATTTTTGATTAGTATATAAATGGCCAAATCCACAAATGTTATTACTCAGCCACTGATTGTTCAGTATACTTTAAAGTTAACCATCTAATGTTTTAATTATATGATCTAATTTTGAAATTTAGTAAAAATTGTATAATGAATTTAAGATTTTATTGTCCAATATTCATATAAATTCTGAGGAAGAAAATTCATCTTCAGCCATCAGATTGTAAAAATGCAGTGTAATCTGAGAAGTTTTCTTTTAAAATAAGCACAGAAATGCAAAAAGGAAATTGTTTTCAGTCTTGCATTCAACTTTATAAATGAAGTAAATTTAAATGGAATTAACACAGTGAAAAACAAAAGTCATTCATAATGATCAAATTTCAATTGAAATTAATTACATTAAAACAAGCAATAAAATCTTATATTTTTATTTAAACATTAGAAAAACAAACTCCATGCAACTAAGCTAAAAGACAGAAAAAAAAAGAAACTTTATTTTTTTTTTTTTTAATATCTTAAACAATTTTATAATTTCAAAATAGCAGCTTGTCTTAATTAGTCCTTCCAAATGATTGGGGCTTATTTTAATTTAATTTTTTAAACTCTGTTTTCTATTTGTTTTTACTAGAAAGACAATAGATGAAAATATTAACAAAATGTTCATTATACAGAACTGGCCCATTATGAAGTCATTATTTTTATTGACAATAAATCAATCTTTATGGCATATTTGATGACCTAAAACATATGTTTTTAAAATTAGGTATTGATTTGCAGGGAGCCAGTCTTTGCACATCCCAATTTTATATGGCTTACTATTATCTCTGATTTCATCATTTGCAGGGGCTTACAGCCATATCATGTTGAAACATCAGTTCTCATATGATCACTGAAGTTAAGCAACGTCAGTACCTAAATGGATAACCATTTTGAAATACCAGGTGCTGTAAGCTTGAATGTGCAGGTGGTGTAATGGATAACAGCTTGGAATTGGAAATCAGAGAGCAGAGTTTCAAGTGCAAATGCCCTTTGGGAAAGATATGAATCTGTGTCCCCCCCCCACCAAGCTAAGAGTTAATTAGTACGGTTTGTATTAGTAAAACATTATTTCAAAATTACAATCTAAAAATGTTTTCTAGCTTCAAACTTGCAAAAGGTTGATAAGACACAAAAAACAAATCAATCAATACAAATGATTGGATCCTATTGCTAAAAAAAAAAAAAGTCAGAATAACTTTATCACGCTCAAGACTAAATTTAAAATATTTTTTTTTCTGTCTGAATTTGTGGGAGTTATTATTTATGTTCAGCAAATTATTGTCCTCATCTTTGTTGTTAAGTTTCAGTAGTTGTGCCATTCAAAATGAGATAACAACAATGATGAGGACAATAGTCCAAATATTTTTTTTATTATTATTATTATTTCTTTCACTTACAGAGTCCTTAGTTTTAATGGGGTTTTTTTGTTTGTGAGGTTCACGCCGTACGAGTCACGGGAGATATCCAAGGTAGAGTTAGAGTAAAAGGCACAGTTTATACAGATATGTGGGGAAGATAGCAGTTAACCCTAGACTGGAACTGACTAAGTGATTGGGAAAACATCCTCTTGAGGGTTGATTCCATACAGCATTGGTTTACAAGAAGAAACTGCATGGGGGGGGGGACTTACTACTCACCAATGGAATACAGAGTAAATGAGCTGGTTCACTACAATAGCATGGTAGGTTAGAACTGGTGGAACTAAAGAATGTTCATCTGAGCATGTAAACATTTTTTCAAATATGCCAAATGATGTAAACAGATTACAAAACAATCCATAATCTTTTATAATTCAAACTCGAGATACGAGACTAGTCAGGAAAAAAAAAAAAAAAAACTCGAAGAGAACAAAGTTCAAAGACTCCAAAAACTTTTATTAAACAAACCTATAAAGCCATATGGTGTAACAACCCCACTCTCGGTTACTCCTCATGGAGTTGCTGAGTGTTTACTCCAGTCAATCTTCCCTAACTATCATTATCTGTCTATATTTATATATCACCGCCCACTTTGGGATCAGGTTGAAATCATAGACAAAGAACATCATTGGAAAATTCATAAACTTAAGGAATCAGCACACATGCTAGGCCACAAAAATCTCCTGAGCCAACCAAGCATAGAAATGAATACAATATGCGAACCAGTTATAAAGAGTGCCAGAGAAAAGCAATAATAATAACGAAAATTGCAATATGAGCTCTGGTAAAATATGGAATGATCACAGCAAAAATTGCAATGAGTGCTCCACTCATAAAAAATAGTTGCTGAAGACATTAGGTTTATAATAACCAGAAATTCATACACAAATGTCCTCAAGGACACATGGCACAGTGGATAAAGGCATTGGTTAGATCCAGTGACAGGACCCAAAGAGTGTGAGTTCAATACCTGGTTAAGGCAGTGGAGAACTTGGAGAGGGGAATTAACAAGGAGATAACTGACATCCATTAAACATGGCATGTGGAACTAGAACAGTCTACCCCAGTGAGCAAAATAAAGGGTTCAGTTTGACATTCCAACCACCTTAAGAATGCCGGAGCATACAACGGCTGAAATGTTGTGATAAATATGGCGACAAAGATGAATAGTCCGAATAATGTAAATAGTGTCTTCCCCACCTATGTTGTATGTAAGTTTATGACCTGAAGAAGTCTTAGGTAAAGCAGGTTAAAACATTCTTCAAATTTATTTTTAAAAAGAAACAATACTTTAAATTAATTTATATACAGAGTGCAAAGGACTGAAACTTTTGTTGTATTAACAGTAATTAAGACCAAACTGAGTATAAGATTTCAACATAATTCTTTTGAAAAACTTTATAGGAAAATGCAAGATTGAACAGTAGACAAAGAAAAATAATCCAACATTTCTCATATCTGAAGACCAACTGAACTAGAAAGGCCCCTTTTCTCCTCACTTCAAGTTTATCATTTTGACTGAGTATATTTTGTCATGGGCAGATTTAAATTCATAAAGTTCATGTATGTATTGTGCTAGTCTCACTTTACTTTAGGTACTGACATAAATAAGAAAAATATTTATCAATATGTCATAAAGATATTTATTTACACCTAAATACAACTACAACGGTTAACATAAACACAATGTCCTTTCCTATATAAAGAGAATATGTCAGGTTACCAATCAGGTGAGTGAAATAGGGCTAGATAGCTTGTATCTTTAAAACCCTCAGCAACTGGTACCATCAGTATTAGTAACAACAATTGGGTGCAACTGAGACACACCTCCAAATGGCGGTGGGGAGGGGTCTGAAAAGGACCGTTTTTGCATTCTCAATCTTGCAAAGAAGGAAACACTTCCATGGACCATCATAATAATAATATATGATAATTTTTATTTATAATATAATTTTTTTTTATAATTCTAATAATCTTTTGCGTTAATTGATTGTATGCTGTTTATACAGACATTAAATTTTGCCTTTGATTTTTGTGCAAAGTGTAAAAACTCAGTTTTTTCCAGCCAATTTGGACTCAAAACTGGCACTGAAGAATTATCTATCAAACAAAAAAAAATTATCAAAATCAGATGAAAACTGTGGAAATGCATAAACAACATCCAATCACACACACACTTTGAGAATTACAGATATAGATTGTTTTATAAAGATATAATTATTCTTCAGTTAACAAACACTGATTTCCTAACTATTGCAAAGCAACATTTTCAAATTCTTAATGCCATCTTTCCACATTTGACTGACAAGAATTTTCTGACAGATTCAAATGTCAACTAAATGACACTTTCTTAAACAAGAAATTTTAAACTTGACAATTATTTAGAAAATAAAATTCACAAATAAAAATAAAGTCAAGTTTGTTTTGACATAACATCATTAAGTGTCAGTGTTATTTAACTAAAATTCATCTTAATATCAAAATAAAATCAAATGACACCATGAAACATTTCGTCAAAATGTGCAAGGTTTACATAGAGGAGACGCAACCAAGTGCTTTTTTTTTTTTTTTTAGCTTGGCATGATTTAGATCTTGCCTTACTTGAAGAAAAAGCATTTTTTTTTTTTATGGAAAAAGAAATATAATAGAAAGTGGTTCAATGTTTATATATAGTCAGGAAATAATAATGCTTTTTGCTTGGTCATCATAGATTTCAATTTTTTTTAAAAGTACTTTTATTTTGTATTTTTTTTTTAATCATTTCACCCCGTGCAAGGCAATAAAGCCACTAAGACAAAAGGGGGTTACTAAGTGTTAAAAGAAAATACAGTACTATTAAAAAGAGAGGACAATAAAAGAAAAAGAATTAAAAAAAATAATGATTGACATTGATCTTCAAAAATTTAAATGCAAAGTTGACTGGGTAGCAAGGAGCTGGAAGAGGGTTCCACAAACAAGAAGTGTGAGAGAAGAAACTGTTAGCATAGAACTTATGGTTACATGTAGCGATTTTAACAACTGTAAAATGATGACACCTTGCTGCCAATTTGGTACTTTGCTTAAATTCATAAAGTCTAAGTACCAAAGAGGAAAGTTCATCAGAACAATTGCCATGAAAGTATTTATAGAAAAAGGTACAGGGAAGCTACGTTACAGTTGGTGGGAAAGTGAATGAATCCAAGATACCAGGTCAGGACCAATAACATTGCAGATTCTTCTTTGTATTTTATCAAGTATATCTAAATGTATAACAGGCACCAGACCATATGTGGCAGCAATATTCAGAGCAAGGACAAATGGTAGACTTAAAAATATGCAAGATAGATTGTGGAGAAAAATTATCTAGCATAATACATTGAACCAACTTTCCTAGGAGCAGACCTAGCAGTTGACTCAATGTATATAACTTGGATATAAAATGCTACAGCATTTCTAATTAGAAAGCTAAATAATTAAAATCCAATTTTTTTGTATCATTGTCTTATATGTATGCAATTTAAATTCTTATCTGACTTGACAAACTGTTCATTTCATACACCAAAACTGAAAAATTATTTGCAATGAAGAGGTGTATTTTATAAAGAGCTATTTTTCTTTATTATATAAAAGAAAAATTTCATTTTCCAATACCACTATCAGTTGTCTGACATTTACAACCAGCCAGAAGTAAGCATTTAATTGTTTAGTTAATTTTTTTTTTTTTTTTATCTAATTTACAAATTCTGTTTGTAACTTGTCTTCTTTGTACTAACAAACTGATCTTGATTTTGGTTAAAACAAGTATCTTGTTTTGGGTTTTACAAAGGAGATAAAAACAAACATGACTTAATGCATTTGTGCACAGAGAAAAATAGTCATGTAACTAACACTAACCAAACACAAGGCTTATGTGGTTTCTCTTGATATCCAATAAAGGCAAGTTTATCCAGACAGTTTTCAACCAAAATCTTTAAAAGTAAACAATTTGATACGATAAAATAACAAGACTGGGAAAGATAAAGCAATAAAAAAAAATTAAAAATTTTCAATTTATTATTATTATTATTTAAGAAAAAAAAATGTTAATAAATAAATATGCTTGAGAAATATATCTAAGCTTTTATCCTTATCTTTTATTTTAAATAATGAGATTTTCTTTCGTTATGGTTACAGGAGGCATTACTTGACACCATCAACAAGCATGCCTAATGTTCAGACTGCTAATAAATTGTTTTGTATTCTATTTCGTATTAGCTTTCTTTGGAGTTCTTTCTTACATGCAACAAGAAAAGTTAATTGTTGAGCTAAAAAAAAGTCAGATTACTTATAAAGAAAATATAATGAATACAATTACATAACTTCTTAAATATTTTTTTTTTTAGATACAGCAAATTAATTAAATAATAAGTGGTCTGATTATGTGTCTAGACTATTATTTGATCAGTAGAAATAAATTATATGAGATAAATAAATTATATTGTCAGTAAACTCTTGCATCCTAAAGGCTTCATTACCTTACTTGGGGTGAAATGAATATTAAAAAAAAAAAAAAAAAAAAAAAATAAACTTAATGTTGTTATTGTTACTAATATATTGTAGTTGGTGCATGGCCAAATTGTTAGAATGTTATCATTCTGACCAGGAATCCAGGGTTCAAATCTCATCATGGTTAAGTTATCAGGGAGGTAGCTTCTTTATAATATCAGCCTAGGGAGAAAATTCCAATATGTGACATCACTGGGAATTGACTGAAAACCATACCACATATTGACCCAAGCCTTAGGTAGATGGAACAGTTGATCACACCAGATTATGTGGTGTTGATCAAATAAATGTTTCTGAGCAGGTGTCTGCTACAGGGATTAACTAGAAACCCAAGCAAACAGGTATACTCAGATACAAGTGGCCAGCAGAAAAAAAAAGAAACACTACTTGTTCCACAAATTCATTGACCAATCTGTTCCTCCATTAAATTGGATTGATCACATGACTTACACAGATTTAAAAAAATAAAATTAAAAAAAAAAATGAGTTCATATAAACATGTTAGAGAACTAAGTAATTTCAAAAACTGCCATTGTTACAGATACTCACATTTTTGTATTGTCAATACTTGCACTTTAATGAAACAATAGATGAACATTACAAAATAGAAAGGTCAAAGAAAAACATACTGAACTTTAAACATGTAAAAACTCAACTCTTAAAGAGTTATCAACATCTAAGAGTTACTAAAAGTAGGATTGATTGTTTGGTTTGTTTTTTTTTATGGTTTATTGATCCTTTTTTGGCTATTTAAAGACGAAATATATCTTAAATTATAATTCTCTTTTGCCAGGGAATATTACATTAACAGTTTAAATACTAGCAATGATTTTCCAAATAAAATTCCTACTATTTAACCCAAAGCTGCGGGAAGGAGATGATTCATACCTTTTCCCAAGAGTATTTGTGCGTAAGTGAATGTATTGTAACAAAAAACCCAACTGTAATTTGAACTCTGCTCTCAGATTGCTCATTCTGAACCGCTATCCATGACATCACCTGCACATTAACTACAAAAATAAATCTACCATATTTTTCAATGCACAACATTAATACACTGATGTATAATAATACGTACCTATAATTTAGTAAGGAATATTTCGGAAAAAAAGAAAATATATCTAATTTAAACTAATGATTTATCCACACTATTGATTCCTTGTCATACATTTTCATTATTTTGGTTTCTATAATGCATGTGTACTTTGCTCGGGGTGGGGAGTAATCAGGGTGCGTCAAACAGGTGTTTCTGTTACCAGTTAACGAACTCCAACATAACTACTAAGCCAAGGTAAGGTAATGATTAAAGAAGTCTTTTTTTTTTTTTGCGAAAAAAAAAAAAAAAATAAAATAAAATAAAAAAAAAAGTAAAAAAAAAAAAAGTCATTTTTTTTTTTTAATTTTTTTTTTTATTAGTGTCAATTAATAATACGATATTTAAATTGTTGCAACATCTCGTAATTTAAAGAATTTTCGCATAAAAATTCTTGCATCCTTGAAGGAAAAATAAATAAATAAATAAAATTAGTGGAGCAAAAAGAACTGCGACGTATTTTGAATCCTAGTCAAAGAATCAGAACTGAGAATGTGTTGAATGCATGATAACTGTCATTTGTTCAATTCAAATCATTATTTACGTTAAGAAAAAAGAAGAGACAGTGATTTTCTTAAAAGTCGACTCAACAAAATAAAAACTATTATCATTTAAATTTTTTCTCTTTAAACAATTATCTCTAAATAACCAGTGAAATTAGACATTTTATCAATTAATGACGATTATTACTACGTTTTTATTTTTATTTCATTTTTTCGTTTGAATAGGAATTCTGGCCGTGTCTCTAAGGATTTCATTAGCAACAAGTAAACAGTAAAAAAAAGAACACTGAGGGGAAAAAAAAATGTTCATATTTCTATTCATAGATTTTTTTAGGATTTTTAGTAATTTCCAATCCATTGTTAATGAGGGGGGCATCATAGTGACATTTGATAAGTCAAGAAGAGATCTTTTGAATAACATGCCTGAATGTGTAAGAAAGCGATAACGGAAAGCTGATAGGAATTAATCAGATTGGTACATATAATTATATAGCAAAGAAAGGTTACAACTTCTTACACGGTCAGTGCAACCCAATGGTTGAGAGGAGAAATTGATTCTTTTCTTTTTTGGCTTTTTTTTTTTTTTTTTTTTTTTTTTAAATCATAATTTTTTTTTAAACGTACACTCACGTCTGTAATTAATTACAGTACACACAAAGTCAAAACGATCTCTAGTAGACACGGAGTAACAAAAATAATAAAATCGAAAATACTAACCAAGAATCAAAGATATGGATGGAGGGTTGAGAAATAAAATAAATTAGCCATTTTTTTTTTTTTTTTTTACTTTAATGCTTGTCTTTAAGGGAAATAATGAATTTATTGCCGCTTAAAATTTTCGAAGAACAAGCAATTGTCGAGGAAGGGGGGTTAATTAACAAATTTTAATTAATCGGACATTCAATGAATGACAGCTAAGAAAAGCATTGTGCAAATTAGCAAATTGTGTATGCGCGCTAATAGGACGTAAATACTAAAAAATAATAATACTAAGTTACTATTATTATTACTACTATTCTACGTCCTATTAACACACTCACTATCATATCCTTTTTCCTGCCATTCATTGAATATACAATTAGTTATTTTATTTTTATAATTAATAATAACAATAGTAACTACTTAATTTAATACTAATTATCTGAAGGCGCCATCCTAGCACACCAAGGCAAAACGTGTTAGTGTTGTCATTAAAAAAAAAAAAAAAAAAAAGGCTCCCCCCCCCACAACACACACATACACTGTACACAGTATTTTTTATATATGACAGCGGGTGTATGGTCAAATGACCAACAGGCCATAAAAAAATGCTCATTCTTACTTAACCTTCTTATGGGAATAGTTTGTTTTTTTTATTTTAATCATTTTCAATTTTTTATTCAATGACACACTAAGTTTCTCTACCAAAATCATTGAATTGTTTCAATGTTCTTTTTTATAAGGTGATTTGAAGTAGAGACGAATCGTAAAAAATAAAGTAACCTTTTTTTTTTTTCTTTTTTAATTCGCAACATTGGAGATAAAAAGAAAATAAATATTTTAAAAAAATGTACAATGACAAGTGAGAAATTTCTGCAGAACTGTATTTTGTCTGATGAAGAAGATTGAAGAATATTGGAAAGCTAAGAAGGGAACATGTTGAATCAAGGCATCGAATTCTGTTTATTTCGGCAAAAATAAAATATCCACATTTTACGAGTAGTAATAAATAATAATAATAATAGTGGTCATCAATGAAGAAAACTGCTTTTAACTCCAACCCCAACGGTTATGTTTTTTTTTTTACTTTAAAGGAAGGGGTACACGTCAAAAGCGGCAGTCGAATGGGAAAAAGTGAGGAAGGTAGATTTAATGAATTTCCTTATTGTAAAAAAATAACTGCTTTAATAAAAAAAAAACGAAAAATTCAACTAAGAAATTAATTAATGAGGCATTATTTTGTTATTTACAAACACTGAAAAAGGATACACAACTCAAAAAAAAAAAAAAAAAAATGAGGTGTATATAATTTTAGGAGAATATATTTTAATTTAAGTTAAAAAATCATTTAAATTTTAAAAACAAGTAGAATTTTCGAACCTAAAAACAGATTTTGATTTTAAGTTTATGAACCAAAGCAAACCAAAAGGAAAAAAAAATGTATTCTTACTTCCTGATCATTTGTTTTTTAAGCCAAAATAATATCCAATAATTTCCTAAAAGTCCTTCATAACTTTATGAAAAGACAAATTACTAAGAAATGCTTAGAAGAGGCGGGAATTTTAACATTCACACAAAAAGTGAACTGGGTTTTAAAAAGACAAATCTTTTTTTTTTAACGAACAGATTATGAGTCTTTGAGCGCATGGTCTCATCAGTCATCTCATAATTCTTCTTCATAATAGAAATCGATGTGGAATGGTCAAGCCTCTGAGTCAAGAAGTGATAATGAATAAAAATCGTAAACAAAAAATAAATAAATAAATAACAAGGATTGTGTTTTGTTTTTGTTTTTTTTTTACAAAATCCGTCACTGAAAGGGATTTCATTTCTTATTCTCTGCCCTCAAGATAATTTAAAAAGAAAAATAAGGGATTGGATCTGCAAAATTTAAACCTGTTGTCTTGCTTTTTAAATTTTTAGTTAGAGAGGCTAAATTTTTAATAACTATAAAAAAATTCTTAAATAATGATATGTAGATTTTGCTGCTACTAAATTTGTATTTAATTTCACAGTACAAAAAATAATAAATTTACTTAAAACAATGAAATAACCTTACCACCCAATAATGCAGTAGTCAGTCATCTTTGCAACATCATCATCTGGGCGTTAGTTTTTTTTCCCTTTTCTTTTTTTTTTCTTCCCTTGTAAAGGCATTTTTAGTTTTACTTACAGTTCCTAATCACACCATCACCATATGTTTAGTTTGACTCTCCTAAATTATTTCATAGAATCAAGAATTATAAATAAGACATTTAATTATAAGCAACATCAAGTGTAAAAAAAAGTGAGCTGCAGGCTTAGACGAGCCTAAAAATTAAGAAGACCTGAACAGTAAATGCTTTCAAAAGTCAATAACAGTCTTAATAACTAACGCCCACATTAAAACATCTCTCTCTTCCACACATTCATAGAAATATTTTCAACAAGACACATTTTTATGACTGTAATTTCTTCTTCTTAATCAACAGCTTTTTTCAGTTGTCTTTTACGAATTAGGTTTAAAAAAAAAAAAAAAAAAAAAAAAGAAATACGAACAGATTTACAATTTCATAATTAAAAAAATTAGAAATTGTCTGGAGAAGGATTTAATTTAATAACTAAAAGGCTTGAATCATAACTGAAATCGTTGCTAGCTTCTCCTCCATCAACAATAGCGGTCGGTGTTCGAATCAAAGTGAAAGCCGATTTGTCAAATTTGTAATTAAAAGATGCAACACAAAGTCTTCGTTAACTTGGATATAAAAATAAATAAATACTTCTGGAACCGGTGAATATATAAGAAAATATTAAAATATTTTCCTCTTGTTCATCATGAAAAAGTGAAAAAATAGACGAACGATGATACCAAATATTTTTACGGTGCACCTATTATTGGCCTGAAAGAATTTGCAAAAAACAATGCCATATATTTAACTTTAAGAAATAAATATATATAATTCTTATTGTTTTTTCTTAGAATTGTTGACAAGACGAGAAAAGCAACAAAAAATAAATAACTTTATTATTTTTTATCATCCAGATGGAATTTCGAGTAAAGATTGCCGAGTGATAGAAATTTAAATTGAATCTAACTCTAACAAAACAAAAATCTGCACATAATCACAGATCATTAGAAGAAGAAAGGTTGAATAAAGGCAAAAATAAATGTCAATTTCTGCTGTTTAGAAAACATTAAAAAAAAAGGGGGAAAAGAAAAATGCGATTATCGTTAAAATGTCAAAGTTGTTAGAGATCGGAACTTACCTTGTTTTTTGTGCGATGAAGAGTGTCGCGTGCCTAAATGGACGTTGATGGTAGACCAGACGTTATTACTGTATTTTTATTATTATTATTATTATTATTGGTGGTGGTCGGTTGTTACCGTCCGAATGTTAAGGTTTGGAGAACGGGGGGAAAAAATGAGCGATACTATTATTTAAGAACCTCGTACATAGAGAGTCATTGCAATAACGGCACTCATCACATCACATTATTATCTACGGTCCATTTGAAAGAAGCAATCTGATTGGCTGCTTTCATTGTACCTCGTGACATCTGGTGGACATCTTAACTAGCAACGTGGTCAATTCTCGATGTCAGTGCCGCATTTCGTTCCGATCAGTGTGTATCGAAATGCCGACTTGAAATGGTAGACTTAAATTTCACAGTTGTGATCAGGAATTTGATTTCGAGTTTTGTAAGAGTTCGATATTAAAACAGCGTTAATAGTTAAATTTAATCTCTAAAAATTAAATGAACATATTACAACTTTTTTTTTTTTTAAATCATTGATTTTTTTTTCTCTTGTAAAGTCGCAGCCCCACCCATTTTAACACAGAAATTACTGACTGAAATTTTATTTAATTGAAAATTAACTTGCTTGTAAATTAAAAATAAACAATTAGCAATTGTACAACAACGGCATTTTTTCTTTAAAAGAACAAAAAATGTGTTGTGTTGTTTCGGATTTGACTACTGCTCAACAAAATTTCGACTTTCAGGCATTAGGTTTTTTTATATTATTTTATGTGAAAAAATGAATTTTTTTTAATTAATGATTACATTATGATTATTACCAGTGTTGTGACATTTTTTTACTAATAATATATGACCTTTTTTTTTTTTTGTAAACGTGAAAAATTGATACCTTGTTGCTTTTCAGTCGAAGTGGGTTTTTAATAAAAAATAATTTTTTTCTTTTTTATTCAATGCCGATTTTTGAAGGATTATCAAGAGGTATTTTAGTTTTTACTCATTTAAAAACAGTTACATATTTCGGTTAATAATAGTCAACTTATTCAATAAACTTCGTTGCTTTGCTTGTGAGCAAACATTTGAAGTTGATACGGTTGAATGAATGAATAAATTATAATTTGAAACTTGATTCTTGCGCAATAGCAGAAGTGTACAGTTTTTAATAAATTATTTTCATTATTTAAAGTATGATGTAGGTTTATTTTTTAACTAGCAGCATTATTAAAGCCTTCATTGTTTACAATGTAAATAGCATTTTTTGAGAACATCACCCACGCTTCCACGTGTGCACATTAATAAAAAAAAAAGTTTTTTTTTATCAACAGAAAAAACAATAAAGCAGTTTTTAAGAAGAAAAACCTGACTCAATAAGAATGAATTTAGTTTGCATTGCCAAGAAGATAAAGGGATTATTTACTAACTGTTCTTCATCATAAAACTTTCTTGAAAATCCATTAATGCCCACAGTGAGAAAAGTATTCAAAAATATTTTCGTGATCTTTCATAAGCCGCCATTTTTTACGCATGACTGCGCATTGATTTTTTTAAATTATTTTTTTTTTTTTTAGAAATGTATTTTCTTTTGTCACGTGTCAGTAAAGATTTAGTTTTATGGCTGTTATTGTCTTTTTATTGCTAAAAAAAACACTTACTTGATATATCGAGTAGTTGTGAGTAGCGAATGGCTTACTTGCGGTGTAAATGAATTTTTAGCCCATAGTGGTAAAAATCAATTGTTTTGATAAGTAATTAATTGTTTTCTGCGGTGATTTCGTTATAAGCTCCGGACACAAAAAGAATTCCAGTTCCATTCCTAGATAGCACTATTTTATTGTAACCTTGTATTAAAATAAGATGTTCGGATTCTGCGGCAAAAGCAGAGATACCCTTGGGGGCAACTACTCACTACTCACATGAAAAAAAAAAAGGCTTTTTTGCAACACATAGCTTACCTTGTTGTCAAGATTAAAATTATTTTTTCGTAAGAAGAATGTCAAAATATTATTACAAAAATAACATTAGTTTTTAAATTAAAATCCTTGTCTAAGTTTTTTTTTTGTGTATGTGCTCTCTTCCTTGCCTTCAATTTCATCATCAATGAAAAATTCTACAGATGTGAGCAACGAATTATAGAAACAAAGTTTGTTGTTTTTTTTTTCCTGTTGAATCAGACATGTACGTTTGGAGACAAGAATAAATTTGAAATATTTGAATTTTAAATAAAATGAAATCTAATTTTTATTTAAAGAATGTTTAGTTTACTTACTGTTACGAAACGGTTTAAAGGGAGATAATTTTAATAAAATTTATAAACTTTCACAACTGATATTTTAAAATTTTAATCACTAACAAAAAAAAAAAAGGGGGGGGAAATATAAACTTGTTTCCCATGTTACACAACACATGAAGCAGATTTTCTTTATTTCTCCATGGAGACCTAATATAATAATCATTGTTTGTAGCAAATGCGAATTTTTATGAGACCGGTTTATCTAGAGACCGACGCCCTCAGAAGGACGGCATGACACGACTAAAAATAGGAACCAACTAGCCTAGTATAACCAATATAGTTGGAGTGAGATATAAAGTTATATGCCTTTCCTAAAATTACATTTAGTACGAAATGAATTCCAACTGTCCTAGAACTTGAGTTTGAACGTTTCATCGATTCCAATTCATTCTCTGCGCCATTAGTAACATTTTTTACAACCTACACATTCCTTCACATGAAAAAAAGGCGCCTGTAACTTAAAAAAAGAAAAACGAATAAAAAATGTCTGGGAATGTATATTGCTATTCAAATTCCACAAAAAAAGGTCTTGAGTAGTACGAATGCGATTGTGGGGATATGAAATAATATTCTGTGGGTGTGGCTTATAACACAGACACACATAGCAGTGTGCAGAGGAGGGGAACTGTCTTTTAAAAAGAGATCACTGTGTAAGAAAAGAAAGATGAAAAATCGCGGAGAGCCATGATCGCCCACATCCAGAAAGAATATGGCACATAAAATAAAAAGCTATGCTCCTTTACTTAAAAATCGGACGTATATGAATTAAAGTTTTCAAACTTTTTTTTCCTATAAACGAATCTATATTGCTTACACAACTCTCCCTCCTCCCCCTCTCTATACATACATACATATTATATATATATATATATATATATATATATATATATATATATATGAATAAAAAAAACTAAGAGAAAAACTATTCTTAGCCAATGCATTTCGTTCTCTGAGGGACTTTATCAAGGCAAATGTTTTTCCTCTTTTTATTCATTTTCTTCCTTTAGATACACTCCACTTCATCTGAAAATAATTTCTGTCTGCAATTCCAGTAAAAACCTTTGTCTGTATCCTGATGATAACACACATGATGTGTATGAAACTGTAGTTACGGATGTCCATTGGCTTAACACCAGTAACAGTAATTGTTTGGTTAATATCCAAGCATTATTCTGTGTGTCATCATTAGGAGTAATTCTTTTTGTAAAAATATTATATATATAATGGTCGGCTACTCATTTTCTGAGTGCATATATCTGCTGCAGAAGCCTGCTCAGGTACATTTGTGTTTGTTCAACACCCACAGAGCCTACTTATGGTTTATACTATGTTGAGCAGACCGTAGTTACAGTTTCTGGGAGAGATTGAATAATCTGCATTTTGAACAATGCCGGTATGCTAAACACCTCGGCCACAATGACTTGTGACTTTGTGTTAGCGCAACCATCAACAATTTCCAAATTGTTCCATCTACAAAATTTCACGCACAATGGTTTCAAGCACTTTCCAAAGGTGCCACATGCTGGTAGTGCGTCAACATCGACCATAGTGAGATTTGAACAAGGGTCTCATGAGCAGAAAGCAAAACTTCTAACAATTCAGCCATGTGGTATCAGAAATTTTGAAATCAGTTATATTGACTGGCTAAGAGACAACAGCAAAAACCATCAACAAATATTTCTGTGGCTATGTCCCGAGATCCTTGTTGTTACACAATATATGGACTTGTATGCAGGTCACTAGCAGGACTAAAGTGTCACATATGACACAGACATAAAAACTGAATGAGGTTGTTGGATCCTCATATGTTGAAATCAATGGGAGAGTCTTTCATTATTTTTTATATATATATATATATATATATACATATATACATTCTTTTTATGTCTTTAAATAATTGTCGGACTTTGTACATTTCATAATGTGTGACATATATATATATATATATATATATATATATATATATATATATATATTAAAAAAAGAGAGAAACCACAAATGTTTTTGGTTATAATGTGGATTTGTTTTAGTGTATATATTATATTTTATTCTTCATATTTTTGCTACACACGTTTCCAGTCTTGTGATCTTCTTCAGGCAAATTAAAGGAATCAATTTTTAAAGGAATAAATTTTCCTATGTATATGATTAATACAAATATAAAATTTGTCACTCAGCTAATTGATGTTATATTCAGCACCTTAACTCCAGTCCAGAGTTCCGTAAACAAATCTATTCGTAATCATTCACTTCACTCATCAGGAGGTTTCAACAATTTGGGTAAATCAAAAAGTAGAGACAATTTTCATAAAATACCTTTATTTCTATGAATGAAGAACTAATCTACATGTTACTTTTTGACATAGTCTCCCTGCATTGGCAATACACTTTTGTTATTGTTCAACAAGCTTCTACATCCTTTCCAAACAGAAACTTTTTGGTTGTTCATGAAGCCATGTCTGTAACCGCTTGCTTGTTCCGCCACTTATGCTAATGTGAATTTCTGATCAAGGCGTCCACATTCTGGATGTGTTCTACTATCAGTTTTTGTCTCTTACACTTGTCCTTCCTGCTTTAAAACGTTCTACTCAATCATACACCTTTCTGGTGATAAATTTTCGCAGTTTTGACTATCTCTGCTCCTAGAAAGAGCACTATGGTATATTGTTCCTCAATTGCTGAGTAGAGCATCCATATGTCTGGCCTTATTACTTGCTGCCAGTCAACTGAATAACGGAATGCTACACATGGTAAGCTGTCATCCCATGCGCACGCATGGTGTCATGTGTCAGTATCCCTGTAGTTTTGACTGCATAATTTCAAAATTGGCTTTACTTTCTATCATATATGAACTTGTGTGTGTGAGAGAGAGAGACAGAGGAGAGTGCTGAAAAGTTATTGGCACAATCCACTTCCCAAAATCTGACCAAACATCAGAATTCTAGGTGAAGAGATTTTTTGATCAAGCTAAGAACAATTCAGCACTCCTTTATTCAAATAAAAATCACGAGTTCCATATCCCATCAGGATAATAGGGACGCCATACGTACTCCAGACACAGCAGAAGTGGTGTGCCTTGGGCAAGACAGCCTGACAAAGCACAAACCTCTCCAGGCTGGTTGAAATACAGAATTTTCTTTCTCCTAGACTGGCTGCCACACAAGGCTATAGAACCCAGTCTGTCCTGTTATTTACCCATAGCTGGAGGGAGAAGAGATGCATTCATATCTTTCCCAAGGGTATGAACATGTAAGTGAATGTAATGAACTTGACTGATTCCTCATTCTCCTTTGTTTATATATACATTGTCAGTGATGACTGTGCAGGCAGTGTAATAGTTAATGACTCAGAAAGAGAAATCAGCAAGCCAAGTCCAAATTTCCAGCCATGGAATTTTCCAGGAGAGTGACTTATTGTGTTTTATTGAACTAACATTTTCTGCTGACTGGAAAAGAGTGGAAAGATTATATTGAATCAATTGCTAAATCTGCTGCTAGGAAAGTTGGTATACTGAGTCATCCAAAACAACATTTCTCACTAGAATTTATCTTACATATTTATTTGAGTATTACAGCCGTACTTAGTCTGGTATTTCTGCTTTGTATAAAATAACGTCTGTAATGCTACCGATCATGACCTGGTATCTCAACATATATCACTTCCCCATCACTGTGACATGGCTTCCCTGGGTCTTTTCTATAAATATTTTCTTGGTAATTGCTCTGATGAGCTTTTCACTTTGGTACCTAGACTTTATGAACTTAAGAACAGTACTGGATTGGTGGCAAGGTCTCATCATTTTACAGTAGAAATAAGATATTAATATCAGTTCAATGCTAACAGTTTCTTCCATTGCCCTTTTTGCTTGTGGAACCCTCTTCCAGCTTCTTGGTTTTCAGTGAACCTTGATCTTCAAAACTGTAAACACAGTGTCTTAATTACTGTTCTTTTGTTCTATTTCATCAATGTTTTCCTTTTCTCCTATTCTCTCTCACTCAGTAATCCCTTGCATCTTTATTGCCACTAAGATGCAATAATGATAAAAAAAAAATTCTTTACGTTCATATTTGCACAAATACCCTTGGTAAAGACATGAATCCATCTCTTCTCCCCTCAGATATAGATGAAAAAATTCTCTTGCTTTGGGGTAGCAACCAGCCTAGAAGAAAGATAATAGAAAAGAGTGATGGTTATCTTACCCTAGACACACCACTGCTGCTATGGCTGCAGTACATATTTTGTTCCGATGATCCTAATGGTTTATGGGAATCATGGTGTGACATGATGATTGTAGACTTGCCCACTACACGCAGGTAACAATATCTGGCATGATGTAATTTGCCATAGCATCACATATATCCAAAACATTATTCAATTCCATTCTGCTGCCATCCTTTCAACAGGAATGTAATGTACTGTTTCAGCAAGATAATGACTAATCACATGATTGTAAGAAAGTAAGTGATAGTTGGTGTAGATTGGGTGGTGGTCATCACATTGATCCTTCCTTTGCCATATCTTCAAGGTGGCTTTGTGGTGATTTCTGAAGTCGTGTCTTGGTCTGTTTCACACCAAGCAAATCAATAAAGCCACTAAGATGCACAGGGTCACTGAGTGTGAAAGAATATGAGAACACAACATTATTAAGGAAGGACAACAATAAAAGAATAGGAATTAAGGAGACAGAAGATGACGATTGATATTGCATTTAAATTTTTGAAGATCAAAACTGACTGGGAAGTAAGAAGACAGAGGAGAGTTCCACAAGCATGAAGTGCAAGAGAAGAAACTGTGAGCATAGAAGTTATGGCTACATCTAGCAGTTTCAATAGTAAAATGATGGTGCCTAGCTGCCAATCTAGTGCTTAAATTCATAAAGTTGAGGAACCGAAGGAGAAAGCTTATCAGAACAATTGCCATGAAAATATTTACAGAAAAAGCACTTGAGAAGTTACATTATTGTGGTGAGAAAGTGACTGCAGCTGAGATGCCAGGTCAGGATCAATAACATTGCAAATCCTTCTTTGGATTTTGTAAAGAATCTCTAAATACATACAAAATGTTAGACAAATTCCTAGGTTGGCATGAATGCCCACCCCCACATTGAACAGATATTGGGAGACATTGTTCAGCTATTTCACAGGTAAGTTTTGCTGTATTGCATCAAAAAGTGCAAGAGTCAAGGAAGAATGTATCACAAAATGGTATTTGTTATCTGCATGATCGCATGGATGCAAAAGCCTGTGTTAAAACCCAAGGTGGATATAACGTGTTTTAATACGGGGTCGTTGTACAATTGATACACTGCTTATTATGAAACGTGAGCATATACTGATCTGTATAATCCAGCTACATTACCTATACATTTAATCTTGATTGGTTTGGTTTGTTTTAGAGTATATCAACCTCAATGGGTTATTTAATACCAACAAAATTTATGTTGCTGGTAGTATTTTTTTCCAAAAATGTATTACTGATAATATTTTTCTTTTTCAAAAATGTACTGCTGGTTATATTGCTGTAATAATTTTTTCCTTCCAAAATGTATTGTTGGTATTTTTTTTCCAAAATGCACTGCTGGTAATAATTCTTTCCAAAAATGCATTGCTGGTATTAAAACCTATTTTTATACTTTCATAGTGTTTTGACCCCAGTTTAGGGGTTAACTATTTGCCTATAGCTGAGACCCTAACAGTTGCTACCAACTTGGGTCAGGGTGGACAGTGGAACATCAGGAATTAAGAGGTGGTTCAACACTCCTCAAAACCTCCTGATCAGAGGCCTTGCTGTCAGATGTAGTTTATCGTCTTACCCAGGAGACAGATGTAGTTTATTGTCATACCCACCATGATGACATTCAATCTAGAATAAATTGAATTACACATTCAGCATGTTCCAATTTTATTTTCTGTCAATGTATTTTATTACTACAAATATTATTTTAATAAACACACATGTTTAAGTGAATGGGATGGATGTCCACTCAAAAGCATGTATATATTAAAATAATGTTTTTAAAAAAATTTAAGTGCAGTACTAGATTGGCTGCTAGGTCTCATCATTTTACAATTGAAATTGATAGATGTGACCATAATGATTTTTTTTAAAAAGAAAACACTTTCTCTATCTGAAACAGAATGTGTAACACACAAAACTGAAGAATTTCACACTTTCATGGTCCAATCATCTCCACCAAAGCTACAGAACACAAATTGTCCTGCTATTTAATCTATAGCTGGGGGGAGAAGAGATGGATTCATACTTTTCCCAGTTTTTTGATTTCCCATTCCAAGTTACAACTCATTACACAAACCACAAATCTGCCATTTTTTAAACAATGAAATTAATGTCCACTGGCCAAGACAACAGAAAGACGAAATAAAGGGTTCAATCAGAAATTCCAATTACCTGAAGAAGGCTGAAGCATACAATAGCTAAAACATTATGAATATGGAAATGAATATGAGGATAACAGTCCAAATAAGGTAAATAATGTAAATAACAGAAAGTCTTTTATTAAAACAAATGTACCTTGTGGCAGGGATTGAACCTGCATTTACTTTTTCCTCAGAAACATTTTAGTTAGGTGTGCTTCAGCCACAAAGGTTTCTATGGCAAAGCAAGGTTCAGTTACCCCTTTTTATGAAAAGCACATCTCTTGTTGGGACTTTCATTGTCTATATCTGCTAATTTACATTTTCATAGTCAAAACATTAACACAAAAATTTTATTCTTTCTGCCTTCCATTAGTATGGCTAATGCTAACCTCCAGAAGAATGACTTAAAACTTCTCAAGCTAACATTTTCCACTGATATGAAGTCAAAAGATAATAGTGAATCAATTGCTAGGCTTGCTGCCAGCAAAGTCAGTTCACTGTTTTGTGCTTGACAATTTTTCTATCTACAATCTATCTTACATATTTATAAGTCTATACCATTCATCCTTGCTTTGAATATTGCTGCCACATCTGGTCTGGTGCTCTTGCTATATATTTAGAGATTCTTGATAAAATTCAAAGAAGAATCAGCAATGTTATTGGTCCTGACCTGGCATCTAAGCTTTAATCACTTTCCCACCACTGTAACATAACTTCCTTGTGCCTTTTCTATAAATATTTTTATAGTAATTGTTTTGATGAGCTTTAATCTTTGGTACATAGAATTTACTAATATAAGTACAATACTAGATTGACAGCCAAATTCCATCATTTTACAGTTGAAATGGCTAGATGGAACTGTAAGTTCTATGCTAACAATTTCTTCTATCGTACTTCTTGCTTGCAGAACTCTCTTCCAGCTTCTGGCTTCCCAGTCAAATCTGATCTTCAAAAATTTAAATGTAATGCCAATCATTATCTTGTCTTCTTCTTAATTCCTATTATTTTATTATTCTCTTTCCTTAATAATATTTTTCTTTTTTTCACATACTCTCTAACACTCAGTAACCCCTTGTGTTTTAATGGCTTGCTTAGGGTGAAATAATTTTTTTTAAATGTTTAGGCCAAGTAGACATTAATTTTATTGTTTAAAAAATTTGGATATCAACTCTGACGTGTTTATCCACTGAAATAACATTTACAGTAATAAAAATTTAATATTGAAATCCATTTTTATTAGAGCCCATAAGTAAACATTGGTCATCCATACTGGAGTTCACAGGTAATCTGGTAGGTGTCCCTGTAGGTTGTCCCACTTGGCCTTGCCAAAACACCTGTTAAAGGGCGACCATTAAGTCTATAAAAACATCATCATATTTTCTCTTTTCCTCTTTTTCTTTCGACATAGATAAAGAACACTGTTGACATTTGAACTCTCTCACACACAGACACATATCTATCACACACAGTTGTTACACACACATACACATACAAACAAGCACACTTTTATAACTAGTTTTAACAGTTTTTTTTTCCTTTCAATACAATTGTGTACACAAGTAATTCCTTTTGTTAATAACATGCATTGTGGTTTTATTTTATATTTTTGTGATTTTATTTTTACCTGGACTCACATGAGTCCGCTAATATTGTTTGTGGGATAAATATTCCAGGAGCCCATAAATATTTAATATAAAATCTCTATATACATCAAAACCAAAGAGGTGATACCAACAATGTAATGGTGACTAATTTCTACCCAAACATCATACTAGTGTCCCATTAACAGCTCTTTTGCAGTGGAGAAATCTTACTCCACCACAGAATATGCAATCAGTATATTCCAGGCACTACCAACAGGGCATTCTGGCACAAAGTTTCAAATCTCATGTATCACAGGCATTAATGGTTACTCTCACCAACTACTATTTCTTCTTTCAGGACATAGCTCTCCACAATTTCCTATCTTTTACTGCTCTACCTCCTGCTTCTTTACCATCCTTATTTGTTTTTGTTCTACCACCTGTTTGCTGAAACTCATCATGTAGGTTGTTCACTGGTTCTCCTTACTTTTTTTGCTTTCAGTATATCCTGTGAGTGTTAATTTTTTATGTCTTCTTTCCTCATTATGTATCCCAGAAATTTCAGCTGTTTCTTTCTGATTGCTAGCAGCATTTTCCTTATAATTCTTCTTAAAACTTCCTCATTGCTCACATGTTTTGTGTTATTCTCAGCAGCATTTGTTGGTAGAACCATATCTCTATTACTTCAGGTCACTTCATCATATGTGACAAAATTGTCCAGTAGTCACTACCATATCATCATCAGTTTCATGACTAGGTATAGTTGAAGGGCTACTGTGAAGCTGAACACCCAGAGCCTGTTCCCTCTACTTATCTGGTTTGAGGACTGGAGAGGAATATATTTATGTATAGCAGGTCTTGAGCAAGTGGACCTGACGGTGCCTATCCCTCTCCACATCAAACTCCAGCAGTCGTCGTCCAACATGATGGCTCATCTTGGTCATGAATTCATGACTGTTGATTCCTTTGGGGAAACCATCTGCCCTGGACATTGACTTCAGTCAAGGAAGCGCTTTATTCAGAAATGCTGTGTTATCACTGCACTAGCAGCATAGAGCCCAGTCTACCAAATATACTGCCATATAGTAATATTAACAAAGCAGTATTCTTACCCCAACTTTCTTTTTTTCCCAAATTTATTACGTCCTAGTAGCAGTAGCTGTAATATTTATTTTCAAGGTATTATAACATGCTTTATAAAAGGCCAAAATGTTGACACTGCCTCCAGGTATATCTGATAAGCAAACTGTCAGGAACTGGATGTATTGTATGAGGAGGTTACTGAAAAGTTCTTAGCCTAACCCATTTTCTTAAGATCTAACCAAACAATCAAATGCCAAAGTTTTTGAAAGGGTTTCTTAATCAGGTCAAGAACTTTTTAGCATCCTTTCATACTATAGAGCTTTTAATTAGGTTTGAATATTGATCACTTGTGCCAGGGGTGGGGGTCAAATCTCTTATCCCTCTTTCCATAAGTACTTTTAGTTGACACTAACAAAAAAGATAAGATTCTAATAGTGTGCAAAATGTGTAAAGAAATATACATTTAGTACAATGACAATGATATTTTTAAAATATTCAAATTGTAAAAAATATAATATAGTCCTTGCACAAAATTGTCTTTGTGCATCTTAACATTATAGGTGACTTTGTTCTCCAACCAAAAAGAGTGTCTTGCCACTGTAGGTGACTCCAGTTGCTGAATCATGGTATGCTTGAATTTTACAGTTGTGTTGTCATATCCTGCTATGAAAACAGCCAAAATAACCTTAACTGAAATCAATAATAAGGCTACTTCACCCTGAAAAAGAATTTGGTGAAAGGAGAAGTAATACTAATGAATAATGTAGGGTGGTGAACGTTAATTCATCAAGGCAGGTTAACAGTTCTTTGCAATATAAATCTGTTTTATCTCAGAAAACAATAGTCCATGAAATACAATTTTGCTTAACAAAGAAATTTTAACTTTCTTTTAGAGCAACATTTCATATCAATTAATTTCTTACCAACAAAAGAGACTTACTTTGAAAATGAGATGCTTTGAAGGTCAAAAGGAAGGCAGACCTACCTAAGGCAATGCAGGTTCTCTGGGTTCTTTAGACAAAATATTCAGGGTTTTGGCACAGGCATTCTCAAATATGACATATTCTCACAGGTTTAGAAAGGACATTCAAATGAGATAAATATCTCTGTTTTAGGAAAAGACATTCTCCGTAAAGAGAATTCTCATAGGTTTTTAGAGGTTCTTCTTCCTTTTTCTTTTTCAGCAACAGTTGTAGAAGTCATAGTTGTCTTTATCCTCACAGCTTTCTCACCTGAGGTGATCCTTTCTTCCAGATAACTGCCTTTACATGCCAGAGGCAGCCAATCCTTTCAGCAGCAGCATGTTTGAGATGGCCAGTCCTTTCTGACTTTGCAATCAAAATTTCCCCTCTAGCAAACAGATAGCTTCAACCAGAGCAAGAACCAATTCCTTAGAAGGCATATACTAACCCCATTAAAAACTCAAGAATCACTATCTGCACTCATTAGCAAGTTAAATTTGGCTGATTTCTGACATCAAAACTGAGCTTCATTTTGTAAATCTCTGCCCCAGAATGTCTGGCTTTATTTGAGCAGGTTTTTATAACATGAATTGTAGCCTTTATTTTTTTCTAAATCTTTAGACATCAATTTTTATTCATGTTTTCTTTTATAAATTTTGCTGTTATCATTGCATGTTTTTACCAGAGCTCATATTGCAACTTTGTTGTTATCATTGCTTTTTTCTGGCACTCCTTATTACTGGTTCCCATATTGTATTTATTTCTATGCTTGGTCGGCTCAGGAAATTTTTGTGGCCTAGCATATGTGCTGATTCCTTAAGTTTACAAATTTTCAAATGGTGTTCCTTGTCTATGATCTTAACATGATCCAACAGAGGGTGGTGATCTCCATTCTCTCTCCATATGTGGTCAGCCACGCCTGATTTTTCTACTTCCCCTCGTGTTACAGCTTTCTGGTATTCTTGAAGCCTTACCTTGAGGGGGCGGCCTGTCTCTCCTTTATATTCCTTTCTGCAGCTTCACAGGATAGCGTACACATAGTCTTTAGTCATGTTCTCCTCTATGGGGGGGTGTTACTCGGGAGAGATATTGGCAAAGTGTCATCAAGATTTTGTAGGTTGTCCTGATATTATATGGACTGCAAATCCTTTGTATTTTCTCTGATAACCCTTTCACATAAGGCAGGCAGACTGTTTTCTGAGTGTTGTTGTCCTCCTCCTCTTGTACCTGCCTATCCCAGTTTTTGGAGGCTGCTGCCATGTACCCAGGGTAGTTGTAGGGTACTACTTATACTGTCCAATTCTTTATCTAACGTCTCTGGGTTTCCACTTATGACTTTTGTTCGGTGTTGTAAGCAACAGACGATCTCTTTCTTTAAGCTGTATGGATGGTGGGAGTTGAAATTGAGGTACTGTCCGGTGAATGTAGGTTTACAGTATACGGATGTCTTAAACCGATGCTCTGTTCGAGATATTAGAACTGACTTGAGTATCATGAACAGGTCCTTTTAAGCAGTCAGGTTGGATACATGACTCAGCATTTCTTGTAAAGGTTTTGCTTTAGTGGTAATGTTTGTGATTGGCTCTGTTTAAATTGTATTTTTTTTTTGTAGGGTGTTGTTTTATGAGCTAAATCTGATGGTTAGAGCCCCTGTACAGAGAGCAAGATTTTTATTTTTTATTTTGCATATAACGTTCATATCCAGCTGACAGATTTTGATGTGGAGTGAATCAGAAAGAGATCTAATTGGAAGCATAGTATAACACTTTTATCAAATAGAAATATTTGTAATATTTTCTTCAGAATGGGACAATTGAGCACAACCGTTTTGGTGCTGACATTTTGGTACAGCCATCTGGACACCAGCTGATATGGTACCAGATTTTCAGGCACTAGACTTTTGGATGCTAGAAAAAATGTTGATTGATTCATTATTATTCAAAGATGCTACTTTAAAATGTTTTAAAATGATAAATTTGTTGACAAAATCATAAAATCTGTAATGTAGCTTCATTTAGTTGATTTGGTAATTATGAGCAAGGCACCTCAAGTACTCTATAGAATCCATGCTTTCAAATCTCAGAACAATTTCATGTATTCTCCTATCTGCATCTTTATTTTACAACATATTTTTTTAGCGGTGGAAAGTCTGGTACCAAATCAGCACAAATAGTCTTGCCAAAATATCAGTGCCGAAACATACCAAACCATATTTTCTTACTGACCCAAAACCCCAAATAAAAAAAAGAAACAAAAAGAAAAAAGATTCTAAAAAGCAAACATTTAAAGATCAGAAAATTTTCTTGCATTATGCAACATCTTGTTGAAATCTTATACAAAATGGTGAATTCCAGAGTTCATTCTGACAAATTTCTTTTCTCCTGTTGTTTTCTTTTTCCAACTCAACTTCCCTGTCATCAAGGTGTAGAATATGCCAACAGCAACCCCCAAAAAACAGTGGCCAAATACCAAGTAAAAGCTTATGGAATCAAATATGATGGAATGATATTTATTTGTCTCTAAATTAGATATGTCCTTATGGACTCAGGTATAAATACTTAACATTTATTTACCCTAATCCCAATGCATATAGATCCAAATATAAACAACCAATATTTGCCTATCCCCAAATCAAGTTAATGTATATGGACTTAAATATAAGGGACCAATATTTACCTATCCTTGAATCAAATAAAAGCTTCTAGATTCAAATAAAAACAACAAATTGCCCCATAAAAAAAAAAAATGCTTATAAGCTCAAATATATAAATATATATAAATATAAGTAGTGAATTTAGGTCAGCGAATCGGTAGCAAATTATGCATCAAAAAATAATTCATATTTATCTGTATCTCACTCATTTTAACCGTTATTTAACTCATCTCTTTAAAACTTCTCTCTGTTAAATTTGAATCCCCACCTTCATCCTTTGGCCTTCCTGTTCTTCTTTCTTCTGTTACCCCTCTCTAGAGTTTTCATTTCCTTCTCACACTTGTCTTCCACTCCCACACATACACTCTCACTAAAATTTTATTTTTTATACCTGGAGTTATTTTTTCGGATTTCTTTTTGAATTTGTAGGTCTGTCTGATGAATTGGATCATGATTATGATTCCAATGTAATAAATTATAACTATGGAATATTAGTGTTTGAGCCTTTTTTATTATAAATATATATATGACAAATATTTACCTGTCCTCAAATTAAGTAAATATTTTTCAATTCAAATATAAACAACCGATATTTACCTATCCCTGAACCAAATCTATGTCTATTGACTTAAATATAATAATAAAAAATGACCATGAAGTTTACCCAACAAGGGTTAACATGTCATAACACTGCCCAACTTAATTCAACCCAATTTCAATTGGTACCATGTCTTGTGTAGGATAATAAACTATATCCAGCAGAAAGGCCTCTGATCAGGAGATTGAATTTTTTGAGGAGCATGAAACCACCTCTTAATTGCTTTTGTTCCCAGGTCCACCTAGACTCGGGGTGGTTGCACCTGTTAGGGTCTCAGCTATGGGCAAATAGCTGACCCCCAAACTGGGGTCAAAACATTAAGAAAGTATAAAATACATTTTTACAGTAAAAAATTACCAGCAATACATTTTTGTTTAAAAACAAAACAGCAGCAATACATTTTTGCAAAAGAAATTACTACCTCTCACAAGAAAATTAAATTTCAGCATTAAATGACTCAATGAGTTGATATGCCATTAAACAAACCAAACTAAACTACATTTGGACAAAGCTGGAGAATATAGTGGTTGAAACATGTAAAAGAAAATTAGAAAAAAATGTAATTAAATCAATACAAAATGAAATAAATTGTCATACTTGTAAAAATTTTAACTTGCCTGAAACTCAAAGAAGTAGTTTTCAAAGAACTACAATTTCTTTACAAAACTTTTAATTTTTTTATGAGGAATTATCATCAATATCAATTCCTTCAAAAATTCACATTTCAGATGCTGTCAACTTTGGACTTCTTCAGGAATCTGACATATCCAGTTCTTGTGTTGGCGCTCTTGCTTGTTCCAACTGTTTACAATCAGAGAGAAATATAAGAACATCACAGAAATAAACAGTGACTTCAAGTTTGTAAAAATATTAAAGCAAAAGTTCAAAATAGTAATTCATTAAAATGGCTGTTGATATCATTTTTGAAGATCTTAAGAAATTATTATATATTTAAAGGTAAATGTATTAATTATTTTATAATGGAAATGCATTGGAAATCAGGAAGAAAAGGATTGTCAGTAGCCAGGAATTAAGGCAAGTGTTACTAATAGAATAACGTTATATGTATAATGCATTGCTAAAGCTATTTGATAGAAATGCATTGAAAATCACAAAGAAATGGATTGTAATGGTCAAGAATTAATGAATTCCTGAGAAATTAGGGCTAATATATATATATGTATATATAAATAAAAAGAAAGAACAGTAAGATATATAATCCAGTGTTCTCATAGATATTTTTATTTTTACAAAATAGTGCTCAATGTAAATTTACAGAGCATTAATATTATAAGTTAGTTGATTTAAAATAGGGTTTTTTCGCTATATATATATATGTATGTATATATTTAGGAAGCATGGTGGAGTAGTGCATAGCAACTCAGATTGAGGAATCAAAGAGCCAAGTTTGAATTCCAGTCAAATTCATTACATTCACTTATGTTGCTAATACCATTGGGAAAGGTATTAATCCTCTTCTTCTCTCTCCAGCTATGGGTAAATAGCAGGGCAGACTGGGTTCTATAGCCTTCGATAGCAACTGGTCTAGGAGAAGGACAACTCTAAATTCAAAACCTGCAGAGGGTTGTTTGGGGACCTTGTGGCACGTAGTGCACCAATGTCTCTGTATGTGTATTAATAATTGTTTTAATATAGAAATGCATTGAAAATGAGGAGGAAAAGGTTGTTAGTGATCAGGAATTAAGGTAAGTGTTACTCACAAAATCGGGTTATTAAATGTATAATCAAAATTAATTTTTAATGATTTTATTATAAAAATACATTCAGAATCAGCAAGGAATGGATTGTCAGTGGTCAGGAATTGATGCAACTACAAGCATGTTCAGTATTTTTGATGATCGTTTTTTTCAAATTCCCAATTACACAAATGTATGAAAAGAAAGGAGTAATAAAGTCAATGTGATTTCTTATCTAACAATTGTACAAGGCACCTTGATATGACATATCTATTTATAACTTATTTTCAAGTAATGATTAAATTTATTCTTGAGTAGATGATATCATAAAACTGTAGGTGTGATTGCAAATGCAATTGACTTGAGAACAAACGGACAACATAATTCAGCAGGTGTTATGAGTCACATTTAAGTAGAAAGTCAAGAAAAAATCATCTTGAAACTTTGTAACTGAAATTATCATTATCTCCTTTTATAGAGAAATTTTAAATATTGTTGCAGTTGAATGTTGTTTTTAGGCAGAACAAGTTATAGCTGTCAATCAGATGTATATACAAAAATAACCTTCAATAATATATTGTTTTGTGTAATGTTTGTGAAGAAAAACTTTAAAAATCTATATGAGGTCTAATCAAAAAGTATTGGGACTGATGTTATAAAAAGAAAACTATCAATTTCGTGTTTAATCTCCTTTGAAATAGCTCTCGACACACTTTATCCAGAATCATTTCTATTGATGGAAGCATTCTAGAAACTCCTTTTTTGGGATAGCAAGCGGTTACCTTGTCATATTCTCTTGGATTTCTTCGATATTTTGAAGTCTTGTTCCTTTCAAGTGGGATTTGATTTAAGTAGTGTACATCTTGATTATACCATTTTTTCCTCTTTTAATTACATGTGATATTCATTTTAGTTGTTGCTACTGTTGGTAGTCCTCAAGTGATGTAGCTTCTCTTATTTAGTACAATTCTTTGTAATTTTATAACATCACTCCACAAGTTCAAAGAAGTGTGGTCTTCACCAAGACCCACAGGCTTCACTTGCTCAAAGACATTCTTAATCATTGATCTCAGAAAGCAGTTGTATACAACTGACAGTTTAGATATTTCTTAACCAGTTTGCCATCATGCATTACATCCATATAAAAGTCTCGATCTGTTGAGGCTATTTAAGTCACAACTTATGTTTTCAGGTTAATGTTTTGGTTTTATAGCAATTTGCGGCGTTGTGGGAGACTACCTTCAGTGCAGCCTATTTTATATTCAGTTACCTTATCTAATATATTAAATGTGTTATAACTGATCCCTACACAGGATGGCTACATTGTCCCCTAGGGCAAAGCACATATTTTTTGACAAGTGTGTTAATCTAATGTTTGATCTTCATTGGGCACTCTTCAATTATGATCTTGTACCAAACTCAGTAAATCATGATAATGCTCTATCAGCTTTTCGCTATCTCTGCTTGTGGCAGATTATGCACTAAGATGAGATAGTTCTCTCAAAAGAGCTCAGTGTTGAGTGGCCATATTTATTTTCTTTTGGTCTCGTATTTTCCACTGACATGAAGTGGAGTGACTACATTATTTTCTGACAAACACCATCCCACGAACACCACAACATGTCACAATAGTATTCTTTGTTTAGTGTTTGACAAGGTGGAACATACTCATGATAAACAATATCCTTGTAGTAGAAATTCTTTCATTGTGAAAATGCTGTCTCAACAACCAACCAACCAACCACACCTAAGTCTTGAATTATTTCTGCTAATTTGGATAAACCATTAATGGTCACAAACTCAGTAAGAGGACATGCTATAAATTCTATTTTGCAAGCAGGAGTTCATTTTTAGCCTGTAGGTAAACCTCTGCTACTGATTATTGTATGGGAATAGTTTTTGACTTTTGAAAATTATACTAAACATTCTTGTATCGGGATCATATTGAACACCTTTGAACATAGTTTAAAAATTAGAACTAAAGCTGTTCAGGCCAAAAATATCATGCAATCGATATGATGTCATTTCTAAACAATTTACTATCCTTGAATCAGCTGTTTGAAACAACATTCTAAAGTCCAAGAGAGAAAATACTGTTGCTAATACACTTAAATTGATTGATTCATTTTTCTACAGTTTATAAACCTTTTTTAGGTTATTTAAAGCCAGGAAATATTTTTTAGATTGTAAGTAGGTGATAATAATAGGATAGTGATACAAGTTTTACTAATTAATCCATAGCTGTGGGGAGAAGAGGTGTATTCACACTTTTTCAAAGAGTATTTGAGAGTAAGTGAATATAATGAACCCAATGGGAACTGGAACTCGGTTCTCCGATTAAAAATTCTGAGCCATTATTCATCACACTGCCTGCACATCCAAGCTAACAGCAGCTAGTATTCCTCTCTAGTTACTGATCTGGCTCAATGTTGCTTAACGTCAGTGATTCAACAAGTGGCCTGGATGACTGTATCTGAGGGTGTTTTTCTGCAAAAGGATTAGATTTGGTAAAAGTTAATGGTACAATGAAACGAATGTTGATTCCAATCATCATGGGAAATGATCGTAATACACTTTTCCTCCCTAATTTAAAGAGAGAAACACACAAATGAATGCTGGGATTTCTTCCTAGCCAATAAAAGAGGCCACTTCTTGGTTTCATCTGACTCAGTCCCAGTCTGTCTTGTTTTGAAGTCAGAATGCTACATTTCCTTATCCAAATTTGCTCTTGCATGTCAAATCAAATTTAAATTTAAAAAAATTATTTTAAAAATTTTAGAAACAATCCCAGTCTAAGTAGCGAAAAACCAGGATGGTGTTCAATTAATGTCTATAAAGTGTTCATTTGTATTGTCATTTTGTCAGCCTAAAAGATTTACTTTCTATTAATGAGAATTTAAAATATTAAATAAAATATTCAGCAAAGATTATATTCTTAAAAACATTACAATGATCTTTGCATATATTTCTATCACAATTATTAGACAGTCTTTAATATCCACAGAGTCACATATTTGTAATTTATATGAATACTAAAACCAGACTAAAGCCAGAATCTCCCTGCAGTTACTTGACAGGTGGATGCAGAAAGCTACTTATTGATGAAAATTTAACTTGCCACATGCTAATAATAATGGTAATATTAGCCATTTCCCTGCAAAGAAACATTTGGTAATCATTGACTGAGCAGCCAATACTGTTTTCAGTTGAAATTTATAAAATCTTTCTCTTAAAACAATTTCTTAGGAAAACAGGTTTCTCAAATCCAGTAGCTGCTTTTTCCAGTACTGATGGGTGTTTCCTTCCTAACCTTTTATTTGAAGTGATGTGGAATGTCAACATCTAGATTATGTCATTATTTTCTCTTCAAGTTAGATGTCCTATCCATTTTAGTTGTTGCCGTTGTTGGTAGTCCTCAAATGATGTTGTTTCTGCTATTTGTGACTGTTCTTTATGATTCTGTAGCAGCAGGACACAATGTTCAAAGAAGGAGGGTCTTTGCCCAAACACTCAGGCTTCACTCACTGAAAGACTTTCTTCATAATTGATCTGAGTGAGCGGTTGTATACAGCTGGCAGTTTAGATACTTCGGAATAGATTTGGTACCATGCATGACAACTATATGAAAGTCTCAAGCCAACATGGCTATTTAAGAACATGACTTGAGTTTTCAGGTTGATGTTTTGGTTTTGTAGCAATTGGCGGTGTTGGGCGAAACTACCTCTGGCGCAACCTATTCTATGTTCAATTTCTTTTTCTCCTATAATTAATTTCTTATAACTCATCCATATGACAAAGTATCTAAAGTGTTTAGTATATATTAATTATACATCCTGAAATTTTATGATGGATTCAGGGTCGGTGTCATCGCTGCTTTTATTCCAATTCTGGATCATAGTTTCTGTTTTGGAAAGGTTTATCTTGAGTCCTATTTCTTAGAACACTTGATAGAGGATGTTTTCATTTTGATGATGGATTTAAGGTAGTTGCCATCACTGCTTTCATTCCAATTCCAAACAATTGTTTCTGTTTTGGAAAGATTTATGTCGAGTCCCATTTCTTGGAACACCTGATATTAAGGAAATATTAAGGAAAAACATTTTGTGAGACATTCAAACACTCCAGAAAATGTTAATGTCAGTCTACAAGATTTGTATCTCTATCATCAATTGATACAAAAATACAAATCAGTTTTAAACTTTTGAACCCTGACCACTGCTTTACCAGTGATAGAGAAAAATGATGTAATACCCAGCCACCAGTTAAACAGTGGTAGAGAAAAATGACTTAATGCCCAGTTGAACAGTGTGTAAACACTTGTAACTATTTTTATATCTACCATGAAACATTACATACCAATTATTTGTGAATTTTGACTCAGGAGCTCAGGCAGAAGGGTTAAAATTGTTCAGGAACGCTGGACTCAAAGGGTTAATAAAACCTTTTGATCAGTTTTTGGTCAGTAAAACAATTTAGAATCAATCTGACTCCATTGAAACTGTTTTTTCATATTTCAAATAATAAACATGTATGTTACGATCTTTGTATATGTTTCTATCACAATTATTAGACAGTCTTTACTTTACACATAGTCACATATCTGTAATCCATGAATACTAAAACCAGACTAAAGCTAGAAACTCCTTGAAGTTACTTGACAGAGGGATTCTGAACGCTACTTAACTAATCATGAAAGTTTAACTTGCCAGATGCTAAATATTAAGGGAAAGCATTTTGTTAAAACGTTAATGTACAACATTTGTATCTCTATCATAGATTGATATAAAAATAAAAAGTCAGTTTTATCTATATTTTTGAAATGAGGTCTTGTAACTATTTACAATGTTCGGGCTGTTGTCCTTATCTTTATTGCCATATTCACAATGTTTCAGCCATTGTATGCTTCAGCTTTCTTCAGGAACTGTCTATATTTCTGTGATGAGGTATTGTAACTATTGACATTACTTACATTGTTCAGACTTGTCCTTATCTTTATTGCCATATTCACAACATTTCGGCCATTGTACACTCCGGTCTTCTTCGGGTGATATACATCAGAATATCAAACTAAACCCACAGGGTAGATTGTTCTAGTTTCACATGCCATGACTTTTATGGATATTTTAGTTTTCAGTTAATTCCCTTTAGTAACTCAATTTTCCAAGTTTTTGTCCATCTTTGCTGTAGCCAGGTTTTGAACCCAAACTCTCTGGTTCAAGTCACTAGATTATTTCAACCAATGCTTTTATCTACTGGGGACACATGGTTTTACCAGTTTTTGGCCAGTAAGACAAAGTTGAATAACTGGAATATACTAAAGTTTTATCTGTATTTTACTATTACAGGTCATAAGAACAAAATTAGTTCTAGTCAGTATTTACTCTTATCTTGATCCCCTGCCCCCATCTTAAGCATGAAATGACCTTGTGTGCAAGTCCAAAGAAATCTTAGTAAGAGATCTCCTGCCCATGAATCTATTGTTCTAAGTTTGTGACCCACCCACTTGAATGATTAAAACCATTTCTGAATGTATTTATCTTTTTAACAATCTTGCTTTTGTGAGTGAAAAAAAGAGGCAATTTATTTTCATTAAAGGCTGAGAATAAGAAAATAGAATATGGCTCAAGTATACCTGAGGGGAAAAAAAAAACAACCAAATACATGGTGTGGTAAGAATTCAAAGCAAAACAGGTTTTTTTGTAAAATTATGGGATTGTTCTTTCAAAGGATGTTAAGCGTTACAGGTTTCTTTTTTTTTTGTTCAACCTTTCTAAAGAAAAAAAAAATGAGAAGCATTTATTTGTTGCACTTGCTGACAAAAATTCTGCACTTAATGCAAATTTTTAATAATTGCTAAAACATAAAAAATACAGCTTTTCTCAGATTATAAATTTTCTAAGATAAATCTATCAAGATTATATTTTTGTTCTGCAAACATATCCTTGTGCTGTGTCCCTTCAAGATGTAGGCAGTCATGGCTCTCCACAACTTCCTGTCCGTATGAATGTTTTCTTTTATTGTCCCTCCCAATTCCTGTTCTGCCATCCATTTACACAATCTTGTTAGGTAGTTTGATCATGTCTCTCCACAACTTCCTATCCTTTGTAGCTCTTAACAATGTGTCATTTTACTCACCCCCCACAACACTTCCTGTTCTGCCACCCATTTACACAAGGTAGGTTAGTTGCAGCTTTTCTCTTTTGCCTTCAATATGCCCTGTGAAGGTCAAATTCTCCAGACCCTCTTTCCTCATAACATGTCCTAGAAATTTTATCTATTTCTTTCTAATTGTAATATTTTTTTGGTTTCCATTTTCCTTTAAACTTATTACTCACATTCATTATAATATTCTCAGCATCCTTCTGTAGAGTGACATTCTGTTGTTTCAAGTCTCCTCTTCAGCTGTGAAGAAATTGTTCAGCATTTACTGCCATATAGAAAGACTGATATTACATCCCAGTTCAGCAATATTTCCTTTGTTTCTAATGTAATTTTCCAATTTCTTAATACTTTGCTTAGTCTTTGGAAGGCATCTTTTGCTATTCCAATGCACCTTCAGATTTCAATGTCACATTTTCTGTTACATCAAAACATTTCATAGATATTTAAATTTTAGTACTTGCTTGAATTTTGACATTCCCAACTCATCGCTAACATCTTGTGTGGTTCCTCTTGCTGAGAACTATTGATTTTGTATGCTTACAATTAGCCCTTTTTTCTGCTTTACTTTACTACTGTTTGGAAGCAGAGGAATAAAAAATAAATAAATGAAAATAAAAAAAAATCAATAAATAAAATTAATAATCCTGAATAAGAGAAAAGAAAAAATAGATTTTACATGATACTAAGAGTAAAGGAACTGGAAATATGATTGCTCCTCTTGTCTTTGTCAAAGACTGTCAGGCAGTGCTGGTTAACATTTTCCTTCTTGATCCTTTTTCTCCAACTTGCTCAAAGATGTAGCACCACATGGTAATTACGTCCCCACTGGGACCATTAGTTTTCCCAGTACACTGGTGACTGAACTCTCTTTTCAGTTTGCAATGTATGGTGTCAGCATGTGTCTTACAAAACCTCCACTTATGAAGTAAATCAACCTTTTTTTTGGTTGTTTCAACTCTGTGCAAGGCTAACTTTAGCTTGACCATTAATATGATGCTCATCCTTATTTACCCTAATCTCTGCACTAAGAAAAAGAAAATGGGCATACGATAACCATGTTTAAACCTGCCGACAATAAAGTAAGTACAAACTTTTCTTTGGTTGTTCCAACTCCTTACAAGGCTGACTTGAGCATGCCTATTAATACAATACTTATACTTACTTACCCTAACTTTTGAACCAAAAAGGAAACAGACATACCCAAAAGACATTGAGAAATTTGTTTCACTACAGATTATAAAAAAGAAGAGAAACTTTCTGCGGTAGAAACAAAGGTTTTTGTTTGCTTTTTCTTTGTTTACACAAGAACATGTACCCATCTATAATATACACGCACAAACTTTCAAAATAAATCTAGTTCTCTGTTTGCCATCAACACAGTGCTGTGTATCTTGTTGCTAAGATCAAACCCTTGAATTACAAATGGAAAAAGTGATAATTTAGATGTCATATAAGGTATATTTTGATCATATCTATATATCGTTATTATTATTAAATTAGATATAACAAAATTCAATATTTCCAAATGATGAACTTTCAAATTTAAACTTTAGTTACCAACATCATGAAGTCTCTATAATAATTGAAAATCTAAGTAATCATGTTTTGTTTATAACTTCAAATTATTTTTTAAATTAACAATTACAATAGTCAATATTTGTGAGTTCTGTATAGCAACTGAAAAGCGAAATAACCATGTCTTTTTTGTTTTTTTTGTTTTCTTAATTTTCAATCCCTGTGCCAGACTCAGTGGAAACCAAGTGAGCAATAACTGAGCAGTTGTAAATTAGAACTAGACATGATATCCTTAGACATAGTCAGTGGAATGAGAATAATCTACCCCAGTAGATTAAATATAGTTTAGTTTGAATGTCACATGGATTGACAGACAACACAACAGCCCAAAACATTGTGTTAACAACAACAGCGAACAATCATCCACATACATTATATATATATATATATATATATATATATAAAATTACAATATTCATTTTCATTGTTTTTATGAAGGGATGATAAAAAGTTTTTGACCTCACCAAAATGTCCTTAAAAAAAAAAAGTCTGTTTGGTCATATTTCTGAGATGCCTTGGACTAATTTTCACTTCTTTCTCTTTTTTGTCTTTTCAAATAGTGCATACTAATCCTGTGGTTCTGTATGGTATGAATTAGTCAAAATAGTGTGTCAAAAATAACAAAGATGAAGATAATATTGAAAAAAATATAGGCAATAATATAAATAAACAAATATAGCTACATATCCGGGTGAGTTAGTTACATTTACTTACATGTAAAAACCCTTGAGAAAGATATGAATCCCTCTCTAATCCCACCAGCAATGGGCAAATAGCAAGACAGACTGGCACCTATAGTCTTGGTTGCAACCTGTCTAAAAGAAAGAAAACTCTGGATAGGTTTGGCAAAGGGCATATGAGCTTCTTATAGGAACAAACAGCCAACATGAGGCCAAGAGATGGCAAACTCCTATTCAAAACAAAAAAAGTCTCTGATTGCAGCATTATCTGACATTAGGCACACAGTGCTCCAGCACAAGACATGGTACTCTGATGGAGAGTGTGTGCATTGCAGGGCACAGGCAACTGACTATTTTAAACAATTCACTTGTCCAGGTTGTTCAGTAAAACTAGGATTTGCTGAACCCTCATCCATTGTTTTTGATAGAGAATCCATTCATGGGTACATAGCTAAGTGATTAAAAAGTTAGTTTTTCAATCATGACATCCAGATTCGAACCTGAACAAATTTGATTTGTTGAGGAGGTGACTTCTTGATAATGTAGGCCTCTAGAGATGATTCCATCATACAGCATCACTGGAAAGTGCCTTAAAAACAATATCGTGAGTCAACCCAAGAATTATGAGTGAAAATGAATAGACAGAACTGTTCAAAAATGTTGATAGTTGTGATAGCAAAAAAATAAGTTGTGACCAATAGTATAATGGTCTTTTTCAAACTGCTGGTCATACACGCTTTTCCAGAAATTGTCACTAAGGTCTGCTCAGCATAGCTGCAGTATAAACCACAAATTGGTCAGTCACAGTTACACCCACTGTTTACGTGAGCTTGATCAATCGCGTTCCGAATTTCAAGTTGGTTGAAAAAACACAATTGTGCCTGAGCAGGTGCCTGCAACAGAGATTAGCTAGCCATCCAAATAGATTCCATAGTCTCCTGAGACTGACACATGGCTACTACTAGAATATGAGGTGTTGTCAAAAAATTCAAAGAATTTCACCGTGACAGAAAAAAAAAATGACTTACCCAAATATTGGCACTGTGAAGGATTGAGGGAATGAAAAATTTGGCCCTGTAAAAATATTCAACTTGTCCACAAAGGAAAAGAAGTAAGTGAAAATCTAATATTTTTATATCCTAGAAATTCACAAATTATTGAGGTGTTTTACAAAAATTATTGTTTTTTTTTTGTTTTTTTTTTTTTAAATCAAATTGCATCTTAGAGACTAGAAGACTTTTTAATGACTCCTCTTATTATTTTGAATCAGATTCTGCACAAGCTGCTGCTCAAACTGATCACTTGATATGTTATCCTTTTCTACCTTGCACGTGGATGTAGTAGTAGACACATGCATACATGTGAATATTTAACAGTAAAATGCTCAGCTCTAAAGTGTGTTACTCGAAGGGTATAAATTTTTTAATAACATAATACATGCCTGAAAACAAAATTTACAGATTGATAATAGGTCTACTATAATTTGCCTGTTTGATTTGTTTGTTTTACTAAATTATTTCTTCATAAACACTACAAATCCATTAAAGTAGTAACCTTGGATCTCACATACTGCTCATAAATGTAATGGCAAAAATCTGTACTACATTGGGTTTGCACATACCAAAACTTGAGTGGAATTTTATAAAGAAAATACTTTGTCTCAAAATATCTGGCAACATTCGTTTAAAGGCAAATGGAATTGTGAGGTGGATTCTGTATTCAATTACAGTCAGAAAAATCTCTAGATATTTAGAAGTCAGCAAATCTTTATTTTCAATTGGTAAAGATTTTTAGACTGAAGAAAAAAAACAACCAAAAAGAAACAGGTTCAACTTTTTAAATGAAAGATATTTTTAAATTCAAATAAACATGCAGCTGTTGAAGTAGAAAGAGGTAATTTTAAATGCAGCATGAACCTTAGAAGAAACAGGTTTGTGAATTAGATTCAATGTTTATGAAAATCACCTGAAGAATACCAGAAAAGGAATAAGGTAAAATATTTTCAACAGGACAATACAGGTCTGAACATTTTGAAATATTTTCAGTCAAAAAATATATCAAATATAAATAAAAATAAACTTTTAGAAATTTATTTCCTCTCTTTATATCTCACATAATTTGATTAGTTCATTCAAGTTTAAAGTGGTTTTAATAAAATAAAAATAAAAAGCCTGAATATAAAAAAAAAAAAAAATCAGTAAAGCTATCAATTTCCAGACAATGTCAGATAACCTTGCTAAGCCTGTTATATACCTGTAATCAGGTAACTATGGTAACATTAATACAAACAGGTGGTAATAATGGTGGTTGAAAACACTGTATATGCAATATTCACCTGTCTGTTCAAATCACAAGTTCTGAATTTAAAATATATGTATAAATTTTATATACATATATCTTTGTAGACAGTTTGTAATTGGTGTGATGTCTAAGGAAGTTGTGCATTTTTCATTGATATAAAGAGGGAACAGTAGAGAGGAAAACTGGATCAGGAGGTCACAACAGTAAAAGGGATCATCATTTCAACTTAGAGCTATAGAGACCAATTAGAAAAGATCCAACTCAATCCATAAGATGTTTGGCATGTGATAGAGGAGTTTCAGCTATGACAGTCCAAAGAGCAGTGAAAAAAAGACTTGAAAATGAAATTGTACATGAAACTTGTGAGGCACCTTGTTACTCCAGGACAGATGGTTAGGAGGTTAGAGAGGGCAAGGATCATCTTGAAAAAATTGGAAAATGATCCTGGAATTATATATATATATATATATATATATATATGAGGTTTATTTCAATCCTTCATGAGCTTCCGACCCTTAGCTATGATTAATTAATGATGAACATGTCATTTTTGTTTATGATCAATTTCATCATGATTCTTCTGTTAAGCTCAGAGAGTAATTATACATTCTTATTGCTCAAAGTAGAGATCAATTGTGTTAAAAGACCTCAGAGAATTCCAGCAAGATATCTTTAATCATTTCTAAGATAAAACAGTTCACAGCTTAACCTAACAATTAAACTATTTTGCTGTTACTCCTGATATATATATATTTTGAGATATGTTTCATTGAATAATTTAGACAAGTTTTGTCTACTTATTTTCAATTGGATCTTTTCATATTCATGGACAAGCTTTTTGGTGTCATTATTGAGGAAGAGAAAGTTTCTGTGTTGATACATATTTTATTCCAAGTACTTTGGACATAGCACAAAGTTATCATCAGGGTGTCATTTATTTCAAGACAAATATTGTAGTGTTCATCATTTTCAAATGATGACCACTACACTTTTGAAAGTGACATATTTTCATTAACTGCTTAAACATCATTTTCAAAAGCACTATTTGGACTTTGTTTCACCAGGTGCTTCTTCGTGGCTGAGAAGTCAAGGCATGTTAGACAGTTTCCCCTAGGGGACGATTGTTCAAATCCTGCATATTTTTCTAACAAGATTTCTCAAATATTCAGGCTGATAGATGGATATAAATAAATAAATATCCTGTTTAATAAATAAATTAACTCAAATATGGGTAGCCATTAAAAATTTTAAATCCATTAAATTAAGCAGCAGGTTGGTAAGTATGTTGACAAATATATTTTACTTTGAATAAAGGTAAACAAATAAAAAATAATTGGATGGCCAAAAATAATCATACAAGAAAATTAATAGATTTTTTCTCATGTCCTCTTGTACTCAATAACCCCTTGCACCTTAGTGGCTTTATTGCCTTGCTTGCGGTGAAATGATTTAAAAGAAAAAAGAGAAATAGGTAGTTATGATAGAGTGTAATTGACTGAACTAATAGGCAAGAAAATTATCCTATATGTACAATAAATGGTGTTAGTTTATATGGAGATCACAGCCTAGTGGTAATTTGAGAAGCAAATGGTAGAGCAGCAGATAAATGTAGAAAATTTTTAAAGTTCTTTAAAAGTTATGACCAAAACACAGACATAGCTGCAAATTTAAAAGAGGTTGAGTTCCTTGAGGTTAATCTCAGTAGGACACTGAAGCCTTTTTGAGGGCAGAATAATTGGCCTATCTCAGTAAATACTTGTTCAGATAACTCTCCCATCAAACATCACTAAGTCTATGCATAAATCTGCTGCAAGTGGTTTATCAACAAACTCTAGTAATGTTGACATAAGACTAAGATAGCTTATCAACAAACTCTGAAAAGATAAAACACAAGATATAAAAAAAGAATCTTGTAATATTAATAAATGTAATAGAGGGAGAAACATGACATGGAAATGAGGGAAATTAACAGGAGATAAGTTGGAACTGACATCCATCAAACATGACACGTGGAATTAGAAAAGTCTACCCCAGTGAGCGAAATAAAGGGTTCAGTTCGACATTCCAACCACCTGAAGAAGGCCGGAGTGTACAACGGTCGAAAACGATGTAATAAATATGGTGACAAAGATGAGGACAATAGTCCGAATAATGTAAATAATGAAAATAATACCTCATCTCAAACATATTAACTAAAATAGAAAAAATTAAAAATGGAAAATCATCCAAAAAGCCTAAGAAATCTTGAAGGATAGCGATATTTTAGTCTTTTGGTTTTTAATTTCCAGGGTTGTCAGATTAAAATTTTTATCTAAAGCTAAATAATTTTTAGAAAAAAGCCAGAATACACAGGCACAATTTTCAACAGATTTGCACCAAAATTTACATGCTCCAAGTTAGCGGGAAGGCCAAGACTGACTTTGCATTGCCCAACTCCCATCGATAGTGAAATAATCAATTTTTGCATGCTTCTACAGCAGTTTTCATGTAGTTTGCGGGCATTTTCTACTGGCCAGAGTGAGAGCCTATAGCTGGCTGCCACGAATAGGCAGGAAGTTTCTATTGGCCAGTGTGAGAGCCAACAGCTGACTGACATGAATGTTAACTAGCATGCTATAGCATGCAAAAAAAAAAAAAAAAAAAAAAAAAAAAAAAAAAATCGATAGCTGCATTCATCACAAGTAGGAAAAATTTAAATCTGCATGGCACTTTACTCCAATTGGCTCATTCGCTTGCTTAAACTCAACATTGATTCTGATTATGCAGAACTGGGTTGGGTGAGAAAAAGTATTTGTTGTTAACATTCTTTTTTCATTCGGTTTTTCCAGTTACGAGTCCTTTTTTAAAGCTGATCGTTTTGTGTTCATTTTGTTTAGTTCTTTTTTTGTAACAGATTTAATGTTTAGTATAGAGCTTAAAAATTTGCAGTGTGAGAGGCAAAAAGTAAGGCATGTAGCAACATCAGCACGGCAAAGGGCACTTCTTTAAAGGCAAGTGATAGCGATTGCTGTATGAGTCATACGATTTTTGAATCAAGCATGTGCAACGCTGCTAGTTTATTAATATATAGTGGGATTTTAGACGTTTTAGAATGAAACCACTTTATTATTTCTTTCAATTTTAAACATTTGTATAGTGATTTAGTTTTTTTTAGCTATAAATTTATTTAGGTAACAATAGTCAAGCAAGTCTGATTCACTGGAAATTTTTTTTTTTAGTGTTTCCTTTTTAGAATAATACTTCATGATTAAAAAGTTTTAGATAGATTTCAAGAAATTTAAGTTTTTTAATTGAAAAGTTTGTTTCTTTTTTATTTACCTAACTTATTAAATCTAATGATAATAATGTTTTATAATGTTTTATTAATTATTTATTTTGCTAGTATGTGCATCTGCAAGACTTTTTTTTTTTTCATTTAAAGAACTTATTATTAACTAATGAAAGAAACATTAGAGAAGAGTTTCAAGCACGTGAAACATGAGGCAAAAAAAAAAATGGTCATTGGTTTATTTATTTATTTATTTATATGATAGAATATTATGAAAGAGAAATTTCTTCCTTTTGATTGGCTGCTGAAATTGTTATAGGTTTGCAAAAGAATCATTATTCCTTTTTTGTTTTTAACAATAAATTTCTGGGATCCCTTCCCTTTCTGGATTTTAAGGATATGATGATAAAAAGAGCCAAAATCTCCTATAATTCAGGGGCATCACTGAAGATGAAAAAAGAAAAGATTGCAGAATAGCAGCTGTAAAATACTGTTTATTATATATTTTATCATGTAAAAAAAAAAAAAAAAAAGCCAAGGATGCCAAACCAAAAAAAAGCCAAGGATGCCAAACCAAAAAAAAAAAAAAAGCCAAGGATGCCAAACCAAAAAAAAAAGAAAAAAAAAAAAAAACCAAGGATGCCAAACCAAAAAAAAGCCAAAGATGCCAAACCCGAAAAAAAAAAAAAGCCCAGGATGCCAAACCAAAATGAAAAAAAAAAAAGCCAAGGATGCCAAACCAAAATGAAAAAAAAAAAAAAAACCAAGGATGCCAAACCAAAATGAAAAAAAAAAAAAAAAAACCAAGGATGCCAAACCAAAATGAAAAAAAAAAAAAAAAAACCAAGGATGCCAAACCAAAATGAAAAAAAAAAAAAAACAAAAAAAACCAAGGATGCCAAACCAAAATGAAAAAAAAAAAAAAACCAAGGATGCCAAACCAAAATGAAAAAAAAAAAAAACCAAGGATGCCAAGCCAAAATGAAAAAAAAAAAAGCCAAGGATGCCAAACCAAAAAAAAAAAAAAAGCCAAGGATGCCAAACCAAAATGGAAAAAAAAAAAAAAACAAAAAAAAAAACAGATTTCAGAAATTTGACACCAAAAAAGACAATCAAGCAACTCCCCTCCCGCTACCCATGAAATGGTAAATATGATGTCAGGAAATTATTTTTAATGAAATTTAATTTTTTTAATCATTTATCTTTAAAAACATCTTAAATTTCAATCTAAAAGACAGCTAAGTAATTAGTAAATTAAAGAAAAAAATTGGGGTTGGGGGTTAAAATCAAAGAAAAATCGGTGTTTAGTAAATCTTATTTAAATGGGGATATTTTTAAAAAAATAATCATTTTTTTACCTTAAATATTTAAAAAATTATTAAAATTGAATGTATAGTTTATTTTTTAGTAAAAGATTAAAAATATAGATTTTATTCATATAAATTAGATATTTTTTACGTTATTTTTGCATTTTATCGTGTAGGTACCTCCAAAAATTTGCTAAAGTAAAAAAAACAAAAAGAAAAAGAAGAAGCATAGCTTTTTGAAATGAAGATTGTGTTTTCATTTTGGTTATTACAGACACAATATTTACCCACTGGTATTCTTTGGGAGTTTATTCATAGTGATAGATCATTCTCATTCTCCTGTTCATACCAAAAGATAGGTTGTATTAGTTAATAATTGCTAATTAATTCCTCCTTGATGATTTTGCTTGTCTCTTCCACATAACCAGAATCCATGAAACTTCTATTACCCAACACAGAGATTGAACCCATGACAGACAGGTGTAGGGGTTTAAGCATGCGAAAACAAAGAAAATAAACAATCTTCAAACAAGGCTCTTCAAATTTAAGTAAATTTTATTACTGAGTATTAGTTTTCTTTCAAATTGAAAGTATTGATTTACAAAGATCTCTGCAAAACAAATTCACATGAAAATATTTTTGTTTTTCTTTCTTTACAATAGAACCAAATCAATTGTGTTAGTATGATGGAAGAAACAGAATGTGTCTACATAAGGAGAGTATCACATACTTACGTTGTTTTATGAATGTGTGTAATTTTCTAATAGCAGCAATATGCAGTTAGTGAACAAAAGCCATATTAATACAACTGCTAAAATTTGTGTTGACAATAACTTGGTTCATATGTTCTAAATGTACTTAATTTAACATCACTAAGCTTTTGTAATAAAGTATACTTGAATAAATATATGAAAGGTTTTGAGAATTCAAACAACTGGCCCTTGTCAAAGGTTTACAGAAAAACTGAAAAACTGACTTAACATCATGAATATTTGTAAGAAAAAATAGACTCCAGAGATCTAAAAGTCAGATTTTACTAAACTCTGAAGTTATTGGTTAATAAATATTTTTCCTAATTTTCAAATATTTACTTTTAGGAGAGAAAATATTGTTGATCATTTTCTGGAGTGATTTTACAAATTTCAGAGACGACAAACATGGTCATTTGGTTTTTCAAAGCCCTTAGCACATATCCAATAATGTCGCCAATTGGTTAACATATGCGAATGTGGAAATTCAAATCAGAGCCTAAAAACTGCACAAAAATGAACTAAGTTTGAGTTTCAGTAATATTAGGTAATTCTATTACATTTTACACAGACAAACCTGCTTAAACAATACATTTATCCCTGAAACCAAATGTCCTGTAGAACAGTCTGCTAACAGAAACTTAGAATCTTAAACTAAATATCACTTGTCTGCTTATTCAACTCAAGTATGACTTAGGAGGCATGGTAGAGTAATAGACAGTGGCTCAGATTGAGAAATTGGAAGAGCTGAGTTCAAATTCCAGTCAAGTTCATTGCATTCATTTACCTTAAACAGGAGGGAACTTAAATGGTCAACTTATTGATCTCTAATATTAATTTCATGGATATGCTATCCTCTTGCCTGGAAGCTTGATATTTATTCAACTCATTTATAAGCATCTTAGAGGAAAGTAAATAAATTCAGTTTTACTATCATGCTCCCTGATGAGTGGATACCATATCCATGAAACTCCAAGTAGGGTCAGGTCAGTTAAACATTTGATTTTATTTGTTGCTTTTAATACTCTAATTCTTAGCATTGATCAATGACTGTTTGCCTTAAAAGAGCCATCCTCCAGAAATACACGAGTTGACCAACTTTTTGTTGTTACTATATATATATTATATATATATATATAAATAGTAGAATCCCTCATATCCGGACATGATTTTGATGTGTATATTTGAAGTATTTGGGTGATATGTAACTGATTTGAAATTTATCTTTTTCAGGAAATTTACTTTGGATAATTGTTTAAGCTTATTTTACCCTAATGACTTGTATTGGTGCAAAGGATGATGGGAATAAGAGGAAAGGATGACAATGAGACAGATCTGCAACAAGATAGCAATGAAATGCATAACTGTGATGAAACCTGGACTGAAATTGAAAAAGTTATTAAAAAGGTTGTCAGTTTTATGGAAAGAAAACCAGCATTCAGCTACGATGATTGCAATAATACACACAGAGTTAAAGTGTCTTTCGTTTAAAAAATTTCAAGAACAAAAGCAAAATGAAATGTGGAAAAAGTTGAAAATGACATTAGAAGAGAAAGAATCGTCATGCAACCGCGATTAAAAAATCCTCGTTACCTTATTTGTTTAGCATACATGGCATACTTAATTTAATGAATTTTCATTAACATTACATAATTTATTTCTTTTTCCTTAAAATCAATTCCATTATATTTCACTCACCATTAGCTTATTTTGTTTACTATAAAACACAGAAAATAAATGTTTAACCTGATTTCAGTTCTTTTTATTTTAAACTAAATATAACCCCTCATATGCAAACTTTGTAACCAATTCCTCATATACAGAAGACCTTCTTAGTCTGGTTGTCAAGGATTTTACGGGAATAATGGATAGCTGCTTGGAGGGATCAGAAAACCAAGTTTGAATTCTAGTCATGTTCGTTAAATTCATTTACATTCAAATGCCCTTATGAAAGATTTGAATCAATCTTTTCTGTCCCCAGCTATGAGTAAATAGCAGGATAGACCGGGTCTTATAGCCTTCGGCAGCAACTAGCCTAGCAGAAGGATAATTCTGAATTCCTCTAAATATAGGTTAAATAGCCTCACCAACCTACAATTTGCCAAGTGTGGTGAGTATGGCTACACCTCTGGTCAATCAGGGAGAAATTCCTTGAAGGAGTGAGAAGGATTTGGATCTGATCTAATTAGTTTTCATCCTTGGTACATTTCTTGTATGAATTTTACATTTCCTGTAGTAGAATTGGATGATGGAACGTCTTTGTAGTCTAAGACTGAATGTTCTTTCTTTTTGTATTAAAAAGATTCTTATATGGAATTCACAACCAAGATGAGGGAAGCCATTTAAGTAAATCAGTCAACAATAAATGGTAATTCCTCATCTCAAAAATTCATGCAAAAAAAAAGAAAAAGAAAAAAAAAAAAAGAATGATGTGATGTCTGCCATGAAATTCATCACCAAAAGCTTTTAAATTTTTCTTTGTTGATGGATTTACACTTTTTGAATATATTTATCTTTCTGGGACAAGGATCTAAAATGAATATAGCAATCATGAAGTCTGTAGAATTGACATGAGGACTGGACGTCATTCACTTGTGGAAGGTTGGAAATTATACAGACAGAAATTTTCAACACTTACCAGATTGAAAAAAAGAAAAACTATTAGTTGAAATTCTAAGATTAACTAACCACTATTCAAAGAATAATTGAAACTAAATTCTTTGATTATGAAATGGACAAAGTCCGACAATTATTTTAAGACATTTTTATGTTTATACATTTTTTTTTTTTATAAATACAAATATTTAAGTAAATGCTCTGTTTTCTAATAAACAGTATTAACAACATTAACTGGCCTGAATCTATGACAATTTCTCAGACATTCAGGCTGGTAAATGTTGTTAATACTGTTTATTATAAAACAGAGCACTTAAATATTTGTATCTATAAAAAAGAATGTATAAACATAAAAATGTCTTAAAATAAATTCATTGACTATAATTTTAAGAGCAAATATTTCAACTGATTCAGTCTCCAGTTCTCCCAGTGTTGTTTGAAGTTTCAAAATGAAATGGCACCATTATTCAAACTAGTAACTTGATCTATTTTAATGAGGTTTTGTTAGGCGTACATCCTTCAACCTTTTTTTTGGTGGGGGGTTGTCACTATTCTATTTAAAACAATTCTAGGATGAAATGTTAATGTTTAACACTCAGATCAACAAATTATCTAAATTGCAGTGCAGATAAAATTTAGCAAAAATTGAAAATCATTGATTCCATAACCAGATTATCAATGTTAAATTCAACTGGGGGTGGTAGACCAAAATATATAACAAACACAAAAATACTAGTATGAAAAATTCATATATTCATGTAGAAAAGCATTTAAAAATAAAAATGTTATTACAATATCTCTTTTTACACACACACACACACACACATATAAGAAAAAAAATATCAGATAACTTTGATTTTAATAGAAAACATTTCAACTGGTTCAATCTGCAGCCCTCCCAATGTTGTTTGAAGTTCTAAAATGAAATGCTATTATTCTACAAATTAATCAGACTAGTAACTTCATCTTTTTTTATTTTGATCAGCTTTTGAAGAAAAGCATTTAAAAATAATAATTTCATTACAGTTTATATATATAATATATATATATTATATATATATATATAAAATATTATATATATATATATATATATATAATATTATATATATATAAAATATTAAATATTATATATATATATATATATATATATATATATATATAAAATAGTAATAATGTTATAAATATAAGAAATTATACTCATCCGGAAAACCTTTGGTATTTTGATATGTAAATAAACAGACAAATACCCAAGGGAAAAAAAGTACAAAAAAAGAAAGAACAGAGAACATGTATGTCAGCCAAAGACAATCGTCTAGCATCCAATTTCAGAGTCCAAAAAAAAAAACAAAAAAAAAAACCAATACGAATGAGTAAAATAACTAAGTGCAGTGCTCAATATGCTAAGTAGAATAAACCTAATTAAACGTAAAGAGCCAGATAAACCTACCAAGGTTTCACCTACATGGATTGTCAGGGAATATTGAAACGATCCGTGTAGGTGAAACCTTGGTAGGTTTATCTGGCTCTTTAGTTTTAATTATATATATATATATATATATATATATATATATATATATATATATATATATATATATATATCATAGTGGTAAATATACACATATGGCCATGAAATATTAGTGTTTAAGCCTTTTTATCATTTATTATATATATATATTACATAATAAAAAAAACATTTCAGATAACAAAGCAAGATAACTGTTTACAATTTGTAGTTCAGAGGACAGAGAAGTAAAAATTAAACTCACCTGGATTTCTCTCCTTTGGTCTCAGTGGGAATATAAATTCCATCTTATCTTCTCAGTCTGTCTGATATTCTTTCACACTGTCTGACTTCCTGCTTCTCTTTCCTCCTCACTGTTGATAACAGCTCACACAAATCCGACAACCATGACAAAAAACTCCCTCCCAGTCATCACTCTTCTATCCTCCATTTGTAACCTTTAGCATACTGTAGGTGACTGTTTTCACCAAGTAAAATGTTAGTCCTGCCAATCTTAAATTTAAATTTCTTGGTTGTGCAGTCATATCCTTCTATGGAAACGCCTAAGACAATCTTGACTGAAAGGCAAAATCATTGATGTGCAGATGAATATGAGAAAGTTTTCATTTCTTTTTGGTTGTCTACTTGGCGAGAATATTTTAGAAGCTCACAGCTATATCACATTGCCAGGCTTCTACAATTTCAAATATATAAAACATTATATTTTGAGGAGATTCCATATACAGTAAAAGCAGATTTATTTAAAGATGATGTAGAATGCTAAATGTTAACTGCCGGACAGTTGTCATTGTACCACTAGTATTTAATCCCTCACACTACGCCTCAGTTCATTCACCTTGTCTCTTAGTTTCCAATAAGCAAGTTCTTTTTATCAAATTATGCAACTATAAGAAGTTGCTGCATCTGATACCAAATTGTAGAAGAGGGAATTTCTATGGCTTCATAATGGAACGAGATTGAGATCTTACAAAGAAACTGAATGCAACATTTTCAGAAGGAACATATCTAAACATGGGGAGGAAATGTAATGTATATACTTTTATATAATGCATAACAATACAAGAAGAGAGAAAATATACTTGTGTGTGTGCACATATTGCTGAAAAAGGAAAAAAAAAAAAACTTCAGGAAATGTATGTGTGGGTGTGTGAGATGTGTACGCAAGTTAAAATTTAGTCATCAGCTGCCCAGGGGAAAAGAAGTTTTTTCCCAGTAATTTCAAGGCTCATGTTGATTTTGCTACATTACATAGCAAAAGAGAGAGAAAAAGAGAAATAGTTACATCCTTTCTTTTATAGCCCTGGCTAGTGCCACCTACCAAACTAAGCGGGGGTAATCCACATAACGTAAGACATCCTTTCTATTATGGACATTTACTACTACAGTATATATTCAGTTAGGCTACTTACAAGTATATGTAGTTCATGGCATCTAGGTAAACATTAATCAACTAGATATCTAAACCTAGATATTATTCTATTAATTATGGTGAAGACAACCATAGTTGTCTCCTCTTTGAACTACTAGACACCAAAATAAAATGGTTGAACCTCACTTATGGGCAGTGGTCAAATTGTATTGAATAAAGCTTCATTACTAGCTTAAATGTCTCTGCATCTTTTACAGCAATTTTCTTAAAAAAAAAAAAAAAAAAAAAAAAAAAAAAAGAAATGGTTCTTATATGCCATTAAATATAGTATCAGGCATATATATATTTTTTTCTTTATCATATAAACAGTAGATAGAGGTATACTTATTCACGTTGGGTTACCTCCTCCTAATTTTTGAAACTGCTACTAGGGGACGCTTTCCGGTTTTATAAATACTCCACAATAATTATTCACAGCCTCTTACTTTTTACGTCAACATGTAAGTTTCTTGCAGAAGAACATCTTCCCGTTTTGGGATACACGTGAACAATGCACACACACGTATATACGCATATGTTACTTCATTTTTCCAGGACTTTCTCTTACACCAAACTACACATACGCAAAAAATTCACTAGCTTAAATGTTTTCTTCATTCATGTTCATTGTTGAACATGAATGAAGAAAACATTTAACTTGAGGCTGGGTTATTTATGTGTGACATATTTGCAAAATATATCATCGGCTACTCCAGAACATCTTTTTCATTGCATTCATGACTTATTATAGAATCAGGACAAAGAAAAATCTTGTGTAATATCTCATCAGCTGCTCCTATATACTTGAAGATGTACAAACTTAAGTGTTAAATATATCCCAAAATACCAGTTTGCAAATAGTAATTTGTATGTAGCAATAATCAAAATTTCAAATACCAAAATAGACAGAAAATAAAACAAAGGTAAAATTTTTTTTTTTTTTTTTTTTAAGAAAATTGCTACAAAAAAAAAAAACAAAAAAAAAACAACACATTGAGTAAAAAAATTACTAATTTTTATTGCTGCCTTTTGGAATGTTTTTTGTTTTTTAATAATTTAATACAGGACAATTGTCTGATTCATTATTTCAACTTTTGAAAGAAAAATGATAAAAAAAAAAAAATGTTATCAAATTAACTCCCTTGAAAATTGTGCTATTTCCTCTATTAATGTAAAAGGAAGAGTTTTCTTTCTTTGCTCCTAGATTCCCCCCACCCCGCCATCAGTAAATAACTTAATCACTCCTCACTTTTGTAATCATATTTATAGAGTAAGCAGAAGTTAACTGTTTCAAATGAAGACAAAAATAACACATCACACACAGAAAAAGGCAATAGAAATGAGTTCTCTCCCTTTGTTATCTCAACCACATGAATTTAAATAATTGGCAGTTAGGTCTTATCATTTTACTGTTGAAATACCAGAAGATGTAACTATAAGTTCTATTCTAATAGTTTCTTTTCTCACTGGTTTTTTGCTTTCCTGCCACACACAATCTTCAAAAACTTAAATACAACATCAATCACAATCTTCTGTCTTCCTGAATCCTGCTCTCTTATTGTCCTTCCTACTCACTAAACTCTTCCAATCCTCTTGCACCCTCAGTAACCCCTTGCATCTTAATGGCATTATTGCCTTGCTTGAAGTGAAATGATTATATATATATTATATAATTACTGATCTTCAGAGATACAGAAATAGGTAATTATGAAGCACTTGTACAAATATTCCACAATATTGGAAGGAAAAAAAGCCTATGAACAGGACTTGTGCAAGAAGGGCGAGATGTTTATAGCATACCTCACCAACTTAAAAACATTGGCAGAGAAATGCAAATTTGGTGTACTGATAGAGCAGTTGATACATGACCATATCATTTATGGGAATAAAGTGTGACAATACAGAGATAACTCAGAGATAGGCAACCCAGAACTAGACAAAGTGGTGACAATTTTCAAAAAATTATGAAGAAACAGTATGTCATATATGTGGCATGAAAAGTACAGTTACTTCAGTTGATACAATACAATCCATGTGTTATAGTAAGGCACAAGTTCCTACAAGCATTGCTACCACAATTAACCCCTGTAATAGCATCACAAAATGAGTCCTTTCTCATTCATTTATGAAACATATTGCCCCAGCAAAGAAAATGCAATTTAAGGGTGTGTGACTCAACAACCACTAGAGAAGATCTCTTCAATTTACATAAGGGATTATGTGATCCAGGTGTGACAAGAATGCTCCAAATCATTCAAATCAGAAACTTACTCAGTTGAAAGCATAAAAAGAGCTGTAAAGAACTGCTGGATATGTGCAGAATTGAAACCAAGGTTCTACAAACGCAACACAAGAATGGTTATAAAAAGCCACACCTGTTTTACGTGTGGTAAACCTGGCTATAAAAACATTGACTGCCTAAGTAAAAATTGGAATTTTCCATCAAATAATTTTCCCTCTTAAAATGATGTAATTCCAATTCACCCAGCAAAAAATATTATTTGTCAGGGCATGTTGCAAACCTGGACATAAAAGTACCAAGTGCAAAAGCAAGAAAAAACATTTTGTAAAAATTGTTGAACATTTTTCAGAAAATGAAAATTAATTTCTATTTTTAATTGGACTAGATACGATTTCTAATAAAAATGGTTTATTCGTTGATTGTGTAGAAACAACTGACTTTTAAACAAAAGTAAAAACTCTGCAACTGGTCCAGATGAAATCCATTACTAATTTTTAAAACACTTGCTAGAATAGACTATTAATACTTCTCCAGATCTTCAATGATATATGGTGTTCAGAAAAGTTTCCAAAATCATGGCTTGAGTTTATTATCACTCCAATTCCTAAACCTGTCCAAGATAATTCCAACCTATTTCAATAACAAGATGCATTTGAAAGACAATGGAGAGAAACAATCTCTTATCTAGATGCCAAAGTGGATTCTGAAAAAACCAAGGAAGTCACAGCCACTCCTAAGAAAAACGACCTTGACCTTTACAACCCCCGATCTCGCAGAAGTTCAGCAGCATGCAAGAAACTGGACGACTGCCCCAATATGGTTGAACCCATAACCATAACTTGAGAGCATTGGATTAGGCAGTACATCCCAAACACTGAACAACATGAGGAGTAATTTTATATCTACGGTTTTCTACTCTTTCTAGCCAGGGAATACTTGAACAAATCATTCCACATATTTTTAGCCACTTTTTTTTGTCAAAACCAGAAGCTGCTCGGTCCGGATCAAAGTGTGGTATCTGTGCGTTACCAGTTATTTGACGACTTGGAATTACAAATTTACGCTAAGTGTATATATTTCATTCTAAGTAGAATAAACTGTGCAATGGCAGTGTAATGCAATTGAATAATTTACCAATGCTGTTATTATTACGTAGTAATATCATGCCATACCAGCGGGCCTGTCAATAAAATGGAAGGTGCCCGTATAAGTAATACACCATACCTTCGAAGAGAAATAGTTTTTCGGAAGTGACGTCAATGAAACTGGATATTACATCATATAAAAATATATAAAGGGAAGAGTGATCAGCAGCAGTCAGTATGCTGCCAGTCAGATATGGGAAACGGACGCGTGGGTTCACTGTGCCGTACTACAGTTTCCTAGGGCCTAAACAAGTTAGATTGGGCGGCAAAAAGACTCGACTTTAATTACGGAAATTTGACAATAAGTACAAGAGAAACGGATGAACAATTTAACAAAGACTCAAAAGGTACAGGATTACTCGGAGCAGTTAGCAGAGCGGCTCTTAAACCTAAATCAACACTTGGATTGGATAGTTATTTCAGACCTCCTACCGACTTGGTGCATACTAGTCCTAGTAGTGGTACTGGCAGGACGCAAGTTATGGCAGACCAAGATGCTTCCACGGTGGCTGACTCGGACTCGGGCAGCAACAACGGATGGACAGGAACAAATATAGGGGGTCACCTTCCACCTGAGGCAGGAAACGAAATACGATCATACATCATAAAAAAGACGATTCAAAAACATAGTCAAGACAAGTGATATGAATAACGTCATGGGTAACTTTACAAAATACATCGGAGACAAAAAGGGAATACATAATATTGGACATTTCTGTTGATCGCAGCCAGATTCAGGAGACTACATTGTACCGTATTTTTTAACAACATGGGTGACAATACTGAAATGGGAAGCCACGTTACGGAATGCAACATCCTACAGAGTAAAGAGACAAGGTTTCACCATTGACAATATTATTTGCGGGGAGTGGTTCACAAAGAATAATGAAGAAGTATTCGTGCCAAACCCGGAGCCCTACTTCGATATATACGTGGACCACGGACAGTATATAGGATACGGTAATTTGGTAGGAATTACTAAAGTACCAAACAAAGAATTTCACGAAATACAACCCATGAACAGCAACGATGCAGAGCTACCAAAATACAAATAACGCTTACGGAGATCCCATCCACATCATTAATAAAATCTGCACAGGGGAAACAAAACACCGCAGATAATTTATCAACAAACGTGCAAATGATAAAATTACCCGACTGGAGAGAGATGCCTACGGTGAAACATCTGCGACAAGGAGACACATTCACACACGTATGGCACAACCACAGTCTATTACGTAAACCAATCACTAATATAATGATGCAACAAAATTATTATGTACAGGGTTCAATGGTGCCTGAGCCTTCAATCATAAAAAGCAGCATCACGGGAGGAAAAAGCATGGCGTGGGACTCAGGATTGGACGTCAGTACAACTCCTAGATACGGAACAACAGTACAGGATGCAGAGTCTAACCTGGAACACGGTAAAGCGTGAAAAAGAATGAGATCAGAATTACAGGAAGATCTGGCATTAACAGAGGTAGCAGATATAGCATTCGATCATCAAAGATCGAGGAAGACGAATGACAAAAAACCTGGATTCGAACAGACTTCGGGTTGTTTCACTGTCAGCAACAGAACATTAATTAATAAAGTTCTATACATGAACGAGGATGCGCCAGAAATGGTATTAATACACGTACCGCCGATCCTAAGACCGAATTCCTCAATGGGCATATTATATTTCGTGTTCGAGTTGACATATATGGTAGAGATTGAGTGTTACTACAACTCAATATCGCATCCCCAGAAGGTGCCGTTAAACGATCACACATGCGCACTCATGGCTACATCTGAAAATTACAATTATGAATTGAATAACATCATACAGCCTAACCGTCATTTTCACGGGCAGACCCCAAAGGGGACGATGCACAATCACAGTACCCATATATGGGCAGACGAAAAGAGTGGAAATTTACTGGGCTTTTCGCATGGTAACTTCATAAACAAGTAATGACTGGCAGTGAACATCAAATTACAAGGTTTTCAAACAAAGGAACATAAAGATATGAAAAGGGAACAGCAATGACATAAGTCACAGACAAGCACCAGACGTTGAGCAACGTGCATAAAAAATAGTAAGAAATAATGGAATCACCGAAGACTCAACCGGTCATAAAAATTGACTTTAACAACACCGTGTTAAACGACATGTATGATGGAAGAAAAATTACGGCTTACACGTGGATATATGGATGGGAAAATGAAAACGAATTCGTATTAAAAGAAAGTAAAGACAATCTACACAAAGTGACGGAGGCCATAGAATTCAGGAAGAAAGAAGCACACAAATACTTAAAAAATATTTGTGATAGCAGACTGTACATAATCGTCTACCATAAAGCAGGGCCGTCGAAATTGAAGAACGGCTCGGATGTGGATCACTTCCACATGATCACATGGCATTACGTGCACCCGACTTCAGAGCACAGCTTCAACACGTTAAAAAGAATCCTGTCAGAAAGGGGAGATCGTCCATACGTCATTAACTGCCCGAAAATATACAATCTGTACGGGTTAGCAGTATACCTGGAAAAGGAGCCGGAAAAACTAATAGTCATCGCAGCAGATCACCTGAACACAGGCGGAATGAAGAAAATGCTGTCCGGCATAACAGATAAAAAAATAAGAGAAAAGACATACAAAGACGACGATCAGTCATACATTGGATCGAAAACAGATATATTGCAAAGGCAGAAATATGATTTCATTATTAAAATAATGAAACAATGTAACTCTACGGATATAGCAGATATCATGGTATACTGCAAAAACACTTCTAACAACTACATAAAAGAAACATGGGAACACATATTCCGAAATACGCCTTAACTAAACAACATAATACAGGCAGCAGCAACTGATATGAACATAGTGACAAAGGTTACACTGGTGTGGGAACAAATAAGACAAAAAAAGGACTATTTCGACATTGAAAGAAATAGAGACTGGGACGTACAGACTTCACTTAATATATACGAAGACTGGTGTAAATTTCACAGTATTGACCCGGAGGATTTCAGACGTAAAACGTTCGAAGTATGTCATAAAATTAACGGTCTGCACATCACCGGTGTATCGAACAGCAGGAAAAGTGACGTGTTAAGATCAATAAGACAACTTCACCTATGGAAGCTCTGTGGATAGACCTTTCATCTACACAGATGAGCTTTGGTTCACTCCACAAAATGTTGAAGAAGGAAAATGTATCCTAGAAGGTACGGAAACCTACGTAAACGTAAAGCATCAGAGTGAAAGACTACTAAAGAGAACACCTTCTCTATCAACATCGAACGACAACCCATGTTGGCACGTGCAGGGTGAAAAGGAAGCGATGAACAACAGAGTATTCATTTTCAACACCTATCAGCCGATGCCCCATCTTAAAGAATGGTGAACTATCGAACTCAATCCAATCACGTGGTTAACAATTTGGAGAAAATATATTGACAAGTATAACAGCAGGATGTACGTGACCGAAGATGAAAAAAAAAATATTCGTCACCAAAGGAATCGGGGAAAATACAAGTTCATGGATACAGATGTTTATTCATCAAATAAAAAGAGAAAATTAGAAACAGTAAAAAGAAACCTAGAGGAAGAACTGTCGAAGGAAGTGAACGAGGGGCCTCCGTTACCTGGTTGTAGAATAGACCCAAACATGAATACTCAATATTGCACAACGCACATGCGGAAAGTGCATAAACGCTGGATTATACAGCCTGAGGGTTACAAACCCAAAATTGACAATTTAGAATTATACATGACACCACTAAATTCACCAATAATGCCAAAAGATGATACAGAATTGGAAATTGAAAGTGAAGAAAGCGAAAATGAAAACAAAAAATAGAAATTACATACAACAAATACATACACATCAAATCAAGGGAGATAAACGGGGATAAAATCGACCATAAACTTTTACACTGTTCTGAAGAGATGCAAACTGATAATGTTACATACAAATACTACTGCTCAAATACAAATACTACATAATGCGCGTTCGCGCATCAAAGTCACTGTTTCCAAGGTACATAAACTTTAACTATAATTACTTTATTATATAACTATTATATTTGATAACTATTAATTGTAATTTGATAAAAAAAAGTAATATTATAAAATAAAAAGAATTGTTTATTGTTATTAATGCATGCCGCCATGACACCTTGCCTGTGAGAGAAAATAGTTTTTCAAAGGTAAGTGATGGGAGAGAGGAACAGAAAATAATTTCTTCATCAAAGGTCTGGTGAAATTAAAGAAGGCACCTATAGCAACAGACATTCAGGTATGACACACGTATTTTATTCTATTCTAAAACTTTGAAAGAAAAAACCAGGGTAGTGACACACAGCCGCATTCCCCCCCCCCATTAAACGTTTAATGGGGGGAGGAATGCGGCTGTGTGCCCAATGATCTGAATTCATAACATGGAATAGGGCATAACCTTCATTGAAGCTGTCACTTCAGTGACCAGCTGTGGGCATCGTGCATCTTGGACAACTGGGACGGGTTGATGACAGTCACATTTGTTGCTATGACCAAATGTCTACACAGAAAACATCCCACCTTTATTGTTATTATTCTTTTGTTCTGTTTCCATTTCCTGTGTTCATTTTTTTCTCTAATAAAGCTTGCCCCTCTTGCTCATTTTCAATCTCCGTTAAAGTTAGTTGTTTTTCCTTCTCCTTGAGAGTAAAGTCAGAGGCTCCTGAACTAGTGCATAATCAGCAGGTGTACTCTAAAGAGAACAAGTGAGTGTCTCATATGCCACCTCTCTTGGATGGCAACATATACTCAAAGAATGTTGACCTCACAAAATACATTAATTCTAAATTTCTGTATGCTCAATTAAGAGGATACATGTCCAACAGAAGTATGTATTATGCTATCACTCGAGAGTCATGCAATACCTGTAAGATGGCCTTAGAAAATAGAATAGCATTAGCTCAGGTAGACCCTGATTATATAGAGCAACTTTTAGGAGTTGAAGAGATTTATGGTAGAATTGGGGAGGGGGTGCTCTATGTTATCCAATGCACTGTAGTGTCAGTCCAACCCAGGAAAACGGACAGGTATTAACAACAGATCCCTGTCAGCCACAGTAATGAGTCTTATTTCTTAACTCCCAATATGTGGATACTGTCTCTAAAATGTATTGCAACATTGCCAGTTTTACACAAGTTAGGTGACCACTTGATCGGGAGATCTCAGAGACCTTTTCATGCTAATGCCCCCAAGATGCTAGACCCGAATGAGGGGGTCTGTACAGTAGATTAAAAAAGATGGACTTGATATTAGTGGCCGAGGCATGTAGGAGTTAGACGCACTTGAAGAGCAATTTCTATTTCCCTCAATCATAATGATTGTAACAAACGCCATAACGACCAGAGTAGGAAATGAAACTGGGATTGGAATAGACTTTAGTAAGCTTATTTATTGGTAGCGAGGTGACCAAGTTTGGCAATAAAATAATTGCCAGTACTCTTACACCTAATGTATGGCATGATAGGTGGGATTCTTTTTAGTACCTTAATAGCTCTCATGTTGTTAAGTATTGTCTGAGTGTGAAACAAGGGAGGGATTTGAACTATGTGACATCTGTGCTGGTTTCTGCAGGTGAAAGCTCCCCACGGCCGGTGTATCCAGGTATTAAGTGGGTTGTGTAACGGACATTGTAAGTTCACAAGCAATAATGGTTGACAGGATGCCTCGGCATGTAAAAGATCTTTGCCTTTTCCTTGACTCTGGTATATCCATGTGTGACTATGATTTCTCTGAAAGCGATCAGATAATTGTGGTCTGTGAATCTGATGCTTCCACAGATGCGGAGATTACGGAAACTTGGGATACACCTGATGAATCCTCAGGGAACAACTCTCCAACACACATAAGGAAGATAATTCCATACAACAAAGCACCAGGATAAAGAGAGCCACTCCAAGCTGTCCAATTTATGATAGTGAGATCAGTGTGGAGTGTAATGAAGAAAACGGCAAATTACCTCATCAAACCAAGCAAGTGTGTCGCATGTATTTTATGACAGAAAATGTGTCTAAAAAGAAAGTTACTTACCGAGAAAAAGGGCACATATTCTGCATGATATGCCGAAGACAGAATATCCAAAGTTAAAAGTAGAAACAAGTCAATCACAGGAGTCACCATAAAAGTATCTCGGATATGCTAATATTCTGAGTCCTCTCCCAGCTGTCAATGAATGAAAAAAAAAAAAAATGGTCTGTCGATAAAAGCAGTTGGTGTTCTTGAATTGGGGAAAATAAAGTTGTTTATTTTGCTACCGCGTTCATCAGCAACTGTATTTCTCTGACTGTTTATGTGCATTGGGATTAGTGCTATAGGACCTGCAAATCCAGATTTCGATATTTCTTTCTATCCCTAATATTCAAGTTTGGACTTGCAATTTGTTTTCTTCGTTGTGGAAGTAATCTGTGATATCAATTTCTGAACAGGAATTTTAGTTCTAGCACAACAAAACTGACAATAAGCTATTTAGGCACTATGACAGTATGTTTGATATCAAGTCAATACTCGAATTTGATGGTTCAGTGACTGGACAAGAAGTTACTGAATGGATTGAAGAAGCAGAACTTGTTTGTGATCTGTCTAGAATCAAGGAGGCTGAACATGCTCTTCTCTTGAGATTGACAGGCGGAGCATTTGCTGTTTACCAGCAGCTAAGTTCCAAGCAAAAAGTGGATGCCAAACAGATAAAATGAGCCCTGTGGATTGCCTTTGTGCTGGATCATTTCTTAGATTATGAACAGTTTGTGAAACACTGACTGTGCCTGGACAAGCCTGTCAACGTGTTTCTAGCTGATTTGAAGAAACTAACAGGATTATTTGGTGGGATATCCGAGTAAGGACTAACATGTGTGTTCATAGCAGGATTACCAGCACACACCAAGCAACTACTACGCACATCTTACAGGATGGAAGACATGACTACAAGTCAACTGTTGGACTGAGCTTGGGTCATAATAAGAGATCAAACTGTAACTGAAGAAATGGTTGCAACTAGTAGGTGAAGCTGATAAACTTCCAAATGTTAAATGCCAGGAGGGTATGCGATGTTATCGAGGCTGTGGGTGGTCAATCACCAGAGAGCTTGCTAAACAGGATGCACAAGTACCCAATACCAAAAGGTGTCAAGGAGGAAACTCCACTAAAACTATATCAGTAACCTTTGCAGGATTTGTAGATAGGTGTGATAACGGGGGCATCTGCAGTTATCCTGGAGGTACATTCCATGATGTTTTTGTAGTTTGATCAGTAACTATCCGACTGCAAGATGGTATTGCCGATATAAAATGGGGAGAAGAAAGAATCATCATATCCAGTAAGGGTATCAAGTGTACCACCAGAACGAACCATTACTTTGATAGATTAGCAGGGGACTTGGCATGGCCCAGTCTATCAGCAATCTATGAGTGTGAAAAGGGAGGTATTGATATCTTGTATTAAGGTCAATGAGAAGTTGTAACTATGCATAGTACAGGCCCAGTGGGCACATACTTGATGAGAGATAAGGAACATACATTCATTCTTAGAGGCTCTGAACTAGTGCATAATCAGCAGGTGTACTCTACAGAGAACAAGTGAGTGTCTCATATGCCACCTCTCTTGGATGGCAACATATACTCAAAGAATGTTGACCTCACAAAATACATTAATTCTAAATTTCTGTATGCTCAATTAAGAGGATACATGTCCAACAGAAGTATGTATTATGCTATCACTCGAGAGTCATGCAATACCTGTAAGATGGCCTTAGAAAATAGAATAGCATTAGCTCAGGTAGACCCTGATTATATAGAGCAACTTTTAGGAGTTGAAGAGATTTATGGTAGAGTTATGGGGGTGATGCTCTATGTTATCCAATGCACAGTAGTGCCAGTCCAACCCAGGAAAATGGACAGGTATTAACAACAGATCCCTGTCAGCCACAGTAATGAGTCTTATTTCTTAACTCCCAATATGTGGATACTGTCTCTAAAATGTATTGCAACATTGCCAGTTTTACACAAGTTAGGTGACCACTTGATCGGGAGATCTCAGAGACCTTTTCATGCTAATGCCCCCAAGATGCTAGACCCGAATGAGGGGGTCTGTACAGTAGATTAAAAAAGATGGACTTGATATTAGTGGCCGAGGCATGTAGGAGTTAGATGCACTTGAAGAGCAATTTCTATTTCCCTCAATCATAATGATTGTAACAAACGCCATAACGACCAGAGCAGGAAATGAAACTGGGATTGAAATATACTTTAGTATTATGCTATCATCTGAGATTCATGCAATACCCGAACTTATTGTTCGTCAAACAGCTGATGATAGATCCATGACAGCGGAAGGGGATTTAATTGATCATATACAAAGAAACAGTGCAGAACTACAAAGCTAGGCAGAGCAAACAGTAGTTGCTCATTAACCATATAAGCAATTGCTAAAGAGATTCAACAATTATGTGTTGGACTGAGTATAAGAGGTGTGTGTCGACCACCTTTCCTTTTTTTCCCCCCACATAAAAGATGTGGAGAAATGTAATGACATGGCACTACCACACTATCCTCAATATAATGGTTTTGCAGAGACGATGGTAGGATGCTTTTGAAAGCATTAGAAACTGACCCTGTCATTCAGCCACCATGTCATATACAGCCACTCCTCTTTCAGTCAATCTTACATCCCCAGCTGAATTGTTCAATGGGAGATCCATATGAACAGACCCATTGTCTGTAAACAGCAGCTTGGGACAAGCAAACAAGAGAGATGATAAAATTGAGCAAAACCAAGACAAAGGACTGGTATGATCAATGGACTAATCCCCAATATTCACCATTGTATGCAAGCCCACAAGTCTAAGTCCAGAATGAGAAGACTGTATGGAGTCTGGAACTATTGCAGAACCACAAATCTATGTGTTATAGCAGACATGGTCACCTATCTGCAGCTCATACCAACATAACATCCAAAAGCAAAGAGATACATATGCACACAGACTATTCCTTCATCTTATTCAAAGTTTACAAATTGTCTGTTGTAGAATCAGATTCCTACATTTTTTTAAATCTTAAATTTTGTGCAAGTTAAACACATAGAGGCTCCCAACCAAATATAACAACTGATGCATTTTGATTGTTTGTAAAATATTAATTAGGTGTCGTCAACAATGTCCGAAGGTACAGACCCAAATTTTGACCTCTAGTTGACACCATAAAATGTAAACATGTTCACGAGCCTCCCCACGTAACCAAGAGAACTAATAAAAACGAAACTTCGACACGACTTGGTCAGTGGGCACTTAAAATATTGAACCAATTCACTTGACTTCATTGGAAATCAACACAGCAAAGGAGACGAACTAAATCTTCAACAACAACAAACCTTGTCAACCATTTCCAGGCTTAACGCTCACTCCCACAAAATATTCTATCCCACAACGAGAATCTCTGGTTAAAGAGCGATAACTCTATAACAATCAGTGAGTCAAGAACAATACTTTTTTCTATTTAATACAAAAAAAAACAAAAAACAACTGTTTAATTTTCCTATAAAAACAAATATAGCTAACTACACCTTCTCATTTTCACACATACAGTACAGTAACTCAAATTCTTTCAGTAACACACACCAAAGAACTATTGTGTTTATCAACTTTTGCACTATATATTATGTATTTGTTGTGTTTATAAAAAATATTTATTGTTGAACAAATTCATAATTTCTTCTACTTGATTATTTCTCTTGTTGTTGTCTTTGTAAAAAATATTAGAGGGTCAGTTTTTATTTCTATTTATAACCAATACAAATTGGCTGACCTACAATAAATTAGTGACCCTGAAGTTCAAATGTGCAAAGCAATATTTTAAAAACAGCATTTTATAAGAGAAATACTTTAGTTGTCATGTTTTAAATGAAAAAATGGAAAATTCTACCAGCGAACATATTGAAGTGGCAATTTCCATGAGTCTACCGACGTACAACCACACCAACATTCAAGTGTGGTTTGTGCAGTTAAACGCAATTTTTAATGCAACAAAGATCACGTCCCAACATGCCCGTTACCCTTTTGTAGTTGAGAAACTTCCCTCAGATGTAGCATTAGAGTTAGCATACCTCCTCAGTGAAGTGTCAGAGGAGAAACCGTACGATACTTTGAAAGATGCTATACTATACTGCACAGGTGAATCAGAGGAACACGGTTGCACGATTTGTTTAATAACCTTCATTTCGGACACTATAAACCTTCCCAATTGCTTAGAAAGATGAAAGTTTTACTAGGTGATAATACCATGTCTGACACAGTCCTCCGTAAACTATGGATGGATAAACTGAGCCCACAAACGTCACAAATATTAGTGTCACTCCCAGACGATTTGGACCTACAGCGATTGGCAGAAATCGTGGACAAAATATATGAGAATAAACCTCCGAGAACTGCTTCTGCGACACCTTTACAACCTATTGTCTCTTCAGTCCATGACTCACAAGAGTTATCGAAAATTAAAGATTGTATAGCCGAGCTTACCTCACAGTTACAAGCTCTACAAACCACTATGCATCAGCAAAATCGCACACCCAACAATTTCACTAGACGACCACGTCCATCACATCATGCTAGGCGAAGATCGCATTCCACATCCAGAAGCAGGCCTATATTTAATACATGTTGGTATCATTTTAAATACGGACAAGTGCGGCATTGTACGAAACCGTGTAACTTCAACATGAATGCATCTAAGGATAACAACACACAGCAGTCGGGAAAAGACTATCCCGGCAACAAGTAGAGACATGTGTTGCCGCAGGGATGCCAAAAAGTCGTCTCTTTTACATCCGAGATGAGAACTCCGGCTAATTGTTTTTAGTGGACACTGGGGCACAAATTAGTGTAATATCAGCCAAGCCTAATATGTTGACTAGAAAGACAGATTATACGTTACAAAAATGGATCTTCAATCCAGACATATGGTGAAATCTCGTTAACCCTAAATCTGGGATTTAGGCGATCTTTTCCGTGGATATACACGATATACCAAGTTCAAACCCAAATCCTAGGAGCGGATTTCCTCGCCCACTTTAACTTGTCCGTTAATATGTCTTCCCTTTCTTTGGAGGATAAAACGACCAACATTACAAAGAAAAGAATTACATCTATCTATACGAGCACATGTATCAGCGCAACTACATTGAAGCCAACAGAATGCAGGATGTGTTAAAAAAATATTCACAAATTACAACGCCATTCCGGTATACAGAAACCGTTCATCACAATGCTGAGCACCATATAGATACTACGGCCCCACCCATGCATTCATCTCCACGGCGATTGAGTCCTGATAAATATAAACTGGCGAAAGCCAAGTTTCAGCACATGCTGGACCTCGGTATAATTAGACCTTCTTCAAGTCCTTACTCATCTCTTCATATGGTTCCAAAACTGGACTCAGGAGCTTGGAGACCTTGTGGCAACTTCCGGAAGCTGAATACTACTACAATTCCGGATAAATACCCCATCCCGCACTTGCACGATTTCGCAGTGGGTTTGCAGGGTGCCACAGTCTTCACCAAACTTGATCTGGTGAAAGCATTCCACCAGATACCAGTGGCCAAGGAAGACATCCATAAAACAGCAATAACTACTCCTTTTGGCTTATACGAATTTGTGAGAATGCCATTTGGCTTAAGGAACACTGCACAATCTTTCCAACGGCTTATAGACGAAGTGCTGAGAGGTTTACCTTTTACCTTTGCCTTTGTGACATAAAACACTGGACACAGACTTGTTTAAAATACCAGCAAACTAAAATACAACGGCATACCAAGTTCCTGCCTGGTACATTCTCTAAGCCTGATGGTAGGTTCACCCACATTCACGTTGCCCTTTGCCCGACATTGATGGGTACCAATACTTATTAACAATAATCGATCGTTTCACTCGTTGGCCTGTAGCCTATTCTTTAAAAAGTATTTCAGCGGAAATGATTTCCAGGCGCATTCTTAGAAAGTGGATCTCTATCTTTGGTTGTCCTTCAATAATAACCACTGATAGAGGTACCCAGTTCCAGTCAGTCCTTTTCAATGAATTTATAAACTTGTTAGGCGTAAAGCACATTTCTACAACCGCCTACCATCCATATGCAAACGGCCTTGTGGAACGATTTCATAGGCAACTTAAGGTGGCACTAGCAGCAAGTGATGACTCCAGGACTTGGCTGGAAAACCTACCACTGATTTTACTGTCATTAAGAAATGTAGTCAAAGAGGACTTAGGATGCACTACAGCAGAACTTGTTTTTGGGAGTACGCTAACACTCCCTGGACAGTTCGTGGAAAAGCATACTCCTTCCAGACCGACTACCTATTTCGTCCAGGATTTTAAACAAAAAAATGGAAAACCTACCTTTTACTCCAACACGTGCCAAAACAAGGGAGTTCTTTACGCCAAAAAATTTAGACAGTTGTGATTACGTCTTCCTGTGAAAAGATGCAGTTAGAAGACCCTTAACCCCCACATATTCTGGTCCACGTAAAGTAATTAATAGAATGTCCAAGCATTTTACTTTATTTTTGCACAGAAAGCCTAACACAGTGTCAGTCGACCGGTTGAAACCAGCTTACATTGATTTATCTCATAAATCGCTTCCTGACCCAGAGCTAACGTTTTTCGACCCAGCCAGTGCAGCTTGCACCTTCAGTATCACCTGGGGAAGTTACTACCAAGTCTGGCAGACATGTTCATTGGCCTAGTAGATTTAAAACATATATTACATATTGAGAAAATTTTCTCTCAAAAACTTTCACAATCTGTGGGGCTGGGGGTTATTGTAGAATCAGATTCCTACATTTTTTTAAATCTTAAATTTTGTGCAAGTTAAGCACATAGAGGCTTCCAACCAAATATAACAACTGATGCATTTTGATTGGTTGTAAAATATTAATTAGGTGTCGTCAACTATGTCCGAAGGTACCGACCCAAATTTTTGACACCATAAAATGTAAACATGTTCACGAGCCTCCCCACGTGACCAAGAGAACTAATAAAAACGAAACTTCGACGCGACTTGGTCAGTGGGCACTTAAAATATTGAACCAATTCACTTGACTTCATTGGAAATCAACACAGCAAAGGAGACGAACTAAATCTTCAACAACAACAAACCTTGTCAACCATTTCCAGGCTTAACGCTCACTCCCACAAAATATTCTATCCCACAACGAGAATCTCTGGTTAAAGAGCGATAACTCTATAACAATCAGTGAGTCAAGAACAATACTTTTTTCTATTTAATACAAAAAAAAACAAAAAACAACTGTTTAATTTTCCTATAAAAACAAATATAGCTAACTACACCTTCTCATTTTCACACATACAGTACAGTAACTCAAATTCTTTCAGTAACACACACCAAAGAACTATTGTGTTTATCAACTTTTGCACTATATATTATGTATTTGTTGTGTTTATAAAAAATATTTATTGTTGAACAAATTCATAATTTCTTCTACTTGATTATTTCTCTTGTTGTTGTCTTTGTAAAAAATATTAGAGGGTCAGTTTTTATTTCTATTTATAACCAATACAAATTGGCTGACCTACTATACTATCATCCCCCAGTAAAACATGTGCCAGCGGCACTATTCCTGTCTACTCCTAAGCCACATTCAGACAGAACTGCAAGACTGTATCCTCAGACACACCAGTCTGTGGAGGCACCATAACAACTTGACTTCAGATGTTGAGCACAGCCATACACTATCAGAGATCATTAATCATTTCACTCCAAGCAAGGTGATAATGCTATTAAGACACAATAGGTTACTGGAAGTGGAAGAGAATGAAAAGATTTTAGTGAGGAGAAAGGACAATAAAAAAAAAAAAGCAAAATTCAACGTTGCATTTAAATTTTTGAAGATTTTAGCTAGCAGGGAAGTAAGAAACCAGAAAAGAGTTCCACAGGTGAGAAGTGCGAGAAAAGAAATTAGAATAGAACTAATGTTACAACTAGCTATTTCAACAGTAAAACGATTAGACCTAGTGGTCAATCAAGTAGATTGCTGAAATTCAAGCAGTCGATGTACCAAGAAAGAGAGATGATTAGGACAACTGAACATGAAAATAGTTATAAAAAAGACAAAGAGACATCACATCACAGCAGGTGAGAAAGTGACTGAAATTGAGACGTCAGGACTGATAACATTACAGATGTTTTCTTTGTATTTTGTTGACAATCTCGATTTCTCTCAATGGAACATGATACTATTATTTTAAGGTCAAAACAGCCGCAAGTCACTGACTTGGGTTTATGCATATTTCAGTACATTTGCATGAAAACAAGGGAGATAATTCAATTTTTAATTATCTCATTTATTTCATGCTACTTCCCATTGTGTAACATATTTTGCAGATACCACCAAGGACATTTTAATTTTGTACTATTAAATGCAGCAACATCCTAAATTTACATTGATTTATAAGCTAAATCCTTGCAGACATGCCTAAGTGAATGCTTCCATTACCTCTCCTATAGACCAAAAAAAAAAAAAAAAACAACACCACCACACTTCCTGTCAATATTACTAAAGGTTGCCCCATTGTAAATAAAGAAGTGTTTACCCGGATCAACATCTTTGCTGCTAATCACAGCCATCAGCCATTCAACATAATACAACTGAGAGATCAAAATGATCATATTGATATTTGATTATTAAACTCAATCACCCCATTACTATCAAACAATAAAAGGGAAAATATTAACAATAGTAATAACTTTGTGTCATAAATAAAGATTATTGAACTAATTATGAATCATGTGATTATCAATTAAAGAATAATAATTAAATAGCAACAAATGTCCCTCTTTTTATTTTGGACCAAGAAATGTAGAGATGAAGACACCATTGTCAATATTCAATGTGGCATGCCACCATCGGTCAGGAAAATAAATTGCCTGAAACAGAAAGAAAGGATAAAACTAAAAAACAAAAACAAATTAGAATTGCTTTGTTATTAAATAAAACCTATGATAAAAATACAACCATGTTAAACATAATTTGTTGGAATAACACTGTCATTTATAAAACAGTATATAAAAGAATATAATCAGAAAGATGGAAGAAATATTCATTTGATTCTTAACAGCACCCAACCATTTTTTAAAACCAGCAATTGTTATTTTTCATAAGAGATAAATCATATTTTTATTGAATTTACTATATCTGCCAACTGCTTGATACAAGACAATTTACAAAAAAAATATATTATACTGTATCCAATATGAGACAAGCTAAAAATGTGAAAAATTCAAATATAATGCTGTGTCTAATATTCTGGTGCTAGGTAAGAGGGATTTGATCATTGATTTCAACAAAAGCTTCAGAATAGCTTAAAAATAAGCATTTGTCCCAAAATTGACCTTGTAATAAACAACTAAAAGACTGGTAAAAAAAATTTTGAAGAATTTTAGTGTTTCATCTTAGAAAACAAATTGATTTGTTTTCTATGGCTTTTCATCTCTTCACAGATTATTTAAAGCCAGGAAATGTTTTATTGGGGACTGTAAGAATTTTTTTTTTTAAGATAATAATAATTTTAGTAATAAAAACCTTATTAATTAACCCATGATACTTACCTGGCACAGTGCTCTGTCCCTGTTCTGGTGGTATCATGGCTACGACTAGCTTGGACCGGCTCTGACCAGCTTAGACCACCTATGACTAGCTTAGACCAGTTCTGACAAGCTTAGACCAGCAGCCCGAGTGAAAACACTTGGGTTCCCATGTTAAAAACTGACCTTGTGTTACAAGCTGACTCAGTAGGGGGGGGGTCAAGTAAATCTCCTTATTAATTAACCCATAGATGGGAGAAGAAGAGGTGAATTCTTACCTTTCCCAAAGGTAAATGAATATAACAAACCCAATAGGAATTGGAACTTGACTCTCAGATTAACAATTCCGAGCCATTATCCATTACACCACTAGCACATCAGAGTTTATAGCACCTGGTATTCTCAAGCAGTTCACCATGTAGGTACTGACCAGGCTCGATGTTGCTTAACTATCATACAAGAACTGGTGTTTCATCATGATGTTGTCATAAGTTAGTTACATTTTATTAAAGCCACACAAATCAAAAAGGTTTCATGTTTCTAATTATATATTTATTCTTTTTTTTTTTTTACATAAATCTTGGTTCTAAAAATTTCTGATAAAATTAACAATACAATCAGTTTTTCTTAGTTACTAAGTTCTCTATGTTGTCCCCTATAGAGAGCCTTATGTTCCTGCAGACCAGTAGTTCTCAAAATTTTTTTTTACTTATAGACCACTTTTATTATTAATGTTTTTTTTTTTGTGGACGCCCATAGCCATTTGATGATGATGATGAAAAAAAAAAAAAAAAATTAAGGACACATGGTACAGTGGATAAAGATGTTGGTTAGATCCAGTGATAGTGTGAGTTCAATACCTGGTTAAGGCAGTGGAGAACTTGGAGAGGTGAATTAACAGGAGATAACTGATCACTGACATACATTAGACATGGCATGTGGAACTAGAACAGTTTACTCCAGCGAGCGAAATAAAGGGTTCAGTTCAACATTCCAACCACCTGAAGAAGGCCGGAGCATACAATGTCCAGAATGTTGTGATAAATATGGCAACAAAGATGAGGACAACAGTCCAAATAATATACAAAAAAAAAAAAAAAAAAAAAAAAAAAAACTTATTTTTTTTTAAAAAACAATTAAGTTTAGGAATTGTATTAGAGAAATAGTAAATGTATGTGTTTTATTTTGAAGTAAAATTAATAAAAAAAAACTTGTATTCAACAACTAAATTATATGAAACATTTATGTACACTGTATATCCTTCTCTGTATTCAACTTTTACAATTAAAACATCTGGTAGAGTTAAAGGGATGCTAACATATGTCACTTGATTCTGTTTTCGGCTAGTTTTGAAGTTGTTTTTCTATTTTTAGTATTTTAATATGGCGTAGATAACTGTAAAAATTCCAGTTTTCAGTTTTAACAACTGTTCTGAAGTGAAATTGATCTATGGAGCATTAAAATATTACTATGGACTCCCAATTTGCTATTTTTTTTGTGTGGACCTCAGTAATATTACATAGGTCCCAAGGGTCCATATGGACTCCAGTTGAAAACTCTGGTCTAGAATTAATAAACTTTTGTAATGAGTTGAACAAAAATATTATCATAATAACTTATTTACAAATAGTCTCATTTTTTTTTCTTCACAATTTTGCCCAAACCATTTCAATCCTAGCATGGTGTGGGTGCAAAGATGGCTGAAAGTAGCAAGGGCATGAAGGAGCCATTGCAACTAAATTAAAAATTAGCACTAATAATGGAAATAAGAATAAATGAGAAATAAAAAACCTTGCAGGATCAGTGCCTGAATCTATTCAGGGGATGACTCAAGGGACAGGAGACATCAACAGCTGAGAGAAAAGGAAACTTAAACTGAAAAACTACAACCTTGGAGATTGAATACCATCATCATCTATCCTCACTGGCTCATAAATTTTTGGTTTAAAGAGTCTTGTTCATAATACACATACAGCATTTGACTTCAAAATTCATAAACACAAAACTAAAGGTTACTTCACATTCGATGGCTTGCAACATTTTTTTTTTTTTCTTAAATTGGGGTACTCTGTACAAGGCTCAGGAGCCACTCAAGGTAGAAGGTTACAAAGTAAGAGGCACTGTTTATGCCGATATTGTTATAGTGGAACACACCTATTCTATAGTTAATAGACTCTCCCATCTATAATAAGTAGGAGTAGTAGTAGCAGTCGCTCAGTGAATTGGTCAGTCAGTCGATGTTGGACGACCGTTTGTTGGATACTAAAAGTATCAGCGACCACCACTAGATTTCTCTGCGTCATTAACTATTATATCAAGTTCCTAACGTTTTGTACGTCTAACCTATTTTAGGACCGACTTAGTGAAATACAAGCCTCCACTGTGAAACTACTCTACAACAGATATATGAGGAAGACAGACTTGAACAGGTTAACATGGTAGTTTGATTGGGGAAAACGTCCCCTCTTGAGAATCGGTTCTACAGAGCAGTGGTTCATAGGAAGAAGCTGCTCAAGTAGAACTTACTTCGCACCAATGAAATACGAAGGGACTGAAGGTGGTTTATTACAATATGCATAGCATGACTGGTCATAGTTATGAAGGATAGAACTGGTGGAACAAAGGAATGTAGTTCATTTGAGCACTTTCCATAGAAGTAGCAATAGAGCAGTGAGAGCCTTGTGACATTTCATCTGTGAGAGAAGGATTGTAGGGTGGAAAATAATTTATCACCCACAAGGACACTGAAACACTTTTGGACATGAGATTGAAATGTACCAACCAAATATGACAGCAGTACTCTATTTGTGAAAAATCCTTCAAAAGGTTTCTTTACAAAGTCATTTTATATGATATTCTCTTAGAAATTGTATTTCTACTTACCTGTCCAGGACTAATGGTGCATTCGAATGGTTTGTTTTCTGCTTGGAGTTTGGGGTATTCATTAAAAAACCACTGCAGAGTTGTTTGGTTGGGATGGAAATCAGGAATTATTTCTGGTGGATAAAGGAACCATCTCTGAGAAAGAAAACAAATTAGGCTTTCATTGTTCAACTGATATAAATCAAAGAATTAAAACATTTTCAAAACTTATAAACAATAAATTGAAAAGTCATGTTAAAATTCATCTTATAAAAATATCTATAGATCCCCACTATCATTAAAAATGGTTTTGGCAAATTTTCACCTTTGTGAGAACAACTGGTTCTGATTCATTGTGGGATAAACAAAAGAGGGTGACAAGTGTTAACAACCATACTATAGAATGTAGAGAGGGGGGCAAAAAAAGTGAAAATTATCTCCAATATAAAAATTTGCCTAAATTGTTCAAAGATGTATTCTTGCATACCAAATAAATGTGTTACCTGAAATAGACATGGAGCAGTGAATTTTACTGTTTATAAAGTAAGTATACCAGTTCAAGTAAACATTTCACCAAGGATTTTTATAGAAGCTTAATAAATGTGAAAAAAGTAATTGTGCTGCAATAAAAAATTATTTGAAAAATAGTAAGCATGACATACCAAATAAATAAGCATGCCATTTGAAAAATAGTAAACATGACATACCAAATAAATAAGCATGCCATTTGAAAAATAGTAAGCATGACATACCAAATAAATAAGCATACCATTTGAAAAATAGTAAGCATGACATACCAAATAAATAAGCATCCATTTGAAAAATAGCAAGCATGACATACCAAATAAATAAGCATACCATTTGAAAAATAGTAAGCTCACCATACCAATAAATAAGCATACCATTTGAAAAATAGTAAGCATACCATTTGAAAAATAGTAAGCATACCATTTGAAAAATAGTAAGCATACCATTTGAAAAATAGTAAGCATACCATTTGAAAAATAGTAAGCATACCATTTGAAAAATAGTAAGCATACCATTTGAAAAATAGTAAGCATACCATACCAATAAATAAGCATACCATTTGAAAAATAGTAAGCATACCATACCAATAAATAAGCATACCATTTGAAAAATAGTAAGCATGACATACCAAATAAATAAGCATACCATTTGAAAAATAGTAAGCATGACATACCAAATAAATAAGCATACCATTTGAAAAATAGTAAGCTTACCATACCAATAAATAAGCATACCATTTGAAAAATAGTAAGCATCATGCTAGTGATGAGGGGGTGATTGAAGCGGAATAATTGAATTATGCCAGCATTTGCATTTGACATACAAGAGAAAGATAAAAAAAATTGTTTTGGTAAGATATTAAACTTACTTTACGGCCATATATCATTTCAGCAAATCCTGGTCCATGAAAATGAAATGGAACGCCAGTCCCAGCAGCTGCAATTAAAAAATAAAAAAAGAAAAAAAAAAAAAAAAAAGATTATTCATCTTTCTTGTGACCGACACATTTGGGCCTGTACATTCTAGGGCCTTCATGTTTTCTACATTTCAAAGATTGGTTCCAATTTGCTTTGAGTGATTGCTAAAAAACATCACCCACTCACTAAATTGATAGACTAATTTTACAGATGCATGCTGGGATTTCTTCCTAACCAATAAAAATGGACCACTTCTCAGGCTTATCTACCATATTTTTTGTTTTTTCTTGTCTTGAAGTCAGAATGTTACAACCACTTGACTGTATTCTTATTTATGTACGAGCACAATTCTTATTTAGGGAACGTTTTTCTTATTACTGTTGCATTGCTAAAGACTAAGAATTCAAACCAGCTTGTATTTATAATAATCGGAAGTCTCGGGCAAACAAGAAGTAAGTCTTGTATGCAAATTTTAGTTGTCCCCCGACGCAGGCATAAATAGTGAGTCTGTGAGGAAGACAGCAGATTGAGTTGTTGGCATGATGGCGTACTAACAAGACTGAGAGAATAAGAGGTCACTAGCAACAGTTCAGTTGGTAAACCGGAGGACTGGATAAAAGCAAGCACTTTAATCCATTTCAGTCATCGCAAATGATGGGTGAACTAAATTACCCACGTTGTTTACTTAGATTTATTTTACCCTATTCTTTTTATTAATGTTTATTGGAAACTTTGTCAATTGTTTGTTGAGCATTTTTACCAGTTACACTTAACTCTGACCAATTATTCCAGAAGGATTCAATCAGATTGCATTACAATAAACTAGAAAATAAAAATTAATTTAAATTGCATATTAAGTTATGCTTCAATGAACAGAAACGCACCAATCCCCTGTTCCAAGATGCAATCAGGAAATAGCATATTTTCATGGAGTCTGTGCTAAATTTCAGATAAACATTTAAAAAAAAAATTCTATTATATATAAAATAACACTGTTCTGTTAGTATATTTCTGACCACTAAAAATCTTTTCTCAGATTTTAATGCAAAGCATACTAATTGAATGCAAAGACTTATTAAAAAGCAGCGGAAAGAGAAATAAGCACTTTCTTTAATCTACCCCTGTAGATTAAATAGTGGGTTTAATATGAAATTCCCTGAAGGTTACTTGTGTCACTTGAAGCAGTCCAGAGTGTGCAACAAATGAAACAGTGCTAAAAAAAATATGAGGAGCACCACTTGCCAAGACGTCTGCTGCACGGCAAGAGAAACCAAGGCCGTCCAAAGAAGTGGTACAAAGACATTGTGAATGCAAATCTCTAGGGTTGCAAGCTCAAACCCAAAGAACTAGGGAAGTGCACCAGTGATTGACCCCACACCTAGCGAATCACAATCCTTGATGTCGCTATCACCTTTGAGGATCCTCAATGCCAGAAGCTCACCCGCTGACAGGAGATCAATGCTACAGGGCATCATCAGCATTGATTGTGACAACAGACTTTCACTGCCCCCACTGTTCCAGACTCTGTACCTCAAGCTTGGGGTTTCAGAGCCACCTCAGAGTTCACAGATGAGATGCAGGAGCAGTACGTTATCTTCAGATTCAAAGGACAACCACAGGAATATATATATATATATATATATATATATATATATATATCTCTCGTTTGCTTAGGATTATTTTACCCTATTCTTTTTATTATTGTTTATTGGAAACTTTGTCAATTGTTTGTTGAGCATTTTTGCCAATAACGCTTAACCATGGCCAATTACTCCACAAAGATAAAAAGTTTTAATTATTTCATAAATCATTCAATCCATCATCTTCATTCTGTTGTTTATGAAAAAAAAAAATTAAAAAAAAAGGAAGGTTGATTGATTGTTTTTTTTTTAATGGCTTATCAACCCCTTGCAGGTTTTTTAAAGTTAGAAAATATTTTTAATGATTTAGTGATGACAGTTTTTAATTAACCCATAGTCTTGTTTTTTTTTGTTTTTTTTTTTACATGGTGTTCATCCTATACAAGACTTTACGGCCACTTAAGGTAGAGAATTACAGAGTAAGAGGTACAGCTTATACAGATAACATGTGGAAGATAACAGTTAAATGTACACTTGACTAGGTTAAAATTGGCTTGGCTTTAAGATTTGGCTTGGCTTGGCTTGGCTTTGGCTTCAAGATTTGGCTTGGCTTGACTTTGGCTTCAAGATTTGGCTTGGCTTGACTTTGGCTTCAAGATTTGGCTTGGCTTGACTTTGGCTTCAAGATTTGGCTTGGCTTGACTTTGGCTTCAAGATTTGGCTTGGCTTGACTTTGGCTTCAAGATTTGGCTTGGCTTGACTTTGGCTTCAAGATTTGGCTTGGCTTGACTTTGGCTTCAAGATTTGGCTTGGCTTGACTTTGGCTTCAAGATTTGGCTTGGCTTGGCTTTAAGATTTGGCTTGGCTTTAAGATTTGGCTTGGCTTGGCTTTAAGATTTGGCTTGGCTTGGCTTGGCTTTAAGATCTGGAAATTCTTTAGGAGTGAAATCCATTTTTGATAGAAACTACATGAAAGTTCCAGGCAGAATTTTTAAATGCAAATCATTATCTTGTTACATTTGATCACTGTGCTATGTAAAAAAAAAGATATTTACCTGCAGCACCAAAACTGTAGGCTCCGACCATACCAGGTAATTCAAAAGGAGGAGGTTTATAAATATTGAAGAATGTGTTCCAGCTGGCATCATTGTCACCAAACCAATAAAGTGTTTCTAAAAAGAAAAAAAAGATAAAAGAAGATAAGAGAATCCATTTGATGATCTTTATGCAGTGTCCCTTCAAGACAGGTTTTCATGGCTTTCCATAATTTCCTTTCTTTGTAGATCTTAATAAATTTTACTTAAGGCCATATAGCATTAAAAAAATTCCTTTTCATACAATGACCAAAGTTAAGCAAGTCAGTAACTAAATGGGTGACCACTTGGGAATACCATGTGCTGTAAGCTTAGATGTGTGGGTGGCATAGTGGATAATGGCTTTCTAATGTCAATTGGAGAGCCAAGTTCCAATTTCAGTTGGGTTTGTTATATTTACTTATGCACAAATACCCACCTCTTCTGACCCCAGCTATGGGTTAATTAGTAAGACTGTATCACTAAATCGTTATTATCTCAAAAACCTTATGTTCCATAAATATTTTCCAGCTTTAATTAACCTGCAAAGGGTTGATAAACTAGGGAAAATGAATGAATGAATCAATCTTAATAAATTTTGTTTATTGTTATCTCTCCTAAACTTTATTCTGCCATCCATTTCCTCAAGCTCACTAAGTAGGTCATATGTTGTTTTTCTGTCCCTTTTGCCTTCAGTCTGACCTATGAGTATCAAATTTTCCCAGCCCTCTTTCCTTATTATGTGCCCTAAAAAAAAGAATTGTCACTTCCCTGATGTTAAGTATAAGCGTACATTTTGTTTCCATTTGCTCTAAAACTTTCTCGTTGTTCATATGTTCCATCCATGGTATTCTCAGCATCCTTCTACAGAAGCACATTTCTGTTGCTGCAAGTGTCTTCTTCAGCTGTGAAGAGATTGTCCAGCATTCATATGGGAGGACTGATTTTACAGAACAGCTCAGCATTCTTTTTTTGTTTTGAACTATTTTTTTCTGTTTCTTACTACTTTGCCTGGCCTGTGGAAGGTCTATCAATGTACGCTTGGATTTCATTATCACACTTTCTGTCCACTGTAAAAAAAAAAAACACTTCCCAGATACTTAAATTGATAACACATGACTCAACTCTTATGTCATAGGGGAGGTAAATCATGTAAGCATATTTTAATTTCATGTTTCACAATTTGAACTTACAAATAAAAAAGTAGTTAGTGTTACAAGTGAAAAAAAAAAAAACACACACACACACACAACCCCCCCCCCCAAAAAAAAAACGGTTTTTGCATTACACTCTTACTTTTACTAGTGATCAATAAATATCTTAAAAGAAAAATGAAATATTATATTACCAATAAAAATGTATGTTGAACAGAGCCGGATTATATCCTTTTATGGCTCTCTAGGCTAATTGAATTATGTGATCCACCCTGAGATAGAATCACACACTAACTCGCTTGCACCTGTCTGGAATATCTTTACTCATAATGTATTTTAGCGACATTTACATAGATTGAAGTAAACTTATTGCAAATTCTTTAACAATGTGTCTTGCTATTTAGCTATGATCTTTTTCTTGCATTTCTTTCTGCAGTACACTGGTTGCCAAGCAAGGATATAGGACTCTGACTGTCCTGATATTTAGCCATGAAACAACAATCAGTCAGTTAAATGCCATAAAAGATACACGTTTTGGTGATCATATCTATTCCAATTCATGACTGACTAGGCAGAAGATTTTCCTAAAGAGGTAGCCAACCAAGGATATAGGACCCAGTCTGTCCTGCTATTCAGCCATGATAACAATAGTCAGTCAGTTAGGTGCCATACGTGATACACTGTTGGGTGATCATGTCTCTTTCCATTCATGAATGACGAGGCAGAAGATTTTTGCCGCAGTAGGTTGCCGTTTCTTTCTGTGGTAGACTGGTTGCCAACCAAGGATATAGGACCCAGTATATCCTGCTATTCACCCATGATAACAATAGTCAGTCAGTTAGGTGCCATACGTGATACACTGTTGGGTGATCATGTCTCTTTCCATTCATGACTGACGAGGCAGTAGATTTTTCACGCAGTAGGTTGCCGTTTCTTTCTGTCGTAGTCTGGTTGCTAACCAAGGATATAGGACCCAGTCTGTCCTGCTATTCAGCCATGATAACAATAGTCAGTCAGGTAGGTGACATACGTGATACACTGTTGGGCGATCATGTCTCTTTCCATTCATGACTTACTAGGCAGAAGGTTTTTCTCGCAATAGGTTGCCATATTTTTTCTGCAGTAGACTGGTTGCCAACCAAGGATATAGGACCCAGTGTGCCCTGTTATTAAATACACAGCTGGAAGGGGAAGAGATGGATTCATACTTTTCCCAACGGTATTTGCGCATAAGTGAATGTAATGACACTGACTGGAATTTGAACTCTGCACTCCAATTTCTCATTCCAAGCCGATATCCATTATATTAGAATGTACATTCCATTAAGAAATAACGCTATCTTTTATTTTACTATTTATTGCAGACCAAATGAGCACATATTTCAACACAACTGTAGTATGCAAAAAAAAAATTAAAAAAAAATAGATTTTTATAAGCATTATAACAATAAAACAATCAAAATAAATATGAGTTTCTCATATTGATATCATTACAGTTTATGAAACTATTTAGAATTATAACATGTATAAAATTAAAATCATTGCTTTATAAAAGCTTGAGAGGCCCTAGGCTGCAGCCTATACTAGCCTAAAGTATAGTCTGGCCCTGATGGTGAATGGAAAAACAAGTTGAAAAGGCCATATCAAGAAGGAAAATCATGTCAGACATTTAACCATAAAACTAATAACAATGCTTACTTTTGATTGGTTGTTATGAAAGTTCAAGGTTAATATTCTCATAAATTTAAATCTTTAGTTTCTGTTTTTTTTTCTCTAATGAACAGATGATCAGATTATGAATTAACAAAAAAAATTATATTTTTAAAGTGTTTATAGCATGTTTGGTGCGTATGTAACAGTGGTTTTTGGCACAGAAAATGGGTCTGATGTGTCAAGTTCAAATTCCTTCTGAGAACATGGTATTAACTTTCACACAAAAACTCTTAGAAAATTATAACTTCATCTCTTCTCTCTCAAGCTAAGGGTTAATAGAAAGACAAACAAGACTCATTAACTTTGATTGGCAACCAATCCTGTAAATTAATTTACTTGCTACAGAAATCATAGCAGTAACACCTAGCATGCTGAATCTGTGAGAGCCTACAAAGTTAACACACAATAATCATGCGTGTGTATGGTGGACTCTCCCATCGTATTTGACAATGAGGGTCAAGTAGATCAGTCCCAACACCAGCATGTATGACTTGATTATAGTGGTAAAGGTTTTGTGCAGAACCAACCACACTTTTTGAAGGGCCAAATACAGAGACCTACATGCCACAAGGTCCCCAAATGACCTTGTGGCACCTCCACAGGTTTTGAATTCAGAGTTGACCTTCTCCTTGACCAGTTGCCATCCAAGGCTATAGAACCCAGTCTGTCCTGCTATTTACCCAAAACTGGAGGGAGAAGATGAGGATTAATCCCTTTCCAAGCATGTAAGTGAATGTAATGGATTCAACTGGAATTTGAACTCTGCTCTCTGATTCCTCAATCCAAGCCACTATCCCTACTCCACCATGTATGTATGTATGTGTATATATATATTCTGGGCACCGTAAGTAACGCACATATAAAGAATTCAGGCTCTCTTTTAAATAGGTTGAGAAATATTGATATAGGTAACAAATCCCTAGCTAGCTTAGACATCAAATCTTTATTTACTAATATACCTCTTGATAAATGTATTAAACAATTAGAGAACCACCTTAAGAAAATTGACTTTAAGCTACCTATCTCTATCTCGAAATGCATCAAATTATGCATCCTTTGCACTTCACATTGTTTCTTCCAGTATAATAATATTTATTATAAACAAAAATTTGGTTTACCGATGGGGAGTCCTCTCTCTGGATTCCTAGCATGCATATTTCTAGAATTTCTTGAATCTGGACCTTTTAAAGATGTCATTCCACCTGATACACATTACTTCCGATACATCGATGACATTTTATTTATCTACCCACATAAACATGATTTAAACAAGATTACTGATAGATTAAATAAAATAGAACGTACTATAGAATTTACCTATGAACTTGAGTCTAATAATTCTTTACCTTTTTTAGACATACTACTCATTAAAAATAAAAATAAATTAGAATTCAAAGTATATCGTAAACCCACATGTAAAAATGACTATTTACATTTTTACTCTCACCATGATACTAACACTAAGAGGAGTATTATTATTGGATTCTATTTAAGGGCTCTTCGCATCTGTTCAGCAAAATATTTAGATGATGAATTCACATATATTGAGGATACCTTTTCAAATCTTTCGTATCCGAGACAATTATTACAGAGAGCTAAAAATAAAGCGTTGAAAATTTACTCATGAGCGCAAAATGACACCTCGAAGGCCACTACAACTACATCAATGAAAGGTACACTTTCAGCTGCCTCTGATAATAATTCTTTTGATCGCATCTTTCTACCAAATAACCATTTGACCGAACGTATTTCCAATAATTTAGATGCGTTAAAAATTAAAACTACAATATTACCTACTAGAACTATCCGTAATTTATTAAATATCACCAGCAAACAACATATTACATCCGATGCTTGCATCTACCAAATCTCATGCAAAAACTGTGACTTAAAATATGTGGGTGAAACATGTAGGTCCGTAAAATCTCGTGTTTTCAAACATAAACGAGATATTCGCCTCGGAAATTTAAACAATGCTTTAGTTGTACACATAACTAAAGCAGATCATAATTTTGATTTTGATTCCGTGAAGATTTTAAAATATTTTCATAATAAAAATCTTAGGAGGATTTATGAAGCAGGTATAATATCCATCTCACGCACGGTGAATACTAGACCTGGCTTCTTTAATATTTCCCCTTTTTTAGCGAGATTAATGCTCGACAAGCGTACATATAAATTTTAGATCATAATAGAATTCTTTTCATTTTTCGTTTTCATTCAAAATACTCAAATTTTAGGAATACGGTTTGAAAGCGTCGGCCATTTGATGACAACGTGACCACGCTTAAACGGAAAGCTGATTATTTAAAATTTTCAGTTATCTGTTTTTGGATAAATCTTGTTTTTATGTCCATAAACATGTCATGTTGAACTGATTATGTTAATTGTATTTTAATGAATATTGTCCTGAAGAAGGTTTATTAAACCGAAACGTCAGGCGTTGACATTTCATTCATATTAAAACAACATAATTGCATTTAAGGATTTTTATTTGTTTTTTCCAAATATTTTTCTTCATTCTGTCGGATTTATATCCATTTATATAGATATATATATATATATATATATATATATATATATTTCTATACAAGCGGCTGTATGGTTAGAACATTTGCTTTCTGACCACAAGACATGGGTTTGAATCTCACCATGCTCAATTTGTCAGGAAGGTAACTTCTTGATGTTATTGGCCTTTGGAAAGTGCCTGAAAACACTACCATGGGTTGACTCAAGCCTTGTAAGTGAAATTGGGTAGACTGATTTGTTCATTGATAATTGTGCTAGCACAAAGTCAGAAGAAGTCATTGTGCCTGAGAGAGTGTACTGGCCTTGTGCAATTTGTTGATCACACCAGATGACACACTCCTTCACAGGAACTGTAACTAAGATCCACTCAGTGTGGGTGCTGTATAAACTACAGTTGGGCTCTGTGGGTGTTAAACACAAAAGATAAATGTGACCAAGCATTTCTTTTCTTCTCCTAAGAAAAAAAAAGAAAAAAAATTGCAGAAATTAATTAGAAAATCCCTGTAATAACTTACCATTACCAGGTGTGTTTAATCTTTGAGGCTTCATATAATGTGCAATATATTCTTGCAACGGAACATCAACTGAAAAACAAACGAATTAATAGATTATACTACATTATAAATAATAGATCATGTTCATATTCGCAACTGTTAACTTTATTATTATAAATAGTGTATCTATTCTGTCAAAACTGACGGCAAGAAGGAATGTATTATAAGTAATATATATTAGATTGTAAGTAATTTTCGTTTAACCCAAGTACAATTTTTTTATTTAAAATTGTTTGTTGTTAACGTTAATAATTGAATAGTGTACAATTTATAAAAATACCTAAGGAAAGATATCCGTACATTATCCTAATGAATGTTACATATTTACAAATAAAATTATGATTACTGTAAAAGTTCCCAATGCACAATATCTTTTGTGTAAACTTTGAAAGGTCTGAGTAATCCTTGACAGTCTGTAGATTCAACCGGTAATTTCAGAGTCTGCTTATTTCTCCTCCTCATACGAGCATCGTATCATCAGTTATTTTTTTACTCAAGCAACTATCAAATTCCACAAGATATGCTCCGAATTGTAATAATTAACAATAATTAACGATAAAATAAATATATATACAGACTCAATATCATCCAACCCACCTTTTTGCACAAAAATTATCATTGTATGATTTGTATTTGCAAAGATATTTTAAAATTAAAAATACGTCATAATTGCATCAGAATGCATTTTTTTTAGCCATGTAAGCATTTTGAAATTCTCAGAATTAAAAAGTAAAAACACTATATGTATTTTTAAAATTTTCTATTCTCTTGAATTTGTTTCCATATTTCTTTTGTGTAATTATTTTAACATTTTATTATTCATTAAACAAAGGAATTGTCTCCCTTAATGTTATCTGTTGATGAAAGAGCTGGCGAGAGAAGGCGACAGATGATATATCCTAGATGAAACTGTCCCACGAGGTCATGATAAGAATTCCACGCTGATGAAAATTTTGAATGATAATTGAATTTAGCAATTTGGGTTAAACCATGACTAGCCTCTGGGAACAGGTTCGATCAGGAGACAAATGAGTGGCAAAGGCCCAGGTGGAATTTCAAGGAAGGCAGAAGAATCGCCTGCACCCTTCGGGTAGTGACGGTGAGAGGCACCCACACGAGATGGAAGGAGTTGGCCAGATCGATATTCTGCCACCACCAATATTTTGGGGAGGGATCTCTCCAAATTTGGTCAGGCAATCAATTTCCTCAAGACCAGACAATGAAAGGCTCTGTATAGATGTTGGAGGTTCCCAAGGAAACTCCAACTACCTCATGCCCTGCACTAGGTCTGGACGAGGGTCCATAAATACAGATGAGTAAAGTGAGAGAGAGTAAAGAAGAAACCAGACAGTTCAGGGTGCTGTTTACAAGAGAGGTGCATTGCCAGTTGGCTCAAGACCTGCTTTACCAAACCTCACACAACTTCTGCAGAAAGAACTCAGACTTTGGCCTTGTTTCAGACTACATGATGTAACTGAAGGGTCAGCCTGAAGAAATCGCAGAGTGAAAGAACTTTAACTCCGGTCTTGTTCGACTTGCTACCAACTAATAGTCGACCTGAAGAAATCAGACTTTAGCCTTGTACCAGTTTACTGAGCATGGCTAAACATTGTCACTGGGTATTAAGAGGGATGGTGCTGAAAATCTGCATGTTGTTAATTTAGTGAGTAGAACGTTTATTGTATGAACCTTTGATATAAGGTTTTTGTGTTACAAAGCTGACTCTTACTTTGTTCCTTGTGGCGTCATCTCACCAAAGCTGCTGGACCAGCGACATTGGATATACAACTTGGTTTCACCCACCTTGTGATCTAAAACAAACACAACATGAGCAGGGTGGGATTGAGGATCAGGGCAACCAACTCAAAGGCTGGCCATAGGGATCAACTACGGATTTGCCTAGTGATCATGGGTGGAGTGTGACGTCATAACAGGTCAGCAAAACAAGACTCCATGGTTAAGATATGCTTGCATACTATGTTTTATGCAATAAGTAATATTTGTTTCAAATGATATTAACTTTAAATTTCCTCAAATAACATGTCACAAATATACATTTTATTTTTGGAAGATTTTTAAAACTGAGAATTAACTTTTGTTTACAAATGTGTTAAAACGGCCAGTATTTATCGATTTACAGAAAGTGATAAGAAAAAGTGAGATTCCAATTTATATAATTTGTATTTGAAATACATCAGAGTATCCAAGAAGTCATAGTAATTGACAGGTAATAAAGAAAGGACACTACATTTAAAAACAAACAACAAAAAAGTGTTAAAAAATTTTAAGCGTTTATGATTCCATGATTTAACCATACTTGAAAAATATCCCCCTACGCCAATTAGAATAGTCGTATTTTGCTTTCACTTTTAAGCTTCATAAACATTTTAGTAGTTTACATCTGAGTCACCTCCCTTGCAACGGAATCGCTAGATGTCACGGGAGATAACTCAAGTAAACGAAATAGTTACTAAAAAAAATACTTAGTAAGTTGCATGACGGTTTAACTATTTTTTTTTTTTTTTTTTTAATAATTTCACCCACAAGCAAGGTGATAATGCTAAGAGGACCCAAGGGTTTACAGCGAGTGGAAGAGAACGAGAAGGCTGAACTGAGGAGAAATGACAATAAAGAAACAGGGTTCAGAAAGACAGAAGACGGCGATTTAAACATTTGAAGATCATAGGTGGCAGGAAAGTAAGAAATCAGAAGGGAGTTCCACAGGCAAGAAGTACAGGAAAAGAAACTATTAGAATAGAACAGACGATTGCATCTAGCTAGTTCAACAGTAAAAGAACAGAAATTAAGAAAGAAGATGGCGATTGGCATTACATTTAAACTTTTGAAGATTGTAGGTGTCAGGGAAGAAATAAAGCAGAAGGGAGTTTCACAGGTGAGAAGTACTAGAAAAGAAATTATTAGAATAGAAAATACAAGTACCTATAGCTAGTTTAACAGTAAAACCTAGTTGCCAATCTAGTAGCACGCTTAAATTCATGCTGTTGAGGTACCATGGAGAAAGGCTCATCAGAACAATTGCCATGAAAATATTTGTAAAAAAAGACAGAGGGAAGCTATGTCATGTTGGTGAGAAAGTCAAGATGTCAAGTCAGGCATTCTTGAATTTTGTCAAGAATCTCTAGATATATAATAGAAGCAGCAGATCAGATATGGCAGCAGTATTCAATGCACAGACGAATGGTAGATTTATAAATGTGCAAAATGGATTGTTATGAGAAAAATTGTCACATGAGTAAATAATTGTGTCATCTGTATAAAAATACTTACTTTGGAATTGATGACATTGGGAAAGTCATTGATAAAGATAATAAACAACATAGGTCTAAGGATAGACTTCTGGGGGGACATCTCCATTAATGTGATATGATCTATGAACATGATTTGTTAGTAATCGTTAAATTAAGGCAAATATTCATCCCATGACACCATAGACCTTGAGCTAGTGGAGAAGGCCAGCATGCCAAACCCTGTTGAATGCTTTTGAGATATCTAAGGTCACAGCCCAAGCTTTGTTGGTCTAATCTAAAGTCTGATATAAAAATTCAGGGAAACCCATTAACATATCAGCAGTAGGCCTGGGAAAAAAAACAAAAAAAAAACAGAAGCCATATTGTTTATCCAAAAAGGAGGCCGTGTGAAATAAGGTGCTTAACCAATTTAGTATTGATTAGAGCTTCTAGTACTTTGTGAAAAACATGTTAGATACTAATAGGGCAATAATTCAAATGGTCAGAAAGTTCCCCAGAGTTCTTAAAGACAGGAACAACAGAGAATGACTTCCAACAAGCTGGAAAGTAAGCAGCAGCAAGGCATTTATTGTAAGGTTTGGAGTGAACAGGAGCCAGTTCAGGAGCACCTTTCTTTAGGATAATTGCAGGGATAGCATCAAATCTGCAAAGCTTGTGGGGATCAAATTTAGAATTAATACCAGAGACCATGGACAGAGTTATGTGCCTATCACTCGGTAGATACACTGTTCTGGGGGAAAATCAGACAGAGATACTCCAGAAGAGTTGAGAGTGGAGTTGGAAGAGAATTTCTGAGCAAAGCATTGTTTTATCTGCAGTAGATGACAACACTTTAAATTGGACATCTCAAAAGCCATTGACAGGGTCTGGCATTCACATTTTATCCACAAGCTGAAGAGTTACGGTGCCTCTGGACACTTTTTTGAATTGATTCACTCTTTCTTGTCAAATCATAAAATGAGTTATCCTAAACGGCCACTTGTCTAGATTTTTTCATACTAATATAGGTGTCCCCTAGAGTTCCATCCTTGTTCCCATATTTGTTGTAACCAAGTTATCAAAAACAACAGTAGAAAACCAGAATTGGTTTAACAAGTTTATTACCTTTTGGTGCAAGGAAACATAATGTAGAATAGAAACTAGGGTAGAGAATGTTTAGCCGTGAATGACTGACTATTTTCAGCAAAGGCTACTACTCCTCCTGCTACTCCTCTTGATGTAGGAGTATTTTTATGTCTTTTGTCAAACAGCCAAGTCCAAACTTGTAGGAAAATTTTCTGCCTACAACACTATTTTTAATTTTCATTAATGACCTTCCTGATGACATCAGCTCTCAATTTGGTATTTATGCTGACAACACAATTTACTCCTGCCTTGATAGTAAGGCTTATCAGTTTGACAAGATCAAAATGGCAGCCGATGTCCAAAACGACCGTAAATCTATAGTTAACAGGGGTAAAAGTGAGGAGACACATAGACCCAGTGGTGACAAAGAGACATCTGTTATAATCAGACCTGTCACTCTGGTATAGTCAGAAATAATCCCCTTGAGATATAGCAGCTGAACAGGCATGAAAGAACAAAAATGAAGATTATAGTTTCACTTACTACTTCCATTCTAATTTTATAAAATCCAGACTTTAAAGAATCTAAGATATGTCTACCTACAACCACAACCAGTGCAACCTAAATTCTTTCACTCACACAAAACATCCACCAATACATACAAACAACTAAAAGACATAAATAAAAATGGTCACTAGAAACAAATTATCACCAAATCTCGCATAGATATTATGATACACAAGAATTATAAACATGGACATTGCTCGACAAGACAAATACACATGATGTTTACTTAACTAATGAAAAATAAATAGCATAAAAATAATAATCTTTTCTCCGCCAGATTTCATTTTCTGGTGAAGCTCAAAAAGTGAAACATGTTAAATTTATAAACGTTTCTTATTTGTTCCTCATCCCATCATTCTATCAGACTCTAATGAATGGACACCAAGTGGAGAGAGTTTTTCATGTTTGAATTCAATCTTCAGACCTGAAGATTACATGTGTTTAAGCATGAAAGACTGTCATCATCCAGCATTAATCCCTATGTCCACACTCCCTATACGCACACTAAGCTTAGTTAAATTTGGTACAAGGTTATAGTAATGAAGCTCCCAGCAATGATCAATCTATGAGATGAGTTTTCCATCACACTTTCATAAATATAGGGTGACCCAAAAAACGGGAACTTTTTAACAATCCAATAAAACCAAGAGTGATGGAAGAAAAATATTTTATTCATTGTAATTGAAACCTTAAAACATGCCATTTAAGAAACAACAATTTCATTTTTTTTAAATTACATCCTTTAGATGGTGTCCTCCTGTACGAATGCATTCATGAAATCTGCTGTTGAGATTCCTCATTGACTGCTGCAACATCTCAGCTGGGATACTGTGAATTCTTAATGGCGAAATGTTTACTTGCTCAAGGTCACTGTCTTGCAGTGTTGCCACTTGCTCATGTCTGGCAATACACACTTCAAAAATTCCCGTTTTTTGGGGTCACCCTGTATCTTTATATGCAAATATTTAAAAAGATTTTCTTAAATTAGTATGCATGTAAATATTTTAAATTTAGTAGATGACATACCTTTTTTATAAGAATAAGTATTGGCTGTACTAAGTCGGACCACTTTTTTTCCATATTTTTTTATCAAATTTTCCTTTGAGCATGCCTTCCGAAATACCTAAAAAAATATTTAAAAGATTGCATTATAATATAAATAAAATAAAGGAAACATTCAGTTTGACTGTTATAAATAAAGTCACTTTTAAGTGACTTGAAATTGATTCCAGCAAACTAGCCAAACACATTTTCATAAACAGACTAAAGACACAATTCTGGATAATGACTGTAGTGAGTTGAAAGTACTTGAAATCAAATGAACTTTTAGAAAGTTTAACAAAAGTTGGAAAAACTTAAATATTGGACAGACAGTGTCGATATTAACATATATATATATATATATATATATATATATATATATTGGTTGAGCTCTCTGGAGAGAAAGTGTGAGTTTGTAAACAGTGACTATTGCTGCTACTAATGCCATACTCTTCAATAAAATGAATTGAGTTCTCTCAGTCACTGGCATGTTTATCTAAAAATAAATACACTTAAATTCACATTCATCTCTGCTGTTCGCCAATGGCTTAGGGGTAAATACTCTGATAGACGCCAATTGAGCTAGGTTTCAATCCTAGCTAGAGGTAACCGGACATCTAGCCACACTGATGAGCTCTCTGATGATACAACAAAACAGTCTGTCTGTGGATGACAAATATCTATATATATATATATATATATATATATATATATATATATATATATATATATATATTAGGTACTACCACAGAAAACATGAAAGCTTTTATTTTAGTTTTAAGCTAATAGACTAAATTTATTATATCCAATAGGCAAGATACCTTGCTGCATTTCAAAAACTAATTTAAATAGACTGGAAGAATTTTTCTTTTTCTTTTTTTTTTTTTTTTGATAAAATAGCTGATTAGCACCTTTTTATTTTATTTTATCTTTCTTCACAATATAATTTGCTTTATTAAAAAAAAAAAAATCTTCCAAAAATAAAATATACTTTCTTAAACTCTATTTGAGAAATATTAGTTGATATAAAGTAGAATTAATCTGATTTGAAACAAATATTATTTACTTTCAGTTTAAAATATTGCAAAAATGCATTTTTTAATACAGCAGTAGCTGTTTATTTAAGTTGTTGATGTGTTTTACAGCTTGATGACAAATGGTTGTTTATCTGTTGTTGTATAGGGGCTTTAGCTGTTAAAAATATTATAATGTGAGCACCTTTTATATATAACTTAAGTACTTGGTAGTCTTAAAAATTTAAGAAATTATTCTCCATGTTTTATTGAATTTTAAAAATTTCACCTTTTAATTTAACATAAATCACTTATATTTTCCGATAATGTTGTGTATAGATGTTCATATCTGCAAAAATCAGTATCTTTATACACATACAAAAAAAAAAAAAAATTCAAAATTCTTTTAAAAATATTTGTATTTGATGATTTGTATTAAGCTTTTTGATTTATGATTAGTAAATATACTTGTTACTTAATATCATCTAAAAGAATGGAATTAAAAAAGAATTTAAAAATATTTCAAACATAAATTATGAACTTAAATTATTCTAAATAAAATTAAAAAAAAAATGAAAACAAATCTTGTAAAAAATTCATTGTTAATCAAAGTTTTTTTTCTTAGACAATAGTCTCCTTAATATATTGTATATACTGACATATGAAACTTTTGTTTGAAAACCTAATTTTGAAGCTGATTTTAAGGGAGTTGCATCATACACAAGATACAAAATCAGTGTATATCATTGATTAAACTATACATCCATTTACTGTAGCAAAAAAGTACAGCTGTATTTAAAATAAACATTGCATGTTGCACAGGTGTATAGGGTAACTTATTTATAAAAGTGATTAAAAGCTTTTCTAATTAAATATCATAGTTTTATTGACTTTTTATTTTATGATTCAAAGCAATTTTTCAGTAGATGGTGTTTCTGTTTGACAAAAACAAATTGCTAATTTAAATCCTCCAAGGGGTCCTGCTAATATAAATATGAAGAGGGTGGAATTTTAATTTCTTGAAATTTTATAAAATAAGTTAGGGTAACAGATGTTTAAAAAAAAAAAAAAAAAAAAAAAAAAAAATTCAAAAATAATTTAATTCATTTGTGAATAAATCCTGAAAATTTTATTAAGATCTGACAATTATTTGATTTTTGTGAGAATTTCCAAAACAATGTGCTTTTTTACTGCAATAAAGATGCTAAATTTCCCCTACTAATCTTTAGCCCATCTGTTGATGAAAGAAAAACAAAATTTTTAACATGCTAGAAAGGATTCAAAAATTTTATAAAAATAATCAAAAAATATTTTGGTCTTAATAATAATGAACATTTTGACAATAAAACTTTGTTTTTATCAAGTTTGGGGCCTTTTTTTCATCATGGTTTGCTTTTTTATAGCAAACTTTTGGAGGTACACACACACACACAAAGAAAAACAAAATCTGTAGGTGAAACCAACAGACAGCTTACCAAAACCTAAACTCTTATCCAGATACAGTTTTGAATAAAGACAATACTGAAAAAAGAAAGAGAAAAAAAAGGACAGATAGCAAACCTTTCTACTCAGTAAAGGGCTCAAAGCCTATATTGCTTAGACTGAGCAAAAAGATGCTTACCAACATTAAACCCTATTAAACTATGGGTCTAGTTGTGACTAGAGTTTCCTGCAATGTGATCTTCAGATGACTTAAATGGAAATGAAAGACGGTAGGGGCAGGCTTTATATAACCCATGATCACTTAAAGGAAAAAAGGAAACAGGCAACAAAAAAAAACCCGTGGGTGGGCTAAACTACTAACTGCTGTAATGCAGGTTTGGGTTCAGTAGAAAAAATTCACCAATACACGAGTCCAGTGGTAGGTGAGACACAATAGGTGTTTTATATTATGTCTACATAACTAATCTAATTAGCTGTTTTTTCTGCTTTTTTTTTTTTTTATCAAGTGTCCTGTTATTATTGCTCAAACTTAGTAGCACAAATTTTTATTCCAAGCAAAGTAACATCTATCCCTAGTGTTTTTACTAGTAGTACTATTTTTATATATACTTCAGGGAATTTTAGGGGATTTACCTACTTCTCTTTTAATCTTCCATTAATATGCTGAAAATGTAGTAGCATTTTCGTATTTACTGTTTAAAAACTCAGTTTATGATTACTGTACCTTTTTTCCACTCATTTTCAGCAGCACCTATGTATATTTTTCTTCTTTAGCTTGATTATTATCTTTTCTGTCTCTGTTTTAACCAAATCAACAATATTTTCCATTAAACAATTACCTTCCATAGGACAGGCACTTTTTACTCTACAGTTGCATCTAGCTTTGCTTTGTTTACAATCTGTTATTGAGTAACTTTTTATGATTTTTCAATTATTTTAATCCTAATTCACTTTAATGTTATTTTTATTGAACAGTTTCATTTTTTTCAGAAATAGCAAAATGTTTTTTCTAATTTGTTTTAGACATATTTTTCTGATATTAGACTTTACCGATTTACTATAAAGTGAATTAAACCATATTATTTTTCTACTTCTATTCTTTTCATTACTGTTTTGCTGTTGTTTGTTAGATTTCAGTTCACTTTTGGTCCACTTTTTTTCCAATACATCTTGATAGAGGCTCTTAATTTTTTTTTAAAGATTCCTTCATTTTTTGAAGCGGTGGATACTCCCAATGCTATGGACTTATATAGGTGTTTTGTGATGACAGTAGGGCGATTAGACTTAGTGCTTATGTAAAATGGGACATTTCCAATGTGGTTTATATTCCTCTGTAGATATATTTAAATTCACATCTACATAGTTCACTTCTATAAGGTTTGATTCTACTTCTATTCCAAGCCTGTACTCTTTAAAATGCACTAAAAAAGTCTTTTTAGTGCCTGTTCTTTACCCTATTACTTTTTATTATCGTTAGTCCATCATCTCTGTATAGGTATACTGTTTGTTTACTGTATTTATATTATAGTTTCCATAATAAAAAATATTCCTACTAGTTCAGATACTTTTGCATTATAGATACTAATTCTGACATCAAAATGCCTATCTTTCTTTGTCCCAATCGCATGGTACAATACGGATTTCTGACAGTGGGTTATGATTTTTTTTTCTCTTCTTCACATAAAATTACAAATTCGTGAGCTAAATTTATAGCCTTATTTAACAAATCTTCAGAAATGGATGGGTAGAATTCATTTATATCAAATTGCAGGAATCTATATGCTTTCTTTTCTTCTATCTTATTGCACCAATTAATGGCTGCTTTAGTATTTTGCCACTGGTTAACACCTAATATACTTCTGAGTTCTAATACACAACTTTTCCAAAATTGCTTTACTAATTTTTCCTACTTGGTTTTTAGGTGGGTTAATTAGCTTACACTTTCATCTACGTTGTTTATGTTTTTCTCTAAATATGGGAGGGGGGTGCCTTCTTATATTTATCAGTTATAGCTTCAGTTAGCAACTTTTCATAAGTGTCCTTCCTTAGAATATAAAATTTGGGGGATTTCTCTCATGTTATTTGATTTTTTATCTTTTTCACATCCTCTTTTAATTAATTTTGTAATTTATTACTAACCTCTCTAGACGAACTTATTTACTATATTAAAAATCTTTTCCTTGAATTTCTACAGTTCTTTTTTGTATTTTTTTTTTTTTTTTTTTTAGTTGTTTTATTAGAATCTTTGTTTGTGAAAAAAAACCTCCCACCTCATCTTTTTAATAACTTCTTTAATTTTCTTGACTAGCCTTATTTTAAATTCATACTAGCTTGGTACAGGTATACTTTTAAAAGTGTATTCAAAGTCCACTTCTTCCATATTGTTAATGCTAAAGTTTTACTTTAAGGTACTACAGCACTCTACCATCATACTATCAGGAACTATTACTGTTAAAAAAAAAAAAAAAAAAAAAAAAAAACAAGAACTGTTGGTGGAATTGGCTGAAAGCTTGCCAAAACCTGAGTTCTTATCCAGATACAGTCTCATATATATATATATATATATATATATATATATATACACACTAGCTTAAAAGCTGTTCTATCAGGAGGCATTTAAGCTAGCTCTTGCAGGGGGCTCTTGATTAGGCCTTTATCACAATAGTTAGG
>OZ010600.1:91151239-91223739 GCA_963932145.1 Acanthosepion lycidas
AAACATAATAGTGATAGCCAAAAAAAAAAAAAAAAAAAGAAAAATCATTTGGTACACACCCTATTTAACCAAATGGTTAGCACTAAGTTAGGGCAGAAGTTTCTCAGTTTGATTAAAAAACATTTCCCAAGTAATAATCCTCTAAGCAAGATTTTCAATAAAAAATACGCTTAAATTAAGTTACAGTTGTAGGGATAATCCAGAAAAAAATTATTAAAAAACATAATAAAATTTTAAATCAACACTAAGTCAAAGTAACAATCGTAATTCCAAAACTGAAATCAATAATGATAATAAATTGTGTAATTGCAGAAATCCTAATATTTGTCCATTGCAAAATAAATGTCTTATTGAATTAATTGTTTACACATGCACCATTTCATCTACTGAAAACCCAACTGTTAAGAAATTTTATATTGGTAATACTAAAAAAACCCTTTAAACAGAGGTGGTATCAGCATATATCTTCTTTTAACAACAATGCGTACTGTAACTGAACATCCCTTTCTAAATATTTTTGGCATTTAAAAGAAATTAATAAAACCCCTACCATAAAATGGAAAATATTAAAAAAAGAAAAGAAAAAGAGAATTTGTAAATCTTTAAACAACCCATGTCCCCTATGTTTACATGAAAAACTACATATTATAAAGTTTCCTAAAAATAAAGTTCTCCTAAATCAGAGAAATGAATTAACAGTAATTTGTAGGCATTGTATAAGGTTTACTTTAAAATATAGTTAAAAGAATTTTTCATAAAAAATCTATGCATTACAATTACATTTCCATTATTTTATTAATATATAATGATCCACATAATATTTAATTCTTTGATTTTTCAACTTTAATATTGCAATGTTTTATTGTCCATTCAATATAATATGTATTGTATTTAAGGTTCAATATATATATATATATAAATGTTTTAATTTAGTAGCCCCTTTAAGAAGGTTTGTAAGTATAAAAACATTTTGTAATTCCTTATAAATAACTTTTTGTAAAATATAATTATGTGTCTACTTCATTGTATCTTAATGTCAGTTTTGCAACAGTATATCTACAGTGAATATGTCTAAAGTGTCAATTCATCTAGACATGAGGAAATAACCTACCTACCTCCAACTCCTGACCATATTTTCCATTTTAGCTTTGATCCATCTTTTGATTGGTTAATCAAGTCTTGCCCACATATGTTTTTTTTTTTAATTTTGGATGTTTGGTTTTCTCCCACTCCTTTTTAAGTCCCAACAAGCTACCGAATTGTTTTTTGATTTCCCAAGTAAATCCTTTTTCATCATAAGTTATCTACCATCACCTGATGAGTGACAGTTTTTCAAGTTCTGAAACATGGAAAGTTTTTGTAGCAATGTAAAATATTTTATATATATATATATATATATATATATATAGATATATATATATATAAAGAGAGAGAGAGAGAGAGAGAGGTCTGCTTCCAAAATGCCACTTCGCTTTTCATTGGCTCATGATTAATGACCTTATATCATGTTTGAGGACAACTTTTGTTTCTTATTTGATCACTAGATAAGGATGTCCATATCCTGGTCAGGATGGTTTCTGATTGGTTAGTTAAAAAATAACTTCATGGCCTAGCGATTCTTAATGAACATCTATTTTTTAGTGATGGTGAATTTCTGGTCTTCTTGTTATAATTTGTTTATTTTTATTTATTTATTTTTCCATCACTATACATTCACTTTTTTTTTTTATTAAAAAAAAAAAAAAAAAACCAGCTTAACCAATTATGTCTACTAATAGTTACACAAAACAATAAAAAAAAGTGATTAGCATTGATCCTTTGTAAAGATGTCAGTCAATAAACACATTTACAAACCCAAACTCACTGATTTAAGAATTTATCTTGTGTAAGAGTTCCATTTATAAAGGCAATGTTGCAAGGTCCTGGTTCCACAAGAGTCGCATCTTGTTCTGTAAACCTAAAACAACAACAAACACAGAAATGTTAGTGAAAGCATTTTAAACAGATTGTTTTCTTCTCAAAACACCTGTTCAATGACAAAAATTTTGCCTTGTAAAATCTCTAGCTCCAATTTTTTTTTTTAGGTCCCCTTTGCTAAACAATTTATCCAGATGAAATTATGTCTTTGAAATGAGAATGGTTAGGTTTCATCAACAAGTGATATTAATCAAACTGTAGTTAGCAACTAAAATTTAATTGAGGTTAATAAAAAAAGGAGATCAACAAAGTTTTTTATAAAAAAAAAATCAAGTGGATCAGACAAAACTGTATGGAAAATAATTAATTGCAAGCATCTTTAGTAAAACTAAATGATACAATCTTTTTTTTTTTTTTTTTTTTTTTTTTTTTACACAGACAATATTAATATCAAGTCGATTAAATGACATCAAAATCAACAATTTATCTGCTTTATGAATGATAGACTATAAATAAAAATTATATAACAATGGTTACAAGAAGAACATTGATTTTTCTGGTAGCTTTTAGTCTGGTACCTATTTTAGTCTTGACAATATTACAATCCCATTACTCATCTGTAAGTTAACTAGAAGACAACAAAATTCTTCTTGACAACTGTTCAGCTGAATCTGGAACTGAACTGCTGTGTAACAATGATACATATACAACTTACCACCAAGTTGTATATTCCTTATTCACCTCCAAGACCAAAGAACATTATGCTCTATGATGGCCAAGTATCATTCACTTTTCATCAAGCATATGTTAAATGTTATAAATTCTGGCAAGCCAGTCAAGGCACTTAATAAAGGATTCATTTTCTAACATTTTTAAGTGGATATAATTAGTCGGTCAGTGTATTATAGAATTATTGGTCTCAACTGATTCAATAACTTGAATCTCAGGTAGAGGTCTGGAATCAAGGGTACCAGAAAACTAGCAAGGTACCTAGAGTACCTTATTTTGACTACTTTATGTCACTATGCTCCAAATAACATATGAAAATGAGGAACTTTTATTTTTATTTGTACAGGAATCCAGAGTATTTAAATATTGCTGTAACAAACAATCTGTTACTGAAAGGACGATTCAGTGGTTGGTTTCAAAAGGTTTTGATGCAGTGATGACAAGTCTGAAGGCCATAATAGGTTTTTGAAGCAAGTCAAGGCTTTGAGAAATGTGGTTAAGATTATCATTGCCCACCAGAAGACAGACTTAGAGAAAGATTTGACAAATGTAAAAAGAAAAAAAAAAAGTTGATTATTAATGTAGAGAGAGTGGTCATGGTTAAAAAAAAAAAAAAAAAAAAAAAAAAAAAGACAGAACTACCCAACAAACAGAATTGAAAAAGTTTGCAATAAACAATAATAAGGAAAAGAAAAAAACAAGACAGAAAAATAATATAAAGCAAGCAAACAAATATATGCAAAGCAAATCAAGTAATAAGACAAAGCAACAGTAATATGACAAAAGGTTCACAAAGTAAGAAGAACTGGGGTTGATACACAAGAATGAATTTAAATAAACTAACAGTGTTCAGACTTCAAGACAAGACAGAATAGGCTAAGAAGAAATACCAGCATGCATTTGTGTGCTTCTATCTATAAATTGGGAAGGGAAAGTGTTTTGTAATCATTCCAAATCCAATTGGAATGAATAACAGAAGATGGTGATTGATGTTGCATTTCAATTTTTGAAGATTGTAGGTGACAGGGAAGCAAGAGATCAGAAGTTCCACAGACAAGAAGTGCAAGAAAATAAATTATTAGAATAGAACATACAGTTACATCTAGCTAGTTCAACAGTAAAACAGTGAGACCTAGTTGCTAATCTAAGACTGAAGTTTAGATGCCAAGTCATCATCAATTACATTACAGACTCTTTGAATTTTGTCAAGAATTTCAAGATATATAGCAAAAACACCATACATTTATGGAAGCAGTATTCAATGCATGGAGGAATGATACATTTATAAATGTACAAGAAGGATTCTGACTAGAAAATTTGTCGAGCACTACACAGTGCACCAACTTTCCTAGCAGTAGACCTAGCAATTGATTCAATATAAATCAATCCACTTAATGTCAATAGAAAAGTGAGCTCAAGAAAGCACAAAGTGTTGCTCTCTGGGAGTTTAGCATCAGTTATGCTGCTGATAGGCAGAAAAAATTCTGTGGTTATTAAATGAAAGCAGTTTTGTTTGGGGTGTGTTAAAATTTACAAGCCATTCCTTGCCCCAGTAAACCATTGATTGGAGGTCCTTTTCAAGAGCAGTTGCCAGTTTTGCTTTGTCGGATCTGTCAGAATTGCTACTAAGACAGGAGTAGATAGTTGTATCATCTGTATAAATACTTAGTTGAAAACTGGTGACATCAGGAAGGTCATTAATGAAGATCAGAAACAGCATAGGTCCAAGGATAGAGCCCTGAGGAAACCTTTCATTAATATGAAATGAACTAGACACATGTCTGTTCAGCACAACCTTCATTACACAATTGATTCAATATAATCTTTCCACTTCATATCAGCAGAAAACTTTAGCCAGAGAAGGTCCTGGAGGTTAGCATCAGTCATGCTGAGGGAAAGCAAAAAAGATTTTCTAAAATGATAAAGAGATTTACCTATACATAGATAAATCAATTAAGTCTTCAGTCTATTGGTAAAAAGGCATTTATTTTACACAAATATTTAGATTGGCTATTATACAACAAAAAATTAAGATAATAATGTATTGGTCAATGGTCTTATTGATATATTCTTGTATGAACTGGATGGCACTCATCCTGAAACGTTAAATCAAATGGAGGTGAAGAAGTCATCTGCCTTGGGAAAACCCCACTAAATAACTTAGAAATCAATTTATTCATGTAGTAGGTTTGAGTCTCACTTGGTGTTTTACTACTGTGGCTTTGTGTCAGACAAATTTAATTTTTATAAATAATTATAGCCTACCATGTGTCTGAGAGTGTTGCACATTACCAATTAACATCACAAATCGTTGTTCAAACCTAGTTAAGAAAAAAGAATTAAAATGCAGTTTCAAGGCAGGCAAACTCTTTCTCATTCAGTTGACAAGATCAACACATGGATAAAGCTTATAAATATAAATCCAAAAATTCTTTTCTTAATTTTGATTATAATCCCTAAAGTTATTAAGAGAGTCCCTTATTGAATTAGGTAAAATTTATTTGACCCTCATCCAATATTTTTTTTTTCTAATTTGTCGTGTCATTTCAAAGAATACATCCATAATAAATGGTTTTTAACTTATCACTAGACCACCCGTGACCTGTTGGCTCAACCTTGTGGGGTTTACTGATTACATTTAATTTCATGAAGAGTTTGTGAAGGTAGAGATATCTTAAAAATACATTTATTTGCAATTAGTTTAGGAAACATATAATACATTTTATTAAACTTTATAATTATTTACAAAAAACTTTTATTTACAATATTTTTTGCTCGTTTAAAGTATACTACCCATGGCCCATTGAGTCACTCAAGGTTCAGTTGGTTGGTTGGGTTTTATGGCATATCAACCACTGTGGGTCATTTAATGCCAAATTAAGGTATACACACACACACACACACATATATATATATATATATATATATATATATATATATATATATATATATATATATATATATATATACAAACACATATACCTATACACATATTAAATATACAGTACTATCAAACCTATAGCTGGCAACATTATTTTTTCCCAAAAACGTATAGCTGGCAACATTATTTTTTCCAAAAAAACGTATAGCTGGCAACATTATTTTTCCGAAAACATTATCTGAAGCCTTGTTGTTGGATGTAGTTTATCATCATACCCAGGACGCGGATGTAGTTTATCGTCATACCCAGGACGCACTCAAGGTTCAGATTATAAAACATTGAAGTTGCTTTCAACATTAAAAAAAATTGTCTGCTTGAAAAAAATTGAAATAAAAATACTGTATTTTTAAAATGAAATGAGATAGAATTTGTTTCTTATTGTGCACAGTGTTGCCATAGTCTGAAGCGGTCTCTTTGAAGTTTGTCATCGCTGTCGCTTTTAGCATAAGGTCATGAAGTTCACAAGCAAGAGTGGCATGGACCTTGATGACAGCTTTGCATATCTTGTTTGGGGCCGGGTTTTGTGTGTTTTATACACTTTCTTGTAAGAAAATTGGTTCCAAAATTAAATTATTTACTTTCTAATTGGCCAAAATAAGCCATGTGGTATGTCTTTCATTATGTCAACATGATATTTTCGCAGTAGTGGCATGGACCATGATGACGGCTGTGCATATCCTGTCTGAGGCCGGATTTTGTGTGTTCTCCATTTCCTTCTCTCCCAACTTTGTACATGATAATAAATTTACATCTTTCTTTACCCACTCTCTATATATGACTTTTGACAAACACACAAGCAAACAAAGTTCACAGAATTTTATATTAATATAGATAAAATATCTCAAATTTCCTCCAGAGTGATGAATTCTAATATATTTGGTGATATTGTGATCGATATGCAATTCTATTACAAATCCATAAATCTTGTCACTGGACACAGGAAATCAAATCAAAGCGGATATTAACTTAAAACTATGTTAAAACAATAGTTAGAATAGACTTCTTATTCTACTGGCCATGTCTAGATGACTTTTGTGAGTTTATAGTGGCATGGGACTTCAGGATTAAAATGAATGGTTGTTTTACCCATGCCAAGAAGGTTAATTGTGGAGATTAATGATGAAGAAACAGATGGGTTATCTTTAACAAAACAAGGAATTTATTTATGAATTTACACACTTGAAGTTGTGTCATTAGTTTTGTTCAGGAAAATATGTCAAATTTTTAAAGTTCATAGTTTCAATAAATTGTCATGAAAAGGAAATGTTCATCCAACAGATTAAATCGTCTGACACAAAATAATATTAAAAAAAATGTTAAGATAAAGTTAAGTGAGTTCATTGCTCACTGAAGGGATTTTTATGGTTTGCATACATTCAAAAGCAAAGAGAGATAGTTTGACATACTTAGCTTTCTTGGATTGTTGCAATAAAGTTCTTTGAAGTGCCAAGTGCTTCATTAAGACCAATAATATAATTAGTGAGTAATTTGACAGCGGTGAAAATCTGAATGCTAGATGCATGAATAGAAACAAAACTTTTCACATGACTTCAGACTTTCTTCTTTCATTGATTTAATTTTTTCCTTATTTTATATCAAAGAGGATTACATATAGGCTTGCTATTTTCTTTTTCTAGGCTCAACAGCTAATTCCGGTGTAAACAAGGTTTTCATTGGTCCAAAGAAAATTTCCCATAGGCTTGTGAATTTCTTTCCATCTTTTACTCAGCTCACCCAAAATTAAAGGGAGTGGGTAAAGGGAGCTGTTATTATTTTGTACTCATCACAAGTTCAATCCCTGGGCTGAGTAGCATAGATATACTCAATTGAAACAGGATCCACAATAAGTGAACAATTAACCAAGATGAGTTATCTCCCCATGACATGGATAGTGGAATGAGAATAATATGGCCTTCATAGATTGAATAAAGGGTTCAGTTTGAAATTTCTTGAAGGTTACCCAGGCCAACAGACACTTGAAGAACGGTGGAGGTCACAACAACCAAAATATATCTTGATTATATAGAAAATGAGGAGTTATTATGAGGACATTAGACTAAATGATCATAGCTCCTCATCACAAAAATGAAGACAGAATTAGAGAAAATATATGTATTTTCTATCTATAAGCCCAAGTTACTTTTTACCTCCCCAACAACTGGGAAAAATAGCTCTTTTACAAGTGGAATTGTATCATCAACAAGTCCTGAACTTTTATTGATTTTTTTTCTGAAATAACCCAAGTTTTGCCTATATTTCTGAAATGAGGCATTGTAATTTACACAATTTACATTGTTCAGACTGTTGTCCTCATCTTTGTTGTTATATTCAAAATTCCAATCACCTGAAAAAAGGCCAGAGTGTACAACAACCAAAACATCATGAATATGGCAACAAAAATGAGGACAACAGTCCCAAAAATGAAATAGTGTAAAACCCAAGTTTTGTTTATTTTAACACTTCACTAAATCAAATGAGGCCTTACACACATTTGTTTCATTGGAGTAACTCCTTCAGGAAACAAAGTTGTAAAATATGTACTTACAAAGAAAAATCTATTATATATTACAGATGGCTTACATTTCATACATTTTTAATTCTTAAAAATATTTTAATGTTGAAATTGCTAGATGTAACCCTAAGTGACATGCAAAATTTCTTCTTTTGAAATTCTTGCTTATGGAACTCTTCTGGATTCTTGCTTTCCAGGCAATGTCAATCATGTAAGAGAGAATCGGATCAGCCCAATAAGAGACTCCGAGTTGTTTGTATGTGGTGCTGTAAGCACCAGGAGTTATGTTTTCTTCCACAATGGGCTGTTGAAAGAAGACCTTCTACTTAGAGTAGGTGTCACTGACAATTTGCATATGAACAATATTGGGCAGGTATTAGCCAATAGCCAGCATGGGTCTGGGAGTGGGAGAATTATATAACACTAGTTTTTTCTCAGTTGAGTGAGGTGCTCTCAACATGTGGATGTGCAAAACAAACCAAACCAAACCAAACCAAACCAAACCAAACCAAACCAAACCAAACCAAACCAAACAAGCTATTTCAGCAATTGACGGACGATGGCAGACACCAAATTCAATTTAAATTCCTGAGTTTGCTGGATCAGCATCCAGTCTTCCAGTGATTGAATGGATAGAGAAGCTGGAGCTCATTTGCAGGCTATGTGGAATTGGAGCATGTGATCCCTTTGAGACTTACAGGCAGAGCATTTGCAGTTTACCAACAGCTGGATGACAAAGCAAAATCCGACACTGACCAGATAAAGACTGCCTTAGTTACAGCCTTTGCTACAGATTCATTCATGGCATACAAACAACTCATCAAGCGGCACCTGCGGCATAGCGAATCCGTGGATGTATACCTGAATCATTATATTCTTAATTCCTGTTCTGTTATTTTTCACTCTCCTTAATAATGATTTTTGTTTCCTCATATTCTTTCACACTCAGTAACCATTTGCATCTTAGTGGCTTTATTACTTTGCTTGGGGTAAAATGATTAAGAAGAAGAAAAAAAAATTCATTAAATAATTTTTAAAAAATTTGTTCTATTCCTGGTTTGGGGGTTTTGTGTAATTATTTTTGTAATTAGTAATGAAAATTAAAATAACTAAGCCAAAGTACTAAAATTCAATATTAGATTACTTAGAATATTTTCCTGGGTAGTTAAAAAATGACAAAAAAAAGGCATTCACCTATTCATTAAGTAATTTTTACAGTTATGTATCCTTTACTTCAATTTGCCAAACATTAAGCTAGGTATCTCCACAGAAAACATGATATCTAAGGTTTAAATTTAATTTTTTTTAAAATGAAAAATCTTTCTTGAAGCTTTTATTTTAGTTTTAAGCTAATAGATTAAATTTAATATTTCCAATTTAAGCAAAATACTTTGCTGTATTTCAAAACTAATTTAAACTGACAGGAATTCTCTTTATTAAAAAAATCTTTCAAAAAATAAAATATACTCTTCTGAAATTTTACTTGAGGAAGATTAGCTGATTTAAAGTTTAATTAATCTGATTTGAAAAAAATATTACTTTTAGTTTAATATATTGCAGAATGTATTTTTGAACACGGAGGTAGGTGTTTTGATTAGATTGACAGTTGGAAGTTTATTTTTTTTTTTTTTTCCTATAGGGGAAATACCTGTAAAAATTACTTGAGGAATATAACAATTACACCTTTTTTTATATAATTTTTTAACTATCCAGTAACCTTAAAAATTAAAAAAAATATTCTCTGTAATCTAATATTTTATTGAATTTTAGGTACTTTGGCTTCAAATTTCCTATTGGTTTAACTCTTATTTCCTGGTAATGTCTTGTATAAATTTCCATATTTACAAAAAATCAGCATGTTAAAAAAAGTAAAGTCCAATTTTTTAAAAAAATATTGGGTGTGGGTGGAGTTAATGAATTGTATTAATAAGCATTTCCATTTATGATTAGTAAATATAGTTTTTATTTAATAATATCATTTAACCAATGAACTAAAATGATATAGAAATTTAAGATTTAAAATGATAGATTATGCTAATTAAAATTTTAAAAAATGTAAACAATTCATTATTCACCAAAAAAAATTTTTTCTTGGTTTTGACAGAGGATGGCAAGTGCAACATTGAGATCCATAGATGTATTGGGATGGCCAGGGACACATTCCAAAAGCTGGGCAGAGTAATGCAAGACAAGAGGATCTCTTTGGTAACAAAGAAAAGAGTACTGAGCTGTTACATGACATCTGTCCTCCTTTAGGACAACAAATGAGAGTGTGAGCAACAATGAGGTCTTGGAGAGGATGCAAACAAGGAGAAGGCTTATACTTAACATCAGGGAGAGGCAGCTGAAGTTTCTGGGACATATAATGAGAAAGGAGGGCTTGAAGAATCTGATATCTACAGGTCGAATAGAGGGAAAGAGAAACAAGGGAAAACATTGCATGACATTCCTGGCAGGCTTGAGCAAGTGGATGGCAGAACATGGTCTGGGGGAGATGGAAGAGGCACAAAACTTATTGAGAGACACAAGGGATAGGAGGAAGTGGAGAGCCATGTTTATGTGCCATGTCCTTTCAGGACATGGCACATAAAAAGAAAATTTCTATATCTTATACATAAAAACAATTAAAGCTTTTCTAATTAAATAATGTCTTAGTTTCATTGCATTTTTAATGATTCAGAGCAGATTTCTGATAATTGGGTGCACTGTTTGAAAATAAATAAAAAAAAAAAATTTTTATTCCAAGGACTTCTGCATATAAACAATGTGGTACAAAAATTAATTTCTTGTAATTTCATAAAATTAAATAAGTGTGTGGTAATTATACATGAGAAAAAAAAAATGATTTTTGCCAAGATTTTCTAAAAAAAAAAAAAAAAAAAAAAAAAAAAAACAACATTTCTGAAATAATTTCATTTGTGAATAAATCTTGAAAATTTCATTAAAATCCAACAATTATTTTATTTTTGCAAGAATTTCCAAATCAATGCGTTTTTCACTGCAGACACTAAAATTACTAGTATACTAATTTTTGGTTTACTCGTTGATGCAAGAGCAAGAAAAAAGGTCAGCGGTCATTTTTTAGCGCCTTTTTTCAGTTGAAAAATATACATTCATTTTGAAATTCTTGCAAAAACCAAATAATTGTCGGATTTTATTGAAACTTTCAGAACTTATTCATAAATGAATGAAATTATTTTAGAAATGTTTGTCTTTTCGAAAGTCATGTAAAATTTTTAAAATGGTAATTTTTTTTTTTTGCATCTGTTACCCACCCCTTATAAAAACTCGAAAATTCGACTTCTGTGTAAAATTGGAATTGTATTTTAAAAGTGAAGAATTTGAAGAATATTATTATAAAATTAATTTTTTTTAATAAATTTCGACCCGATCAGCTCTGAATTGTAAAAATAAAAAACAATAAAAAAAAACAATTAAAAACTAAAGAAAACATTTAATTTTTAAAAAATTACAATTTTTTAAATAAATATTTAAAGAAAGTAGATTTTTTTTCTGTCCAATTTGAAAGAAAACATTTTTTTTTTTTTATTAATTTTATTTTTATGCAAGCACCAATTCTCAAAAAATATATTTTTTAATTTTTATTAATTTTATTAAACTAAGATTTGGGGCGAATTTTTCCGTATATTCTCACATAGTTTTTTTTTGTGTTTCTTTTTTTTTTTTTTTTTTGGTAAAATTGTAAAAATATTTTCAGGGATTTTTCTTTAATTGTAGAAAAAAAAAAAAAGAGAATTGAACGAACACCCTCGAGTCAAAATTAAATACAGTTGAGTACACACTTATTGGAGGGGGGTTAAAATATTCCCCCTCCTCCACCAACTCTTAAATAACCTTTTCTATAAAAACGTTAAAAGTATTAATTCATAAAAGAAAAGTAATGAAGATTTCTTTGAATCAGATATTTCCCTGATATGGGCAAAAATATTTTAAAAAAGCATGCGGGGAAGGTAGTAACGATTTTTTGGGGCTTTCATTCAAAACAAAAACTCAAAAAAAAAACATCCATTTTAGACTTCGGTGGTACCTATAAAAATATCGCTCATTTTTCTTTATGGGAAATTATTTTTCTATCAATTATTTTGTTTTTTGGGCGTTATTTTCTGTTTTATTTCGGAATCTAGACTTTCCATATCGAAAAAGGAGTGCTCAGAATATGAGTTCATGAACTTCATATAGTTTAAGAAGAAAATATTAAGATAAAAACAAAAGAGGGAAAATCCGTGTTTGGCATTTTTAAAAATAGTTTGAAATTCTGAAAAAGTAAAAAATGATTATCATCTTCATTTATTTTTTTATGACAAAGGAAAAAAAAATGTTTCAAATTTTTCAAAATTCTAAATATCGCAAGAAGGATACTAGCCACAAACCCCTTAGAAGACTTAAAAATGGTTGGTATGCAAATTTGTATTTTAGTAAACAAAGAAACATCAAATGCCAGATTATTTGTCAAATAAGAATGCAAAATATTTTCAAACATCATGCACTTTTCACTTAAACAACTTCGAAATAAGAATTGAATTGATTGACAACAAAGTTTGCTTCCATGACGTGTCAGGGTCAATCAAACGATGACAATAAAAATAATAACAATGTTGTGTTTAAAAATTTGCACTGCTCAATAAAAACACCGAGTGACTTAATTTAATAAAAATGACACTCACCAACCCCCGTCATCCAAACTGTAAGCATTGGTAAGTAGTAAAAATAACCAAGCATTTTGTTGATGTATCATTTTTCTCGTTTTAGTGATGACGACGACAGCGAGTCCAACATCCGGGCAAATGCAACACTTCCGTTTTCGCTTTTTCATTCATAAAAACTGCTTTTTTTTTTAAACGTTTCTGCTGCTGATGATGATGTGGTTTGTTGCGATTAGTAGCTTCTTATCTTATCTTCAAGTGTTATTACTACACAACCACCACCTTAAAGAATAGTAGATCTTTGAGAGGTCAGTAAAACGTTAATGAAGCAAGAAGGACGTTCGTTTTACTTTCCATTAAATTCTTATTTCAGAAAATCATTAACAACTGGACTGAATCTACACACAGAAAGCAGTTCAAGAATTTTAAACATTTGTTGATTAATTGATTTGTTTTATTTTACAGTTTATCAACCTTTCATGGGTTATTAAAAGCTATATTTTGGATTGTAAAAATAATTCTTTTTTGTGAGTGAATATTGCATTTGCAATTTTTGAGAATAACAATGCTTTTCCAGATACGGGAATAAACATGGGCAGCATGTTCTTTTTTGAAAAGTAATTTTTTCTTCATTGAATGTGTAGCGGACCATTGGGTGAAGATGTGTATGTATTGTAGAACACATGTAGGTAGAATTGACTGCTAGCCGGTCCAGCTACATGAGAAGGTTGGACTTAATTAAGCCCAAAGAAAACAAACAAGACCGATAAACAAATATATGTATTATAACAAGTTACAGGTTACATTGATTGGACAGTTACATGGACAAAGTGCGTGTGGTGAATATTATGCGTGTGTGTGTGTGTGTTGTGGTGAGTGTTCATACGTACGTGTATTGTTCTTAGCGTGTTCCCAGAATTTGGGAAACGCTGTATCTGTGAGAGCTCACATCTGCAAGGTGGTATAAGGCTGAATGCGTGAGGAAAAAAGAGGAAGAGGCGAAGGGTCAGCCAGTATTTATAGCCAGGGAAGAGAGGCCCCTGGTGAAGGGTTAAGGAGCTGAGGAGGAGCTAACTCCGACAAATGAAACAAAGTGACACTTTTTTGTCAGTGGTTTTCATATTGTTTATTTCAGTACGCATAATTTTTGTTAACTGCATTGTTTTTAAGAGTAATTTTGTGTACGTGTTTTGGCGTGGGGGCTCTCCTCTCCAACATTATGGAGGTATTTCCCAAGTCCCTGACCGCATGGAGTGCAGAAAAACTAAAGAAGGGGCCGAAGTATTATGAGGCCCTCAAAGAAAAATATAAAGACTTCATTGACAGTAATGAATTACTGTCAATACCATCTGTTTTGGAGGATGTTTCTACTAGAACAATCTCACTGCTGACCTCAGATGTCAAGTCCCAGAGACTGATTTGTGTCAGTCGAGAAATAATGGAGGAGGCTCTTAAAAGTCTCAACATAGCCCCAAAAGTGCTGGCCAAGAGGTCTAACACCATGTGGGATATCCTGCTGGCAACAGAGAATGAAGCCAAAAGTCTAGCAGATAGTATTTTCACCACAAAATCAGTGAGATTACACACAGAATACTTGGGCACCCGCAAGACTAGGATTACATTATATGGGGTGCCCTTGGACATATCTGAGGACCATTTAGGAGCCTTTTTTGCCCAATATGGACAGGTTGCCGAGGTCTCACCAGCTAAAGGCAAAACAGGCATTTCCACTGGGGATGTTCTCATACATGTGACACTAACAAGAAAAAGTTTCAATGACATCCCCAATATCCTGACTTGTGGTGGCAGACGAATTTTGGTAGTTGTGCAGGGTCGTCGGCCCCACTGCTGGGCCTGTGGTTCTGTGGGGCATATGTCTAAGGAATGTCCTGGCAAGAACCCTGCACCACCAACACAACAGACAACAACCCAACAGCCAACAATCCAACAACAGGCAGCAGTAAAGGAAGCTGTGGGTCAGACCCCCAATAATGCCTGTGAATGGCAGCAGGTTACCAGGAAGGGATACAAGGTGGCAACCCTTCTTCCACCTCCCCAGCAGGATGTATCACTGGGGCGAAAACAACAGAGCCAGAGGCAGAAGCCTACCCAGCAGCAAGAACAAGAACAGATGCAGCAACAATCCCAACAGCAGGGACAGCAGCACCAACAGACACACCAACAACAACAGACACGCCAACAACAGACACACCAACAACAACAAACACAGCAGCAACAACAGGCACAGCAACAAAAGGCACAGGCACTGGAACAACAACAGCAACAACCAGAGCAAGAAGTGCAACATGACCCTGAGCACCAGCTACTAGATGTAGGTATGAGGTGGAGGTCATGCCTCCACCTAGATTTTCTTCTTTAAAAGGGAGAAGGGACAATGAGGAGAACAATGACAAAGTTTTAAAAAAAGAAAGAGTGGCCATAGCAGGGTGGAAAGATCAAGAGATTACTCCAGGTCACATTTGGTTCCTGTCCAGATAAGGCTAAGAACCTCCCCACTTTCCCCACCAAAGTTTTGCTATTTCCCTCCCCTATAGCATCTCCTGCATCAGTCTACAAACAAACCCCTCCCAAGAAAAAGAAATCTTTCCCCAAGGGTCAGGCTAGTTGCTAGGTGGGCAGAAAGAACCTGGAAAGGGACCTCTCATCACAAAGTAAGGTCCTAGTAAGGCCTTTATTTAAATGTACCTCCATGGATGGCAAGTCAACAGAGGATCCTTGAAACTTTCCCCATGTACCTGGTGTGATGGCTCTCATCAGGAATACAGGGAGAAATCTGAAAGTGTGAGGTCACTTGGTGGAGACCAGGGATACATTCCCAAATATAAAAATGGTGTAACTTGGCTCTCTAAAGCTACAAAATATGTCACAAATGTGTGCAGAGAGGGTCCTGGTTATTCTCCACCCCTGTTTATATAGGACCCTAAAATACCCTACAGATGTTGGCGGCATTGTCTTAGGACGGGAAGTCTAGGAGAATCTGTCGGGGTCTTGTCCCCTGCAGATTTCCAGCAAGTATGTGAATTAGTGAATAACATTGGTTTTTAAGATTTAAAAAATGTCAATCAAGCTAGCCAGTGAATGTCCTAGAGTCAGAGTAAGACAGCCCACCTACTTTTGGATCTCTTGTTGTTCAGCGTAGATATGGCCACGATCCAGGAGACACATTTTGTTTGTGAAGTTGATGCTCAATCTCTGTCTAGCGACTTGTTATTTATTCAGCATATGGGGACCAGCAGCCCAGAGGTGTTTCCTTATTGCTTAAATGTAGCCTGGGGGGTGAGGGTGGATGATCAGAAGTGTGTCTCCTTATTCAGTCGTTCTTGGTAGATTTGTTGTGCTTAGTCTTAGTGGGAGACTGGAATGCTGTCCTGGACCCCAAACTGAGCAGGGAGCTAGGAGGAGGTTGGGTGATCATTGCCTGGTTCATCTGATCGTCAAGTTTGGTCTTGTCGATAGGTAACATGCAATCACCCAAACGAGGAGATGTGGACGTGGGCTCATAAGTGGCCATCTACCCGGGTAGACAGCTACCTGGATATGTTAGTGAGAAGGGTTGATCTAGATCTGCTAGATTGTCCCACATTCCACTGGTTAGGCTATTCGAACCACAGACCTGCCCAGGAGGCGTTAGATGTTAGGCCTAGAATGGCTGGACACTGGAAGTTCAATCTGTCCTTGCTGGACAGGGGGGACTTTCAGCAACAGCTGACTAGATTAGTACAGCGGAAGCTAGAGAGGGCAGTTATCAGGAATAGGTGGTGGAAGCAGCTTAAGGATAGCATTGGGTCTTTCACCACCGAATATAGACAATGACTCACCCTAGATAAGGTTAAGAAGCTGAAGACACTCAAGTATAATCTGTCTCTGGCAGAGGTTGGGAGTGGGAGGTCCCCTAGAGATAGATGTAGCTAGACAGGCTAGTGAGCGCTGTCAGGGTCAGGTAGTTAGATATGGGTTAAAGATGTCTGGCAAAGCTGTGAACATGGGTGCAGAATTGCACAAGGAAGGGATCTGTTTAGGTACTGATCGATACATTTGAGAGGTTGATACCCCAGAGGAGTGTACTCTGAGTCGGCCAATGATGTGTGAGGCATTTTGGCAACATTTTGAGAGCTGGTATTCCAAGGAACCTGGTCTCTATGGCAAAGAGTTCCACAGCTATTGGGCTGACTTTCCTCTCCTTTCGTCAACTGAAGTGGCTAACTGCAAGGATGAAATCACAGAGGGCAAAGTTCACTTGACATTAAAGTGGGTCAGCAGTGGCAAGTCTCGGGAATTTGATGGTCTGCCCTACGAATTGCACTTGAGGCTGTTGCACATCTTTGTGCTGATCTTGACAGTGATGTTCAACAACTGGTTCTACATACCCTATTGAGTCTCCAGGGGTGTGATTACGCTGTTAAGAAAGGGCAAGGATGGTGGTAGGAACTTAGGTGACTGCAAGCCCATAAATCTGCTAAACATAGAGTTAAAGATTTGGGCCAAGATCCTGACAAAGCGTTTGCAGTCAGTTGCCAACAGTTTGTTGGGACCCGAGCAGACTTGTCCTGTGAGGGGATGAACAATTCAGAGCAACCTGCATCTGTTCCACAAGATCACCGACAGAGTAGAGGATGATGAAGAAGCCGTACTGATCAATTTGGATCAGTTCAAAGCGTTCAATAGGGTCAACTATCAGTACCTGGCTGCTGTCCTCCAGTGCTGTGGTGCAGGTGAATGGGAAGCGGTTGTGACTTTTGTGCTGTCATGGTCAGTTCATAAGGGTTGTGCACTGTTGCCCCTACTTTATGCTTTAGTATTGGAGCCCCTCCTTCACCGGCTGTAATGAACATAAGAAGGCGATCAAACACTTACTGGCATCCTACTTGTCTGATAGTTGCAAACATCACATCGACAGAGGTGTCTGTACCCAACATCCATGTCGAGGGGGGTGGGGCTGGGAATGCCACACTTGGAGTGTCACCAACACACCTCAAGGTTGGCTTTCCTTCACTGTACATTGACAGAGGATTCTGTCGAGTAGTGTTAGGGCCACATTCCCTCACCTTACCATCTCTCCTCCGGTTACCAGGGCTGAGCTCTTTCATAAGCCTCAGGATCAGTTGGATTTCCTGCTCAAGTCTCAATCAGCCTTGAGGGCCATTCCTCTGTCCACAAACCTTTCACAGCCTAGGAGACTATTGTATTGGGAATTAGTAGAGGGATCCGTGAATGATCCACTCTGTCGGCAGAATGTCTTGTCGGTGACCAAGTCGCATTCTTTCTGGTCTTGAGTACCAGCACTGGATTACCTCAGTAAACGGTTTCGCATGCCTTCTACCATTGTCTCCAGGTGCACCCTTTCTGTGACTATATTGGTGAATTGAGGGCTTGTATCGATCCCAAGCATCTCGTGTCCATTGATCATACATAGGCGTGTGATAATGTGTCACCCCCATACTCTGGGGAGAAACAGATGGTGTTTCTCATGTTGCTAGCCATAGCAAGAATGGTGATATGGACGTCGCAAATGGAGGGAATCTTGTGATATCAATGGTATTCACATCAGGTTCTGGCCAGATTCTTTCGGCATCATTTGAAGGTGAAGATCAGAACTAATAGAGCGTTTGTTGTTGACAGATTTCAGCAAAAGGAGGGTAAAAGTTGCTAGCTTTGCGTGAGTAAATGGGATCAGTGTTGATTTTCTTTTTTAAGTCCGCTTTGAAGCAATGGATCGGTTTCCTGTGAACCCTACCCTCGGTAAGTTAGACACTCTTTGTTTACTTAGTTAATGTGAGTAAATGTTGTTCCTGGCTCTCTCTTTTTTGGTATGATCCATGTCTAGATTCGCAACCTCCCCAGTTTGTTTCTGTCCTCTTTTTTCATCTTGACTGGGTTAGCCTTCATTTTTCCCATTCTGTCATTTACTTTCTACTTTCCTTCTCCTCCATTAGTGAGTGTGTGTTTCTTCATTTGGTTCAAAGGCAGAATAAAGCAGCCACTCTTATTATTTTTGTGTGGTTGTTGGGTCCTGCTAACATTTGTTCTGTTTAATTAATGAATGCTTTGTTTTCTTTTGATTTTGATTTTCTAGGTTCATTCCTATTGTAGCATACCTACAGACAATAATGGATGTTATAGACAAGCGTATGGTTGCAAGAAAGAAATACGACAACAGCAGAAATAGATTTACATGATTTATTTCAATAGGAACGTGTGGTTTTAGGACAGCTACCTTGTGGTATAGTTCATAAGCCAGCTGCTGATCTGGGTTGATCTCTCATAGCAGTTCTCACTGGTTGGCGTGGCACTCCTCCTGCTGACTACCCAGACTGACCGTGATAGATCTCTTCCCTGGCCTCCTGTTGACTGCTCTTGTACTTCCCTGTGTGACCCCTCTTATGGCGTTTTTTATGGTTTAACATGCTCGAAAAACGATGCAAGCATAATTAGGAGGGAAACATTTTTATTGGTCGAGAAATAGGAACACTTTAAAATATTATTTTATTTTTCAACCAGAAATCGTGCGTTGGGCCTATGCGTAAACGACGATAATGGTCATTTTGTGACGGGGCCTTGTCCCGTTCACATCCGGCTCTCGCTCTTGAGTATGTTAGTTTATTTGCCTGCAAATCAGCCGAGATATGTCTTATTTTATTTTATAACAATGTCCCCATTCACATAAATACAGTGGTAAATACTGTATGTTGGTCTGCAGTCAGAGATTCATTTGACTCACTTCTAGCAGTTGACTCTTTCTATGTGCCGCTGGCGAATCTTATATGCATTGTTCTTGTCCTAAGTATTATTGTTCATTACCAACCTTCATGTGATTTTTCTATTCAGTAACCTTCTCTAGGTTACAACATTTTGGCAATGAAGATTAGCCAAAATTACAACATTTTGGCATCAAGGATTGGCCAAAATACAACATTTTAGTGACGAGGATTTACCCAAATCAGAAAACGTCACTAGTGTGCCATTTTGGTGTCAAGAATTTGGCCGCAAATCAAGGAAAATTTCACCAGTACAACTTTGGCAAAAAAAGATATTGCCAAAATCACACATTAAAATTCACCAAGGCTTCATTAGGAAAAAATAAAAATGGAAGACTTTAAAACGATACTATTTGAAATGGTCAAATGGCAAGATGAACAGCAAAAACAGTACAAACAAAAAATTTGATAAACTCATGGAAATGTTGGTAGAACAGGAAATGATCATGAATAATAAGAATGGATATTCGGAAAATGTTATCATAAATGCGATTACAGAATTTCACTATCTACCAGAAAAAGAGTTAACTTTTTCATCGTATTTCCATAGATACAAAGATTTGTATTAGACTGATTGTGCAAACTGGTCCGACGATAAAAAGGTCAGACTTTTGCTAAGGAAACTAGGCATCGTTGAACACAGTTCGTAAACTATATATTACCAAAGAAGACTAGTGACCTAACATTTAAATAAACAGTTACTTTGCTTCCAGAAGTTTTCAGCCTGAAAACATCATCAAAGATGGAAATGTATGAATTTAGTGAAAAATGAAGATGACGACTTCACAACGTTTGCGAACATAGTAAACATAAATTGTGAAAAGTTCAAATTGGTAGAATTAAGCCCTGACAATTTTAAATTCTTGATATTTATGCAAGGGTTGGTGCCAACAAAAGACACTGAAATCCGAAGAAGGATTTTAAATAAATTGGAAAATGAACCCAATTTAACATTGCAAAATCTATCAGAAGATTGTCAAAAATTTAGAAATGTTTGTCGAGATGCCAAGGATATTAAGAAAAGTGGCGTGTTGCACATTAAAAAAGTGCATCAAAAAAATAAAGTGAAGAAGAAAAAAATATCATTCCATAACCCTGTTACGCTTGTGGAGAATTACATTGATATAAAGATTGTCCTTACAAAAAGAAACAATGTTTTTGGTGTGGAAAAAAAGGACATAAAAAAAAACCAATGTAAGACAAAATTTAAAAAATGAGTGAGTAATTACACTAAAATTACTAATGTGGATAAATCTCCTATAAGAAAATTTGTGCAGGTAAAAATCGTGAACAAAAACATCAGACTGCAGCTTGACAGTGGCTCTGATTTGAATATAATAAATGTTTATACATGGAGAAAATTTGATAAACCAATGTTAATGGTTACCAAAATATCGCTTGGAGTGTTACAGGACAGAAAATAAAATTCGAAGGCAAATTTATGAAGAATGTAATGTTAAAAGATAAAACCTTGAAGTTAAGAATTTTGTCATAAAAAACATAAATAACCTGTTTGGAACAGATTGGATGGAACAGTTCAATTTATGGAACAGTCCAATCAATTCATTTTGCTCAAAAGTGAAAGGTTTTACTAACGAAGCAGAAAGTCTAAAAGAAGAATTAAAAACTAAATTCCCAGATGTATTTTCTGGTGGGTTAAGCAGGTGAAAGAAAATGAAAGCTAAATTTAAACTAAAGGAAAATGTACAAGCAGTTTTCAAAAAGGAACAAAATGTACCATTTGCTTTGCTAAAAGAAATTGATGATGAGCTTGATAGACTTGAAAAAATGGGTGTTTTATCGAAGGTGAAATATAGCGATTGGGCTTTGCAACCATTTATATAAAGAAAAAATCAAAAGTGATATGTGTATGCACAGATTTTTCCATGGGCTTAAACAATGCCCTCCAAAGTTATCATTACCCACTTCTGAGGCTGGAAGAGGTTTTTGCACAACTTAGTGGGGGTTGGATTAGTGGGGGTTTCCAAAACCAACCTATGTGATGTGTATCTTCAGAATCCAGTAGACAATGATTGTTTAATACTACTGTTCATGAATACACATCGTGGGATGTACAAGTTTAATCATTTGCCTTTCGGCATAAAGGTCGCTTCAGTGACTTTTCAGCAAGTAATCGACACAATGCTGAGTGAACTGGACTTTGCAGTTGTGTATCTTGACAATATTTTGCTGAAAAGTGAAAACCCTGAAGAACACAAAAAAAATATTTCATATTTTCAGAAGAATTCAGCACTATGGATTCAAACTGAAGGATGAAAAGTGTGAATTCTTTATGGACAAAATTAAATATTTAGGTCAGATAATTGACAAGAAGGGCAGGAGACCAGATCCAGCATGTGCCAGTGCTATAAAGGACATGCCTGCCCCTGTAAATGTCAGTACCCTACAAAGTTTTCTGGGGTTAGCAAGTTATTATAATGTATTTGTACCAAATATGCATTGCTTGCGAGCTCCATTGAATGAGCTTTTGAAGAAAGACACTGAATGGTCTTGGACAACAGAATTCCAGAAAGCATTTGAGAAAATTAAAAAAATATTTACATCAGACTTGTTCTTGACACACTACGACCCAAAAAAGGAAATAATTGTTGCTAGTGATGCTAGTGCATACAGTATAGGAGGCTGCATTATGCATAAACTAGAAAACAGCTCGATTAAACCAATTGCACATGCATCCAAGACACTTTTTCCAGCTGAGAAAAATTACTCTGTGATTGAAAAGGAAAGTGTAGGGATTGTCTTTGCTCTGGAAAAATTTCATAGATTCATTCATGAAGAAGATTTACTCTACAAACAGATCATAAACTGTTGATAACTATTTATGGGTCCAAAAAAGGATTACCGACTCATACGGCTAATAGGTGACAGCAATGAGGAACCATTTTACTAAATTACAAAATGGAATTATTTACATTATTCAGACTATTGTCCTTATCTTTGTTGCCATATTTACTACAACGTTTCAGCCATTGTATGCTCCAACCTTCTTCAGTTGGTTGGAATGTCGAACTTAACCCTTTATTTCACTCACTGGGGTAGACTGTTCTAGTTCCACGTGCAATATTTGGATGTCAGTTATCAGTTATCTCCTGTTAATTTTCCTCTGGAAGTTCTCCACTGCCTTAACCGGGTATTGAACTCACACTCTTTGGGTCCTGTCACTGGATCTAATTAACGCCTTTATCCACTCTGCCATGTGTCCTTGACGGACGAAACATTGTAATAAGTATGGCAACAAAAATGAGGACAATAGTCCGAATAATGTAAATAATGTACATAATACCTCATCTCAGAAATATAGACAGATACTGAAGGGCTGAAATATTGTAATAAATATGGCAACAAAGATGAGGACAATCATCTGAATAATGTAAATAATGTAATAATACCTCATCTCAGAAATATAGAGAGATACTAAAATGGAATTTTTACCATTGTATAAATTAAGTCATGCAGACAGGTTGTGCAGACTTATTCCAATTAATAACGAACCTTTAGAAAACACGGTCATTGCTTCTCTGCAATCAGAAGTAGAAATAAAAAAAATGTACTCTGCAACACTGTGCAGGAACTACCTGTGACATTGGAAGATATAGAAGTAAAGCTTTGGAGGAAAAATTTATTACTGAAATGAAGAAGAAAATTAAAGACAGGACTAAAGCAGATTCAGGAGTATACTCAATGTGCGATGATGTTCTCATGTACAGCAAAAGAGTAGTGGTACCTTTGGCAGTACAAAAGAGAGTCCTGAAAGAATTTCATGCAGGACATCCTGGTATATCCAGAATGAAAAGCTTGATGAGAAGTTACGTATACTGGCGTAGCATGGATGGAGACATTGAATGTCATGCAAAGGCTGTGCTTTGGCAGCTAAAGCACCACCAATTAAGTTCAACCCATGGTCAGAAACTGACCACCCATGGTCACGTCTGTATGTTGACTTTGCTGGTCCACTTAATGGGACATATTATCTAAATATTATAGACAATTTTTCAAAGTGGCCAATGATATTCAGATGTAACACATGAACCACACATGTAGTAATTCAGTTTCTACATGAACTGTTCATGAGGTTCAAAGTACCAGATTTGATTGTGTTGAATAACAGCACTCAATTTAAATTGAAAGAATTTAAGGAATTTTGCAAAATGTTTATGGTAGAACACGTAACAATTGCCACTTACCATCCTAGAAGTAACGGCCAGGCAGAGCATTTTGTGCATACCTTCAAAATGGCTCTAAAAAAAGCCAACAGTGGATCCACAGATGCTGCATTGCAGCAATTTTTACAGGTGTATAGGCTTACACCAAATATAATTGTGCCTTCGGCCATGACTCCAGCAGAAATTATGTTTGTGCAAAAAATACGACCAGTTTTTGAAAAAACTTATACCCAATAAGAAAAAACATGATCATGTGGTACAAAAAGCTGAAAAAAATTTTTATAAAATTGGTCAAAAGGTTTCTTTACTGTATGTACCAGTCAAATAAAACATATTAGGGAAGTCGAAACTGTCGTCCGAAGAAGTGTCAGGATGGTGTATCTAGTAAAAGGTCCTGAAATGGTGCACAAGGGGCACGATAATCAAATTAAAAGTAGATATTCAGCTGACGAGAACACTACTCTAGATAAGGTTGAACCTATGGGGGTTCTTTTTTAATACTTTCAATGTACCTATCCCTCAGAAAACTCTGGAGATAGAAGTCTGAAAGAGACAGAGTAAAAGCAAAAGATGGGTACGGAAAGGATCGAAATCAACCCAAAAAGGAAAAAAAATATTGATTCTATACAGTGGAAATCCAAAAAGGGGAAGATGTTGTATCATACCTACAGGCAATAATGGGTATGTTCCCGTTCACATAAATACAGTAGTAAATACTGTATGTTGGTCTGCAGTTGGGGATTCATTGTGAAATTCACTTGACTCACTTCTAGCAGTTGACTACTTCTTCTACACACCACTGACAAATCTTATATGTGTTGTTCTCATCCTAAGTATTATCGTTCATTACCAACCTTCATGTGATTATTCTATTCAGTAATCTTCCCTCGGTTACAACAATTCCCAATTTCATGAGCACATATTTTTATATATTTTTGTAAGCAAAAAGTAAAAGAAAAAACAAAAACAAGACATTTAGACTGTTTGTAAATAATGAAGTTTTTATGTCATGGGTTTTTTTGTAGGTTCCCTGAGAATTTATGGTATTGTGGTAATGTAGTATTGCATGGTGACAGATAAGTTTTTTGTGGTGAATGAGCAAATTGTAAAGAATGCATGGGTCATGAATCTGAGTAGCTAGGTCTAGGATAGAAAGTGTTGACCAGCCTTACCCCACTTCCCAATTGGCCTTGTGCCACAATTGTTTCAATTGAAGTAATAAATATGTCCTACTACAGGGTGGTCTGAAAGTCTTCTCACTGTAACCCTGTCTTCCAAATTGTAGGAGCTCGTGTCAGCCATCTGAAATAGAAAATTATATTATGTAAGGGTAACAAGACTTTCAGACCGTCCTGTACATCAGTCTATATTTCTGAGATGAGGTATTGTAATTATTTACACTATTTACTATTGTTTTAATCTTTATTGTCACATTCATAACATTTTGGATTTGTACGCTCTGGCCGTCTTCAGATATATGTTGCAATGTTCAGGTCATATACATTGTCTCCAAGCATACGTGGCCCGATGGATAAAAGCATTGGTTGAAGTAATCCAGTGACTTGACCCACAGTTGTGAGTTCAATACCTGGTCATACCTGGTGAACAAAAACTTGGAAAGTTGAGTTACTAAAGGGAATTAACTGAAACTGAAATAGCCAGAAAAGGCATGGTATGTGGAACTAGAACAATCTACAATGGTTCCAACATATATCACCTGAAGAAGGCCAGAGAGTACAACAACAGAAACAACAGGAATATGACAAGATGAGGACAGTTTAAATAGTGTAAACAAGTGCTACTATTTAACCAATAACTGTGGTGAGAAAGTATTTGTGTGTATCCTCTAACTCCCTCCTCCAACCACTCTTCAGCAAAGTCTTCAAGGCTTTAATGAGCACCAAAGTGGTTAAGCACCTTACATCCCATGATCTACTCTCAGACAAGCAATGCTGACGACCATAACTGAATTTATATACCAAGCACTTGACAATAACGGAGAAGCTCAAGCCATAACTTTAGAGATCTCTAAAGCATTTGATAGGGTCTGGCATGCTGGACTTCTTTGTAAGCTTCAGGGATACAGCATTACAGGATGATTATTTGACTTAATAAAATAATTCCTGTCAAAATGTGAAATGAAGGTTGTCCTAAATGGATTCTCCTCCAGTTCCTTTCACATGAACACTGGTGTTCCCCAAGGCTATATCCTGGGTCCTCCACTGTTTCTGATCTTCATCAATGATCTTCTTGATGTCATCAACTCCCAAGTTGACATCTGCATTGACGACACTACTATTTACACCTGTCTCAATGATAAATCCAGCATTGTTGACAAAACTAACCTGGCCGTAGGCCACAAGTAGGACCTCTAATCTGGGGTAGGAAATGGCTTGTAAACTTTAATATCTCTAAAAACGAAACGATCTCATTTACCCACCATAGAGAACCCTCCCTGCCTCCCATCAGGATGGCTACTGCCCACCTACACGAGAGCACCTCTCGACACCTGCTTGGTCTCACATTGTCCACTGACCTGAAATGGAACAACTACATTGAATCTACTGCAAGGAAAATTGGTTCTCTGTGTCGTGTCAGAAGGTTTTTCTTGCCTGATTCCATCCTTCAAATCTACAAATCAACCATTCGTCCTTACATGGAATACTGCTCCCATATATATATGGTCTGGTGCTCCCGCTGTTCATCTCAAGGTCTTTGACAAAATCCAGAGACAGATATGCAATGTGATTGGTCCTGATCTGGCATCCTGTTCAGTCATTATCTCACAGACATGCAGTGGCTTTCCTCTGTCTTTTCTACAAGTACTTTCATGGCACCTACTATTTTCACTGGTTCTCAAACTGCATGAATTTATACGTGCTACTAGGTTGACATCTCAGTCCCACTCTTTTACTGTCAAAATGGCTAAATGTAGCCATCTATTCTACTCCAACAGCTTCTTATCTAGCACCTCCTGTCAGTGGAACTCCCTTCCTATCACTTGCTTCCCTGATAGCTATAATCTTCAAATATTCAAATGTAATGTCAACTGACATCTTCTGATCCCTTGATCTTGATCCCTGTCCTTCTCTTTATCTTTTTCCCAAACACTTTACTCTTACTCTCTTTAACTCCAGGGTATTCCCGCCTTGCTTGCGGGGATTTGCTTTAAAAAAAAATGTGATTGTAATGAATTTGAATTTACCTCTCACATTTCTCATTCCAAGCCAGTATCCATTGCATCACACACCCTGCATTGAATAATAATAATAAAAAAGAAAATGAATCATTTTTATTTTCATCAGCTCACTGTCAGCTGCCATTCTAGCGAGCCAGCCAGCACCAACAGGCATCCAGCTCCATCCAGTCAGCCATCTCCAACAGGCATCCAGCTCCATCCATCCAATCAATTCCAACAGGAATCCAGTTCCAGCCAGCCATCCAGCCATCATCAACAGGAATCCAGCTACAGCCAGACAAATATGTCAAACAGGCTTCCAGCCCAAGCCAACCAGCTATCTCCAACAGGCATAAAGTTCCAGCAAGTCAGCCATGTCCAACAGGTATCCATTTCCAGCCAGCCATCTCAAATAGGCATACAGTTCCAGCCAGTCATACAAACAGCCAACAGGCATCCAGTACTAACCAATCAGCCATCCACTTCCAGCCAGGCAGCCTTCTCCAATGATCATCCACTTCCAACCAGGCAGCTACCTCCAACAGGTATCCAATTCAAACCAGGCAGCCATCTCCAACTGGCATCCAGTTCCAGCCAGCAACCTCCAACAGGCATCCAGTTTCAGCCAGCCAGCCAGCCAGCACCAACAGGAATCCAGCTACAGCTACCCAGCTCCAGCCAGCAATCCAACTCTGACAACCATTCAGTTCCAGCCAGCCAGCCAACCATCTACAACAGGCATCCAGTTCCAGCCAGGCAGCCATCTCCAACAGGCATCCACTTCCAACCAAGCAGCCATCTCCAATAAACCTCCAATTCAAGCCAGGCAGCCATCTCCAACAGGCATCTAGCTCCAGCCAGCCATCACCAACAGTCATCCAGTTTCAGCTAGCCAGTCATTGCCAACTGGAATCCAGCTACAGCCACTCAGCTTCAGCCAGCTAGCTATCTCTGACAACCATTCAGTTCCAGCCAGCCAGCCATCTCCAACAGGCATTCAGTTCCAGCCAGCCAGCCATCTCCAACAGGCATCCACGTCCAACAGGCATCCAATTAAGGTCAGGCAGCCATCTCCAACAGGCATACAGTTCCAGCAAGCAATCTCCAACAGTCATCTAGTTCTAGCCAGCCAGCTCCATCAGGCATACAGTTTCAGCCAGCCAGCCAGCCAGCCAGCCAGCACCAACTGGAATCCAGCTACAGCCACTCAGTTCCAGCCAGCTAGCCATCTCTGACAACCATCCAGTTCCAGCCAGCTAACCAGCCATTTTCAAAGGGAGCCATTTATTGCATGGAAGCCATCTCCAGGCATCCAGTTCCTGCCAGCAAGAAAGAAATTGTCCAGTTCATGCCAGCCAACCAACTCCAACAGGCATCCAGCTCTAGCCAACCATCCATCTCCAACAGGCATCGTTCTTGCCAGCAAGACAGCAATCATCCAGTTCATGTCAGCCAACCAACTCCAACGAGCATCCAGCTCTAGCCAACCAGCCATCTCCTACAGGCATCCATTTCCTGCCAGCAAGAATGAAATCATCCCGTTCATGTTAGCCAACCAACTTCAACAGTCATCCAGCTCTAGCTAACCAGTCATCTCTAACAGGCATCCAGTTCCTGTCAGCAAGAAAGAAATTATCCAGTTCATGTCAGCCAACCAACTCCAACAGGCATCCAGCTCTAACCAACCAGCCATCTTCAACAGGCATCCAGTTCCTGCCAGCCATCTCCAATAGGCATCAAGTTCCAGCCAATCTGTCATTTCCAACAGGTATCCAGCTCTAGCCAGACAACTACCTCCAACAAGCATCCAGATGCAGCCAGCCAGACATCCAGCCATTTCCAACAGGCATGCAGATCTATCAAGCTAGCTGTTTCCAACATACATCCTGTTCCAGCCAGCCAGCCATCTCCAGCCAGCCCGACAGCCATCAACAGACCAAAAGCTGTATTCAGTCAGGTGTTTCCAAAAGGCATCCAGTTCCTGCCAGCAAGCCATCTCTAACAGGCATTCAGATCCAGCCAGCCAGCCAGCCATCTCCAACAGGCATGCAGCTCAACCAAGCCAGCTGTCTCCAACAGACATCCAGGTCTAGCCAGTCATCTCCAACAGGTATCTAGCTCCAGTCAGCCAGCCATATCGAACAGCCATCGACTTCCATTCTGGCAACCATATCCAACAGGCATCCAGGTCCAGACAGTCAGCTATCCCCAAAAGGCATCTAGCCCTAGCAAGCCAGCCATCCCCAACATGTATCCAGCTCTAGCCAGCCATTCATTTCCAACAGGTACCAAGCTTCCACCAGCCAGCCATTTCCAACAGGCATCCTATCCAGTTCCAACCATCTCCAACAGGCATCCAGACAGCCATCTTCAACTGCCATCCAGTTCCATCCAGCCATTGCCAACTGGGATCCAGCTACAGCCAGCCAACCATTTCCAACAGACTTCCAGCTCCAGCTAGCCAGCCATCTCCAACAGGCTTCCAGCTGCAGCCAGCCAGCTATCTCCAACAGGCTTCCAGCTGCAGCCAGCCAACCATCTCCAACAGGCTTCCATTTCCAGCCAGCCATTCTCACTCACAGCAATGATATCTAATAACTGTCCTTTTCGTGACAACAATTCTCGATGGCCACAAAACAAAATTTGTCTCCTTTTGCCATTCTTTATTTGTCTTCCACAAGCTGTTAGACACAACACTTATCTTCCCTATTTCAAGTTTCAATTGAATTTATTGACAGATATCATATCTTTCTTACTACTATAAACGTTATTTTTAATGGGTACATGTATTTGAGTTGCTATCCCTTTTTTTATTTTCTTAAACAGTGAAATTAATAACTGGTATAGGTTGAAAAGTCTTACTAAAGATACATTGTGTCTCTAACAAGAATTAAATCTGCATCCCTTTTTCCATTAGGGAAATAGCTTCTATAGTGGAAACATGTCACTAGCATTTTGGCCACAGTAGTCCATCTTGATAGAGCAATGTTTGTATTACCTATTTAAGGAATGCACATCTCTCATTGGAACTTCAATAAATCTATATTTGCCAGCTTCAGTTTTGTCCCCCAACATAAACAACAGTAATTTTTGAATGGATTTTTTTAAATCCAACATTATTTCTTATTGCCATAAGCATTATTTTTAGTGGTATCCACATTTTTGAACCAATATGTTGTGTTCCTGCCAGCAGTAAAAATACCTGTCTACAGTAGAGGTGAACAAAAACTTGTTGAGTTACAAAAGGAAAATAGCTGAAACTGAGATATCCAGAAAAGGCATGCCATGTGGAACTAGAACAATCTATCCTGTGGACTAAATAAAGGGTTCAGTTCAAAATTCCAACAGCCAAAACATTGTGAATATGACAATAAAGATGAGGACATTAGTGTAAATTGAAAATTATTAATTGAAAAATTTAGAGTTAAAATTTGTACAACTAAATTTATTTAGAATACCAGAACTATATCTTTTTTTATTTTATATTTTTTTTAAATAATAAATAAGAATGATTTTAATTATTATTTATAACTTAATTGTAATTACAGAATTCCCCCTAGAATAAAAAAAAAATGGATGTAATCTGGAAATCTGTTCTAACAGACAACCTCAAGCAAAAAACGCTTTTGAGTCACTCTAGAGGTGGTGTTAATATATGGTGCACTGTCTGGACATTAAGTAAAACATTACAACCTAAATTTGATTGAACCTACACTCAGATGTTGAGAACTATATTCATCATCTCTTGGAGACAAAATCCAACTAAATCACACCTCTATGGACCTGATATTTCGAAAATCTTACATGGATGCAGAAAGTGATTTTCAGGACACTGCTGGTAAAACAAGAACATGTGATCTAATGCTCTGGATACCTAGCCATTAATCAAGACAAGTTGGTTGCTCAGCATCCACCTACATTGACTAGCTATGTTATGACACACAATCTCTGATAATATTTCGACCTTGATAAAGGTCCATGATGGCTGGTGTGATAGATTCATGAATGTCTGAGCTAACTCAACCAAACAATAATAATAAAAAATTCTTAATTTAAATATCCTTTTATTCCATGATTATATTTTATTTCAGAATGATAATTTTAATTATAATTTATAATTCAACTTAGAATTAAAACTTCATAGCTATAATTTATTTTAAATATCAGGCATAAATTATTTCAAATTTCTAAATTATAATTTAGAATTAAAATTTACAAATTATAATTGTTTAATTACAGAATTCTAATTTATAATTAACAAATTTAATTTTAATTTTTTTATTCTCATTTTTAAATTTTTTTCTTCAGAATTATAATTTTAATTATAATTTGTAAATGATTTTAATTAAAATTAGAATTTCAGAATTTTCTCACTGGTGTTTCTTTAGGCTTTTCTCACTGCTGTTTCAGACGTAAGTGGTGATGTGGTCACAGAAATTGTCTGACAGCCATGACTGGGTTCTCCTGCTTGTGTGGCATGGTGCAGAGTCCTGTTGCTAGACATAAGTTCTTTCCACAGCTACTCTCTTGACCCAAAGAAGCACTACCTCTTCAAGGAATTTGATGTAGGCCTCCATGTTAAATCTTATGCCCTGTGGGAAGATGAATAGAGGGATAACATTGTCATCACTAGTGATCACTCCAAACACCTTTGTAATCACCATTGGACTCATTCAACTCTTTCCAAATCATCTGCACTGTCCTCAAATTGATTGATTGACACCCAAACACTCAGAAATGTTGAAAAATTGATTGATTGACACCCAAACACTCTGAAATGTTCGTATTGGAGATTCTGGCACAAATGCCAAGCAGTACAACATGCCATTTTCAAATTGTGTTATGCTGCTCCTTTTCTCATAGACAGTGACCAACTGACCTTAGTATAATGTGCAGTCAACAAAATCAAAGTAAATGATGCATATACACAAAATTAAAAATATAAAATGGCGACAATTTTTCCATCGCACCCAAGGCATGTGCATATATATATATATATATATATGACGGCCATGAAAAGAGAAAATTTATTTTTATTACCACTCATGATGATAATAGATAAAAAGTAAAACTGAAAAATGGGCGAGCTAACTGGTTTCAAACCTCACTCAACAGAGCTAAATCAAAGTTAATAAATTATAATAGAATTATCACTAAAAAGGTGGACAATATGTATTGGTGGGGGATATTGCTTAGATGGGAATTAGTTGGAGGCCCAGTACGAAATCCTTCTGTTTACACAGAGAGGGCTTCAAAGATAAAATATAAATGGCCTCCAACGCTTTCAAGTGGTAATTTGAGTGGGACTTGTTAACAATGGTAAATGAATCCACACTAAAATTAGTGGCACAATTATGGTTATTTATTAGGTGCTCTGCAATAGAAGACCCGTATGTATTGGTCAGAATGTCTGAAGGAGTATACTTAAGATTGTGGATTTTAATTGGAATATGTTACTTTATTCTGGCATCCAGCCTTTGAGTCGTTCTCCCTATGTAGTGTGAGCCACAACTACATTTAAAGGAATAAATTAAAGAACTATTATGATGTGGAGGGAGAACGTCCTTCTGCATGGATGGAAGAACAGGCTTGGCAGAAAAGGCTACACATGTGTTAGCAGCAAAGTAGCAATGTCGAACTGCTACAGAAACCTGTCTAGCATATCTATCACTGATATTATATATTATAATTTATTAACCTCAATTTAGCTCTATTGAGTGAGGTTCGAAACCACTTAGCTCACCTGTTTTTCAGTTTTACTTTTTATCTATTATCATTATGAGTGGCAATAAAAATAAATTTTGTCTTTTCATGGCAGTCATAAAATTTTGAACCACAGATCATATCTTTATATATATATATATATATATATATACACGCACACACATACACACATGTACATTGTTGGTTTTCCTTTAGTGTATATATATATATTTATTGTGAGCCAAAAATTACTTTACTGTAGTATCCTGTTAAGTGTTGTTCATCACTTTCTGGTATGTCTTATAGATTCTCAGTAACTCTTGGCAACTGACTCTCTCCTGGGCGACTATCTAACTAATTATCTAACACATTCTTTGTAGGTTTCTTTATATATTGTCCTACCTCCTCTGATTGTTGCTGGGACAGTTTGCTGAGTTGGGGGATGATACCTAACATGAATACATTTCTACTAGCAATCATACTTGGAATTGTGGGGGCCAAATATCTTCTTTTTGTTTTAAAGCTTTATACAATCATTTATTTGTTTGAGAGATTCATGCATGACATAAAAGTGTAGAGATTTTAATAACTGTGCATTTCATGTGCATCTTTTAGGTGTCATGATGTAATGGTAAGTGCAATTGAAAGGTTGCATATTCATTTTAAAGAAAGAAGTTTTTTTCTTTAAATTCAAACTCTATAAACAAACCCATTATTAAGCTAAACAAATTGAATATTTTATTATTTTATGAACAAAACTTTAAAATATATTTTATAAATGAAAATTTAGATTCTTTAGATATTATTACAAAGATGAACATTGCTTAGTCCCCTTTAAAGGTTTGCCTATCATCCGGTTCACACTCTTCCCCTGTCATTTGAACAGTAGAGGTTTAATCCTTGTTTCCTACTTAGGATTGGGCTTCCAGATCCTTCAAAAGTCTTTTACTTTCTTTTTCACTTCCAGTAACTCTTTGTATCTTAGTGGCATCATTGCCTTGCTTAGGATGAATTTTTTTTTAAATTCCAAAGCTGTGATCTAAATGCTAAGGAGATTATCACTTTCTACACCAAAAATAACTTTATTTGAATAACTAAGCAGTTTAATTATTGTTGTGGTGTAGCTTAACACCTCTACAAGTGGGACTGGTCTTAGACTAATTAAACAGCACTCTCTCTTACTGAGGGAGAGGAGTTAACGATTAACTGTTTATTACATTAGTCTGCATTCTCAACTGTGTGCCATATTATTCTCTGGAATAAACTACTTCTGATTTTCTATATTTGTGTCAACCTTTTCTATTTATGACACATTTGTCACCAAATATTGTGTTATAAATAGGAAAGGTTGACACACATTTAGTTGCTGACCATCTGACAATTGCATACACATAGATATACAGGGTGTCCATAAAGTTCGTGTACACTTTAAAAAATTTATAACTTTATTTGTATTTGTGATAGAAATAATCTGTAAAAAATGTAAAATTTAATGTACCTAGTTTTAAGTGTAGCTAAAATAACTAATATGATTTCAGTCATTACTGTAAATCAGTTGGCAAATGTTTTCCGTGAACTGCAAAATTGTATTACCCTTTGTATTGCTAATGATAGAGGACATGTAGAAACTTAAATAAAATTTCGATAAAACCTTAAAAAGTATAGATTGACTTCTTTCTTATCCCCTTTAAAAATTATTTCTGTCGCAAATACAAATAAAGTTATAAATTTTTTAAAGTGCATATGAACTTTATGGACACCCTGTATATGTAATATGCAAATTGTGTCTAATAGACAAGAGGTTCTAAATTGAACATGGTATAAGATATATGCCAGTAGATACAAATGGTAAAACTGCACTTATTTCTTTATTTAGTCACTTTCTCACCATTGAAACAGTTTCCATATGCATTTTCTATACATATTTTCATGGTAATTGTTCTAATGACCATTCTGCTTTGGTATCTCAACTATATGAATTTAAGTGCAATACTAGATTGGCAGTAAAGTCCCACCATTTTACTGTTGAAACTGCTAGTTGGAACCTTAAGTTCTATTCTGATAGTTTCTTCTCTCGCACTTTTTTCTTGTGGAATTCTCTTCTGTTCCCTTGCTTTCCAGTCAATCTGCAATCTATATAGAGATTCTTAACAAAATCCAAGGAAGAATCATCAACATTAGTGGCCTTGACCTAGCATCTCAGATTGTTACTTTCTCACCCCCGTAATGTACCTTCCCTTTGCCTCTTTTATATTTTCACAATAATTGTTCTGATGAGCTTTCCTCACTGGTATCTCAATTTTACAAATTTAAGTGCAGTACTAGATTGGCAGTTCAGTCTCATAATTTCACTGTTATTAGTTGTAACTGTAAGTTCTATGCTAATTGTTTCTTTTATCACTTGTGAAACTCTCATTCAGCTTCCTGCTTTCCTGCCAACTTTGATCTTCAAAAATTTAAATTAAATGTCAAATATTATCTTCTGTCTTCTTAATTCCTGTTCTTTTATTGTTCTCTCTCACTCCCAGTCGTAAGGTGAACAAAGGAACCTCGATAGTCTCACATGGCACATAAAGGACACCACTGATCTGCACTTTTTCCAGCTGGGAAATATTACAAGTAATACTCTCTTGTTTCACCCCTTTCCCCCTACTTGTTGAATAACATATGTTATAGTTTCTCTGTATGGGATAAATTAGTGATAAGTATGTTTATATTGGTATGAAAAAATTGATTTGAGAACAATGAATGTTTGTCACTTGCTTCTTTCAGCTATTCTGTTCTATCTATTAAAGTTTAAATACAATATCAATCGCTATGTTCTCTCTTTTTAATTCCTGTTCTTTTATTGTTCTCTCTTCTTACTAACTTTTTTTAAAAATATTCTTTTATACTTAGTAACCCCTGGAGTCTTAGTGGCTTTATTGCCTTGTCTGAGGTGAAATGATAAAAAAATTAATTATTGCTACAGTTTTATACTATATTCACACTTGCATGGATAGATAACCAACCTTATATACTTATAAAAACTTCAAGTTTTGTATGTTCTTTTAAATGTGCTTATGTGATCTTGTGGGTGACAAATTATTTTCCACCCTACAGCCTCTTACCCCACAACTGAAACGCTTCAAGCCTCTTGCTACTCTATTTCAATTTCCATGGCAAATGTTCAAACAAGCTATGTTCCTTAGTTCCACCAGTTCAGAGCCTTACATCTAAGATCTGCCATGCCACATACACAGTGTTGAATCATCCTCATTCCTGAGAAAGGATACTTTGTGGAACAGACTCCTGAAAGGATGCTTTCCCAACTACTACAGTTTTAACCCATTCAAGGCTAGGATCAACAGCTATCTATCCTACATAATCTGCACTTACTTCCTCATCTTATGTTCATACAACAATCTCTTTCAGTAATCCACTACCTGGAGGAGCACTTAAGCCTTGTATTCAGTGAACATTTAGTTACGTATAGCTGGCCACTCATATTCGAGGATACCCATCTACTAGAGTGGCTAACCAATCCCTAATACAGACACTTTCTCAGGCGCATTTGTGTTTATTCGACACCCACAGAGCCCAACTGTGGTTTATAATGCAACTATGCTGAGCAGACCTTAGTTACAGTTTATGGGAGAGAGCGTATTATCTAGTGCGATCGACAATTTGAACAAGGCCAGCACACTCAAGCCCTCGGCCATGATGACTTGTGACTTTGTACTAGCACAGCTATTGACAGCACCAAAGCACCAATTTCACTCACAGGGCTTGGGTCAACCCATGGTGTGGTTTTTCAGGAACTTTATAAAGGTGCTGAATGTTGCGATCAACCTCTCCAGTTTGATAACATCAGGAAGTCCGTCCTTCCTTCCTGACAAATCGACCATCGTGAGATTCAAACCTGGGTCTTATAGGTAGAATGCGAACATTCTAACCACTCAGCTATGTGTCCATTACATTTAGTTAAGAAAAGAAAAAAAAAGAAATTCTTATCTTATCATCTGAAGAATGAGAAAAGAAAAATAATCTTTTTTTAAATTGATACACACATTTAAATATAACTGATTTTTAATAAAATGATATTGTGCTAAAGTAGCTTTTGACTCAACTTGTTTGAAAAAAAAACACAAACACACATCTATCTTAATATTTCAACAAAAAGTATGCAACACATGTTGATAGGCACAAACTTAAGCATTTATTTTTATTTTCTTTTTCATTTTTATTTTATTTTTTTGTTTCATTTTTTTTTTACTTGTTATTGTCAGTATTTTTTCTTCCATGTGTGATTTTTTTTCTCAAAATATACGATTCTGTTCTTTTATAACTGGATACAAAATTGAAACACAGACTTTAAAAAGAATTTTTTTTTTAATTTTTTAAAAAAGTTATAAAGATCAATGACACAATTCATAACACCAACTGTTGCCATAATAATAAAAAAGTAAACACAAAAACAAGAAAGAAGTAAATTACACAAGACAATATTTAAAACAAGAAATGTTGTGGGAGCGAAGATGTGATTTAAAAAATAAGATGACAGAAGAGTAGAATTGGCAAGAAAATCATAATTTCTTTGATATTTTATCGATTAAAAATGTATTTAATATTTGAATGTTTCTATGTGCGTGTGTATATATTTAAAAAAATTATTTTTAAAATTTTAGAAACAATCCCAGCCTAAGTAGCGAAAAACCAGGATGGTGTTCAATTAATGTCTATAAAGCGTTCATTTGTATTGTCAGCCTAAAAGATTTACTTTCTATTAATGAGAATTTTAAAAATTAAAGAAAATATTCAGTAAAGATTATATTCTTAAAGAATCAATGGATTTTATTTTTTAATCAGATATATTTTTTTTTTTTTTTAATTAGTATCACCCTATGTAAGGCAGTAAAGCCACTAAGACACAAGGGGGTTACAGGGTGTGGAAGAATTAGGAACAAAGACATTAATGATGAGCGGGAAGAGAAGAGAGTAATCAGGAGGACAGAAGATAGCGATTGACATTGCATTTAAATTTTTGAAGATTAAAGTTGGCTAGGAAGCATGGAGCCAGAAGGGAGTTTTACAAGTAAGAAGTGTGAGAAAAGAAACTGTTAGCATAGAATTTATGGTTACATCTAGCTAGATCAACTGTAAATTGATGAGATCTTGACGCTAGTCAAGTACTGCACTTAAATTCAAAAAGTCTAGGTAACAAAGTGAAGATTTCATCTGAACAATTACCATGAAAGTATTTATAGAAAAGATATAAAGAGGCAACCTTATGGCAGTGGGAAAGTGACTGAAGCTGAGTTACCAGATCAGGACCAATAATATTGCTGATTCTTCTTTGGATCATCAAGGAGATCAAGGTAAATAGCAGGGGCACTAGACCATATGTGGCAGCAATATTCTAAGCATGGATGAATGATAAACTTTAATTACTTCAAACATTTTTAGTGGATACCCATTTTTGAGCAGATGCTCTGTTTATTTAAACATTATTTATTTAATCTACCAGCCTGTCTATTTCTCCTGCAGCGTGATGTAGGTTCAAATCTTGCTAGAGGGCACATTTTCTTTAGTTTTCTCAGGTGTACAGGCCAATAGATGAACTAAATACTATTTAGAATATACAGAGCATCTAACCAAATACAACTATCCACTAAAAATGACTTCATATATGAAATAGATGCCACATTTTTATATATTAAAAAAGTGTGCATTGGCTTCTTGTGGGCTGGTGTACATGTTGAGAGATAAACACGTGTGCCTCCTGAAGTGCCGACAACAAACATGGCAGACTCAGAGCATGAGTCCACCTAAAGAAATGAAAAGGAACAATGAGAACCGATATATATATATATATATATATATGTACAAACAAGTTATAATATATTAACAATAATGGGTTACAAGTGACAAAGACAATAAAGTGCATGGAACAAATGAATGTGGGAACTTTTTGGACCAAAGTAAGTGAAGTGAATGAATGTGTCTACATATGTGTGTTCACCTCGGCATGGTGTAATTGTTAGCAAGCTTGTCTCGCTAGATCAGTTACGACTGAAAGTGAGTTTGATCTTCACTAGTTCCCCCCACAATTTTGGCCTTGTGCCACATCTAAGCTATGCTTAGAAAATTATTAAGGCACCTCAAGACGGTGTAATGGTTAGCAAGCTTGTCTTGCTAGAACAATCACGACTGAGTAGTGAGTTTGATCCTCACTGGGTGCCCCATGCTTTTGGCCTTGTGCCACATCTAAGCTATGCTTGGAAAATTGCTATGTGTGTGTGTAATGTTGATGCATGTCCCAAAAGAGGGATGACATTTTTCCACTAAAGATTTGCATGTTGTCATATCAGTGGGAAAGTAAGAAGAGCAAAATAAAATTTTATCACTGTGTATTTATAGCATTGGAGTGTGTCCCCCATAGGAACAGTATCGGAAATTAGGATTAAATAACCCAACCTGAGCATTCAGAGAAATCTTTGTAAAGAAAATGTGTTCTGTGCTAGGGAAACACATGTTCGATGATCCTTGCCTGTGAAAACATTTTCTTTACTAATATTTCTGGAATACACAGGCTGATAGATGATAGCCATAATGCACATGGTTTGATAAATAAAAATGGGGCATCTATTTCAAATACAAAATGTCCACTATAATAATGTTTGAAACAATATAAAATGTTGGATTAAAAATAAAAACCCCTAATTCATTAGAAAACATATACATGTATAAAAATCCCTTTCAGAGCAAATTTTATTAAAAAAAAAAAAAAAAAAAAAAAAAAAAAAAATGAAGATTGACTATTTTTTTATCTAATTCAAAAAAAATAATTTAAAGGTTTTTTTTTCTCTTTTAATAAAATGTAATAATGATAATAATAATAGCTGGCCACTCGTATTCAAAGATACCCATCTACTAGGGCGGCTAGCCAATCCCTATTGCAGACGCTTGCTCAGGTGCATTTGTGTTTATTCAACACCCACAGAGCCAACCTGTGGTTTATACTGCAACTATGCAGAGCAGACCTTAGTTACAGTTTATGGGAGAGAGCGTGTTATCTAGCGTGATCAACAATTTGAACAAGGCTAGCACAGTCAAACCCAGGGCCACAATAACTTGTGGCTTTGTGCTAGTGCAGCTGTTGACAGCCCTCAAGAATTTTGTCTACCCAATTTCACTCACAAGGTTTGGTATGGTTTTCAGACATTTTCCAAATGTGTTGCATGCTGGGATTGACCTTGATCCAGTTTGATAACATCAGAAAGTTGCCTTTCTGACAAATCGACCATGGGTGACATTCAAACCCAGATCTCATGGTCAGAAAGCAAACGCTCTAACCACTCGGCCATTGTATACACTTTTCATAATTTGTGTGTTAATGCCTTAGCCCCTTTGACTTGAAGCTTATGGCCACATCACGTTGAAACACAGGTTCCCATATGATCACTGAAGTTAAGCAATGTTGAGCCTGGTCAGTACCTAAATGGGTGACCACTTGTGAGTACAAGTACTATAAGCTTGGTTGTGCGAGTGCAATGGATAATAGCTCACAATTATGAATCAGAGAGCCAAGTTCCAATTCCATTTGGGTTTGTTATATTCGCTTACTAGCAAATACCCTTTAGAAAATTATGAATCCACCTCCTCTCCCCCAGCTATGGGTTCATTAGTAAGACTTTTATCACTAAATTATTATTATCTAAAAAAAAAAAATACAATCTAAATATATTATTTTCGCTTTAAATAACCTGCAACAGGTTGACAAGTTATAGAAAATTTATCCATCAGTCAGTGAAATACTAATTAGCTACACATGCATGCATTTTAGATTTATTTACATTCTCTGGGATATAAATGCATAAGAACAACCGTGGCCACAAAGTGAGGGATCAATTTATGTATTGTTATAATATAGTATTTATATCCACATTGTAATTTATTGTTTGTTTATCAACTGATTAGGTATGAATTTGCCTCTTCTCCATTCCCCCTGCTAAGGATTAATTAGTAATACTTGTATAACTAAACCATTATTATCACAACAAAAAAAATACTTACAATCTAAAAATATTTTCTGGCTTTAAATAAGCTTCAAAAGGTTGATAAGCCATAAAAAACAAATCAATCTCACACTAGAAGTGCACAAACTCATTTCAACTATTTTTTTTAGATGTTCTTCAGAAAAAGATTAATTTTAAGAAAAAATATTAATAAAACTCACTTGATTTGTATAATAAATACTAACAACTGAAAATAAAAATAATGTACTTAACAGTTTTTCAAAGGAGTTAAAATTATATTTAAAATATCCCATCTTCCTAAAAATTCTAATTCATGAAATATTAATAATAAAACAGACAATTTGATAAAAATTCTTAAATATTTCCAGCTACATACACAGCCATTCATTATAGATATGCTAAAAGCAGGAACCTCACCAATAAGGTAACTGATCTGAAAATGCAGTCACCAGACATACACAGCATCCATGATAAAATGATCCTAATTCAGTTCTTGAAGAGGAAATTTTCGTGAAGAAATTTAGTCAAACTTGAAGATTAATTTTAATACTGGGAGGAGATTACATCCAAGTTTTCTGGACCCCGATCATAATGCATTCTCTAATGATGCAGAGAGTTTAATCCTCATTGGGTACCGATGTCTTTATAACTACACAAGGCTAACTTTAATTAAATTAAGCAAGTTTCCTGAATTTATGTTATTCATATATATTCATTTTGCTCTGTTTATGTCCCAAATTCAGTCTCCCTGCACAGTCACTGAAGTTAGCCTGAACAGAAATTTGATGGATGACCGCTTGTATCAGGTGCTGTAAATTGTAGGGACATCATTATTATTATTATTAATAAATGAAAATATAAAATAATAATAATAATAATAATGAATATCATAAATAAAATAAAATAACATTAAAATATTGATTAAAATAAATTAAGAAAAAAAAAAAGTTCTCCCAGCATGCATCAGAAACTTTCACTGCTGGAAAATAAACATTGATTTTATTTTCTTTGCTACTGACCTTTGGAAAGTTCAAGATAATGGTTCAGAATTGGAAATTGGAGAGCCAAGTTCCAATTCCAGCCATATTCGTTATATTCACTGACATGCAAATATCCTTGGGAAAGAGTATGAAGCCACCTTTTCTCCCCTCCAGCTATGGGTTAATTAGTAGGACTTGTATTAGTAAATCATTATTATCTCCAAAAATATTCTTACAATCTAAAAATATTTTCTGGCTTTAAATACCCTTCAAAAGGTTGATAAGCCATAAAGAACATATTCAACTATATCCAATGCAGATAATGTTATATAATTATCACTAAATCATTATGTCTAAAAAAAAAAAATTGTATCACTAAATCATTATTGTCTAAAAAAAAAATTCTTACAAATTAAAAATATTTTCTGGCTTTAAATAACGTGCAGAGACTTGATATGCTGTTGTAAACAAATCAATTAGTTAGTTAACAAATTAGTTAAATAAACAGCCATGACATGGTAAATATGATTGCCTTGAAAAACTCATTTTTCATGAAGTTCCCTCCACACTAGGTGCTTTACAAAGTTAATACTAAAAGGTCTGCCTTGAAGTCAAGATAACTGCCACCATAGCTAGAAATCTGATTGAGCTAAGTTATAAAAAAAAAAAATTCAATCTCAGTAGATGGGCCTTCCTAACTTGAAAGATTGGTAGAATGCAATCTTCCTTCTATTTTCTGCTACACATGTTTGGCCTTTGTACTAATCTAAGCTTAGTAAATATAATTCCAAATGAAGCTTGTTCCATTATCTGGCAACAATTATTTAAAATACAGTTTTCAACTGTAAAAACTTTTTTAAGAATATTTTAATATCTAATCAATACTTTAATGCAGTGGTTCCAAAACTGTTTTTTCTCTGGGTTGCATTTTTGTAATGAAAATTTGCTTGCACCTCACCAAATTTTATGTAATAAAAAGTACATTTAAAAAACACAAAAAAACAGGTAGGGTTAAAGGGAGATAACCACGTATTAAAGGATCAGAACATTATGATTGATAACTCTCTCCTCCAATTTGCTGAGCCTAGTTACCATATTCTTAATACTTGATATAATGCAAAAATATGACAATGATAAAATTAGTCAGTAATTATTTAGAATTATTTATACTGGGACTCATGCATGTAATTACAAGTAATCCATAATATTTTAAATTTTGAAAATCATATTTACTTTTGGCATATGAATTTTTAAAATCTTTGTCTTTCAATCATTCTGCCTCTTCTGCTACCCTCTTCCACATCATTTGGGAATAACTGCTTTAATGTCACACAAAAATATATACTCTTAGCATATGAGCTCTTCTTTTTTAGACTTTAATGAGGTATTGAAGAACAGGAGAGAAATCTTCTATTTACCTTCAGGATAATGGTGGTCATGGCTCGCCACAATTTCCTGTCCTCCCTGTTCTGCTAATCATTTGCTCAAGATCATTAGGTAGGTTATGCATTGTTTTTCTCTGTCCCTCTTATCTTCAATATGTCCTGTGAGTATCAAATTTTCTAAGCCCTCTTTCCTCATTACCCTAGAAAAAGTGTCTTTTTTGTTTCTATTTCTTTAAAAACTTTGTTATTGCTCCTATATTCAGTTCATAGTATTCTCAGCATCCTTTTGTAGGACCACATTTGATAAAGTGAAAATAACAAAAAGGAATGAACATAACTCCATCTAATAAAGTAAAAATTCATAACTTTATAAAGTATCTGCTATAAAAATGATTGTTAAAAAGTTAGTCTCAGAAAAATATTTGCCAACATTTGAGGCTCCTGAGGATGATCAAGCTAAGCTTAGTAAATCCATTAATTAATTAATTAATCCATTAATTAAAAGTTCTGCTTTCAGACAGGTGAGCCTAGTGATTTTAAATGTCACCATTGCATTCAAAGGGAAGGGTTATGTCCTGATATATAACAAAAATCAAGAGTCATTTTTGGTACCACCGCCTGTAATAGTTTATATATTAACATATATAGAATAAGTGTATTTACTAATTTTGCTTCCTTAATCATATTTATGTTATATTATTAAAAATGTTTAATATTTCATATGAGAAAACTCAATTTCTAGAATGAGGTGTTATTATTTACACTATATTCAGACTATTGTCCTCATCTTTGTTGTTATTATCACCTTCTGTCTGAATTTCTGGGATGAGGAATTATCATTATTTACACTATTTATATTCAGACTATTGTCCTCATCTTTGTCGTTATTACGTTTCGACCATTGTGCCCACTGGACTTCAGGTGTATAGTCCAGGGATATCTCATCTAGTTCTAATTTTTAGTACTGCTCAGTTATTGCTTGCCCATTTTCACTGAGTTCAAGTACACACTGCCCGACCCAGAGATTGAACTCACAATCCCCATGTCACCAAATTCACCAACTATATTTTTATCATATTTATATAAGAAATAATATGTCATTTGTTTTTTGTGGTTGGAGCAAAAAAATAGTGAATAATAATGTTTCATTAACTGATACTCTTAATTGCCATCAGTTTAGTGTTAAGGTTACTTACTAATGCAAAGGGAGCATACAAATTGCCAAAAATAACCATAAGTAGACAATATAAAGCTGTTACTGTGAGAATAATTAACATCAGTTTCAAATGGCAGAAAAAAAGAATACATAGATTGTTTTACAACTGACCTTTTAGTATATATACTTATCTGTGTATAGCTGACCACTTGTATTAAAGGGACACTTTCTCAGGTGCATTTGTGTTTATTCAACACCCACAGAGCCCACCTGTGTGTTTATACTGCAACTATGCTGAGCAGACCTTGTTTACAGTTTTCTGGGAAAAAAGCAGGTTATCTAGCATGATCAACAATTTGAATAAGGCCAGCATGCTCAAGCCTTTGGCCATGGAAAGATTAACAATCAAACAATTATATTAAAGTTTCAAGAGTGCAATTGGAAAAATCATTCTCTCTAAATCACTTGTTTGAGTTCCTTAATTTGAATTTACATGTGTTTTATTTTTTTTGGTCTGAATGGATACACCTGACCAAATTCACTGGCAAAGATCTTGGCCGTTTTGAATGATTAATTAAAAGAAATTGAAATCTTACAATCTAATTGATTGTGATTTGTACATTAGTTTCTGTGCTTATGGCAGGGAATAATTTCATTAATGTTGGGCTTAATCAAAATTAGGAATGCATAATTACAACATCAATTTATTATGAAATCAGTTCCAAAACAGACTTCTTCTATATAATAAATGTGAATGCCAGTGTCACACCTTTTCAACTTTACTCCTAGAGGCCGTAGCCCAACACATCATGCCATTTTGGAATCAGGCTGACTGAGTAAATTAAAAAACATTCGAGGCCAGATCCAGACCTGCAATCCTGAAATTTTGGATTCCCAAGATTTCAATACTGTGGTTGTTTTCTGTGAATTTTTTTTACAGTAAATTTTTTTGTACAATAATAATTTTTATAACTTAGAAATAAATTTGGTAATAATTGAAATTAATTGTGTAATCCAGTGAAAATCCTCCATGAAATTTGTTATTTGTTTGTATTGAAATAAGGACCTACATACATCAAATGGTCTTTAAATTAATTGGTGGCAAAAGAATTATCGTTGGACTTTTAAAAGGTAAACTTAAATATTAGTGGAATACTTAAATGCAGTGATCAATTTTGAGTTCTGTGGTTTATTGTTGCCTATCATATATGGCAGCAATACGCCTTGCAAAAAGAAATTTCCATCAACAGAGGACCAGATTGCAATCAAAAGAGCCAAGGGTGCAGTGAGGAAAAGAAAGTTCCATGCAAATTAAAACCAAGATCAAATAGCAGCCAGTAGAGCTTCCACTGCTGAGAATATGCAAAGATTTAGGGACTCTCAAACTCCTGAACAAGCTGAAGAGCCAATCAAGATCCCTTCACAAGAGACAGCTTAATTGCTGCACAATAGGGCTGCTTTTAAGCTAGTTTTCAATATATAATTATTGTCCAATAAAAATATGACAATATTTGACTTACGTTTCCTCTGAGTTTTGGTCCACCACTGCTGTGACCTGGTATTGAACTCACAACAATTGGAGAGTTGAATTAAAAAGGGAAACAACTGAGACATCCGGAAGAGGCATGGCACGTAGAACTAGAACAATCTACCCCAGTGGACAAAATAAAGAGTTTGGTTTGAAATTCCAATAACCTGAAGAAGGCTGGAACATACAACGGCCGGAACGTTGCAAATATGGCAAGGAAGATGAGGATAACAATTCAAATAATGTAAATAATGCAAGTAATCACAGAACCTCATCTCAGAGATATAGACAAATTTTGAACTATTTACGTCTTTTTCACAACATTTTGGCTCATCAATTCTATGGCCTTCTTCAAGTGAAGTACTTTCCTAAAAAGAGAGGATTGTTGCAGACACCCTGAAGTGAGGAACCATATGGTATAGGATATGGCCTGTGTGCCCAAGTAAAGATGAGTCACAGAAATGTTTCCAACTAGCGTCCAGCTGGCAGACAAAAGCAAGTAATAAAGAACCTGTGCAAACACCCTAGTCACAGGGACCAAGGCCCTGCACTCCTCCTTCTCTCACCTTCATAAAATTTCTTTAACAGATCATCTGACATTAAGAATTTATTAAATTTTACAATCTTTTGAAAATCTGTCACAATTATTACAGCTTTAATCATGGGATGATAGAAACTTTTTACTTTAATATACATTGTAACCCGGATATAAGAGACCCTGATATAAGAGAAACCCGGATATAAGATATATTTTATCTGGTCTCAAATTAGAGCCATACTTACCTAAACAAATGTAGACCAAACCCGGATATAAGAGACTTCTTCTCCGGTCCTGACAACTCTCTTATATCCGGGTTACACTGTATATATATATATATATATATATATATATATATATATTTTTTTTTTTTTTTTCTCTTTTCATAATTAACTTACAGATTTTATAAAAAATTTTCACAAAAATAATAAAAAAGGAGATGAATTTAAATTGGAATTATTTTTCTGTGGAAGCCCTGGTATTAGGTAGAAAGAGAGAGTGAGAGAGGAAGTGAATGTGATGTATAAAGAGAAAGAGAGAGTGGCATAGAGAGAGAAAATGAATGTGGTGCAAAGAGAGAGAGAGAGAGAGAGATAAAGTGATAAAGAGAAAGAGAAAGAAAAATAAATAAGTGTAAGCAACACAGAAAATGAACAAAGTTTGAGTAAATAATTTTAAATAAAATTAAAAAAAAAAAAATGGCTTCTCTGGCAACAGTTTAGTGCAGAAACAATTCATTTGTCTTTCTTTATAATTTTGCATCATTTAAAAAAATCCTTTCCATTCCTAAAAATCTATAAAAAGCCACCAAGATAAAGTTATTGAACCAGATCACACCAAACTTTAGGGTTTAGAAAAACAAAAACAAATGAAAACACGACACAAACATCAAGAGCCATGATTATATTGAATATGTCACGGGTCTCCAAAGTACAGGCCACAAGAAGATTAGTAACATAATAGACTTTTTTTTTTTTTAATTTGGAGTTAATTACTTTGTCAGAACATTTATTAATATTTGATATTTTTACTAATTTGTATAATTTATCAGTGGGTTTTGTTATATTTTACTTCACTTCTGAATCAGTTGCTGATTACCAAAAGGAGCCAAATAAAACTTATTTAAACTTTATCCGTTCATTTATAAAACTGATGTTTTTCTTTAGCCTTCGAAAATTTGTAAAATATACAATGTGGCTGTTGTAGTTTGAAGACCAATAGAATACAGAACTGGAAGGCTAGATATTTTTTTTATTGTTACTTTAATAAGATCAATGATTATGCCATGGGCCTCCAAACAACAAGGCACTGTGAGCTTTAATCAGTAATATTCCAGGAAAAAGATTGCTTCTTTTTTTTTTATTATTTGTAGTTAATTGTTTTATCAGAATATTTCTTAAAGCTTTGATATTTTTTTTTACTTATTAACATAATTTATCAATGGATTTTGTTATTTCACTTCACATCAGAATCATTTGCTGATTACAAAAAAGAGAACCAAAAAATGATTTGTTTATTTATAAAACTGATGTTTTTCTCTTTGGCCTTTGAAAATATGTAAAATAAACGATGCAGCTGTCAAATGTTTGGAGACCAATGGAATATAGAAAATTTTGGGAGGGGGAAAAATAACAAGAGAAATGTGTGACCATTTGATAACGTGCAAGGTGTTCAGCATGAAATATACCAAATATATGTGTTTTATTCAAGAGAAACAAGACAATATTTCAAAATGACGAGACTTTTTAATACAATTATCTATCAAAGGGGAATAGTGGTTATACATAAAAAGATTCCTACCTGAGCAAATAGCTCCACCAGAATCTTTATTCTAGATTTTTCTATTCAACCAACCACACTGGAAGGATCGTCTTTATGTAGCCATTGCCACAAATGCAGACAACCAGAGTTTAAAATTGGCAAATGGGGGAAAAAATTTATAAAACAATTCATTTCTTTAAAATGAACACAAATATTTCCAAAAAATACTTTGTTGCACAATTTATACATTTTTTTTTATTCATATATGTATAAATTTTGTGTTAAAAAAAAATCATGATTAATAATACTAACTTTTCAATTTGTTGAAAGAAAAACAAATAAAAAATAACCTCTTTTGTTCCAAAACATATATGGCCTATAAAAAAAAAAAAAATCTAATCAGCAAAAATCTCTTACATTTATTATATTAAGAAAAAAAAGTATAATAATAATAATAAATTATTAGGACTCTCCCAACTATATTAAAAAAAACAATTAAAATGCTTTGTTAAATTGTGAATGAAAAGGAATTAGTGAGGTGGTGGTAGGGGACTATATGTGGTCAGTGATGAGAATGGGCACAAAGGTTGTATATAATTAAATAAGAGAAAAATAATGAGAAAATCTGGATAAACTGAAGGTGTTTTGCTATTTATCTAGCTTCATCTGAAACTTGGAAGTGAAATAACATTGATTATATTTCAACTTTTAAATTTTATATTGTGCTTTCATTGGTTATTACATGTATTCCTTACGGCATCTGCGTTTGTTTAATTCTTGAAATGCTAGTGTAATCTAAGTGTGTTTTAAAAATTGGGTTTATGAGTCAAATTTAATTGCGATAGATACAAAGAAGGTTTGAATTGAAGGCATAATATGTGGTTACATCGTCTGCACATACAAGGACATATGATTTACAAATATTGATGAACTGAAGTAGTGTGTTTGGTGGGAGATTTATTGTATATTGATTATTTATTTATATTCCTTCTAGGTATTTTTTTCCATAATAGTTTTTTGTTTTAATTTTTTTACTAAGCATTTTTTAAATCAAAATTATGGCTGGTTTTGTTTAAATTATGTTAACATTTCAAAAATAAAACAAATACAGAAACCATAATTTATACACAGCCAATGAAAAAAAGAAATGTACAATCTAAAACTGATATAAACACAAACACCATAAAATATGTGTGACATCTGAACAACCAATGAAAACAAAGAACAGAAAATTTAAAAATCATATCATAACTGCATTATTTCACTTGTGTGTGTATATATATCTCAACAAGTAATGGATTTTTTTATTAATCTGACAGATTTTATCACTTTTAATTTTATTTTAGCAGATATCCATATTTGAGTAGCTACTCCATTTATTTATATTTTAAAGTGATAAAATGTGTGTGTGTGTGTGAGAGAAGGGATAAAGAAAGAGCATCATCCATAAGAGTTTATTTTGTATAACTATATATGACAACAGATATGAAGGTTAATTTAAACAAAAAAAAAAAGTTTAAATGCAATGGGAGAATAGAAAGTGATTTTGTTAAAATATGAATGTTTATTTAAATCAGCCTTTAAAGAAGAGTATATCTTATATAAACCAGCCACGGGCAAACTGCAGCCCATAGGCCACATGCAGCCTGTTTGACTGCCTGAATAACACAACTAATTTCATGAGGAAAATAACATTTCTTAAAATTTGGTTCATTTCTCTTCTCACTTGTTCACTCACACATTCTCTCGTACATACATAATGATCAAGTACAATGTTTTTTCAATTTTTAAAACTTTGTCAAAGGTAATGTTTTCATCATTTTAAACCATTGGTGATTTTCACTAAGGAAGATCAGACATGTAAATATCTTTTGCTTTAGAAACAGGAAACATTCATAATCATTTTTTTTCTTTGGTGAAAAAAAAAAAAAGAAAGTATTTTCAAGTTAATAAATTAGGAATTAATCACTGTCATCAGTGATAATATTTCCGCAAGACTTCAATTTTTTAATTATAGAAAAAGGTTTTCTCCAAAGGAGAAAAAAAAAAAAATCAACTTTTTCCTATTTCTAAGGCAGTCACTTACACATACATTCTTCTGTACTGAAAAAGGCCAAGGCACTTTCAATGAAAATTTACCTTGAATTTTTTTAGTAGTGTATCCCACCTCATAATGAGTCATATCTCATGCAGCCCACTGGTCAGAAAAGTTGCCCATGCCTAATATAAACAAATCATGTTACAAGGATGGTATGAATAAACATTGAATTATTAACAAAAAAATCATACTAATTTTCAAACAGAATACTGATTACATATAAACTTTTTCAGAAGAGGAATACCGTCATCCTTGGTATGTTTAAAACAGTCTGAAGAAGAAGACAGTACATGATTTTACTTTTGCACTTAAAAAATATCTGATCTGAGAGAGAATTCATCATGAAATAAACAAATCTGTATTTTATGCTCCCTCTCTCTCGTGAAAGATCCCTATTTTTGAGCATTGTAAGATTGACTTGGGTTAGTACCAACGAAGGCCAAGTAAAGAATGAAAATTGTTCTTCAGAAATTTTCTTACATTTGGAAGATGAATCAAATATCATTAGCCAAATCCTCAACATTTTAACAATTTCAAAGCTTGATAAGCAATAATTAGAAGATGACAAACTGTGTCCAAAATTTAATTTACTTTATATTTTGAATTGATATTCTGGCTGAAGTTTTTTAAACACTTTTCCATGTGATAAAATACCAAAAGCATAAAAAGTAATGCACTAGAGTGTGTGTATATATGTGTGTGTGTTTGTATATGTATGTGTATATATATATATATATATATATATATATATATATATATATAATAAAAAATTTATTTTACTAATTTTGAATGAAATCTGCATATTTTGGGCATTTCCTTATCAGAGGTATTTAGTTATTCTCAATGACATTTCTATTACAATACAATTTTTTTAAAGTATAAGATTGATTATTTCACTAGAAACACATTCACTTTTATCAATGCAATTAATTTTGGTTCAATTTTCTGAAAGAGATTTTAATCTATAAGATGAATAAAAAAGAAATGAATGCTGTATATTGTGTGAAATATTAAAGTGTATCTTTTAAACTGATTAAGATGAACCTACAATTTAGAATTAAATTAAAAACAAAACCATAAAGATTAATCCATGCAAACTGTTTTAATTAAAAAATCTATTGATCAATGAAAAATCTATAATTTTAAAACCAGAAATTAATAATGTAAAACCAAGCCATTCTATACTATTAATAAAAAAACATTGGAAATTTGATTAAAACAAAAGGCATTTTAGATGTCAGTATATAATTTCTATTTTTATGTGTAAGAACTCAAGCATATACATTTTTCTAAGCAAAATAAAATTAATTTCTTTGCATGGTACTAACAGTTAGCTCCCTTGATTTTTTACTCTTTTGTGTTAGGAATTGTGTTTTTGAGGAGAGAACATATTATGAAATGTTATAATTCAAATAAGACAAGCAGTTGAGGAGGTCGGAATGATTTCACCTTTAAATATTTAATTAGTTCTGACAGTCCATATTTAATCATCAAATGCATTCAGTTCAATTTATATTGTAATATATATATATTTTTACTATTAGGTTGGTGCAAAAATAATGACATAATAATGTTGTTTTTTGACGTTAAAAAATACATCAAAAATCGACATTATTACGTCATTATTTTTGCACCAACTTAATATGATGAACAGGCAAAGTTATTCAATATTATCTTGATAAAAACAGGTGCAAAAAAAGTAAAATATTTATTGAATGTAACTATCTATAATACTGTACTAACATTGTTATTAGAATTCACTAAATGTACTATACAAGGATATTAATTGTACCAAGCAACTTTAAAAAAAAAACAAAAAATAAACACACACACAAAAAACACACACACACACACAAAAAATAATAATTATGTACACTATTTACATTATTCAGACTATTGTCCTCATCTTTGTTGCCATATTTATCACATTTCAGCCATTGTACACTCCGACCTTAAGGACACATGACACAGTGGATAAAGGTGTTTGTTTGATCCAGAGACAGGACCCAGAGTTGTGAGTTCAATACCTGGTTAAGGCAGTAGAGAACTTGGAGAGGGTAATTAACAGGAGATAACTGACATCCATTAGGCATGGCATGTGAAATTAGAACAGTCTACCACAGTGAGCGAAATGAAGGGTTCAGTTTGACATTCCAACCACCTGAAGGCCGGAGCGTACAACTGCTGAAACGTGATAAATATGGCAACAAAGATGAGGACAATAGTCTGAATAATGTAAATAGTGTGGAGAATTCCTTTTGGTTTTATACAAGCAATAGAATTTTCTGTTTTATACGCATATACAAGTTATACTTAGAAAAAAAAAAAAAAAGCTTCGGTCATCTAATGATTTATTTTAAACGCCGATATATTTGAACTAGTATCCTCATATTGGTTATAATCCTTTTTGGTCATTGGCCTCCTTCAGGTGTCTATTTGACACTAGTCCAAGTAAATTAGTGGATAAGAATAATTCCTCATTTAAAAAAACATTAAGAAAAAATGTAACCATATTAGTTTATCATCAGAAATGAATGTAAGTCTATTTTCATTTTGAAGACGAGATCAAAAATGATCTTGTAATAATAAGGTTTTGCATTACAATCTGAATAGAGAAGTTATATCACCTAATGATGGTCAGAGACTGTACTTAATCAAACTGAAGCTACAAGAGATGAATGTAACAGCTACTTAAAAAAAATGGTTATCTTAAAATTAGAGAAATCTCTTTCCATACAGTGCAAACCCGCTCCCACCTTTTTTTTTTCAAGAACCACAACTAAACTTATTAAATTGAATATGTTCTTGTACTAAGATTGTTTAAATCATGGGAGCAAACTGATTCTGAGGTCAAAAGTTTAAGATTTTGCACAAATGTGAAAGAAGTATTTTTTTTTTTAATTTTTAAATGACCTAAACACAGAAAATAAATTCCAAAATATTTGCATTAACAAATTATGTAGTGAAACTTCTACAGTTAAGGGATGGAAAAAATTGTTTTAATTTACAAACAAGCAAAATAATTTAAAGAATATCTTTACATTTAATGTATGGCCATATTTTTAGAGCTATCCATTGTGGAGTAAGACACACTTGGAAATCATTACTAATTCTGTCTAATGTTTTGTGTTTAACAATAAATAATTTCTTTTTTTAAATATGAGAAGATAAAAGCTAATTCTTTAAATTTCTTTTTATTTGCTTTGGTTGAAAATAAGATTTTTCATTAATATTTGGCAGTTTCCTTCTGTTGGGGTGGGATGGACAAACAGCTACCTACATTTCTGAAAACTGTTGTTACTACTACTGCCAATCATGGCTAATATTCTAATTATTACAGTTTTTAAAATGGCAAGTTTTGGAGAAAGGGAATGAGAAGTGGTTCTAACCCACAGAAGAGAAACTAACTATATATATATATATATATATATATATATATATATATATTACTCCTCTCTGCATCTAAAGCAATGAGCAACGCTATGTTTCAGAATTAATGGAGGTTTTTCCCAGGACAAGTGTTCTTGTAGTGCTAGGCTCACATCTCAGTCCATTACAAAATTTGTTTTTGTCAATTTTAATCAAAAGATTCTCCTGCCCCATTTTTCTGAGAAAATGCAAATATTTTAATTATCTAAAATCACAAACTAATTTGAACGAGACCTTCATTTATAAACGATTGGTAATGTATACATGAAAACTCACAGCAAGACAAAAAGTTTTTTTTTTTTTCCTGTTGAATTTATCAATTGTATTTTGAATGCACTGTTCTTCTGTCACATTGTCCATTGGGTTCATTAAAAAAAAAAAAAAAAAAAAAAAAAAAAAAAAAAATAGTAGTTGCTGGATTGATGGGAAGTAGAAAAAAAACCTTTCCAAATTACTACAAATTTATTGTAGAATATACAATATTTGTGAATTCTGAACTTGTAAATTTCTAATGTTATCAGTGACTGGTGGTCGTTATTTTGGAAATAAAGGAGGCGGCAAGATTCTTATTTAAAAAGTGATTTTGCTTTGTATTTTGTACAAAGATAACTGGATTTTTGTTCGTTTGTAGTTTGATTAACCAAGCTTGCTGCAAATTCAAAAATGTTCATCTAAAATTAGCCATAAGGAATATTCAATGAAGCAGAGAATAACTTATTTTGCAAGTACACAGATATTACCTTTGGTATTTACCTCACCTACCCCCCCCCCACTACAAAGGCAGGATGTGGCGCAAGGACATTGTTGTTGTTTTTTTGTTTTTTTTTAATAACATATGGATACTGATTTCACCTCTCAGTACATTGAGGAAGGTGAAGCTAGTGAAACATATTGTGAGACATTTTTTTTTTTTTTAATTCCTTTTTTATACCAGGTGAGCATTTTGATACCAACCCCACCTGTTTTAGTGCAATGGGAAAGGTACTGCAGCAGAGTTGGAATTCCAAGGACCAGATACCTTTTCCCATATCAAATCAGGAGAGAACAGATACTACATTTTGATCTTAGAGAGAAATACCAAATTATTATGTAATGAATCCTATCATTATTCTAATAAGAAGTAATTTCTACTAAATGAAGATTAAATCATTTCTATACAGTTCTGTTAACCTTTTAGTACTCATTGTGCCACTAGTGGAACATATTTTGAGACCGAGATGGAAAAGACTAAAATATATATGTTGAAATACAATACTAGCCTGGTATTAAAAAATGTCTTAAAATATGTTTAATAGTGGGCACTAAAAGATTAATAATAATAAAGAAAAAATAATGGCATTGAGATAGACTACCAATAATAATGTATTAACATGGTCATTAGTACTCCACTAAATGTACTACACCAGGATATTAATTGTACCAAGCAACTTAAAAAAAAAACAAAAAAAAACAACACACATATATAAGTTATAGTAAACTGCGGTTAGTTCTGTTGGGAGCCAACTGACAGGAAAATTGGGCAGCATCAACCATTCAAGATCTGGGATTTTGTCTGGACTTTTATATCAGGTGCTCATGAGAAGGATGCACCCTTGATCACCAAGCAAGTTTACTACTAAGACAATGACTCAAATTTAAAAAAAAAATTTGTCTTGCACAAAGGTTGATTCATTTGTTTTCCATTGCTTATCAACTTTTTAAAGGTTATTTAAAGCCAGAAAATATTTTTAGATTGTAAGTATTTTTTGAGATAATAATGGTTTAGTAATACAAGTCTTACTAATTAACCCATAGCTGGGGGAGAAGAGGGGGATTCATAACTAATCAGAATTTGATAAACAAACAAGAAATTATTATGTGGATATAAATAAATTCTATATCATAAACTGATCCCTCATTTTGTGATCACAATAGTTTTTTATGCATTTAAATCCCAGAGAAAGTAAATAATCTAAAATGCATGCATGTGTAGTGAATCAGCATTTCATTCATTGATGGATTAATTTTCTGCAACTTGTCAACCTGTTGTAGATTATTTAATGCTGGAAAACATTTGTAGAATGTAAGATTTTCTTTTCTGATAATGATTTAGTGATACAAGGCTTACTAACCCAAAGCTGGGGGGAGAAGAGGTGAATTTAGGCCTTTCCCAGGAGTATTTTTGCGTAAGTGAATTGGAACTTGGCTCTCCAATTAGGAATTCTGAACCATTATGCATTACACCATCCACACATCCAAGCTTACAGCACCTGGTATTCCCAAGAGGTCATCCATCTAGGTCAGTGGTTTTCAAATGGTGTGCTCTGGCATTCCAGAGAAATATGTGTCCAGATCTAAGAAATAAATTTATTTTATTATATTGCAATACCCATCTTGTTCATATTTATGTGAATTCAGCTTTTCTGCTCTCACCACAATTAAGTGCAAAAAGAGAGGAACTCTTCAATGTACTGAGGAGGAAATGAGAGTTTGCCTATCAAATATACAACCAAACATTGACGAAATTGCTAAGACTCATCAAGCTCATGTTTCTCATAAACACAAGAATGAATAAACTTAAGGTATGTTTCGTTTTATATTTTTTTTATTGCATTATTTCTTTTCTGAAATATTTGACTTCATTATAACATATTTTTTCAAAATTTGTATATAGTGTGCCTACAGTTTTTGGTAGGATTTCAAGAGTGCCTGGACTTCAAAAAGTTGGAGAACCACAGATCTAGGTACTGACCAGATTTGACTTTGTTTAATTTTGGTGATTGTGCAAGTCATACAAAGGGGATTACATATTTAAATAACGAAAGCAAAATTCAATATTTCTTTGTAATTCATGGTTTTATGCAGGGTGGGTGGGGCTGTTGAGTATATTTCAGGCTTTTGAACTCAGATCCCTGAACTACCACAAAGAACAACACTTCTTTTACTGCGAGGTAAAACACTTGTTCCTTAACATAAAATAATGTTACTTTGTTTTGTTTTAACCCATCTCACAAGGGTATTTAAAAAACAACAACAAAAAAAAAAATCAGAAAAGTTTAATAAATTGTATTTTAATCCAAATATGAAATAGAAGTTGTCAATAGGGAATCACCTTTGGGGGAGAATAAAGGTCAGCAGGGAAATGTCTTTGGGGAGAGAAAGATGCCAGTTACATTCCTTCTTTCTAATTCATTGCATATATATATATTTAAAATAAATAAATAAATAAATTGGATACAAATGTCTTTTTTTTTTAAATTTTTGCAAGACTGATTTAAATAAAACAGGAGATCAAAAGACCAAAAAAGTGAAGGCTACATCATGTCTAGGCTTTTATATTTGTTCAATGGAAAAATGGTCTTCAGTATAAGTGTTTAATTCTAACAAGAATAAAATACTAACCAATAATAAAAGACTTGACAATTAAGTTTATCAATACTTGATCATGGAACTACAGGATAGAGTTGGTATCTTGTCATGTTTTCTAATTTATGTTTTACTAAGTGAAAAATAAAATTAATAAAATGATTTAAAAAGAGGACTGAAAAATATATGTTAGGTTTCTCTTAAGCACAAGTCATTTTTTTTTTCAAACTTTAACATTCATTTTTACACTTAAAAAAAAAATATAAAATAAATAAAAAAATAAAAATATAAAAAGACAACATTAACAACTCAAAGACAAACAAACAAAAAAGTTCAAATCTAAGTTTACTCTCATGGAAAATACAACCTCTTTCAATTCAAATTATTGAATCATACATATTTTATAGTGCTTAAGAGATTTTACAGACTTGGCACAAGGTCTCTTTCAAAAAGTCTTTTCACCTGCCTTTGTAAACATCTTGAAAGGGTCTGCCATCGCCGTGAAGACACTACCACCTGGCATTTCTCGTGCAAGGGAGATAACCAAGAGCAAAAAAGATGCAGACAAAAAAAAAAAAGATCCAGGTGGAAACATGGTGGTTTATTAAAAAAAAAAAATTTTTTTAAATTATAAAATCAGTTTCTTAAGGGCTTTTAAAGTATTATGGTTTTAATAATAGTAATTACCAGATGTCCAAAAGATGTGAAACACTCTTTAGGTTTGTATCATGCAACAATCTATAATCTTCAAGGAGGTTAGGGTTGCCCCAAAACTAGAATTTTTAGCAGATAAAATCTGCTTCCCCCCCCACCTTGGTTAAAAGTTAAATCCTTTTTAGGCCACTGTGCCATAAAAGTTAACAGAAGAATCATATTAAATTAATATTAGGTCGAGTCAAATAATTTTCAATTTTGGGAACCAATTGTAATATTTTTGAATAATAAAGTTGATAAACAGAAACGGAAAATATTTATGACTCAACCTTAAGAAAAAGAGAGCTTGAGAGAAAAATTAAAAATAAAAAAGTGAACCAGAAATGTTCAAAGCAGAGAGGGAGAAAGAGAAAAAGAGAGAGGGAGAAAGAGAAAAAGAGAGAGGGAGAAAGAGAAAAAGAGAGAGGGAGAAAGAGAAAAAGAGAGAGGGAGAAAGAGAAAAAGAGAGAGGGAGAAAGAGAAAAAGAGAGAGGGAGAAAGAGAAAAAGAGAGAGGGAGAAAGAGAAAAAGAGAGAGGGAGAAAGAGAAAAAGAGAGAGGGAGAAAGAGAAAAAGAGAGAGGGAGAAAGAGAAAAAGAGAGAGGGAGAAAGAGAAAAAGAGAGAGGGAGAAAGAGAAAAAGAGAGAGGGAGAAAGAGAAAAAGAGAGAGGGAGAAAGAGAAAAAGAGAGAGGGAGAAAGAGAAAAAGAGAGAGAGGGAGAAAGAGAAAAAGAGAGAGAGGGAGAAAGAGAAAAAGAGAGAGAGGGAGAAAGAGAAAAAGAGAGAGAGGGAGAAAGAGAAAAAGAGAGAGAGGGAGAAAGAGAAAAAGAGAGAGAGGGAGAAAGAGAAAAAGAGAGAGAGGGAGAAAGAGAAAAAGAGAGAGAGGGAGAAAGAGAAAAAGAGAGAGAGGGAGAAAGAGAAAAAGAGAGAGAGGGAGAAAGAGAAAAAGAGAGAGAGGGAGAAAGAGAAAAAGAGAGAGGGAGAGAGAGAAATTATTTAACATAAGCAACTAAAATACAGTAATTTAACCCCCACTTTATATTTTTGCATAATTTTCAAGTTTTAACCAAAATTTTTTTCTTCCTCCAAAGAGTAAGGAATTAGCAGTGATTGAATGTTGGTTTAATCTGGTAATATGAAAGATGTGTTATTTCAGAGAAGTTCTTATAAGAAGGGCAAAAATATGAATTCAATTCAGTCTGGGTTGTATACCATTTTTAAGTGCATCTCATTTATATATAAAAGACAGTGTATGTTGCACAAAAACATTATCTGTGTTCTTAGTTTTTCTTACCAGGTGATGAAAACCTGCTAAAATTATGAGCTCCACATGGGACAGCTGAAGTATGGACGATCAAAAATGACAAAACTTGGTATTACACACAATGGCAAAAGTATATTCCCAACATTAAGACACCATAATATGATGAGAAAAATTAGTTTACCATATATTATAAAACATTATGGTAGCACAGTCGAAACAAATTAGGCAAACAGAGAGGGAGGGAAAAAAATAGAGGTGGCAACATTTTCTTTTTATTTGTTTAAAAAATTCTAATGAGTTGTAAAACTACCCTTTATTTAAAAAAAAAAAAAAAAAAAAATAATGAATTTATCATATTTCACTTATAAGACACTCCAATGCATTAAATGCCCCACCCACTCTTGAAGAATGAAATCGGAAAAAAAGTTTTTCCTTGTACTTCATAGCCCTCCCCACTATCCCCAGTTTTATCCACCAAATAGCATATTCCATCATGAAAACCTGACTAATCATGGCAAATTCATCACAGACCGAGAAGAAGTACCAAATTTATGGTAACTATTAGGTTGGTGCAAAAATAATGACATAATAATGTCGTTTTTTGACGTATTTTTTAACGTCAAAAAACGACATTATTACGTTATTATTTTTGCACCAACCTAATATTTAGAAAGTAAATTCAAATATCTGGGCAGCATATTTACTGAAAATGGCAAACTAGACAGAGAAATTGAAACCAGATGTCAGGAAGCCAATACAGTCAATTACCAACTTGTTCCTCTTCTAAAACATCCTAGCATTTCTATGAACAACAAGGTAAGTCTCATCAGTGCCATTTTCCTACTAACGTTGACATACCAGTGCCAGGCATGGCCTCTAACAAAATCCCTTGAGAGGAAACTGATCACTTGTGAGATGAAATGCCTGAGGAAAGCAGTGAACAAGACCAGGCGAGACAAGATCAGGAATGAAGCAATAAGAGGTGTGGTAGGAACAATACCAATCATACAACATATCGAACGACAGAGGATCAAGTCGTTCAGGCACCTCTCTTGTATGCCTATCAACCAATCAGCCCTATGAGCATACACCCTCAGGTACTCTGGCTGGAGAGCGAGAAGCAGACCAAGAAAACATTGGAGCAACTCAGTGGCAGACACTCTTAGAGCCCACAAGATATCTCTCCTCCAGGCCACTCGCCTTGCCGCTAACAGACAATTGTGTCTCCCCGTGATGCCTAACAGCACAAGTTGAAGGAAAAACTAAACTAATTTAGAATGTTATCATTAGAAGAGAAGTTAATGTATAACATAATGAAAGCGTACTATACAGTAGTATTATTCTTAAAGTGTCTACCATAAATAATGCCGCTTTGCAATTAGTAGTTTAAGAAATAAAGAGGGAAGGCATTACTTAAACAGGTTTTAGTGTTGCAGGAATTTTGTATCCCAACTGCAAAAATAGCTTCTCTCAAAACATTAATTTAATTTTGAAACACAGGACTGGTTTTTCTTTCAGAGGGTCAGAATCGAATGTAACTGAGAAACTGACACACTCCAAACTTCTATCACCCATCACTGACCTTCAGTATCTGTCTATATTTTTGAGATGAGGTATTATGTACACTATTTACATTATTCGAACTATTATCCTCATCTTTGTTGCCTTGTTTATCACGATGTTTCGGCCGTTGTATGCTCCTGCCTTCTTCAGGTGTTTGGAAAGTTGAACTGAACCCTTTATTTCACTCACTGGGGTAGACTGTTCTAGTTCCATGTGTTATGTTTAATGGATGTCAGTTATCAGTTGACATCCATTAAACATGGCACGTGGAACTAGAACAGTCTACCCCAGTGAGTGAAATAAAGGGTTCAGTTCGAATTTCCAAACACCTGAAATGTTGTGATAAACATGGCAACAAAGATGAATCCGAATAATGTAAATAGTGTATCACCGACCTTCAATTTATAGAATGCAGGGTGATTTTAGGGGATATTTTATAGGGGGGGGGAATGTGTCTTTATAAATAGTAAAATATGATAAATATTTCAGGTTAGCATTACCATTTTCTACCCTTAGAAATAGAAGGAAAATATTAAAATGAAGAACGATAATAAGCCACATATATAAGATGAGTGTGGGTGTAACTGATCGAAATATTCTGAGTCTAGAATTATGAAGGCTTTCAAAAGAAACATACCAATAGACATGATTGAATTGGAATTTGATCATGCATACAGAAGTGATAAGAATTTCTTTTCAAAATACAAATAGATCAATCTAACACTTCAGTTTTGCAAACATTTGAAAATAATTCAACAATCTTGGATGTTTATGCCTGCACCCCCCACCAAAAAAAAAAAAAAAACAAAAACAAAAAAATACAGTATCAAAAAGGATGGTTTTTCAATTGACACTACTATTATTTTAAGTACCTTTAAATCCTCACCAATATTTATTGTTTTAAAAAGCGATGATTAGGATTGTAATAAAACAAACATGATGAAAGTGAATTTATACATTTTTTGTTCTTGAGAATTTACAAACAAAACTTTTAAAACAGATTCTTTATTTACAAGATTAATTTTATAATGACATTTTAAAAACCAATAGATTATTATTTACCAATTTAAAAAGAAATAAATATGAAAACAATTTTTTGTTCATAAATTTATAAAAATTTACTAAATTATTAAAATATATGAACAAATTATAAGGAAATCCTTATTTACCATTACATAAAGTTTGAATTAATTTGCAATTAGCCAATGTTTTGTTAATCATTCTAATATCTGTCTATATTTCTGAGATGAGGTATTATGTACATTATTCGAACTATTGTCCTCATCTTTGTCGCCATACTTATTATTGTAATAAATATGGCGACAAAGATGAGGACAATAGTCTGAATAACATAAATAATGTACATTCCAATAATCTAATCAATAAATAGTGTTTGTTATTTATGTTGTCAATTCTGAAGAACAAAGAAAATGTATAAATTCACTTTCATGTTTAGGCTTTATTAAAATTCTAATCATTGCTTTTGAAACAAACATTGCCGAGGAGTGAAAGCAGGTAAATTAATAGTGGCGTCAAGGGAAAATTGTCCTTTTTGACACACTGATTTTTTTTTTTTTTTGCAGGCTTGAAGGTCCAAGATTACCAATAATTTTATATACATTTGATGCATTACCTCACAGATGCATACTAATGGGGCAAAAAAAAAAAAAAAAAAAAAAAAAAAATGATCAAATAACAAAATATTTTTGACGAAAGAGGAAAGATGTGTGTGTGTGCGTGTATATATATATATATATATATATATATATATATATATATATACTAAAAAATAATATAATTATGAAAAGTTAAATCAAATCTGTGCTTACGAGAAATTCTAACAAATGTTTCCAGGTTTATTTATTAGAAAAAAATCCAACATATATTCACAAAGAAAAAAAAAAAAAAAAATCATCAAAATAAATTTATGTAAAAACTTAATTAGTAAAATCAAGTCATTTAGTTTCCAAAAAGATCAACACCAATTTTGATGCAGAGTTAGGTCCCTTGAAAACTCAATGATTCAATTGTATTTGCTCTTAATTTTGTTTTAAAATAAATGATACCTACATCTTCTGTTCCATAATAATTATTAGGTTGGTGCAAAAATAATGACGTAATAATGTCGTTTTTTGATGTAATGTCAAAAAACGACATTATTACGTCATTATTTTTGCACCAACCTAATATTACATTTAGGTGTATGAAATTTGTATAAAAATGCATTATTACACAACAGAGGTAGCAATAAATATTCAATTTTGTTTGTATTGTCTTGTATCTGCATAAAATAAAAAGTTTTATTTCCTATTTATTTTGTTATGTTTGAAATATCAAGTGAGACATGTTCTAAAGAAAATATAAAAATTTTTTATGCATGGACAATTTTTGTTTAAGATCAGCTATATTAGTGAACTGAGAACCCAGTGGAAAAAATAGTTGAGCCCAACAATCCTTTTGACTAAATTAAAATAATATGAGAATTTATTTAACTGTGTTTTAAATTGAGCCATTTAGAAAGTTTAAACATACTGCTTGATATAAGGATCAAGTATCCACATATATAAAAACACAACTGGAAGTGACACTGATCTTAGGCAGAGTTCACGGATACTACAGTGATCTAAGGCAGACATGTTGAGATTGACACATTGATCCTAAGCAGAATGGAGAGCTACTACACCTTGATCCTCAGCAGAAGTGCCAATCCGTACATAATTGTGTTATTTCCGAAAAGTAATTATTGCTAACATTCAGAAAAAGACAGCTGAAATTTTTGGGACGCACAATGAGGAGGGTGAGGAAAGGCTTAAAGAGCTTAGCACTTACAGGGTATATAAAAGGCAACACACACACACACACACACACATAGCAAATAGCCTACTTGACAAGTTTAAACAGATGGATTAAAGAACAAAAAAGTGTGATCATGAAGAAGTAGTTACTGCTGAGGGTAACAAAAAAAAAAAAAAAAAAGAAGAACCTGTGTGTGTGAGCGAGAAAGAGTATTTTAATGTTTAAAGGCTAAAATCAATTTTAAAAAGTAAAGCATTTGAATTTTAAAAGACAAAAAAATGCTTTTCATGAGAGCTTTGTTACTTACCAAGCTTAGTCTGGCTTGAGGCTACAATATTAGAGCACCCAGTCAGAAATTAACTTGCTACTATGGTTAATGATCTAAGATTGTGAACTATTGCTCTACATCAAAAGTCCAGGATTAACAAGCATTTCTAGTTAAAAAAAATATTTAACTTACAGAAATAAAATAAATCTTTAAGTGTATCTCATTAGTAATCATTCATTAAATAAAACAATATTACATAACAAAACCAAAATTTAAAATTCCTAGAAAAAAATAAACATATGCCTCAATTTAAATCTATATATATATATATATATATATATATATATATATATATATTTACATTGCTTCATCCATTTTGTTTGCATTGATTTGATCAAATTGTTGATCAGAATTAACAAATGAAACATGTTTAGGATTTGCACCAAATAACATCATAAATTATGACAATTGAATAAGTAATGTTAGAACATACAAAAGAAAATCTGTTCTCAGATAAAAAAAAAAAACAAAAAAAAAACTTGAAGATCAAGTTTATATTATTTAGGGTGAGATTCTCTAAAAATATTTGCTTGACAATGAAAGAAAGTATAAGGATTCTCTGACCTAAATATTCTTTAGTACCAAATCATTAGGGGTATTGTCTCAGGGAAAAGAAGAAAAGAAAGGAGACCTGGGGTGGCAATTAAGAAATCTAAAAGGAAACAGTTTAATGTAAAACAAAGAAAAAAATCCTTTTGAATTATCTGGGATTTTACAAGCCAATGACTACAGATGAAACCAAAAATACAAAGCAAACTTATGACCTCAAACACCCACTAATATGTGTGTGTGTGTGTGTTAGTGAGTGTGAGAGAAAGGATGTAAGGGGAGATAATGAGGCAAATTGGAAAAGCTTTTAAGAAAAGAAAAAAAAACACGTTTTGCTTACATGTATTAGGTTAGCATCTTCAGGTTGGAATGAAAGAAAACTATTTATCAGAACTGGCAACCAGAAAGTTCTTTTTTTTTCTTCTTTTTTTTTTTTTTGTATGAAAGCTGTTAATTTTGTTTGAATTTAAATTAACCCACTTCAAGTAGATTTGTTTTTTTTCTTCTCTTTTAGTTCATGTATCAAAGTCTGTTGCTATTGTTTTAGCTATGCGGTTCATTGATAGTTATGAGATTAGCAAACTTTCAATGTATTTTCTTTGTGAATCCTTTTCAATTCTGATTAAAACAACAGCAGGACAGAGCAGTACACAAGCTGAGAGAGAGAGAGAAATATTGGTGTGGGTTAATTTAAAAATCTGACAACAGATTCAATAAAAGAATAAAAAAGAAGCACTTTCTGTTTGCTGGATCTGATAAGGTAAATTTATTGCCCCTTTCATTAAAAATCCCAATGCAGTTTCCTTAAATACAGGTGTCTTTCATTCTGACCTGAAGATGCCTACATAGCCAAAACAAGTCTGTAAAAAAAAAAATAAAATAAAACCAGCTTTATTTCCAACACTGAGCACTCTTAAGTATAGCAAATTTTAAATATATATACACGCAAGTTTAGCAGAGGAGGATATGAAGGGAGTTTAAAACGGTTTTTTTTTAGTTGTTTTTTTTTTTTTTTTTTTTAAATCAAACCCTGAATGTATATAATTTATATTCATTAAATTTATATGGCTCTGTACCAGACGTGGTTAAGATGAAAGAAAGTAAGTGTTATGGCAATGTGGGAAAATCCTGTTAGCCTTGAAAATCAATTTATGAATTTTTGGCTCTAATAAAAATTTGAACACTTATTACTGGTGCAGGTGAAAAAAATATAGAATGATGTTAATGATTAAATGAGCCTCAGTGTGTGCAAGCACATACTACTTCTGTCTCAGAATAGTTATTCCATCTAGTGTATAAAATATGTTTTCAAATGTAATAACAATTATGGGACAGATTTCGTATTTTTATACACATAAAAGATTAACTGTCATAATGGAGAATTCAATGGTAGTTAATCAGGACAAAAAAACAAAAAAAAAAAAAAACAAAACTTAAACTCAATTCATTTAATGTGCTTTCTTTTACATCACAGAAAGAGAACTGGGAAAAAGGCAAATTGGGTCAATGTTAGGCAAGATAATTTATTTTTATGCTTTTACACAAACCCTAAGCATTCTACTGCTTAAAAAAGTCAAACACATGCAGTTTGTAATAGTGAAGTAATCACTATTTACCACACCATTCAGCAAAAAAAATGTTAAGTAAATTTAAAAAGTGCTTATTGAAAAACTGAAATATACTTACTCACTGAAATTTAACTTAAGAGGCTTATGCAATATATACGAGGATTTTTTTTTTTTTTTTTTTAATGTTTTAAATACAATTTCATGTGCATAAAAAAATGTCAATATTTACCAAGCTTAGTTTGGTGTAGTCTAAGGCCAAATAAAAAGGAGATAGCACTAGGGAGATTGCATTCTGCTGATCTTGAAAAACAGCATTCAAGATCCCAACTTGTATATGGGCTTGAACCCCAACATTAGACATTTGTAGGAGATATACAACCATCTTAATCACAAGACAAGCCTCATTTTTCTAACAAAAAGCACAAATATGCAGCTATTTACTTCATAAATTTTAAAATGCTCAGCTTATAATATTATTGATTTTATAAGATATTAGATGTAAAAATTCCTAGTATGCAGGAGGGGGCAGCAAAAAGGGGGTACTTTTACAGACACCTCATACTTTTAAAGAAATTTCTAAATAGATTTTATTTATAATCTGACATCATACATTTCTTATTACTGTATGTATATATATTATGAAATGGATCAAGTCCGACAATTATTTAATATATTTTCTGTTTACACGTTTTTTTTTTTAACCTGTGTCCTATACAGAACCATCAATTGATCCAATGTGCTATATTACTCAGCAACAGATATAGGACATAAGTTTAATTCCGGTCCTGTTTCTACAAAATTTCTTGAATATTCAAAGCTGGTAAAATGTAATTAATACTGTTTATTTCAAAAACAGCATTTACTTAAATAAATTGCATCTATTAAAAATGACATATGAAAAGAATATATATATATATATATATATATATATATATATATATATATATATATATATATATATATATATATAGCACATTGGATCAATTGACGGTTCTGTATTTAAAAAAAAAAACGAAAAAAAAACGTGTAAACAGAAAATATATTAAATAATTGTCGGACTTAATCCATTTCATAATATATATATATATATATATATATATATATATATATATTAGTGGGGGTGAATACACATGTTTGAGTAGACATTCCAGTTTTGTTTTTGTTTTGTAGTGTAGTGTAAATTTGCATCTACTGGCCTGTGTAATCTTTAGTCTGAATAAAGAAATTGTGCTTCCCAGCAGTGTTTGAAACTGCATCCTCCTTGTAAGTAAACAGAAAGCAAAGCAGAGGCAACTTGTGGCTTGATTTTTTGAGGACTTTTTTTTTTTTTTTTTTTAATCTTTTCTGTTAATCCTAGATAAATCATTTTTTTAATTTTATTTCTGTTGCTTTCAAAAGAAACTCAAAACATGGTGGGGGGAGGGGGTTGTTCCATAGAGATTATAATTGTGAATCCATCACGTCCCTTGTTCAAATTAGACATTTCTCTCCCTGACTTCCTAATTTTAACACCAAGGTCAAAGTACAGCAATTAGTTATTCTCTACCTCTTCATTCAGTTTATCAATTAGAAGGAAAATAATCAAATAATTGGATACAATTTAGCACCGACAATTCATTTTAAGGCTATCCAAAAATTTACTTCAATTCCTCTAAATTTTCTTTTTCACTTATCAAATATTAACCACAATTAATTATTCTTAAGCTCTTTTCAAAAATAGTAAAGAAAAGTTTAAATATTTAACGTCTACAGATGGCAAACAAATATAGCAAGGGAATATGTAGAGAGATATGTCAATTTCAACTATTGCCTGACAAGATCTGGCTATTGTCAAAACTAAACATTCATTGAACAAATGCAATTAATATTATTTTTGATTGAGATTTTCAATGAGTTTTATGTCACTTTTTTTTTCTTTTTTTTTTTATTATAATTTTTTTTTTTTTTTCCATTCTTTGACTGGCTCATCCTCTGATTTTCTTCAGACAATTCTTGTCTGGTATTCAAACGTCTTTTGTTAATTGTGTTAGAATTTGGGATGTGGTAAAAGAATAGACTAGCTGAAAGGAAAAATGACGACAATGATGAAGAGTACTCAAACAAAGTGTTTTAAACCACAAATTCATTTTTAAGTAAACAAAAATAATTGAAACACTTGACAAATATCTTTCTAAAAATTGAATATTTACTAAGCTTATCCAAGCACAAAGCTAAATAGACAGAAACAGCAAATAGGAAGATTGTGTTTGGCCAATCTAGTAAGTTGAGATGGCCTGCTGGCCTTTTATGTGAACTTGAATGTCAAGCACTGATACTAGTGGAAATATTCAATTACATTATATGACAGATCCAAAAACTGATTATGTATCAGTCAATAATTAATAGAAATTTATAAGTTTGGCTTAAAAATAAAGTGAGAGGCCAAAGTTGACTTATAAATTATTAACATGTGATATAAGCTTAATAAATCACAGAGCTCAAATAAAATAAACAGATGGGGAAAATTCCAAACAAATATTGTCACTGCCATACAAATGTGTATGCATTACTGGCTCATGAACTTTGACATTAAAAAGGAGAAAATGAAAAATATTAAAAAGTATTAATACCAAGTTTAAAAAAATGAAAACGAAAAATGTATTACATTAAATATAAATGAACTTAATTAAAATTAAAATATTTTCTCCATAGAAAAAAAAAAAAAAAAACTAAACAGGTGCACCATTTATAATGGTATTAATTGGTTAAACAAATACTAATAAATTAATGGTACCACTTAAAATCTAAATTAATGGTACCACTTAAAATCTAAATTAATGGTACCACTTAAAATCTAAATTAATGGTACCACTTAAAATCTAAATTAATGGTACCACTTAAAATCTATTTCTCTGGATCCCATATCATTTCTCTCAAGGAGGTGGGGGATTAAATTAAACGTTTGAATTATTTTTATTTTTAATTTTGTTTTTACTATTTGTTCACCCAATACAAGGCTCAAGCGTCACTCAAAGTAGAGGGTTGCTGAATAAAGGTTGTTCTAAGAAGTGAAGGAATTATGAGGCTATGTAGGATAGATAACAGACGATCCTATACTAGAAGTTAAAATAGTAGCTATTGGGGATGCATCCACTTAGGAGTCCATTTCACAAGGTAGCGGCTCTTGGGAGGAAGCTGTCCAAGTGGGACTTCCTCCTTACTAATGAAATACAAAGGGAATAGGGATGATTTGTCCCAGTGTACGTGGCATGGCGAGTCTTGGCTGTGAAGGTCTGAACGGGTGGAACTAAGGAATGCAGCTCATCACAACATTTGCAATGGAAATAACAAGAGTAGTGAGAGGCTTGTGACATTTCATATTACATATATATATATATATATATATATATATATATTTGCATTGGAATACTGGTTCTAATCTGATCATAGTAACATAGTTAAAAAAAAACAAAAAAAAAAAACAAACTTATAGAATAGAAAATAAAATTTTTTTTTTTTTTTTTTTTTTTTTAAATATAAAAATTAGTCAACAATACCATAATATTGATTATGTACAAGACTTATTAGTTTGCATATATTCTAAAAAATGTTATTTAAAAAATGTATACAAAATTATTTCATTAAAGCATCATCACTAAAACTAGTTGAATTCCATAATGAAATAGTAATTAGTAAATAATAACTGCCTTTTTTGGTGAGTGACTAAGGTACTGTAGCTGACATTCTTTTGTTAAGCAAGAGTACCACAATCTCAGAGAAAGCTATTCATTTAAATTCAAAATTACATATATAAAAATGTATCACTTTATAGAAAACCAATTTTATCATAAGAGCTACACAATAGTGTAAAAGAAATCAATTGAATTACATATTCAAATTATTAATTTGTATCCAAGAAATTACAAATTTGAACAAAATGGAGGGAAATCTTTTAAATCTGATTCCAAATAATTTGGGACGATGGGAGCAGGAGACAGGTGGGGGTGGGTCACTGAAGGTAGGTAAGAAAGCAATAAATGTAATCTAAAATGAACCTAAGATGTAAATTATGTTTACACAAGAACCAATTGCAATCTACAACCCAGAGAATCTGTTAAAAATTAAATAATGAGAAATTAGGTTGTCCAGAAATTCATCTTTTTTAAAAAAAAATCTAAACCAGAATAAACAACATTGTAATTATGGTGGTGCTATTTTAAAGTTGCTTCTAATTCTGTATTCAACATAAAAAAAAAAAAAGAAAAAAGGTCACATCTCTTGACATAGGTAATCATGGCTCTTCACAGATTCTTTTTCTTTATTATCTATGAATTACCATGACTTAGGAAAGATAGTGAAGTAGTTCCATATTGCCTTTACCAGTTTGGAATCCAACTTATTCATTTTTAGAATTTTTATCACATTTTTAGCAGTTATATTCTTCAGCCTTCAAAGCAGCAACTTTGGACGGGGTTCAAACTCATACCATATACCACAGGAACCAGCTATATCATGTAATAACACCTGTATCCAGTGTGGTCACATAGGTGTGTGTATGTATTTTAATGCTTATCAGTGACCTAGAGAACTTAGTCTTTTTACTGCAATCTCTGCTGGTTAACATATTTCACAAGCAGTTTTTACTTGAACAATAAATGTTCCTATAACCAAGCAGCTCCAGAAGGCTTTAGAGAATTCATTGACCAAAGACATTCTAATTTGTGAAGTAGAGGTATATACTGAGGTTTGCTGAAGACAATAGTTTACACTTGAGGCTTTATAGTTTGCAGAGGATACTTGTAAAAGAGATACTTATTTCTGGACAATCTAATATATACTTACATATTAATAAATTTAATGTTACTTTATAATCAAGAGAGTCCTTTGTAAGTGAGTATTTTGTACTCAAAAAGAAATGTATATATTTTTAAAAGCTTCACTGTGTTTGCTACAAATATGATAAATTCTATAATGGAGAAAGGAAAGCAGGCAAAAAATAAATAAGTGTGTGTGTGTGTGTGTGTGTGTGTGTATATGTATGTAGGTATGAGTTAATAAATGCAAAAAATCAGGAACACTTGCTACTAAATCCCAAAACTAAAAAGATCTAATATTAAACCAGTTTGTATTTTTTTTTTTAAATAAATTAAAATATTTACTGAATAGAAATTTTAAGGATAACAATAAAAATTCATAAATCCCAAATAATGTAATTTGGGCGGGGGGTGGAGGGGGGATTTTTTTTTTTTTTTTTTTTTTTTGAGAATTTTTTTTTTTTTTTTTGTTTATTTAATGATTAGAAAGAAAATTGGTGTAACAATGAAAATAATTTTTAACTTTTAAGGAGAGGGAAATATGCCAACTTTCTATTTAATAATGGAAAACGTTTTATCCAGATTTTCAGCCCAAGTGAAAATGATTTCTACTTCAATAAGAAATTAAAAAAAAAAATTGTTAATGTCTTTTTTTTTTTTCTTTTCTTTTTATATATATATATATATATATATATATATATATATATATATATATATATATATATTATATATATAAAACATGAACTCTGGAATTTATTGAAAAAAAAAAAAAAAAAAAAAATTATTTTTATTGATTTATAATTTTTTTTTTAATATATATTTAAAATTCTCATCAAGTTCCATGTATTTTTACGAGGACACTAATAATATTATTTAGAAAGATTATCCGTGCCTGCCTAAAAAGAAAAATATCTCACGCAGTAACCACTTATATATTTACAAAAATGTATACATGCTCGTTACAAAATGTATATATGCAATTCAGCTGCTATCAAGTAAGGATTAGATATTTATTTTTCTATTTTAGTGTGACAGAAACTGAATTTAAAATACCCTACCCCAATTAAGGAAAAAAAAAAAAAAAGCTTATTTTTTTTTTCATTTTTACCAGTTATTTTTTATGTTTTTTTTTTTAGTATTTTTTTTTTTAAACTTTATGATTTTTTAAGTTGCAGTTATTCACATATTAACTCAACACAACTTTTTTATGATGAGATATATAATATATATATATATATAAAATACAATATTCATTCACACATTAAACTTTTTTTTATTTTTTTTATTTTTTATTTTTTTAAGTATTTTATTTTAATAAAAAATCCCTTTTCCAGTGCTCAATTTATTTTTTTTCAACAAAGTTTTTTTTTTTTTCACACTGTCAAATTTTCTAGTTTATTAATAGTTAAAAGAGATAAGTAATTATATTTAAAAGAACTAAATCAATTCTATTAAGTTGGTGCAAAAATAATATCGTTTTTTTTACGTTAAAAAGTACGTCAAAAAACGATATTATTTTTGCACCAACCTAATATATAAAGGGAAAAGACATTTTTTAAAAGAAGAAAGAGGAAAGAATAAAAACAATATACAAGTATACTTACATCAATACGATCTACACAGTTTACATAACGGAATATTCATTTTTTTTTTATTTTTAATTATTTTTTAAATTTTATATATAATGAAAAGTTGATATTTACATCATCTTGTGTCTTTATAGAATGGCAGAAATAAAAAAAAATGAATCAATTGGGCATAAAAGCAACAAAAGCCTTCTAAAAAATAATTTGGTAACAATATCTCAAAAATTACTAGATTAATTAAAAACTGATATGATTAAATGTTTGGAAGGTGCATTAGAATTAACAGTTCAGATGAAGAGTTAACCAATTAACCCATTCCAATAGGATTGGAATATAACCAAATGCTTTTATAAAATCTAAAATGACACTTAAATCATTTCACAATTCAAACAATATCTGTCTATATTTCCAAGGGGAGGCGTTGTAATTATTTACACTATTTACATTGTTCAGACTGATGTCCTCATCTTTGTTGCCATATTTAATGACGTTTTCGGCCTTTTTCAGGTGATCGGAATTT
>OZ010600.1:91236605-91286605 GCA_963932145.1 Acanthosepion lycidas
ACAAAAAAAACAAAACAAACACCACAGTCAACATTAAACACGCAATCCATTCTTCACCAAACTGCTATCAACAAGCACTATTGTTTCACTCCGTCACCAATTTTTTTTAATGTACATTTTTCTTCTCAAACAAATGGAAAAAAGAAAGTGACGTTTCACATACGGTTTGCCTTCAAGCAGGATTGTTCATAACCATTTTCGATTCTCACCCGTTAAAGTGCAGTTGAAGTGCACTGAAACCAAGTTGCATCTTTGTAGTGAGTAAAATGGTTTTGTCTATATGATAAAATTATAATAAATAAATATTGCTCTACTATCGGTATTGAGTCCTCTTTTGAATTAATGCTGTGAACGTTGGAACTTATATATTACTTTCATTCTCATCACATCGGAGATATATATATATATATATATATATATATATATATGTATGTATGAAATTTTTCAAATCACCTGGATTTGCTCTAAATAAGCAAAAATTTGTAGAGAATCATAATAAAGACTAAATATATTGACAATATTTCTAGAGATCAAAGAATATGCATGTCCAGGCAATTCTCTTTGACAAATTGCATGTACATTACCAATTTGATAACATTACTGAAAATTCTTGTAGCAGACAAAACTACATTTATATAGAGTTATGGATAATACAATTATACATTGTATTTTTTTTTTAAATATTAAGCAAACCTTCCCCTTATTATTATTATTATTAATCAGGAGGAGAATTATTATTAAATAAGCCAATGAGTTTTTCATTTGGCAATAAAAACTATAAAGAGATGGCAAGGAATTAAATTAATAATAATAAACATTTTTTTTTTCCATCCAATTTTTTCTTGAAAATTCTGTTAAATTTATTTCCCCTTTGTTCTTAATGAGTTGTGCTTATTTTATAGTTTTTTTATAATAAAAATTGTTAAACAAAAGATAATCAATATATATATAAAAAAAGAAGTCTATTTTCCTCTTTCCTTTGAAATCTGTTGAGTAGGAATACATTAGCAGAAATGAGATATATGTGGAATATGAAGGTAGTTTAAATAGCTAGAGTGCAAAGGAACCAAAATAAAAGAAAAATAAAATGAAAATCAGTAATTTTTTGAACATGGTTTGTCCCATGAGATAAGGAAATCAGTGCCATAGTGGTTACTGAATCCAACTAGACATGATCATACATTGAATAAAAGCCTTGTAGAGTCTTTCTTTCTTTCAATCAAGCTACTGTAGGTGGGAGATATTAAATAGTTTTTTGTTTTTTTTTTCCTAATAAAAAATAAAACCAAACAGAGAGGCAGTTACTGAGTCTGCCAGTGCATACAATAATCACATAAGAAAAAAGATTATATATAATAATAGGAGTGAATAAAACATAAGATGTGAAAAAAATTAAAGAAAAAAAATTTAACTGATCCAAAGCCGGTATCCGACTCATTTTGGAACCAGCCAAAAGGACATTATTATTTTATATATATATATATATATATATATATATATATATATATATGTGTGTGTGTGTGTGTATGTATGTGTGTATTACATTTTTTCATTAGTCTTCCAAATTTGTCAAAAGGTAAATAATTTTTTTAAACATTTTTCTTTTTTTTTTTTAACCTTTTTCTAGATTTTTTTGTTTTTTTTTTTGAAAAAATATAAATTTTTTTTTTTCTATTTTTCTTTTATCAAAAATCATTCCATCCTTTTTTGAATAAATTTACTTCTAGAGTATTGATCCTCATTATGGGGTGTCCATATACACAGATGGATAATATAAAATTCAAATTTTTCTAAGACCAGAGTTGCTAGAAGAATACCCACCACCCTAGAAAAACTGCTTTACACCCCTCATTTTCTGAGGGCAATAAAAAAAAACAAAAAAAAAAACACCATCTTACTGGAGACTCATATTTTTCTCTTAAGTGTCAACAATTTAATTTCTAGCAAGTAGAATTCCGTGTATTTTTTTTTTTTTATGTAATTTTAGTTAATTTAAGCAGCTCTGGTTAAAAAAAAAAAAAAAGAAAAAAAAGAAAGATTATTATATAGGAAGGAGGTTAAAAATTTGTTATAAAAAAAATAATTAAATTACAAAAAAAGAAAAAAAAAAAAAAAGAAAAAAAAAGATTTTCTTTTGTTTTATGCTTAGTGAACTAGTCCACTACAATGTAATGAATTTCTCAAAAATAAAAAATAAATTAACAATACATCTTTCAACAAAATTTAGCCTTATACAGGGGAAAAAAAACAAAAAAAAAAAAAACAAACCAAAAACAAAGACTTTACACAAAAGGAACTTTGGCAAAACACCACATCTGTGGAGCATCCAGTGAGAACATAATTCACTAGCAATAGCTTGCAAGACTAGCATTTTAACCACTGCTCTATGGTAGGCGCTCAATAAAACTAAATACTAAAGGAAAAAAAAATTTTTTTTTTGTTTTTAAACTGTCTATTGCTTTTTTTTTTTTTTTTTTTTTTTTTTTTTTTTAAATATATAAACTATATTATTAATAATTATATTATTTGGAAAAGTAATTAATTGAGGTGGACAGATGTGCTGTGCACTCACTGGACACGGACAATAACGTAGAATTTTAGACTAAGACAGGGAATCAATATAGAAAGGATATATGCTTTCACATGATTTAAAAAAAAAAAAAAAAAAAAATAAACCAATCAAGACCACACATGAGTATAATTTTTTTTGTTTCTCTCATATCTTTCTAAGTACCAAAATTTAAAAATTAGGTGAGGGCAAATTTAGTTTATTTTTAGATTATTATTATTATTATTTTTTTTTTTTTTTTTTTTTTTTAAATGAAATTTTTAAATCAAAAGAATGTAAAAATTTAAAACAGATGCAAGAGTGGAGGGAGGAGTGAATAAAATAAAATAATGTCTTGTGAATTGGATTCTCTTTCAATTCATGGTATTTAATGTATTGGGCTTGTTTTTACTTTCTTTTTGTTTTTTTGTTTTTTTTTTCAAAGAATTTTTTTTTTTTAGTTAATAGTTATTTTTGTTATTTTTTTTTCTAAAAGAAAAATTTTTTTTTCAAATTTTGAATTTTAAAATTCGATAAACTTAAAACATACAGAAGGATAGTGTATAAATAAATAAAAAAAAAATAGTAGTCATAAGTGACACGAATATAATAGAGGCAACTAGTCAATAACTTGATACTATTAGCTGCCTTGACTATAAAACAAATACACATGCGCACACATCATTATAGACATACAGATGTACATGCATATGTGTGTGTGTGTAAGTGTGTATGCAAGAATGTATATGTACTGATACTTATATAATACACATATCTGAATAAAAAAAATGTAGTGTGTATGAGGTTGAAGAGATATCAGCTGTCATCCCATTCTTATTGTTCAACCTTTTCATTATATATATATATATATATATATATATATATATATATATATGGGAGAACAATATATAAATTTTTATATATTAAGAACAATTTTAGGGAAAAAGCTATGACAAAATGGAAAATTTTCATGCAAGCATTTCATCTTTTTCGACTTCATCGAATTAGGTCAGGCAAAAACATTCTCCATTTTGTTATCGTTTTTTTCCCTAATACATATATATTTTCCTACTTGTAATATTTCACAAACATTTTCAAGCAACACACACAAATCAATACTTAATAGAGAGAGTCTTGTAGCTCAGGGGCGTCACCAATTTTTAAATCCCTGAGAAATGAGAGAGAGTCTAAATCTGCATCTCCAAGGGAACCATACCCAGCAGGAGTGCGAGGGGTCAGTGGTTCAATAAATCTTTGAGGATCCTCTGCAGTACTAAGCACTGAGCGGTCATAAAGACGTGGCCTCAATGGCCACATGAGGGAGGTTGGGTGCTGGGGTTCTCGTTCCAGCACATGCCCACCAAAGTTAGTAAGGCTTCCACTATTTGAATGAAGTTTGACTTCAGAGGGGGGAGCTTGGATATGTCCAGTTTTAGCTACATGCCTCTGGAATTCTAAGTGAGACTCCATGGCAAGTGGTACAGGGTAGTTAGATGCAACCGATGGATGCCGTCCAGTCAAATCATGGACCTCTTGTTCAACATCTTTCTCTGGGCTTTCATCCAGCATTTTTACAAGACTTAATACTGCTGTTGGGGTTTCTATTTCATCACTAAACTGTCTGCTAAAACCTGTCCCCAGGGGCATTGAAGAGAAGTCCTTCATGCCGTTGTGTTGACCAATGTGGCTGGGGTTATCCTCATCTGTTGGTTTGCGCAATGGTAAATCCAACTTGGGTAAATTCTTTTTCCTCAACGGTTCATCGGCCACTGGCTTATAACCCATACTTGGTGTTAGTGGAGAAATGCACTCAAAATGAGTTGAAGTTTGGAGAGTGGAATTCAGATTATGAAGTGGCTGACCGAGAGAGGTAGGGGTTGGATTATGGTTAGGTGGTTGTTGTTGACCCAGCGTGGGAGGAATTAGTGGGTTTGGGTTGAGGTTATGAGTTGGGTTGAGACCAGGGGTTGTATTGAGGCTATGAGCTGGGTTGAGGCCGGGGGATGAGCCAAGGCTATGTACTGGGTTGAGGCCAGAGGTTGCATTGAGGCCATGGGCTGGATTAAGGCCAGGGGTTGCACTGAGACCATGTGCTGGGTTAAGGCCATGGGCTGGGTTAATGCCAGGGTTTGCATTGAGGTTATGTGCTGGGTTGAGGCCATGGGCTGGGTTGATACCAGTAGGTGGATTGAGATTAGGGGGTGGTTGATTAAGAGGGGGACCAAATTGACAGCCCAATGTCTGGGCAGAGCGCATTGGTGAAGGCTTGACAATGTGGTCCCCATCTACCACATGTCCTCCAAATTTACTAACAGGATGAAAAAGGGATGGACCCTCATTTCCTTTATATTTATCAATGTTGATCATCTGTCGGAGGGGAAAACTCTTCACTAGATCTTCCGTATGGGTCTCATTCTTTTTAAGAATATGTCTGTGCAAATCTCCATTTTGTGGTTTTTTGTGCCTACCCACCTGGGACCAAGAATGCTCCACAGGTGTGGCTGATCTGCTATCAACCATCAAATGATCAATTGGTAACTCTGTCTTCAAGTGCACTGGCAAATCCTCCGAAATATTAGTGGATATTGGAGTGTTTGTGCGAGAACTTTCAGTCGAGCTACCCAATTGGTGGCTGGTCAGCAAATATGATGGCACATGTTTCACATTGGGTAACAGCTGGATTACCTGACCAGTGGCCGTTGAACTGGGGGATGATGATGGTGGTACCTGTGGGTCTCTTATTGAAGGTGGTGTTCTTTCCACTCGTGCAATGTGGCTGCTAGGTGGAGCCCGGTTACCAGGGAAAGTACCATTACGGTAATGTGAAGGGCGAGACATGCCATAATACTTTGATGAAGGCATAAAAGCAGGACTACCCAAGTAGGGACTACTTGGAAACCTTGGAGGTACCATCAGCATCCGATGCTCTTCCGGCGAATAGACATGCTGGAAAGGTAAGCAGAGAGGTAGCAATGAACTATAAGGACTGGGAGGCATATACATAACTGGTTGACCCTTTGTAAGTTTGGCAGTTTTGGCCAGAATTTTGGCTTGCTCAGCATTCTTAACTTCCCCAATTGCACCAGGATCTGTTAATGGTGCAGCATTAGCCTGAGGTAATACCATTGCAGTGGTTGTGGCTGTAGCATTTGTAATGTTGGCAGTATTAGGGAGGGGTTTTGCCTTAGGAAGGCGTGGTTGTTGTTGGTGTTGCTGTTGCTGTTGGTGTTGCTGTTGCTGTTGTTGCTGCTGCTGCTGCTGTGGTTGTTGTTGTGGTGGTGGTGGCGGCAGTGGTTGTTGTTGTTGTTGTTGTTGATGCGGCTGCGGCTGCTGCTGCTGTTGTTGTTGTTGCTGCTGCTGCGGAGGTTGTTGGGGTAATGGTGGTCCATGTAATGGAGATGCAGTGTGAAGTCTATGAGGCATGGTAACAGGTGGTGTACTGCGTCCAGAAACAGATGGAGATTGGCCAGCAGGGCCAGGTCCTTGTGGAGAACCAGAATAGACTGGGGCATAAATTCCATAGTATGGTCCAGTATAAAATGGAAGATAAGGTGGACACATCTGAAAAATAAAAGTGAAAAAATAACCTTTTAAGTTTATAATGTTTCAACTTGGATGTGAAAGAAGGAAAAAAAAAAAAAAAAAAAAAGGAAAGAAAAAAGAAAGTTGAAGATAAAAAGTTAATTGCTTTGATACCTGTGGGTAGAGAGGGTAGGGACATCGAGAATAGAATGGAAGAGTGGGTAATGCAGGAACTTTCACATGACCATAGGGGTTCATTAAATTGGAGTCAAAGTGCTCATCATCCATCATGTGGGGACGAAATTGACGGCTTGGGACGAACTCTGGAGCTAGAGGATTGAGGACATACGTCTTTTTGATTTCAGCACCATCGAGTTGACCTCTCAGTTGAGTCCATGTCATGCCAATCAAACTACCATTTTTTGTTGCAGCTTCAAGAAGATGTTCCCAAATTTTCCTAAAACAGGAACAGAAAAATATGTATCAAAAAAAAAAAAAAAAAAAAAAAAATAATATCAAAAATGTGTATGCCATATCTTGAGTTTTATTTTAAGTTTGAAGTGAGTTGGGAGTCATAACTGGGTGTTTGGAAACACCTTCAATTAGAAATTGTCTGAGTGGACTGGGTTATTCAACCTGATGTTATTTCTAACTGGATCCTACCCGAAAGGTTATGCTGTGCTTTTATCAAAACCTGTCACCATATAATGCACCTATCCAATATACTCATATTAGACTAGGTGCCATGAAAAGCAGATTAGATTTTACATACTTTTACTCCCAATGTCTCACACACTCCTCTGACATATAATAATAACAACAATAATAATAACAACTTTCTTTATAAAGTCAGGACAACTCTGAATTAAAAACCTGATCCTCCAGGCTAACAATCAACTCACTTAAAAAACTGGATTGCTATAGAAACTGAAACAATATTTAAAGACTATATATATATATATATATATATATATATATATATATATATATAAGTGAACATTGAAGTCAACACTTAGAGGCGACAGTGTTTCATGCTAGACGCAATCATCAAGCCTGGCGATTGCGTCTAGCATGAAACAGACTGTCACCTCTAAGTGTTGACTTCAATGTTCACTTTTATATCTACCTCTGATATTGAGCACTTTATCCCATAAATATAACACACCTTAAGACTATATTTCTTCATATATATATATATATATATATAAAAACAACTAAGGTTCTTAAGTTCTTCACCAGAAAATAGATTTTATTTCAACCAAATCTACACTGACAATATGATTCAAGGTAATCATATGAATGATGAATTTTTTTTTTTTTTTTTTGTTACTTCAACTGTATTGCTTTTTAATTAGCTTATACTAATTTCAAGTCAGTTTTAATTTCTGAATACATAAATATTTACTCCGAATGAGTAAATTATCAAAGATTCATTGAAAGTGCCATGATCTACAAATCTCTTCCTGCAATTAATATATGACCAAACTTCTTAAGTCTATTTTCAGTTCTTACTAAAACAGTGTTGAAACAACACTTTGGTGTTTATCAAACAAAGAAGCATATTATATATATATATATATAATTATTCATTAAAAAAAAAAATTTATAACACAAATATGTTATAAAATCACTACAAAAATAGCCATTTTGTTTCGACACCCTCGGTGTCTTATCAAGTGATGACGTTGAATGTAAAATGTTGGATGTTAAATAAATAATTATATCTGCTCTAGTTTGTATTGAGCACTCTTTTAAGAATAGTAATTGTTGGTTATTGGAATTCATTCCATATACACCAATCATATACTTGGTTATATATATATATATATATATATATATATATATATATATATATAATTAAAGTATATTTAAACAGCAAGTATTCATCCAAACAAGCTTGCTGTTTAATTTTTTTTATTGTAATTTTTCAATTTACAAAAAGTTTTGTGTTCTGGAGTCATAATTGAGCACAAACTGTGCAAAGTTCATTCAATGTAATTACTTCATCAGTTTTCATTTCACAAATATTTAAATCTCATACGTAGGTGCATATATATATATATATATATATATATATATATATATATATAAAATAAAAAGGCTCAAATACTAATATTCCATGGTCATAATTTATTCCATTGGAATCGTAAATACGATCCAATTCATCAGACCTACAAATTCAAAAAGAAAACAGAAAAAACAACTCTGGAAATAATAGAATTTAGAGAGAGTGTAAGTATGAGAGTGTGGGATGAATGTTAGAGCTAAAGAGAGGGGTAACAGACGAGAGAAGGTGGGAGATTAAAACTTAACAGAGAGAAGTTTTAGAGAGGTGAGATGAAGAGGTTTAAGTGAGAGAAATATGAATGTTGTCGGATGTCTAATACATTAAAGATGTGTGTGTGTGTGTGTATATATATAGTAAAGGTAATAAATCTATTGGTATATAATCCAAGTGGATCCTAATAATATAAAATATTAAAACTGATGCCCAAAAAGAGCTCAATGTATTTATTAATACAGAGCAAATAATTAGTACACAATAAAATCCAAAATTACCTCATATGGGGAATAGGCTTATTTAAACTGATGAAAAACTTTGTCAGTCTTATTCAACTCCAGTATAGACAGAGTTTGTATTGGAATCAGAAATTTGACATTTTTTGCTGTTCAAACGTCATCAGAAAAATGGATTTTATTCAAATCTACATTAGCAAGACAGAAAGTAATTCATGCAATAATATGAATGATGAATTTTATTTTATTTTATTAAAATTACATTTAAATATTTGTCCTATTCAAAATATATACATAAATAAACTAAATATTTGAAAAAAGTCTTCACTATTTATTCATACCAGATAACCTATAAACCTGTTGGGTTCCTTTTAGAAGCAGTTCAAGATAACACAAATGATGATGTAACAATATTATAAATTTTATAAATAATTGCACATATTTTAACTTGTATTTGCAATAGAAGATATTGTAATAATTATCATTACTAACATTATACAATATTAATTTGATCAAATGTAATAATAAATTAGTAAATGTTTTCAAAATTTGTGAAAAAAAAAAAAAAAATGAAGTCCCTGATACACAACAACAGAAAAAAAAAACAATAAAACTTTTGACACATTAGAATTATTAATATGATATTGAAATATATTTAATAATTTTAACAATTCATTACATCAATGACACTTAATTTTGTCAGAAGGGGAAGATATTTTCCTGGCTTGTAGGAAAAAATTTACTTTTTTTAAAATGTAATCACAAACTGATATCACATTAAAAGGCCATTCCAGTCAAGTAATTGTAGCCGAGATAATAATTTACACCAATTTTAGTATTTATGACATCATTTTCAAAAGTAAGGGTTTCACCCCCCCCCCCCCGTCTTAAAAAAAAAAAAACATGCAACCATCTTAGGGAGATACACATTTATTGAAATAAAGTATGGATATGCATTTTGTTTCATTTCTTTTTTCTAGGTAATTTCTTCAAAATAATAATAATTATATTTTTTATTATACTTGCTTGTTTATTACTCACATTTATTACAAAATAATTAACCAGCTGGCATCTATTTATATATTTACCATCAAGTCATGTGACATGTTTTCAGCCATACAGATGAGGTTTTACAATGACACGCCCACATTGACAAATACTTAATAGGTGAAGAGCCTAACATGTTTATAAAAAAATAGTTCTAATGTAGTGTAGTGAATTGTATATGTTGTGTCATGTATATTTGGATTTATTTAATAATGTTCTTATGTCTTATGAATGTTTATTATTTTTCACATACATAATTGGAATACAATATGCAAGTGTTTGTTTATATATGTGTGTATTGATGAATATGTATTAAAAAAAAAAAATACTGAATTTCCTATTAAAAATGATGTGAAAACAGAAAAACAGCCCTAGCTTAAGAACCTCTTGTCTAATTTTAATGAAATTTGGCAGTGCACACAACAGGGTTTCAAGGTATAATATGCTCCTAAATTAGTTGGGGTATTATGTATCGTTTAAGCTGTATCTTGGTAGCATACAAGATTAGAGTTTTAGTATTATATAAATTACTAATTTTATTTAATATTTATAATTATTTTATTTTCATAGCCTGACAAAAAGACAATCAGTTTCCTGATTTTAACTGATTTCATCATTAAATAACACTGACTTGTTTTTAATCATTCATTTTTAAGTGACTTATAATTTAAAGGGAAAGCATGGTGGAGCAATGGATAGCAACTTGGATTGAGAAAGAACTGGAGAGCCAAATTTGATTTCTGGTTAAGTATATTTACTTATGTACTAATGACTTTGGGATATGTATAAATCCATCTCCTCTATCCACCCTATCCTACCAATCGGTAAATAGCAAATCAGATTGGGTTCTATAGCCTTGGGTGGCAACCGGTCTAGAAGGAGGAAAAACTGAATCCAAAACCAGGTAAGAGAGGGTTTGGCTCTGACAGGCTATCTTGCCTGGGAAATACCATTGCTACTGCTGTTGCAGAAAATGTAGTGCCCCTTAGACACTAGAGGATTACAGGCTTAAAAAAAAGGAAAAAGTACCATCCAGATATAGAAGTTATTTACCTTAAAAATTTTTTTTATGTTTGCATTTTTTTTTAGGGAAGTGAAGATTTGATTTAATGTTATGAACACAGTGGACTGGGGCAGTATTTGAACACCACTTGCCATTCCCATATTTGCATATCCCTTAGTGTGTGTGTGTGTGTCTATATATATATATATATATTATATATATATATATATAGATATTATAAAAGGTTCAAACATTAATATTCCATGGTTATAATTTATTACATTGGAATCATAATCACAATCTAATCAGACCTACAGATTCAAAAAGCTTTTTGAATTTGTAGGTCTGTGACACTATTTAGCTATGGTAATTGGCTAATTAAACATAAAAATTAAAATGAAAAATACTTAAGGCAAGAAAGAGCAATAATGAAAGACTGAGCGACATTTTTTTTAACAACAACAACAAAAAAAAAAAAAAAAAGAACGGGAAAAGATTTTATTTCATTTACGAGGAAAGATACCTTTTCATAGAAGACAGAAAATCCGTAAGAGAAAACCAGATTTCGGATTCTGTCAGAATTAATTAATGTCATGATCAGATAGTGACACAACAAGGAAAACAGAATTCTAAAAGATAAACAAAGCCGGGCCACACATGCAGACGAAAAGGAATTTCAGTGAAACCACCCTAAAAGAATAGCCACTAATTATCTTTCAGAGATATCATTTAGTTTTGGTTCTTGTGTCCAGCGAGGAGACCCATCTGTTGTATGTCCAGATCTTGACATGAGAAAAGAGAGTCGAGAAGGGGATCATTGTTATTGTCAGACATGGTGACTCAAAAATGAGCATCTGGTGACACAAAAATTTTAAGACACAAGAAAAATAAAGAATTTGTTTATCAAGTGAAAACTACCACCCAGTTTGAAGGTTGACTAGCAGTGATTAACGAATCGGTGGAAATTCTGCTAAGTGGATTTTGGGTGGCTCAGGATACGATAAGAATTTAATTATGGCCACATGATATTCATAAGAATTCTGGCCGATAGAAAAGAAGGAAAGAAAAGAAAAGAGAATTTTTTTTTTTGGGATGATAATTTTAAGAAGGCCAAGTCTAGCCACACCCACGCTGCCAAGCGATCATTGGCCAAGTGGTGGCATGAGTGATAGGCGAAGGTGAACGTATGAGAGAGGTGGGGAAGTTGTCGACACCCACTAAGAGGATTGGTATGAGATACCAATATGAGAAAGGAAGAGTCTAGGAGGATAATTCTCCTTCGACCACTCCTCACGGATGAGGGAGAAAAAGCCCGAAAGGGAAAGTGATTAGCTTCCAAAAATGGGAAGTAATAAATTTTTCTGTCTTGGAGACAAAGAAGATTTTTGTTAGGAATTAAGAATTGTCAAAGAAACCAAGCCACGACAGGCCCCAACCCGGTTTTGGTCGGTGTCCATATAAACGAATGTCCTCAGGCGTTCGGAGTTGAGTTGAGTTTGAGATCAGAGACGCAGACACAGATCAACAGAGAGCTGTTGGGCTCGGAGAATAGTGCCTCATAGGAGCTGAACGAGATTTCCACGTCCTTTTTGATTTAGTCTTTCTACCAAAAGCAAGTTTTTATTGACAACTGACTTAAGATACCATAACTTGCCTAAGAAACGCAAAAAGTGTCATGAATCCATAGAAACAGGCTGGGAGAGAAACACACTCCTGTATTCAACAGATAGATAAAGTTAATTGTTATTTCTCAACATATTTGAACCTCGTGAGTTTGTTTTATTATTTTCTTTTACTTACGCTTGTGCGGTATCACCATTACCCCGAATTCAGCTTGCACTACGGTCCGACACCTGATTGATTTCGTCAACCTAAGATCAAAGTCTCAACGTAGGTAGGTTAGACTTGAGATCAAAGCAGTTACTTCGGTGACCAAGTGTTGGAGACGAGCTGAAAAACGACAAAGCTGGTATCGAACCATAAATGACAAGGACACAGGCTGGTGGTGGCGACAACGAGTCAACCCCAAATACTGGTGGAAGAAACCTTACAGCTTTGTGCTGCAACTGGGAGTTGACCACAGGCCGAAGGCGCAGTGTCATATATTGACGTCGCGACCAGTGGACGTCTTATATTGGTGCTGGTGATGTGACCGCTGGTGGGTGTCACAGGTCTGATGAATTGGATCATGATTACGATTCCAATGTAATAAATTATAACCATGGAATATTAGTGTTTGAGCCTTTTATATTCTTACTCCATCCTAGACATTGAGTTCTACCTGGATTCTATCCTCTTGGAAATTTTTATATATATATATATATATATATTTAATACAAGTAAAAGGTTTGTCACTTAGCTGATTGATGTTACCTTCAGCATCTTGACCCCAGAGTTTTGTAGATGGACCCACCAAGAAAACTTCGTACACTCATTAGGGGGTATCAGCAATCAACTGCTTATACTTCGATTTTTTTTCATTTTTTATATGTACTTTTTATTTTATTTGTGAAAGTTTTTTTTTTCATAGTATGTGTATGTGTGCACGCGCACGTGCATATGTGTAGAATTTGATGATTATTTGTCCTTTTTGGTGTTTTTTTTCTTCACTTTATATTAGCTCCTTAAGGTTTTCCCTTATTCCTCTTTTCTTTCAATTGTTACTATTTGACTTCCAGTTTTCTAGGCATCATGTTAATTTTTGAGCATTCTAGTCTTCTCTTGAGTTAGGAAAATTGTATTTCATTTCTTTTACATAAGTAATTAATTTTAAAGATAAATATAGATAAGTTGTACTTACCTGCATTTCCCCACAAGACAAAGAGACACAGGGTCACCAATAACAGCCACCAAAGATTGAGCCCGAGTGATGGCAGTGTTCAATAGTTTAACATTGGACAAAAAACCATAATCCATCATGTCCATGTGTCCTTCAGTGCTGCATGTATGTCGAGTACGAACTGTACTCAAAACGATTACACGGAACTGTTTACCTAAAGACAAAATAAATATTCTTTTAAAAGTCAGTTACCTAAAATAAATATCAAGTGTTTACCTTCAAAATTCCTCTGTACACTGATGCAATGCAATGATTTTAAATCGTTAGCCATAATTATATGAGAACTGTATAAAGGTGAACAGCAGAATCCTAAATCTCTCAGTTCATTAAAAAAAATAATATATATGATGATGATAGCACTCTTGTTCTTGAGTATAGCCATGGCTTGAAGTATATCAACATAAGTCTTATCTGTGAGCATCACAGATGTGACTTTTCAGGCCAGCAAGGAAACTAGACTCTTTGGCACTGCAGATGTTACATAAATGCTTCCAGGGACTGAATGCATCGCGATCGACCAGGAACGCCTCCAGGGACTGGAAGCAATCTGAATTGACCATGAACGCCTCCAGAGGCTGGACACATCTTGATTGACAAGGAAGCCTCAAGGAACTGGACACATCTCGATCGACCATGAATGCCTCTAGATCTTTGACATTCCCTTAAATATTTTCAAGAAAAGGTACAAAGAAGCAACTTTATGCTGGTGGAAAAGTGACTAAAGCTGAGCCACCAGATCAGGACCAATAATATTGCAGAATCCCCTTTGGATTTTATCAAGAATCTCTAAATAAATAGCAGGAGCACCAGACCAAATGTGGCAGCAATATTCTAAGCATGGGCAAAAGGTAGACTTATAGATATGTAAGATAGATTTAGGAGAGAAAAATTGTCTAACATGACATAGTGAACCAACTTTCTTAGCAGCCGACCTAGCAATGGATTCAATGTAGTCTTTCCACTTCATGTCAACTGGAATGTTAGCCAAAGTAGACGCAACAGGTTACTCTCCTGATGGTTAGCATCAGCCATGCTGATGGAAGGCAGAAAGGGGTCTCTTAGATGATTAATAGTGCAGTTTTGTTTTAGGTGTTAAAATTAACAAGTCATTCTTTGCCCCAGTTAACAACAGACTGTAGGTCATTTGTGAGATCAGCCGCCAATTTGACCTTGTTGAACTGATCAGATTTAGTATCGAAACCAGAGTAGATGGTTGTGTCATCAGTATAGATATCAAGCTGAGAGCTGATGTCATCAGGAAAGTCATTAATGAAAATTAAAAACAAAGTGGGCACAAAGTAGATCTGGTATTAAAACCTATTTTTACACTTTCATAGTGTTTTGACCCCAGTTTGGGTGTTAATTATTTGCTCATAGCTGGGACCCTAACAGGTGCTACCACCCCGAATCAGAGTGGTCCTGGGAACATCAGCAATTAAGTGGTGGTTCCACGCTCCTCAAAGCCTCCTGATCAGAGGCCTTGCTGTTGGACGTAGTTTATCGTCTTACCCTGGATGCGGATGTAGTTTATCGTAATACACAGGACGAATAGCCTGTGCAAGGCCATCATGAAAGGCACCATTGAAGGTAGACATAGGAGAAGATGTCAACACAAAATCTGATTGAACAATGTCAAACAACGGACAAGTATGACTAGACCAGAATTGCTGATGATAGACCATTGTGGAGGAGATTTAATGTGGCTTCTGCATTTGGATCACCCCTACAATTACAAAAGTCAAGGAGATGATGATGATGGAAGAGGAAGGAAGGGTTTCCAAAGGCCATTTGTGCAAAAATGAACACATCCAACTAACCCAGAATTTGAACTTTGCTTGCTAATTCCACTTTCATTACACTACACCACACACCCTATTATTATGTGAACATTAATTAAAAAGGAATAATTGTAAAAAATTCAAGCCAGATGTCCTAAAATGAATCTCTGGATACAAACTAATAATGGTAATGTTCTACAGTTGGTAGAGATTTCAATAACATAAAATGATTACCTGTAAAAACTTAAAAAAAAAAAAAAAAAAAAATTTCTTAATATTTGCATACTGGAAGCAATTAATGCTGACAAATGTTGTTCTTGTACTGTTTAGATCACTCGACAAAAAGCTAGCAGTAGAAAATTCTCTATACAGAAGTAATGTTTTATAAAAGAAAGTTTTTTACCTTGTACATTTACAACTCGTTCGACGGACACGCCACCCAAATCCCGTTTTCTCAATTCAGCTCGAATCCTTTGCACCTGAAATGAAAATAATTCATTATTATTATTATTTTTTTTTTTTTTTTTTGAACAAATACAAATAGGTGTGTAGGAATAAAAATTAGAGATGGTAACATTAACTGTAAAATGATTGGTAGTTTAAATATGATAGAGATGAAAAAAGAAAGTGTATACTGCTGCTTCATTTTAGCCAAACTAAGCCAAGCAGAAAATGACATTGCATACTATAAAATTGATTTTAAGGTAAAAAGCTCAACTCTTGCAAAAGAATTTCTATTTTTCCATCTATGGAATAGAATAAAATTCTTTGTTAATTTATGATGAAAGACTATCATTTTCAAGTGATTTGGGGACTAAACCGATTAGCGGTATCCAAATTTTCACCTAAGCAGAGCAGCCCTGCACTTGATAAGTAAATACCCTGCATTTACAACCAATCCGAATTTCACTTAGTTATTCAGTGTGAAGTAGTCATTTACTGGTATACAAAAATTTGACCCCCCCACAATTTTACTGGTACTGGTAGTTTACAAGTTTTAATAATTGCAACGCCTAATCAGGAGTAAGAGAAAGAATTATGAAGTAGGTTTTAAGTTGAAAGTGGGTGGATTACGCAGAAGAACATGGAAACAGATTTGCAGAAAGAGAGTTTGGAGTTTCAGAAAAGATGGTGAGAGGCTGGAGGAAGCAAACGAATCAGCTTAAAGAAATACCAAAACTGAAGAGAGTAGCAAGGTTTACAGTATCACTGTACCAAAATCTTGAAAAAGAATTCTGTGATTGGGTCATAAATCTCAGAAATAATTGTTTAACTGTCACCAGATGTTCAATAAGAACCAAAGCCCTTCAACTTGCCTCCAAAGTACCATCTTATGCAATTTAAATCCTCAGCAGGGTGGTGGACCAGATTTATGAATACATGTGGGTTAATGATATATGTAAACAAAGTTTTGAAATAATGGTTAATATTTGAAAATATTAGTTATATTTACGTTTAAAAAGGGCCATGTAACTCCCCAGATTATAGTGTGACTTATCTGTGAGTCAACCACAAATACACACTTTGACAACCCCCAAGCTAAGGGTGTGACCTATATGCAAATATACATGTTAAATTCTTGCAAGTAAACCAAAAATCTCAATTTATCTAGGTCAGCCATATTGAAAAAAAAAAAAATTCCTTTGAAGTAGATGATAGGCCTGTAGAGTCAACTGAGCCATTTACCTAAATGAAGGTAAACAGGGAATCTACATCTTTGGAATCTTACTGCCATTCTCTGTACCTTGCTAGACAAAAAAATCACATAAATCCTTAATCCACACCGCCACCTTAAAACTATTACTAACTTATGGAGTGATCCATGTAGATCCTAAGAAGAGTTGCCACAGTCTTGGATAAAATTTAAAAATAAATAAATAAAAAGTCTGTATCTTTGTCCCAAAAGTCACATCAAAACCTAATTTTTACCAGATTGTCAGTGAATAAACTGTTGATATCCTGCTTCATGTGGATGAGGAGGGTTTTTAAGTTTAAGTAGATTTTTAATGGCATATCAATTAAGAAGAGCAGGGTGGTTAACAACCTAAGTTTGAAGAAAAATAAAACTTCTTGAAGCGTGGAGTCAACCAAAGGTGGTGGTCTTGATAAAAATTACTTTAAAATAGGCAACAGGAAATCATAGCAATTTGCAACTCACAAATAAGTAACAGTAGCACAGGAAATTCTATACTTATATTACATTGTTTTACACGAAAACATTCATTAAAGTATTACACAAAGAACTCCTTGAACTGTTAGGAAAGCTTGATCTACATGGAGAAGATATTCAAATAATCTGTAACCTGTATTGAAAACAAATAGCTTGCATGCAGATAGCAAATGAGTTAAATGGATGTACAAAAGTAGAATAACAAGGAGAAAGTGCAACTCGGAAATAAATCTGAAGGTGTATAGGATGCTTTTCAGAAACTAAACAGTCATAATAACAAACTAGTGACGAGACATATTTAGATAAGAGGTGATGGGATAAAGTGTAAAGAAAGGTGAACTCATGATTTTATTATAAAAATAAACATTAATAGTAGAACCGTTACACTACCTCACATCTTTTACATTAAATTAAACAATAGTAAATCTGATTTCTATAAACAACTTTAATATATCATCAGAAATTCATTTTATAATGTTGAGAAAGCCACTCAAATTATTTGGGTTTCATTAAGAAATTAATGAGCAAAACAACATCAATTAATTAATAAATTATCTATGCATTCTATAATCTTGTGCAAATGTGATGTCTTATTTTAAGTTACAAAACATTTTTTTTTTTTATTGATTCTTGTTCTACTTTGCAGGTTATTTAAAGCCAGAAAATACTTTTAGATTCTAAGAATGTTTTTGGGAGATAATGATTTAGTGATACAAGTCTTACTAATTAACCTATAGCTGAGGGAAAAAGAGGTGGATTTTCTATAGCTGAGGGAAAAAGAGGTGGATTTTCTATAGCTGAGGGAAAAAGAGGTGGATTTTCTATAGCTGAGGGAAAAAGAGGTGGATTTTCTATAGCTGAGGGAAAAAGAGGTGGATTTTCTATAGCTGAGGGAAAAAGAGGTGGATTTTCTATAGCTGAGGGAAAAAGAGGTGGATTTTCTATAGCTGAGGGAAAAAGAGGTGGATTTTCTATAGCTGAGGGAAAAAGAGGTGGATTTTCTATAGCTGAGGGAAAAAGAGGTGGATTTTCTCAAGGGTAAGTGAATATAATGAACCCAAATGAAATTAGAACTTGGCCCACTGCTTAACAATTCAAAGCCATTATCCATTACACCACCTGCACATCCAAGCTTACAGCACATGGTATTCTCATAAGGATACCTAGGTATGGACCAGGCTTGATAGTGCTTAACTTTGGTGATTGTAAAGGAACCAGTATTTCAACATGATATGGCTGTAAGCCAAGTTACAAAACAGGAACATTTGCATGTGCAATGGTATCCTTTTCAAATTTACATGCACATTTGCATGTGCAATGGTATCTTCTTCAAATTTACAAAGAAAAGTGAAAAAAAAATTAAAATAAAATAATTTTTGCAAACAATGCATAGTCATTATTTTAATTTTACTTTTTCTCCTTTGATAAGCATTTTATAAAAAAGACAGAAGTCTAAAAATTGAGTCACAATGAAAACCAAAAAGAATGATGATGATTATATAAAAAAAAAAAAAAAATGAATATTAATTAAAATAAAAAATACATAGATTATACAGGGTAACTGTACACCTGTACATATTCTCTTTCAGCATACCCCAGAAAAGAAGTCAAGGAGGCTAATATCTGGTGAGGAACTCATTCCACATTGCCACATACTCCCAATCCAGTTAGGAAAATTGTCATTTACCCAGTTCCATAGCATAATGGACAGGGACTCTATCCTGTTGGAACTACCCAGGGAGATCTTCTAACCTTTCAATTTGGGGAATTAACTGATCTCACAACATGATGCGGTATGTCTCACTAGTTATGTTACCATCAAAGAAAAATGGTCCCAACACATGAGCTTTGTACAATACACACCATAATCCATTGTGTTCCTTGCTATCTGGAACGATCCAGCCAATGTGTATTGTTTTGCAACTAGTACTGGTCATTCTCTCAGTTAACCTGTTATATAGGAATAAAGTGTTGCTGCCAACACTGGAGTTTGAACACAGATCACCAGAGAGCAAACACATACGATCCCATTTTGAATAAGTAGATCATGTGATGGTAAAGGAAAGGTATATATGGGAATTAGCATGACATTTAAGTAATCACTATTTGGTGGTTACTTTTCGAGCGAGTATTATCAAGCAAGTACTATTAGCGCAAGTGTTATTCAAAGGCATCTGACATTAGTATTGTTCAATGGCATTACTATAATTGTATCTGCAATTACAAAGTCTCTACTACAACGAGCATTACAAAATTGACAACAAGTATTTGTTGACATTACAAAAGTGGCAACGAGTGTTCATCGACATCACAAGATAACCTTACTATTCACATAAAACAAGGCTTCATTGCTGAACAACATATGGTCCTCTATGAAATGGCTGTTTTCGTCCAAATTCACATATCTGGACTTCATGGTCACCCTGTATATAGACGCAGACTGAGAGTAAAAAAAAAAAAAAAAATTACTAAAAGACTCACCTGGTCACCATAAGGTGTAACCACTCCAATACTATTCTCATTAAATGGTTCCCATTCACTTGGCCAATTCTTTACCAATTCCACAACTCTTTCTGTTACTTCATAAACCTAAGGATAAACAATTGATGATGAGATTTGCAATGAGACAAAACCAAGCAAATATTCTCTGTGAAGGCAAAAGAAAACATTTATTCAAAAGGCATATCTTTTTTTATACACAATGTCAGTTAAGCATTTGATATTTCTAATTAACCACATAATTTTTCTTTCACTTCTATGGAAAGGCAAAATTAAGCCTTTCCCCCAACCCTAGCCAATGCTTTTAGCAACTTACCTGCATCAAAAGGAAAAGAAAAAAATACTTCTTTAGCATTGTGAGCATTTAACTTGCAGGTAACTTTGGTGGGGGCAGTTAGTAACGCTACTATTAGTAAATGTTGAATACACCTGTATTATGGACTGATAACTGAAGGCTCAATGTTTGAAAGAGCAGCAGTACCAAAGTCGCTCATGAGGCGCGAACAAAGTCGCTCACGAGGCACAAAGAAATTGGAAGAAACTGGCTAAAAGAATTCTTTTCTAAATGTGATTAAAAGACCCCCACCTTTGAAACAAATTTGATACGCTGTTCTTATTGATTGATCGATTAGTTTTTAAGGCACATCAACCCAGGTGGATTATTTAATGCTGAAAAGGGTTTTCAGGTGAATAATTAGAGTTATTTTCTTTTGGGAGCAGGGGATTATATAGAGGAAAAATTCTTTTCAGTTTTTTTTTTTTTTTGCGCAGTGGGTGAGGGGGAGATTGTAGATTGTTTTGCAACAAATTTTATATAATATAGATAAGCAGGTTTGTAAAGAGATTTTTTTTTTTACATTTTCCTGTGGAGCCTAATCTCCTTAATAAAATTTATGTTACTTGGATCAGTATTTTTAAATAGGTCCTTAGAGTTATTCCACTTGGAGTATTTGTTTTGAGTTTGCTGAAAGTGATAGGAATTTAGTAGTATATCTTTAACAGTGTCTGGTTCCTAGCATGAGACACATATTGGCAGTTCCTCATTTTTTAGATGTTGGTGTGTTATATATGTGCGTCTTATATGGAGCCTGACTAGAACCATTTCCTCTCTCTCTCTCCTTATCTTTCTTTTTCACTAATCATTGGTTGGATGTTGTGCAATTTGTTATTTTGACAGTTGTTCCATAATTGCTGCCATTTTTCTTTAATCATCTTATTTATGATGGGTAAGAAGTCGGTGTGTTGAAACTTTACATTAGAGAGGGACATGTAAAGTGATTCCTTTGCCATTTTGTCAGCTTTTCCATTTCCTTGTATGCCAATATGGATTGGTATACAGCATAAAGACTATTACAGTTTTTTTTTTCTCTCCTATAAATAGTGTCAATCCTATTTAGTAATTTATTAAGTGATTTCCCAGGTTTTTATTCTTCAGAGCTGTGAGTATAGATAATGAATCTGAGAAGATGATGAATCTATCTGACCCACTGGATTCTATAATATCTAATTTTGTATGGCTGAGGTTTTTACACTGAAGACTGATGCTTTGTTAGGGAATTGTTTCTGTATTGTAGGATTGTTAAGTTTTAGCAGAGTATCCAACTCTGTCCCAGAGTCATCAGTGTATACGTATTTATAATTTCAGTGTGCTTGTAGAACATTATGAATTTCTTCCATGTAATTAGCTTAGTATTTATTTTATGGTATTTATCAAGGCTTAGCAGTATTGTAGGGTGTTTCATTAACCAGAGTGTTTTTTTTGAAGTGGAGATTTATGAATTAATGTTGGATTTATTTGAGTTTTGCTGATGAGATTTTTCATGTAAAGGCCAAAAAGTTTGATAGCATTTTCTTTTATATCAAATAGTTTTTTTTTTATTTAAGATTAAAGGTACGGTGGTAGGCTGGGTTATTTGGGCAGGATTTGAGTTTTAGGTAATATTGTATTTTATTGTATATTTTATTACTCCCTTAAATGAATTAAGAAATGGGGGGGGGGCAAGCCTTTACTATCAGGTCTTTTATTTGATTGATTTTTAGTAGGTTTTCTGCATATTTTTTTGTTTTTACTTGAATTAGAATTGTGTTATTTTCCCTTATTTATTTTTTTTTTTTAACTGATTTTGGTTCTATCATGGCTGATATAACCTTTTGTAACATGAAAGGTGACACTTTTGTTATTTCACCATCTAAAGATTCTATGACTATGAAAATTGGAAATTGTTTTTCCATTTCAGAGTTTTTGTACTGTCTGTTGGATTGTTTATAAGAGTTAGTCATATAATTTTGTTTTTGTATTCACCGTCTGTGCTTCCCAGCCAACTCCTTAAGAGATGCTATCAAAAAGGACCAATCCCATTCGCCCTGATCTGCCAGGGCTACAGAGTATAGTTGTGCTGAAAGTGGCCACGAGCACCCACATTCCCCCACCATATCTATCCAAGTGTAGTATGGTGTAAGGATTTGCAGCCATTTTGTAACTATTCTATTTCATCCCAACTTGCCCTTGCCATTATGTGACTAGCCAATTGGATTGGATTGGACTATTCCATCCACCCGTCTATCCCAAGTTGGAAGTGAAGTGGCATGTTGTATAAACTCCTGGTCATTTTATACCAGGTAAGAAGTCACTCAATCACCAGGACTCCATCCCTGGGCGTCACTGGTCACCACCACAGCAAACAGGTGGCCATATTGAGGAAGATTTGTAGATTTTGGGAATCATTTTTCATAAATGTGTGCATTTTTTTTTTTTTTTTTTAACACTTTTTGATTCCTTGGGGAACATATGGCCACAACAACACCTCTCCAACAGACGTGGTTCCAGGCAATCCTCTTCAGCTTGGTCCATGTCATGCCAGCTGCCTTTACCTCTGTGTCAACACTTCTGCACCAAGTCTGTTTTGGTTGACCCACTTTTCACTTCCCTTGTGGATTCCAGTCGAGACTCTGCCTGGAATGTGAGCTTTATATATTGCAATTTTATCGGTATTCTTGTATGGACAGGTAGTTTAGAAATTGCATTTTGAGTGAACAGATATTTTGTGGATTATGATTTTTGTTGGTAGCTTAAAAATGTCTAAATTTTTTTTTTTTTTTTTATAGATTTTTTTGTATGGCAAAATTATATTATTTTTCCTGAAGGCACCATCCTAGGGATAAACGGATAGCTGTAGGCTTATTTTATAAACTGACGGTACGTAGGTGAAGTTTTCCTCATACAAATAATTAGTTTCTAATCCATTTTGCTTCCTATACTATGCCTGGTTGTAGTTTAATACGGCATAGGTGAACTTGTTTTGTGAAAAAAAAAAAAAAAAAAAAACATGATTGCAGTTTAACTTCATGTCCCAGGGTGCAAATGCAGATTAATGTCATGCCCCAGACAAGCACTGTTCTGAAACAAACTATTTGGAAAACAAACTAGAAGAAACTGGCTAAAAGAAATTCTTTTCTGAATATGATTAAAGAGCACACTTTTGATGCATCGTTCTGAAACAGACCATTTGGAGACCTAACACATCTTGCAAAAATCACCAATATCTACTAGAATCACTTTTGCCTTCCACTTATTTTTAAGCAATAAGATATGTGTACTGAGTGTAACAGCAAAATTGTCCAATTGTTAGATTAAGCTTTGAACCGTTGTATCTTAGAAATGATTAAAGATATCTTACTGGAATTCTCTAAGGTTTTTATAACACTATTGGACTCTACTTTGAGCAATAAGAATGTATGATTACTCTCCAAACTTAACAGAAGAATCGTGAGGAATTCAATCATAAATGAAAATGACGTGTTCATCATTAATTAATCATAGTCAAGGATTGGCAGCTCATGAAAGATTGAAATAAAGTTTGAATATATATATATATATATATATTTCAAGTTATTCAAGATGATTTTCGCCCTCTCTAACCTTCTGTTCTGAAGTAACATGGTGCCTCACAAGTTTCCTGTACGATTTCATTTTCAAGTCTTTTTTCACTGCTCTTTGGACTGTCATAGCTGAAACGACTCTCTTGAGTTGGATCTTTTCTAATTGGACTCTTTAGTTGAAATGATGATCCCTCTTCTTGTTGTGACCTCCTGATCAAGTTTTCCTCTCTACTGTTCCCTCTTTTTCAAACTTATTCACCGTTCTCTTGATGGTTCTTGAATGGACTTTGAAGATGGAAGCAAGAGTATGAATGTTGGTACCATTAGTAAAGGCCTGAATGATTTTTTTCCTCTCACCATTGCACAGTTGAGAAGATAAACAAAATGATTTTAACCTGTTCTCTTTCTAGCTGAATAAAGGTTTTTCCGTGATTCTTATAACCAATGGTAGCAAGATGGCTAAACGTCTTATTTGAAAACCTGGAAAAAAACAAACTCAATTAGGTTAATGATTTTTTTAGATATTAAACCTTTTGGACAATGGACAACTATGCTGTAACATGGTTTGGACAAATTTGCTGTTACACTTGGTATATCTCAAGACAAATGTACTTTTGAACCTTGCGTAAAACCCAGACACCTAAGAAACACTCACCTCTGCAATATTATAAAATCCAGTGCTGTTCTGATGTTGTACTTCTTCACCTTTGGCAGTGAAGAAAGTAAATGGCCAGTAGGTTGGATGGCGGCATTCCTGTCCAGCTGCTATAAGTTTGTTATCATAGAAAAGGCTGGATGTGTATTTAACCAACTCTTTTGTAGAACGGTAATTCTCATGAAGCATTATCCGACATGGTGATTCCACAGGATATTCTTCATAAAGTCGTTCCAATAAGGATCGATGAAAATTTCTCTGACGAGCAAAATCAGCATAAATTTCTGGACTCATCTAGAAAAAGAAGAGAAAATGTGAAAATGTTTGAATATTTAAAAAAAGAAAAAAAAGGGAGGTGTGTGTGACTAAATATGAAACAACTTCTGTAGTTTGAAGTTGAAGACGAAGGTAATTTTTGAAGAAAATATCAGGTCATCCCATAAGTTCTGTCCGAATTTTAACTTTTTGTTAAAATGAACGAAATTTAAAGAGTATTTTATAATGTCTAATGGAGCTGAACATTATTTTTATATTTAGATGCATTTAAACTGACCAAATTTTATTTCAGAGAACAATAAAATTAAATTTTGTTTGATTAAAACCCTGCTAACATGGAAGTACCCAAGAATCATTTGAGGCACATAATGCTCTATGAGTTCAAGAAAGGAAACTCAGCAGCCAAAGTGGCTAGAAACATTCACTCAGTTTACGGAAAGAAATGTATGAATGAAAGAACTTGCAGAAGATGATTTGCAAAATTCAGAGGTGGAGATTTCACCCTTGAAGATGAAGATAGAACTGGACGTCCAGTTGAGTTTGATGAAAAGCTTCTTGAAGCAGCCCTTGAAGAAAATCCTGCTTTATAAGTTGAGGAATTGGCAGTGGTTCTCAGTTCAAACCATACAACTGTTCATCGTCATCTTCAACAACTTGGAAAAGTTCTTAAACTTGGAAAATAGGTGCCTCATGAATTGTCTGAAAACAACCTCAAATCCCAAGTTGACATTTGCTCTTCTCTTCATTCTCGCCAACTTGTTTCACCTTTTTTGGATAGACTTGTGACTGGCGACGAAAAATGGATCTTTTATTGAAATGTTAAGTGTCGTAGACAGTGGCTTGGTAAAGGGGAAGGACCCCAGCCACGGCCAAGAAGGGAACTTCATGGGCAAAAGGTTCTTCTTTCAATCTGGTGGGATCGTCAAGGAATAATCCACTTTGAATTCTTACCACCTAATGCAACAATTAATGCTCAAATATACTGTCAGCAATTAGAGCGTTTGAACCAAGCTTTGAGGAAAAAAAGACCTGCTCTAGTGAATCGAAAAGGGGTGATTTTTCATCAGCACAATGCGCGACCCCACACAGCAAGAATCACATCACAAAAGATCGAAAAACTTGGTTGGGAGAAAATTCCTCATCCACCTTATTCTCCCAATCTTGCTCCTTCAGACTATCATTTGTTTTGTAGCTTACAGAATCATTTGGAAGAAACAGCTTTTGTAACACAGGAAGAGGTTAAAACTGACATTTGTGAGTTCTTCGAATCAAAGCCAAAAGGATTTTACAGTAATGGAATTAGTAAGCGTGTTAATAGATGGGAGGAAGTCATAGATAATCAGGGAAAATACATTGTTGATTGAATCTGTAATTAAATGTAACATTTGGTCACTTGTTTTCTTTATTCAAAATTCGGACAGAACTTATGGGATGACCTGATACTTCTAAGTAATCAATATTTGATTAACATTTGAATGTTTATTTAATAAAGTGTGAATTAGTAGAGAAATATTTAAAAAGATGTAATAAAGAAATCTTTCTAAATGCATATACATGTTGGCCAAAATGATCTTTAGAAAATGCAATGAAAAGCTGAGGAAGTGCAAAAACTTAAGACTAAAATGTATAAAAAACAAAGATACAAATTTAATAGTCTGGCTGGATACATATCAGACATCTTGAATATTTCAAAAACTGTGACCTTTGTAATCAACTTGATGAGGAGACCTTATTGCACATATATAAAAAAAAAAAAAAAATACTCTCCCATTCAGTGAATGCGTACATGTAGTGTGTGAACATCCCATTCATGATGACTGAGTGTAGACTCTTTGAAGTGTTTTTAAATACTCTTAGGAAAAGTATAAATTAATTTCTCCTTCCTTTCCACTGCAACTAAGAGTTAAATAGTAGGGTATACTAGGCTCTCTAGATGTTCAGTTACAAAATAATACAGACTCTCAACATAATAAATAAATAAGCAAAGACTTAAATTCTTACTTACTTGCATGTGATCTCCTGCTAATACAACTTTTGTATTAACTCCAGCTAAACCCAAAGGTATAAGACTTTCTGTTTCCATAACCTGAGCTGCCTCATCAAGAAATATGTGGGAGAAAAAATCTATAAAAAAAAAAAAAAAAAAAAAAAAAAAAAAATCAAAAAAAAATCATGGCTGAATTGAATTTGGCAAATGTGCAGATGTTAATTAAAAGTATATCATTTTTGGTAATGAATAGAGTCTTTTTTATTTGCTTCACCATCCCCTATTTTAAGAACATAACATTTTATGAACATCTGTTATTCTGACTGGTCAAGTTAGGTTGAAAACTTTCAAGAATTTTGATAAGAGAATCAATTCAAGGATTATTAAAAGTGACATACAATGGAGGAAAGCCAAAGGATGAACTGGCTAGTGTATAGTGATAAAAACAACAAAGATAAGGATGTTAGTCTAAATAATTATTGAAATAATAAGAAATATTAAATTTTTTGACAAATTAATTTGTCTTTATATTTCTGAACAGTTTAATTTATTATCTACAGTTAAACTTTGACCTAATTCTTCTGCAAAATATAGCAGAATCTACAATTTATTTGATGACAGATTTTATAAGTAATAGGTCAAAATTAGTACACATAATATTATAATTAATCTTTATACTATACTAGATGACTCATAAATCTGTTGGGTTCCTTTTAAAAGCAGTTCATGATACACAATTGTGTATGTATGTATAGCTGGCCACTTGTATTCGAGGATACCTGTCTACAAGGGCAGCTAGCCAATCCCTATTGCAGACACTTGCTCAGGTGCATTTGTGTTTATTCAACACACACAGAGCTCACCTGTGGTTTATACTGCAACTATGCTGAGTAGACCTTAGAGTTTCTGGGAAAGAGCGAGATCAACAATTTGAACAAGGCCAGCATGCTCAAGCCCTCGACCACAATGACTTGTGATTTTGTGCTATCACAGCACAGACATTCCCTTTAAACATAGTTAATTACTATGAACTGATTATGTATTATATCAAGAATGTATTCAGTCAAGAATTGACAATTAAGATAGATGACCTAACAAGAAATAAGAACATCTATCTTCAAATTGAATCTAATATTATTAATATATATTGATAAAGAGTGAAAAAGTTTACTTTCTTTAGAATGAAATTTCAAACTACTCTAGTAGTTCTGGGGGGAAAATTTATACCAATTTTAGTATTTCCCATATTATAATTTTCAAAAGGTGAAGACCCCCCCCTCCCCCAAAGAAAAACAAACAAACAGCAATCACATGTTTAGGGAGATTTATATTCCTTAAAATATAGTATGGTTGCCTCCTTTTTATGCACATAGATTCACTTATTGTTTTTCTTGTTAATTTTTTCAAAATAATATATATATTTTTTTATTATACAGACTTGTTTCTTCCTAACATTTATTTCAAAATATGTAATGGTGGCAAACCAGCATGCATTTATTTATTTATTTACCATCAAGTCATGCAATAATTTTCTAATGTATCAAAATAGACATTCCTGAAAGCCATATATTTTTAACAAACACAAAAAAATAAGAAAGACAGAGAAAGAGAGAGAGAGAGAAGGAAAAGAAAAACAGTTAGACTTACCAGGGCCCAAATTCAAGTCATAAATTGTTCGAGATTGGTTGAGAGTTGTCACAATAACCCTGTGCTTCTCTAGATCTTCAATAGTAGGATCCCTGAATGTTGAGTCAAGCTGAAGCAGTGAGTATTTGAGTACAGCACTATGTACAGTCTGTACCCAACGTTTGCGGAAATAGATACGCAGTGGACGAGCTTCTTCATGACCGGACATTACATAAGGATCAAAGAATTCTTTAATGTAAAGGTCAGCCGCACTAAAAAAAAAAAAAATCATTAAGAGTTATTTCCCCTTAAAAACATGTCATATGTAACCCAGTACAACCTACCATATGGACAGGTTGTCGACATCTAAACCAGGTCCCCGACAAGTTTACATGCTGGTGAGGAGGGTGGCATGTCACCCTGCAGAACAAAAAGCAAGACTTGTCAAAGGATGGAAGAGTTTCTTATAGTAGTCAACAGCCAATATATGATAAATATAATTTTAAGGTATTTATGGGTAACAGTGCTCAATATCAGAGATCGAGTGTATTTAAATATAAAAGTGGACACTGAGGTCAACACCATGCAGCGAGAGTGTTTCATGCTTGCACACAATCTTCAGGTCATGTGTGTAATGTTTTAGCTCTACTATTTATATATGCTGCTCAATGGTGCATTATGTGTAGTAAGGTCTATTGCATTATCCTAATATTTATTAGGTGGACAGTAATGGCTAAGTTTCAAATTATTCTAGAGGCTATTGAGTAGAAATAATTTTGAATCTGAATGTGGTTATTTGTAGCTTTTTTATAGTGCTTATTAACTTTATACTCATTATTTATTATTGATCATATAATAATAATGATAATCAACAACAAATGATTATTACATTTACTCATGTTTATGTGTACATTCGTAGCTCGTTGATTTGTTTTTTTTTTTCTTTTTCGGGAGGTTGGTTATCTTGTTTAGTTTACAATGCTAAGTTTGAAGAATATCACATTATCTGTGTTGTATGTAATACATGTGTTTGCATTTTTCATGGTGGTTATTTACAAGGTAATCTTTTTTTAGTTTGGGATTTTTAAATAATATAGGAAATAATGTTATATATAAAGGTTAGGATGGGGTATCAAGCCGTGAATGTAACCCCTCCTTGGAAAAAACATTGTAAATGAAATACCACGAGTGCCTGAGTTGGGTGACAGGAAGAGCACGCATCCTTGCAGAACCTTGAGTCAACAAAAAACATGGCTGTGTTTGTGTGTGTGTATATATATAATATATATATCGCCAAATGATAGAAAGAACAGATAGAGTAAAAATCCACAGTTTGTAGCATTTACTTTAAAAAAAAAAAAAAAAAGTGCTCAATACAAAGTAGAGTAATATATTATTATTATTATTTTTATTATAAGAGATTATAATAAAAACATTTTGAAATCACTACACAAAAGCGTTCATGTTTCAATACTATGATTGAACTTCTTCAGGCGATGGCAAGTAACTGGTGATTAAATGATCATATATATATATATATATATATATATATAACTTGCCTGGGGGTCTCAAGCATTGAATGGCAACATTACTAGAGACGATGTCTTGATAAAAGCACTTGGTGTACCAAGGGTGTTCGAGTTCGGTGTCAAGAAGAACCTACAGCCTTATAAAACCCTGCCTCAAATCATTATGACAAATCCTCTGTCAAGCAGGACTGAACTTCCTTTGTGCAAAATTAATTCTAGTCCTGCCTAAAAAAAATAAAAAGGCTTTGTATGCATACTGAATGAATGAATGATTTTAAAAAATAATCAATAGTTAATTTGTAATACTAGTAAAAAGAAGTTTTTGCTACCTGTTGGAATGAGTGCAAATCATGATTCGTGTTCCTTCTTTTTGTAGAGCAAGCTTAGCAGCCTGAGCCAATGTGAATGTTTTCCCTGTTCCATAAGGTCCGAGCAAAAGTAAGGGAGGTAATCGCATACCAGACGGTGCAGCTATAATTCCTGCAATGGCTTGTAATTGTTTTTCATTTACTCTTTGATCAAGTAATGGTTCCAAAGAGCTGCAACAACAAAGGAAGCAGGTTAAATGCATTGCTGGAAATATTAGACAAAAAGAAAAATATGGATTAGAAGCTCAACTCAATTCAGTATTAAACTAATTTTATTTCATTTTTAGCAAATCAAGAAGATTGATTGTTTTTTTGTTTAGCAGCATATCAGCACCTCTATAAGATTATTTAATGCCAAAATCTAAATAGGAAAATTCAAACTTTATCATTCATTCAATTGAGACATGGCCTAGTGGATAAAAGTGTTCATTAAGTATTCCAAAAAAGTGACTTAACCCAAAGAGTTGTGAGTTCAATACCTGGCCACAGCAGAAAGAACAAAAATTTGGAGTTGCTAAAGGGAATGAAACAATGTATTTAAAAAAAAAAAAAAAAAGGCACGGAATGAGATCAATCTATCCCTGTGGACTAAATAAAGTGTTTGGTTCAAAATTCCAACATATATCACCGGAAGAAGGACAGAGCTTACAACGGCTGGAAAGGTTGCAATAAAGAGAAGGACAACAGCTTGAATAATGTAAATAATTCAAGAGAATTAAATTATTTCATTTTTTCTTTTTACCAAATAATCTTATAAAATGTTTCTCCTCAGAAGAAATTAATCATAGCGAATTGTTTTGCTATTTTATTTTATTTTTTTGACAACGTGCTGTTGGCCATTTCGCCATGAAAACATACTGTTGGCCATTTGGCTATAAAAATGTATTGTTGGTATTTTATTATACAAATGTAACTTTATACTTCCTAATGTTTTGATTTTGGTTTGGGGGTTCACTGTTTGCCCATAGCTAACAGGTGTTACCAGACCAGGTCATTGTGGACTTGCATAGAACAGCAATTAATAGGTGGTTCCATGCTCCTCAAAATCTCCAATCAGGTGTCTTGCTGCCAGATGTACTTTAACATTATACCAAGGAAGAAAAATAAAGAAAAAAAAAAAAAAAAAATATCGCTCACCTGTTAATTTGCCAGGGTCTATCAGGAATATTAGACATTGTAGGAAATACAATGTCAAGATCTGGCAAGTTATCTATAGCAGCATGCATCTCAACCTTAGGTTGCCGATTCAGTTGAAATTGGACCTAGAAAGATAAAAAAAAAAAATCTTCTAAACTTATAAAATACAAGATAAGAGAGAGATAAAAGTGTGCAAACACTGTTCTGTTAATCTTTCTTATTGATTTTAAATCTTAGATGTGGAGACAAGCAGAGCTCAAACTCTGGCCTAGGTTGATGAATTTACTTTGCACTAAAACCTTTTGAAAAAGCATGAATCTATCTCTTTTGCTCCTCAAATATGGATAAAATAGTAGAGCAGATAGTTTTTTTTTTTTTTAGCCTTGGTTGGCAACCAGTCTGGGAGAAGGACAGCTCTGAATTCAAAATGATGAACAAAACAATGGAAGAAAAATACTCCCTCTCACAAGCCCCTTACACTCTAATTGAAGTAGGGAACAACAAACAACATGCTAATAATTATTGTGGTATCTATAGTAAATAGGTTTTTCGCAAGATGGAGTGGCTAGCTTCATGCCCAACCAGTTTTGAATTCAGTTGGTCTTTTCTTAGACTGGTTATCAACCAAGGCTAAAGAACCTAGTCTGCTCTGCCATTTAACTTATAGCTGGGAGGAAATGGATTCATACTTTTCCCAAATGAAAGTGAATGTAACTAACTCGACTGGAATTTGAGCTTGGCTTGCAGATTTCTTATTCTGAGCCATTAACCATTACACCACCTGCACATCCATTCCAAAATAAAATGCATGGAAAATGCTGTAGTGAGGAAAATAAAGTAATTGTTTTATCTTTGTATTCAGGTGAATGTTATCAGGCAGGAAGTTTAAGAACCCTGTTTATGTTGAGATTATTAACACTTAACAAAATGGCCAATTGTGACTAAAAGTACTAATATATTTCTCCTATTTTATTTGCATCCCATAATATGCCTGCTTATTTGGGGTCAGTTGGTTCCAATCCCTACAGAGAATGACTGTAGAACACATTCCCCTTCTCAATTTATAGGCACAAGCACACAGATGCATGCTGGGATTTCTTTCAGTTCTCAGCTTCATCTGACTCAGTCCCAGTCAGTCTTGTCTTCAAGTCAGAATGTTATGTTTGTTTATTGCCCTGTTCTTTTCTTTTTTATTGCAAATTTTGTCAATTCTGTTTGTTGGGCAATTCTGAAAATTTATTTACATTTAAACATGGTCACTCACTTTATAAGAAAAAAAAAAATTGAAACTAAAAAAAGTACTTCTTGCTTGTGGAAATCTCTTCTGGCTCCATGTTTTCTGGCTAACTTTGACATTCAAAAATTTAAATACAATGACAATAATTATCTACTATCTTCCTGATTACTCTTCGATTGTTCTCGCTCCTTCATAATGTTTCTATTTTCTAATTCTTTCACATCCAGTAACTCCCTTTTGTTTTAGTGGCTTTATTGCCTTACATGGGATAAATTTAGAAAAAAAAAAAAAAAAAGATTTTAATTTCAAACTGGCACATTTTTTAACTTCAACTTTTTCAGGAAACAAAGTTTACATTAAAATCCAATACCTAAATACCAAACTATTTAGCTACCTAAATATATATATATATATATATATATATTATTGAACCTTCCCAAGAAATATGGTAGCTTTCATACTGGAACAAAATAACCCAAATTTAGTTTGTTGTGATTCTTTTTCATCAGTAGAAGATTGAATTTCAATATGACAGCCAACCCTTGCAGGACATTCTTGACTCTAACAAAGTATTTCAAGCAAGCAAAATATATTATTTAAACTCGATGATGACAGACTTCAACAGCAATGGCAGTAGGCTAAGTGCATGTATTTATAATTTTATTGCTTTCAGTGTTTATGAAAATGGTCCAAACCAGATATTCATGAGCAAAAATAAACACCATATAATCTGAGAATAATCCTGTCAAAATTTTTGTTATGTGCCATGACCCTTCAGGACGTAAGTGATCATGGCTCTCCACTTCCCCCTATCCCTTGTAGTTCTCAATATGTTTTGTCCTTTTGCTACTTCTCCCAAACCCTGTTCTGTCATCCACTTGGTATGTCACGTGTTGCTTTCCCTTGTCTCTCTTTCCCTCTATCCAACCCTGTGAGTATCAGATTCTCCAAGCCCTCCTATCTCATTATGTGTTCCAGAAATTTCAGCTGCCTCTTCCAGATGTTAAGTATAAGCTTCCTATCAAAATATATGTAGCATCAGTCAGTTATGTGCCATGTGTGATATACGCTTAGGTGATCATGTATCTTTCGATACATGACTGACAAGGCAGATTCCTCCCTCCACACCTGCAGTAGGTTGCCATTTCTTTCTGTGGTATACCAGTTGCCATCCAAGACAATAGAACCTAGTCTGTCCTGCTATTTTACCCATAGCTGGGGGAGAAGAAGAGGATTCATACCTTTCTTAAGAGTATTAGCATGTAAATGAATGTAATGGGATTCGACTGGAATTCGAACTCGGTTCTCCGATTTCACAATCAGAGCCGCTATCCATTACCCCACTGTGCCTGCTCATATGTAACATAAAAGGGTTAATAGGTAGCTTAAAAATTGAATTTAAATTTGAGTTATCTTAAAACAGGAAAAATTAAAATCCAGTCTGGACAGGGTTAAATTAAATTCCAAGTATTCCATTGAATCAAAACAAAGAAAATGTTGACAGAAAATATTGACAAGACAAAAATATACATAAAATTATAGAAGAGTATTATTATTATTATTCTGTTTTTGTTTTTAACACAAAAACTTCAACAAGTTGGTTACAATGGGGAAAGAATAGATTAGGAGTCACTTCAACATAATTTCAGTGAAAGAAGAAGTTGGTAGTAGTAGTTGTAGTAAAGTGTGGTGAAATTTAAAAAAAAAAAAAAAAAAAAAATTTTTTTTACACTCCCACAAGTAACTTCAAATAAATCCCAACAGTGATTAAGTATAAGGTTTTTTTTTGTTTTTTTTTTATAATTCACAAAATGACAAAAATCATATATTCACAAGTAAGAATGCCTCCGAGATTCAACCAGAGATCGACTGTCGAACTCTATGCATTAACAGAGGAACCCGGATGAGGCTTTGCCAAAGGGCAAGGTTTTGTCCGGGGAGGTAGACAGGCCTTGAACCCGTCTCAAAAAGGCTATATTTTTGGCCGAGCCCACGGCTCGGAGATACCCACATTAAACCGGCCTTGTGCCACATTTTATCCTCGTGGGTGGATAGATAAATACAGTGATACAGTGTGAGAATAATCCTATAAGGATATGTGCCTATGTGGTATATATAGGTTGACTTTTGCAGATAGGTCACAGATTGAATTTAAATTTGAATTACCTTAAAAGTGTTGAAATTTAGAAAAACCTTCAGTCTGGAAAAAGTGAATGAAAGCATCAGAACATTCTCAACGATGAAATTAAATGAAAAGCCCTTCAATCACATCCTTTTGTAGTTATAAAACCTAAGAGAAGTAATAAAATTGGTTTAAAAGAGAAGGTCACTTACATGAACTGGTAATTCCTGGTCAGGTTTCAACAAAAGGTCACTTACGCACTTTGCGGATAATCGGAAAAAGACAAAATCTTTCCCTTTATCTTCAATAATTGCTTCGTAGACCTTTGGAATAAAAAAATGCAGAATGAATTAGGATTTTGTTCAAATTCAAAAATAATTATTAAATTTAAATAAACAAGATTAGAAAATTTGTCTGAATTTCTGGGATGAGGAGTTATTTGTAATATATCTGGAGCTGATAGCAAGTCTTCAACTGCAGCAGCAACAGTCAAAACATGGTCAGAAGCAACAGTTGCAGCCTAATCAGCAGGTAGGTTGAATTTAAAGCTCCAAGTTCACTACAGCAAAATGTCCAAGTGGATACAAGTGTTGATTTTCAAATTTGTGATATGGTGGTTGTGGGTTCAATCCCTGGGTCAGGTAGTGTGTACTTGCACTCGGTGGAAACAGGCAAACAATAATTGAACAGTACTAAATAAAAGATCACTAGACAAAAGCAGTGGAATGAGAACAATAGTCTGAATATAAATAATGTGAATAAGATCAGAAAATTAAAAAAAAAAAAAATAAATAAATAAACAAGATTAATATCTGTCTATATTTCTGAGATGAGGTATTATGTACACTATTTACATTATTCGAACTTTCAGAGGGGAATTAACAGAAGATAACTGATAACTGACATCCATTAAACATGGCATGTGGAACTAGAACAGTCTACTCCAGTGAGCAAAATAAAGGGTTCAGTTCATCATTCCAACTACCTGAAGAAGGCTGGAGCGTACAATGGCCGAAATGTTGTGATAAATATGGCGACAAAGATGAGGACAATAGTCTGAATAATGTAAATAGTGTATACAAGATTAGGAAAAAAAAAAAATATTTAAAATCTATTCTATAGATTTATCAGCTTATCTTCCTTATTAAAGAGATATTCTGTTATGGCAGCAAGAGATATTACTCAACAGCGAAATATTTCAAAAGCAAAGTATGAGAGTAGGTTGTTAATACAATTTTTTTTTTTTTTTTAAATTTTTTCATGTTAGCTGTCATTGGATAATTTTATTTTAATGATTTAAAAAGTAAAATTATTTCTTGCAGCAATAGTGTTAATTTCATAGATAAATATCCATGATTACTCATGCAGAAAACATGATCAATGCAACTGTTAATTTGAATATTGCAGTCATGTTCTGACAGTATGCATTTGCCTTGATAAAGTCCCTTAAAGAATGAAACATGTCAACTAAGTTTTCCTTTTGTCTTTATTAAAATCATTCTTTTACAAAAATTTTTACACACAAATATGTAAAGTTTTGTTTGCTTTCTTGGGACATTTTTACTTTTAATGATTTTAAAAAAATAAATAAATAAAAAAAATCTTTCTTAAATGCAACAGTAGAATGAATAGTGTAGATGAAAATCTCAGATTATTTATACAGAAAATATAAACAATTACAAAATTACTTAAAAGTATAATTAAATTAATCAATGCTAGACAGTACAACTTGTCATACTTTGATAAATTTAAAAATATTTTCCCCCCTCCATATCATTGTAATTCCAAAATCAAGAGCTCTTCTTTCATCTCTAGTTCATTTTCTTTATCCCTCAACAGAAATATAAAGACGACAGTGTCTGCTTTATTTGTGTTGAAAATAACAGTTGTAGATAAAAAGAAACACGAAAATGATTACCTTGTCAATTTCATTTCTGAAAGAATCACTGTCACTGGAATTGTTATCAGGAGCAAAGAGCACTGTGTTGGCACTTTGTAAAACAAGTCTCCCATGCATGGTGTCTTCAGAAAGTTCATTTTCCAACTTCATTCTGGCAAATAGCTGACCATCTGAGCTGTATTTAGCTAAGCGAAATCCTCCAGGCACCAGCATAAATCTGTCAACTATTTGCAATGTTACTTTCACATTGAATCTAAAAATGGGGGGTAAAAAAAAGAAAAAAAAAAGAAAAAGAAAGCCTTTAGTTTACATTTAATGCAATTGTTTTCAAAAAGAATACAGTAATTTGTACAAACAAGTTTCATTTTATCATTTTTGTATATTAACCTTTACAACTCTACAAGCATACACATCCACTGGCGAGTATCTTTTCTCAATATTCTCTGAGTGGACATGTTCGCTGCCAAGTGACAGATTTGCTTTAAAAGCAAAGTACATTTTTAAAAATAACCTATTACTATGGCAATTACATCATTAAGCTTGTGATATGAACTGGGAATGACTGGAGCTCAGTTATTTTGTCCTAATTGAAATAAGTTATTTTATCAGCAAATTTTAATAAAGTGTTTTAAAAGAGTGTTTTTTGATCACAATGGCGATCTCCAGGGCAAAGCATGGATCTGTTACATCGATAGACTGTGAGTGATAAAGAATTTCTTGGATTTACTCACGCAGATATTGGCAATAAGGGTGACAGTGAGACTGAAAGTGATTCTGATCAAGAAGGGGGAATTTTCAAACCTTCATGAGCATACGATCACCCATAGCTAACAGAGTTTTCTTACACTCGTGGACCTATAAATGTTGATCAAGAAGCTAGTGAGATAGACGTTTTTCGTCTTTTTTTTTTTTATCTGACAAAGTTATTCAACTAATGCTAGTGGAAAGTGACCGGAATGCAAACAATGTGAAAAGAAAATTAGGTAAAACATGGCAAAGCTCAACTCGCAAATCAGAGTTTGGAAAAAGTTTGCTTTGAAGAAATGAAAGCATTTTTGGCCTTGTTTTTGTTGATAGGTTTGACAAAGTGACCTTTGTATTTATCTTACTGGACAACAGACCGCCCCCCCCCACTTTTATATGTGAGGAGTAGGGATCACGTTTTTTTAGCAATTCTGTTGTATTTGTTTTCATGTTTTTCTTCTCAAAATTTATTATATGTACAGTAAAAAAGCATGTCTACATTTTTCTACATATCTTTCCTGCAAATACCCTGAAAATTTTATAACAATATCTCTAAAACCCTAAAAGTTAGCAATACACCCACCATTCAAAAGCTTAGCCCACCCAAAATTAATGTGGATCCTGAAAGTTAGTGTATAGATGTAACGGTTAATCATCATCAGTGTTTAACTGCTTCAATCGATGGGTAGGGGGGGGACAAGGGCAAAAGAAACAGACAACATCCTCAAGGTCTTATATCTATTCACTCTTTGATGTTGTCTGATCAGCTTTTACATTGCTGCCCTTGCTTGCTTCTGCCTTCAACAACACCTTGCATGATGGTACTTGCAGAGGCTGCTATGCCGTGTGCCATAGCCAAACCATTGATAACTTCTGATGCTTAATAGTGGTGAGAAGTGATACCTGCTGACCCACAAGACTTTTGAATAGTGGTGAGAAGTGATACCTGCTGACCCACAAGACTTTTGAATAGTGGTGAGAAGTGATACCTGCTGACCCACAAGACTTTTGAACTTGCACCATATATAGTCATTGGTTTTGTACTACCAGTAGATGTGGAGGAGCTTTCTCAAGCAAATCTCGTCTAATTCTTGTTTTTAGTACTGCTCAGTTATTGCTCACCCCCATATCCACAGAGTCCAAGTACACACTGCCAAACATAGGGATTGAACTCACAATTACTATATCACCAAATTCATGATCCATGCTTTAATCCCCTAGGCTATTGTTCCACGGGACAATCCTGGTTGAAGAACTTGGAGCCTTAAACCTAAGCTGCCTGCATATTTCAGATTGTATGAAGTTGCTTACAGCACCTTGTGTCCACAAGCAGTCTCTCATCTAAGTAGTTACCAGGATTGACATGGCTTAACTTTGGAGATCAAACAGAAAAAGAACCATATCAGCAGAACTCATACACAAAACAGTGCAGCAAACTCGTATAACTAGTGGAGAAGAAATTCAATATGTCTTAATTGCACCTTCTGGAGCTAACATTTCTGCAGACATGAAGTGGAAAGATTATATAGAATCAATTGCTAGGTCTGCTGCTAGGAAAGTTGGTTCACTGTGTCGTGATAGATTCAAGAGAGAAAAATTGTCTATCTAAATTACATTTTATAAGTCTCATTTATCTAGGCTTTGAATATTGCTGCCACATATGGCACAGTGCTCTTGCTATATATTTAAGAGATCCTTGATAAAATATAAAGAAGAATTTGCAATGTTATTAGTCCTGACCTGGCATCTTGGCTTCAGCCACTTTTCCACCACCATAATGTAGCTTCTGAGTACTTTTTCTATAATTACTTTCATCGTAATTGTTCTGATGAACTTTCTTCTAAGGTACCTAGACTTTATGAATTTAAGTGCAGTACTCGATTGGTAGCAAAGTCTGATCTTTTTACAATTGAAATAGCTAGTTCTAACTGTAATTTCTATGCTAATGGTTTCTTGTACTTCTTGCTTGTGGAACTCTTTGGGCTTCTTGCTTTACAGTCAACTTTCATCTTTAAAAATTTAAATGCAATGTCAATTGTTATCTTCCCTTTTCTGAATTTCTGTTCTTTTATTGTTCTTGCTCTTTAATAATGTTTTTTTTTATATTCTTTTATACTCACTAACTTCCTGCATCTTAGTGGCTTTCTTGCTATGCTTTGAGTGAAATGATTAAAAAAAAAAAAGAAAGAAAAATGTAGACTATGATATATGATGAAACCATACTGAATAAATATGTCACAGATGATAAAATTTCACACAATTTTGTGGATGTACAAGGGATCTTTATCAGAAATATACAATCATATGTTCAGATTCCAACAGTTTTTGATCTATACAGCATAAGTTTTGATTATTTATTTTCTTATTTTTCTATAACGAAAATATGGAAATTTTTGAAGCATTGTAAGTAAACCTTTTTAGTTAAGTATCTTTTGTTTTAATTATGTTAATAAAAAAAATCATAGAGGTAAAGAACCAGTTCCTAAAGTTATTTTAAACCTATCACTGAAGACAAGTTACCATTGTTATATGTTTAAAAATGAATGTGCTTATGTCATAAAAAATTACAGTAAAAATTTTTTAAAAATCTACCAGGGAAAAAAAAAAAAAAAAAAAGATATTTAAAAATTAATCAGGAAAAAAAAAAGAAAAAAATTCTTTTTAAATTTACCAAGAAAAAAAAAGAAAAAAAAAAAAAAGAAAAAAATTTAAAAATTTACCAAGAAAAAAAAAAAAAAAAAATACTTAAAAATTTACCAGAAAAAAAAATATTTAAAAATTTACCAGCAAAAAAAAAAAAAAATATTTAAAAATTTACCAGAAAAACAAAAAACAAAAAAAATTTAAAAATTTACCTGAAAAAAAAAAAAAAAAAAAAAAAATATTTAAAAATTTACCTGGAAATTAACCCAAACTGGGTGAGTTCTTCAAAATACAGCAGGTCATGCATCCATTCTCGGTAATTCTCCCTACAAAATGTCTGTGAAATAACTTCTTGCATTTGAAGTTTGTTGGGATCTGGAAGTGGATATTCTTCCAACAATGTTTCCTCTTTATCACTCAATGCAAGAGGACTGATGAGAAAAAAAAAAAAAAAAAAAAAAATTTTTGAATATTTATTTTCATTTAACAATAAAAATATACTATTTCTGATAGCATTTTAATATTCATTTCCTTAATTATTTTGTAATTATGTAAATATCTTAGAATCATACTGAATGTATTTTTTCATGCATTGAAATTTTTAAACACTAATTTTTTTTAATGGAAAAAAGATGATGACTTGTTTAAGAAAAAAAAAAAAATAGAAGAAATTCAAGAAAATAGCTAAGAGCATCAGCAAACATTTCAACTTTCATTGAAATAAGGGACGTGGAAAGAAATAAAACAATATCTGACCATACTGCCCCAAACTGGTTTAAGCATTTTAAGGATGGTGACTTGGCCCTTGAAATAAAGGACGTGGAAAGAAATAAAACAATATCTGACCATACTGCCCCAAACTGGTTTAAGCATTTTAAGGATGGTGACTTGGCCCTTGAAATAAAGGACGTGGAAAGAAATAAAACAATATCTGACCATACTGCCCCAAACTGGTTTAAGCATTTTAAGGATGGTGACTTGGCCCTTGAAATAAAGGACGTGGAAAGAAATAAAACAATATCTGACCATACTGCCCCAAACTGGTTTAAGCATTTTAAGGATGGTGACTTGGCCCTTGAAATAAAGGACGTGGAAAGAAATAAAACAATATCTGACCATACTGCCCCAAACTGGTTTAAGCATTTTAAGGATGGTGACTTGGCCCTTGAAATAAAGGACATGGAAAGAAATAAAACAATATCTGACCATACTGCCCCAAACTGGTTTAAGCATTTTAAGGATGGTGACTTGGCCCTTGAAATAAAGGACGTGGAAAGAAATAAAACATTATCTGACCATACTGCCCCAAACTGGTTTAAGCATTTTAAGGATGGTGACTTGGCCCTTGAAATAAAGGACGTGGAAAGAAATAAAACAATATCTGACCATACTGCCCCAAACTGGTTTAAGCATTTTAAGGATGGTGACTTGGCCCTTGAAATAAAGGACGTGGAAAGAAATAAAACAATATCTGACCATACTGCCCCAAACTGGTTTAAGCATTTTAAGGATGGTGACTTGGCCCTTGAAATAAAGGACATGGAAAGAAATAAAACAATATCTGACCATACTGCCCCAAACTGGTTTAAGCATTTTAAGGATGGTGACTTGGCCCTTGAAATAAAGGACGTGGAAAGAAATAAAACATTATCTGACCATACTGCCCCAAACTGGTTTAAGCATTTTAAGGATGGTGACTTGGCCCTTGAAATAAAGGACGTGGAAAGAAATAAAACAATATCTGACCATACTGCCCCAAACTGGTTTAAGCATTTTAAGGATGGTGACTTGGCCCTTGAAATAAAGGTCGTGGAAAGAAATAAAACAATATCTGACCATACTGCCCCAAACTGGTTTAAGCATTTTAAGGATGGTGACTTGGCCCTTGAAATAAAGGACGTGGAAAGAAATAAAACAATATCTGACCATACTGCCCCAAACTGGTTTAAGCATTTTAAGGATGGTGACTTGGCCCTTGAAATAAAGGAAATGGAAAGAAATAAAACAATATCTGACCATACTGCCCCAAACTGGTTTAAGCATTTTAAGGATGGTGACTTGGCCCTTGAAATAAAGGACGTGGAAAGAAATAAAACAATATCTGACCATACTGCCCCAAACTGGTTTAAGCATTTTAAGGATGGTGACTTGGCCCTTGAAATAAAGGACGTGGAAAGAAATAAAACAATATCTGACCATACTGCCCCAAACTGGTTTAAGCATTTTAAGGATGGTGACTTGGCCCTTGAAATAAAGGACGTGGAAAGAAATAAAACAATATCTGACCATACTGCCCCAAACTGGTTTAAGCATTTTAAGGATGGTGACTTGGCCCTTGAAATAAAGGAAATGGAAAGAAATAAAACAATATCTGACCATACTGCCCCAAACTGGTTTAAGCATTTTAAGGATGGTGACTTGGCCCTTGAAATAAAGGACGTGGAAAGAAATAAAACAATATCTGACCATACTGCCCCAAACTGGTTTAAGCATTTTAAGGATGGTGACTTGGCCCTTGAAATAAAGGACGTGGAAAGAAATAAAACAATATCTGACCATACTGCCCCAAACTGGTTTAAGCATTTTAAGGATGGTGACTTGGCCCTTGAAATAAAGGACGTGGAAAGAAATAAAACAATATCTGACCATACTGCCCCAAACTGGTTTAAGCATTTTAAGGATGGTGACTTGGCCCTTGAAATAAAGGACGTGGAAAGAAATAAAACAATATCTGACCATACTGCCCCAAACTGGTTTAAGCATTTTAAGGATGGTGACTTGGCCCTTGAAATAAAGGACGTGGAAAGAAATAAAACAATATCTGACCATACTGCCCCAAACTGGTTTAAGCATTTTAAGGATGGTGACTTGGCCCTTGAAATAAAGGACGTGGAAAGAAATAAAACAATATCTGACCATACTGCCCCAAACTGGTTTAAGCATTTTAAGGATGGTGACTTGGCCCTTGAAATAAAGGACGTGGAAAGAAATAAAACAATATCTGACCATACTGCCCCAAACTGGTTTAAGCATTTTAAGGATGGTGACTTGGCCCTTGAAATAAAGGAAATGGAAAGAAATAAAACAATATCTGACCATACTGCCCCAAACTGGTTTAAGCATTTTAAGGATGGTGACTTGGCCCTTGAAATAAAGGAAATGGAAAGAAATAAAACATTATCTGACCATACTGCCCCAAACTGGTTTAAGCATTTTAAGGATGGTGACTTGGCCCTTGAAATAAAGGACGTGGAAAGAAATAAAACAATATCTGACCATACTGCCCCAAACTGGTTTAAGCATTTTAAGGATGGTGACTTGGCCCTTGAAATAAAGGAAATGGAAAGAAATAAAACAATATCTGACCATACTGCTCAAAAGTGGGCATTTTAAGGATGATGGTTAGATCCTTGAAATAAAGGAAGAGGAAGGAGATGAAACAATATCTGACCATACTGCTCGAAAGTGGGCATTTTAATGATGATGATCATTGAAATAAAATCTCAATTATAACTGTCAACATACTCATATTTAAAAGTTTTTTCTGTTGAAATGGTACACATTTCATGAAGTAATACATACTTTGGTTCAAATTTGATGATCTCTGTATTCAATTCTGTCCATCTGTTTGCATCAAAGCACATCAAATCTTTGGATAATTTATCCGCTTCTTGGATTGGTGCAGACTCAACATGCATCTCTCGTGAAAGCAGTGGCTCAGTACCAAAATCAAACACAAGTGACTGTCGAAAGGTTCCATAAATGTTTGTTTTGAAAACCACCTGGAATTAGAAGACATTGGAAGATATGTCAAAAATTCCAAAGTCCAAAGACATTGTCAGTAACATGTTTTTCTTAATGATAATTTTATTCCAAGAATTTGAACAGAATGTGATGTTTATATTCTTAACCATTTTGATTCTAGGGAGAAAAATATCCAAGAAAATATCTGTTAGTACAAGGAGTTAAATTATCGTAATATAAACCTGTTCAAATATCCTACCCACTCCTCTGAAAAATAAAAATTAAAAAAAAAAAAATACTTCAAACATACTGGACACTCTTTAAGAGTTATTGAAGACTTCACCAATTCTATTTAAAAAATAAATAAAATCAAAAAAACAAAAATACATGTGCAAAAAACTGTTATTACTATAAGCTGATTGTCAGGGCCAGATTATGACATTTTGGGACCACTATGCTAAAAAATTAACAGATTTATTATAAAAACTATATTGGAAGTTATGCAAAACCAGAAAATCACTTTTTACTGCAAAAACAAAATAATACAATCATCAACAATTGATCAAAACCTATAATAGAATAAATAAACATGTATGATAAGTCTTAGAAGCACTTGCATCTTAATATAAATATAATGACCTTTCTCAATAACAGTCAGAAATATATTATCCATTCATTTTGTTAAGTTATTACTTCAGTAGGTTCAATTTCTGACATGATGGTCTTAATTGTTTCCTATAGGCCTGCTTTGCTAATATATTGTTTGCCACCTTCATATAATTTCATCTTCAAAATTGACCATAAATTTTTGATTGGATTTAGATTGGGAATTGGTGGACATTCCATTATCTTCTCTTGGAAACATTTTACACTCAAAAAATTCATGGGTATACTTAGAGGCATGAGAAGGAGCATTGTTGTGCACACTTCACTTTAAAATTGTGAGACTGGGATTAGTACCATTCAAAGAAATTCTTGTCCATGAAATTGTAATACTGCCTCACAAAAAAAAAATTAAAAAAAAAAAAACAGGAAATTTGGTACTGTTTATCTTATTGTTGGAATTTTTGTTACAGCTATTTGAAATAAAAGCAAAGGATAGAAATTCAGTAGCTTAAAACAGAACAAGAACACAAATGTTAGATGTGGTCATAAAACTAAAAAATTCTGGCAAAATCTCTCAGCATTTTTTCAGTCCCCAAGTTGGATGTCCTTTCTTAAAGAGAATTATCTTGAATCTAAAATTTGATAACTGTGACATCCTGGAACAATAAATGGTTAAAAAATTTATGTTAGTTAATTTTTTTTTACTTCATTCATATAGTAAAATACATAGTTAAATTTTTTTTTTTTTTTTGTTAGTTAATTTTTTTCATCCTACAATAAATCTAAAATTTCCTGTTTTTTGTGGGGCACTCTGTAGTTAGCACCATTCAGTTTAACTCCATCTTTGAATGGTTCAATAATGGTTTAGTTGACAATTCTAGCACATGTCATCATACTGCTGCCTCTTTGCTGACTTCTTTTAATCACAGGTACATCTGCATTGGATAAAATCCATCTTTTGGCCCATCCATCAGGTCCACTGAGTGTCACCTGAGAATTGTCCATGAAAATTACCTTAGAAAAGTCAATTTTTATGTATTTTTTGGCCCAAGTTTGACACTTTAAAATATTTGCTTTACTGAGAGGAGTTTGCCTAAGAGATTTGCTTCACAAATCCTAATTTGTGAAGTATTTTACACCTTCTGTCCTTGACTCTCAATTCCAGCCTGTTCAAAGATTTGAGCACTGGTCAAAAGTGGTTGTTTTGCTATAACTTGCTTTAGTTTATGTTCCCCTTGAAAAGACAAGTTTTTAAAGCTTTTTTTCCTTTACTTCTCGTTCTCAACTAGTTCTCTTTATCTCTGCAAAGCCCCTTTGATAACTCCGATGTGAACATCCCCATCGTTCAATAACTTAGTTATTTTCTGTTTTTTAGCATTCCTTTCCATGACCTATGTTTCAACAGATATTATGGAAAAAGAAAAAAGTAGTTTTTAAGTTTCAGATGCCTTCAACTAATATTAGTTTAATCTGTATAATTACTTCAAACTGCAGTTTTTATAAAAAATCCAACAAACTTAGTAAATGACCTAAAAATTTAACTCAAACTTTTTGATTTCTAAATTAATCGTTTAAAATTTGGCAAAAATTGTTCAAAGCAAATTCAAGTTATTGAAGTTTATGTGATTTGTTTAATAACTTCAGATGAACTGCATATTATATATCTTTAATCAGAGCAAACAAAAATAAAAGTTACAAACTGATTATATAATTAAAAAGCAACTCATCTTTATTACATAATAAAAACTGTTGCTTGAAACCAAGGTATGACAATTCTTTAAAGACAATTTTACATTTTACACTGGTTCCATTTCTTTTGGAATGATTGCAAAAAGCATTTTCTCTCATCATATTTAAAGATAAAACATACAGATGCATGCTGGGATTTCTTCCTAGATAAAATTTCTTGGTCACATCTGCCATATTTTCTATTCTTTCTTAAAGTCAAAATGCTGTGACCACTTGTCTGTATCTCTTTTATGGGTCAACACTATTCTTAGTTTGTCTAATTTTTTTTGTCTAATTACTCTTGCTTGTCTATTTTTGTCTTCTTGCATATTTTCTTGGCTTAGATTTATTTTGGCCCTGTTCTTTTGTTTCTTTTTTTTATTGTTTATTGCAAACTTTGTCAATTCTGTTTGTTGGGCATTTCTGCCTATTAAATTTAACCATGGCCAATTCATCTACTGTCTGCCTGGAAAATATCCAGAACTAGTTACTCAGCCATGTCAGAACCTGGCAACCTATCTTTAAGGACAGTACTGTAAATGTATGAACAGATACTGTCCTGTAGAGTTACTCAATCAGCAGTGAGATGCTAATGAATGAGTTTGTGTTATGGATGCCCATACTATATATAATCTTGTACAGAGTTTTGTGCCTAACATTGTATAAACCAGGTCAGTTGTTTCAACTATTTAACTCAAAATTAAATCACTTCAATTTCTGTTTCTTTTGCAAAATACCATAGACAAGGTTAGTGAGAATTCAATGAAGCAAATGATAGTGTGATCCAAAAACAAGACTTGACAGACCCTATTTTGAAAAGGTGGAAAAGATGCTAGTATAAGTGTGTAAGAGCACAAAGAGAGTACTTTGAATGGAACTGGAATGCTGCTAAAATAAAACTGTTCTCTTTTAATCGCCTGAGAAAAGTGTTTCTGCCTTCCATCAGCATAGCTGAAGCTAACCTCCGAAGTGGAAAGATTATATTGAATCAATTGATAGAAATGCTGCTCGGAAACTTGGTTCACTGTATCATGCAAGACATTTTTAATCATCAGAACCTATCTTTCACATTTATAGGTCTACCATTCATCCATGCATTGAATATTGCTTCCATATATGGTCTGCTGCTCTTGTTATATATTTAGAGATCCTTGATAAAATACAAAGCAGTCACTTTTCCACCTCAGTAGTGTAACATTCCTGTGCCGTTTCTATAAATACTTTCATAGTAATTCTTCTGATGAACTTTCCTCTATGGTAGGGTTGGCAAATTGTAGATATAAGAACTAGTTAGGACTACATAGAGACTCTGAGGTATTATGGTGGCTGTAGTAATAATGCTAAGTAAGAATATGATGGTTTGGTGTAAGAAATACTGTGGTATGTTTGGGTAAGTAATTGTGGTGAGCTAAGTTTAAGACAAGACAGATTCAAAACCAGCCTTCCCCTATACTCCGTTTTGGCATTGTGCCACATTTTTGTATTATTCAAAATAAATATTAGTTTCCTTTATGATACCTAGAATTTATGAATTTAAGTGCAGTACTAGATTGGCAGTTAGGTCTCATGATTTTACTGTTGAAATGGCTAGATGCAACCGTAAGTTTTATGCTAACAGTTTCTTCTCTCTCACTTCTGGAACTCTCTTACAGTTTTTTGATCCCGGTCAACTTTGACCTTCAAAAATTTAAATGCAACGTTTGTCATCTTCCATTTCCTTAATTCCTGTTCTTTCATAGTTTTCTCTCCTTAATATTTTTTTTTTTGTATTCTCTAACACTCAGTAACCCCTTGCTCATAGTGGCTTTATTACCTTGCCTGGAGTGAAATGATAAAAAAAAAAAAACAAACAAAAAATAGACTAATTTTACTTTTAATATTAGATGGCTAGATGCCTTCCAGACTAACTTCATAGAAAAGAAATTAATTTGTGAATAAAGTGGTGATGAAAACGGACAGTCATTGAGGGGTGCATGTAAGTTTATGTGCATGGGGTTGGGATTGAGAGAGAGACCCACCTTTATTCTGTAGACATTCTCCACTGCATTAGTACTTGATATGTTCTTCATTTGGTAAGCTTCATAGTTGACCCACTCTTGGCAAGGATTTTCAATATTTTGATGCTTTTGGGATTTTCGTGGACCCACAGAGATGCTGGAGATGCGGAAAAATAGTCGACTGCTGTCATCTAGCAAGATTACACGGTGAAGACACACCTAGAACACACAAAATTAAATAAGAATTTATGAATTAATTCCTAACAAGTTTATTGTTCAGAACCAATACATAGGTGACCTAAATAATGTACTTAATTTTTTATAAAGGAGAAAAAGAGTGAGAGGGGGGGAAAAAAAAAGAAAAAGAAAGATTAGTATGCCAGTCAGTGAATGAAATAAAAAGCACACACCTTGCTAGTGACAGTAAATGTCCAGGAATTGGTACACTTTTTGTTGGACATGTTGACTCGAAGATCAGAATTGATATGCAGTTTTACATAATCCAAATTGTTGACAAGCTGAAATGAGTTGTAAAAAGAATTACCATTTCAAATCCCAAATTCAGATGTTCTACTTAAGAAATCAAAATGGAAATTCTCCCAAATCTAATTAATTATTTCACTAAATCTGGAAATTATGATGGAATTCTTGCTTTTTTTTGGCATATATAAAAATTCATTAAATGTTTCCTTAGACAGTATTTTCTTATTAATAGAATTTATTATTATTTGTAGAAATTAATTTTTATTAAATTATCATAACTGGTATATCACTTTGTTTGACAGAAATCAAAGATTCTTTACTTTTCTTTAAAAAAACTCAGGCAAACAACTGCATTTATCTCCCTTTAACATTTCTTTTGAAAATTTGTTTAATAGCATTTTAACAGTATTTTGTTCATGAAAATTGACCTATTTCTTGCTGCTAGAGTAACATACAGAAATCAGATCCTTACAATATAAATTATTACTTAAATATTTTTATAAAGAAAATCAAAAGGCAAGTGTGCATATGTACTTGCAGACACACACATTTTTTAGTACATATAATTTTGATAAAAAAAGCAGATAGATTCAACAGAATTAACAAGTTAATTTGTAAAAGATTAAGAACAAAAAAATTATCAGAGAATTTTAACTTCGTGTTAATTTAAATTTATAAAAGAGAATTTAAAGAGAATCTATAAAAGAGAATTTAAGAGAATTTACAAGATATTAGGTTGGTGCAAAAATAATGTCGTTTTATCACATATGCTAGTATGTGAGAAAACGACATTATTTTTGCACCAAACTAATACAAAATTTTCACAAGTAATAACTAGTCTTCAAATTTGCTAATTTATTTATTTATTAATTTATTTTTTTCTAAGTGGACCACAAATGGAAATCTTGCTTTACAATTCTCTCTCTATACCCTTAAGCATTTGCTAAGAGAGTAGAGAGAAGAGTGAATAAATTTTGTAGTTTAAAATATAAAGAAAATAAGCCAGGGATTTATTTTCTGTTAAAATTTGTGGGTATAAATTTGGAAGGATGTTGTTACTATTTTTTTAAACTTTTAAAAAAGATGACAAATTTTGAATTTTTTTTTTTAATTCTATTAAATAAATAAATAAAAAAAGGCAAAATATTCTTACCAGTGAATCTGGATTCTCAGCAAATAAAAGCTTTTCTGCCAACTTTTCTGTGTAAGACATTCCATGGAGCCTTTTTTCCCGTGCTTTTTGCAGGGACTGTTTCTTGAATTCAAATCGGTCTTTCCACTCCTGCCATTCTTCTCGAGAATGAGCTTGAGTACAATTCTCGCTATAAGAACATTTCCCTGTCTCCAAAAACCTACAAGTTCAAAGATAGCGTTAGACAGAAGTTACCTCCCTTCAGTTTGTTTAATAGAAAATTA